>OW203721.1:6669014-7893724 GCA_934045075.1 Yponomeuta sedellus
CACCATGCAAATAAATTATTTAAATTAGCTAGCCTACAAATCTATCAATATGCACTGGCACTGTTTTATCAATCCGGACTTGGCCCCTGTGGTGGAGTATGGCCTATACCTTCCTTAGGGAAGAGATCCATGCCCCTCGGCGGGGACCTAATGGGTAGATGATGAATGTACTGGTTTATTAACCTCCGGTTTTTCGTTCACTAACATTTTGTTAAGCTGCTCGACATCTTTGCTCAGTATCACGGCTGGGTGACACTTTGTAGGCACTTTGGCTTTCAGTGATTTAACAGATTTACTGTATGTGAAACAGGGAGTAAGCCTCCTTCTGCTAGAATCCCTCTCTTTTGCGTTGATTTTAAAAAGATTGCATTCTTTTGAAAAATGAGTCCAAACCAAGTTCTAGCTTGACTATTATGGAAATTTAAAATTGATTTCATTCTCACTTAATTTTTACTTAATTTTTGGTAGTGGAGTGTTAATTTTTTTTATTATAATAGGAAAACTTACAGCTATGAACAAAACACATTGCGATTGAAATAAAGACTGAGAGCCAATTACAAGTTTTCACTTACAGATGAAACATTTTAAATAAGATAAAACATTTTAAAACCGCTTATAAGGTGGCAAATGAGCCTCCCCGAATATCGTATTCATGGCGAGTCCCTAACGGTGATTGGCGAAACCTTTCACCATGCGTGCCACCTTCTTCGTTGCCATCGACACGCTAAGAAAAAAGTGGCAAATTACCTTTTTTGACGACGATGCTACTACTTTGTTTTTTTGTTATTCTTAAACAAATTAATTTTAGTTGTGATTGCGGTTCACGTAATTAAATAAATTAGACAATATTCATTGTTCCAAAAAGAAATCTAATAGGAGCAATTTATTTTATAATTGAAAAAAAAAAAAACACATTGAGAAAACATTTAAAATGACGGTGTAAATTTATAATCTAAATTATTATATGCTACGAATAGTAGAGAACCAGAAAAAAAGGAAGCGCTTTACTTTGCTCGTGAATTTAAACCACTATTAAAATAGCAACCGTTTGCTAATATTTTATGTTCCTTGTTACCATATACATATGCTAGCTGGTGCCCGCGACTTCGTCTGCACAGAATTAGTATTTCGAGTAGCTTATATTAGCGTGGCGTAGAAAAGAATTAACATCATGACATTAAAATTATCACATAAACATTTTATTGTCGCATTTGAAAATTATAACATACAATATAACATATAACATAAAAACCTTACAATATTGAGATGTGACAGTCGCAATACAATAACGTAACAATATTGTTAATATAAGAAATACGATAACTAAGCACTGCGGAGCAGTGGCGTAGCTAAAGGGGCGCGGCCCGCCCCGGGTGTCACCCGTTTAGGGGTGACACCCGAGCCCGACTACGGCCATCAGTTATAGTTCTTTCTACCTATTAGTCCAGTCAATAAGTGCCTTTTGAGTTAAATTTTGTTCTCCGCCTCCGAAAAATATGATCGAAGTGTCATTTGATTCGAAATGGCGTTTAGAAGATTTCCGAAAAAATTCAAAAAAAGCCGGTTGCAAAAATTGCAAAGTTATTATCACAAACTAAAAAAAAAAATGGGGTTTGGTTTTTCGCGAATATCTCCAAAACCATTCAACATTTTTGAAATCTAAAAAAAGATCCAAAAAGAGGAGACAATTTCCTAAAAAAAAGACCAACCTCCCGGAACTGTATGACCAATATTTATATTTTCCCAAAGATCAACCCTTTGATATAATACGCCTGAAAACGGGTACTCTGGTTTTCACAAGCCACGCCCACTTTGGACCTTTAATGAAAAAATATTATTAAAACTTCTTAAATATGAAAATTAAGAATTGAAAAAATTCAAGCATGTACTGAATAGACAAATAAACAATAATCCGCGGTCAAAAAATTTATATCGCGGTTTTTCTATTAATTATGAATAAGTTAATTAACAATTTTTTTCTTCCTCAACGTGAACATTACAAGTCTGATAATTGTTACCTAAATAAGAACTGATTTTTTTTTCTTTTTTGGAGCCATTTTTAAGAGGTCTTAGAATAGATTCCTGTAAGTAAAATTAAAAAAAAAAATTTTTCACTTTTTTATTAACAATAAACTTCTGTTAAAAATTAAAAGTTTAATTTAATTAATCATTGAAAAATAATTCTTTTTCATAATATTACTATTGATCCGTTTTTTCATAATCAAAACCAATATATATATTTTTTTTATTTTTATCTTTTATTGTTTAAAAAAATTGTTATAAACAAATGTGTCGTGTATAAGATAGTTAAACAAATTTTTTTTTAAACATAATCATTGATGGAAACCATGATTTTTTTTTAAAAGTTCGTTCCTTAAAAAAAATCTTTATTGCGGATTTTTTAACTAACAATTTTTTTATACCACTTGTAATGTACTTATATTAAGAAAACTTTTTCAAAAATCATAATTTTTTTTTGTTTTTTGATAACATAAAAGAAATATGTGTTTTTATTTAAATTTTCATTGTTTATTTAATAAACAATTACATTTTCTCTATACATTTTTTTCTTTCTATACAATAGAAGAAAAATAACCATGTATTATTTAAAAAAAAATACGTTATATTTTTTATCGAATTTTTTAAATTCTCTTCTTCACTCCATCATTCTTACATGGATTTTTAAGTTTAAACTTATTCTAACTTATTAACTAATTGAAATATGATAAAACAACTTAGAACTTATTTATTCTCTATTAGTTAATGAATAAATTAAGCCCAACATTCAATAGGTTATCCAATTATTTATTAAACTTATAGCATTTTTTTATTTAAAAAAAATTCAGGAAATTTATTTTTCCAGTATGATTGTTAAATGTGAGTTTGCTTTCAATCAGAACGCCTAAATCCCTTATAACATAAACTTCTTGGAGACCTGGAGAGGTATATTGTTAAGATAGTAGGTCGATGAGTTTTGGGGCGACACCTACTCGTATAAACTCCGCCCCGGGTGCCACCTATGCTAGCTACGCCACTGCTGCGGAGCCCTAATCATAGGCCTATAGGTAGTTACTGCATTATGCTCCTATAAACTGTATCCAACGAATTTTTTAAAACATTTTCATTATATATTTCATACATTACATATGTTTTGGCAGCGCACGGTACAATAAGATTTTTTCCTACGTACTTGACACTTTTCGTCATATTTTGGACAATTCACACAATATCTTTATAAATTATATCCTATGTGTTATTCTGATGCAGAAGCTATATTATTGTAAAGTTTCAATAAAATCCATTAAGTAGTTTTTACGTGAAAGAGTTACAAACATCCATCCATCCATACCTACTTACAAACTTTCGCGTTTATAATCTAGCCTTGGGTAACTCAAGAGCCAGATATGAGTGGACACACAACTCCCTCACCGTCAAGTGTGTCCCATTCATATCCCAGAGATGTCAACTATATCTGGCTCCCTCACACATAGTCTCAACTCGGTACGGTAGTCATCTCCTGCTACTTCAAACAGCTCATACACAATGCGAGAGCGAGATCAACATCGTCTGACATCGTAGCCAACGAGCGATGAGAGAAAGTTCACCAAAAGAAATGTGTGATCTGGATAAAGTAGGGAATAGTTAGACTAGACTGACTCACCACTTGTGTCTCTTGTTTCCACACGCACTTAGTTGATTGGACGTCGTATGAGCTAGGACACAAGTGGTGAGCGAGATATGATAGAGATATAGTGTGTCTCGGTGAGCAAAGATATGAGATATAATAACTCCCTCTAAGGACACACTTTGCCCAAGTCTGTTATAATCTATAATAATGGTGTATCGCTCGTTGCCCCAGCTGCCTGAGTGATCTTAAACGATCACGAAGGTTAAGCCACACAGAGCGCATTCAGTGCATGGATGGGTAAACCGTCTATGACTAACGCTAGTGGCATTTTTCCGAGCGGTTTCGTGCTTCGCAAGGCACGTTAAGCAGTTGGTGCCGGCTGCCGTCGATAGAGGTGCAGTCGTTAAGTCAAGTCAGAGGCCTTAGGGCGGCTTGAAAACTTCTGACAGTAGGACCAGCCACTAGTCTTGCAAGCCTCCACCAATCCGGACTTTGCCCCCGTGGTGGAGTATGGCCTATACCTCCCTCGGCGACATTACATAATATGTTATGAAGGATTTTTTACTATAAATATCTGCCCCGGGTAGAAGAATAGGATTACAACGGCGAACATATCGATTCCGTCTACTCCACCCTCCTACGTTATTGGTACGAGTAGTTTTATTATTTTTTTATGGCAATAACACACTTTTGTAAATTCCGTTTTAGCCATCCAATTGAAGTGCTCGTTGAACTTACTAATCAGGTCATAATAACTCTTACTCGTAAAATACAATAGACATAAAACGGCTTAGCGTAAAAATTCTCCTGCTTTGAAACTGTAGTTACGCATCTGGTAAAATGATGCTTTTTGGAAACTGGTCATGTTTCATTGGTTTTTCCCCATTCTGTAACCATCTACGAAAAGTCGATATGGCGGCCAAAGGGGACTATATGAATAAAATAAATAGATATACTATTACTTATCATGTTATTAATTAATCGGAGTGTCGAAAAATAATTCTATTAACTTTATCTAATTATTTATTACATAAACTTTTTTAATTTAATTAAAAATTTATTAATAATAATAATATTGGCCTTTTTGCATCTACTTAATGAGATGATTTATACAGCGTCCAGTGGTATCTTCACTCACACTAGATGGGTGAAGGGACCACTCCGACGCTGTAGTGCCTGGGACATGGTTTTATAGATGGTGTAGGCTTGCCCAGCACCTATACCATCCTGACAGCTTAGTCGGCCTAACCCACAGGAAAGACTAGTCAATACGTGCGGAGCCAACCAAGCCACGGGTTTCCTCACGATGTTTTCCTTCACCGTTAGCGTGGCGGTATTGCGACTACAAATTCGCAAATGTACGTAACTTTGAAATTAAACAAAGTCATTGGTACATGCCCGCACTCGGGATCGAACCTGGGGCTCTCGCTTGCCAGTCCATGGTTCTACCCACTGAGCTGCCACCGCTCTAAAAATTATCTTAAAATTATTAAAAATTAAAAATTTATTATCTTTTATAAAAATACAATACTTTTTTTTTATAAAAAATATATCTAATAAATGTGTATAAACCCGTTTAATTTTAACTTAATATAATCATAAAAGAGCCATTGTAATAAAAAGTTGAAAAAACTTAATGAAAGCAGTTATTTGAAATAAAAAAAAAACCATATTGATCCAATTAAATTAACAAATAATCGTAAAAGTTGCTCGGATGTCAAGATATCAGACAGGCTCTACACAGGGGTTTACTCTAACCATCCGTCAATGAAATAAAATAATTCGTATTAACAGTAAATAAAAAAAAAAACATATTTGATTTAAATTATAACTATCTTAGAGATTTTTTATGGCTCTATGCTATCAGACATGGCCCCCGTGGTGGAGTATGGCCTATCCTTCCTGCGATGTAGGAAGAGACCCGTGCCCCAGCATTAGGGACAAACAAGGGTCGACATCATGCTATCGGAGCGACCCGATGGACAACGGTAGGCCTGTCTCTAGACGTCATCTTGGCACAATTTTTTGGGACACCCTGCATATTGGGCTACTTCGTTGCTGAAGTTAGCGTATTGCCGCAGGTGGTGCGTGAGCAGCGCCGCGAGCCAAGCCACGCTGGCGCCGCGCCGCCGTGCCTCTAAACGAGCCGCCGCAGTTATACCAACAAGCCACCCGAAGCAAGAGGCGCCACGTGCGGCACTGCGTACCCTTCGGGGCGCGCGCTCTGCGCCGCCCCAAGACGGCTCAAGTAAGTACCTACCCCATGCCCACCTCAAGAACAGCTTACCTACCCGAAATAGGTGTTAGCGCTCTTGTAGTGCTTTCAACTCACTGCGCCCATGGTATGAAACTTGCTTATATATAAAAAAGTTGCAGGGTGCGCGCCACGAAATACGGCTTTAGTACCTAAGTACCCACCCCATGCCCACCTCAAGAACAGCTACCCGAAGTAGGTATTAGCGCTCTTGTAATGCTTTCAACTCACTGCGGCGATTATATGAAATTTGCTTATACACGTATGTAAAAAAAGTCGCGGAATAGGGTGCGCGCCACGAAATACGGCTCTAGTATCTAGGTACCCGCCCCACGCCCACCTCAAGAACAGCTTAGCTACCCAAAATAGGTGTTAGCGCTCTTGGAATGCTTTCAACTCACTGCGGCGAGTATTTGAAATTTTCTTACATATAAAAAAGTCGCGGCGCAGGGTGCGCGCCCCGAATGGCGGCTCTAGTACCTAAGTACCCACCCATGTCCACCTCAAGAACAGATACCCGAAATCTGAATGTGATGGAGCGAGCGACGGTGATGTGTACGTATGTCCGATTCAATGTTCCCTCATAACTCCTTAACCAAAACGGTCAAAATTTGACAAATTGTATGTCAACTGGTTCGTCGTGTATGCGCGAGGGTCGTCGATTATATATGAAATCAGCTTATATACAAAAAAAAGTTGCGGCGAAGAGCGCGCGCCCCGAAAGACTGCCTGCCCCGAAGTACCTACCCCATGCCCACCTCAAGAACTGCTACCCGAAATAGGTATTAGCACTTTTGTAATGCTAAATACCTATTTCGAACCTATTATAACTGTACTATTTTTTTTTAATGCACTAACCCGTGCTAAGGAACAAATTTAAAAAACCTATTTAGAGGCTAAAAATTTCACCCATGCCGGGATTCGAACCCGCAACCTCTGGCTATCCGTGCCAGCGCTCTACCAATTGAGCCAATGGGCGACTCACGGCATCAGTGAAATTTCGAACCTCTTTACACTATTCTCTGTATTACGTACAGGCAGCGACATCTGACTTAATCTGACTATTATAACTGACTGTGGTGGAGCGAACGAAATTGATGTGTTTAGCTAGTACGAAAGTATGTCCAATTCAATGTTCCCTTATATATAACTCATTAATGAAAACGGTCACAATTTGACAAATTATATCTCAATTGGTTCGACGTGTAGGCGCGAGTGTCGTAGATTATTTTCAATTTTATATATAAAAAAAAAACTGTAACAAGATAAAATATCTTAATTTTCCACTTTTGTAAGAAAGGTAACGATTTACTTGGGTAGGTTTTATTAATATTGTTTGTTTTGACATCTTACATTATTTTTATTTTATGGTAATTAGAATGTGTGACTTACTTAGTCAATACAATGTTCAGTAGAAAAGTAACTGATGTATTGGCACTACAATTTTTTTGATGGCACACAAGGAATTTTATTACGTAGGTAGAAATGCCTAACAGTTCAGCTACCCCAAATGGGAATTAGCACACTTGTAATGTTTTTTTACTTTTGTAAGAAAGGTAAATGTTTTGGCATTTCGCGCATTTAGAACCTGATGCACTATGCGTACCTCTAGCTCAGCTACCCGAAAGGGGAATTAGCACACTTGTAATGTTTTCTTACTTTTGTAAGAAAAGTAACTGATGTTTTGGCATTTAAAGTTGTTGATGGCACTTGCTATTATGTATGTAGGTAGCAGTGATGTAATATGTATTTAATAGGATTCGAGAAAAAATGGTCAAAGTAGAGATTTTCCATTGCCTGTTTCTTCATTGCAATGGCGACCCGACGGACGGCATGTTTGCGTGAGATTTTTACGTCGAAATAATTTCTGATTTCTGACTTCTGTCTCTCTCTTGCGCAGTCTTCTTATAGCAACAGGTCGAGTTCTTCTTATATCAACAGGTTGACTGACGTGGAAAATCCCAGTTACGGCCTCAAAAACTAAACGTGTTTAAAAAACAACAAATTCTCACCGAATCTCATGATCACTGTACATTACAATTTATTCGTTTATACGCATACAAAAAATCATCATCATCTGATGATGACGATATATCCAGCAGTGGACTAGTTTATCCTGATGGATAAACTAGTCCACTGCTGGACATAGCCCTCCCCTAATGAGCGCCATAGCGCCCTGTCTTCAGCTTGTATTGTATTATTTGTCAGTATCTACTTCGAAGTATAAAATACCTGTAGCTGTAGGCGCCGCTCTTCCACAACTAGGAAAAAACATGTCGATGAAACAATACGATTTAAACAATACGGTTGCCTGGAAGAAATTGCTTTTAGCAATAAGGTCGCCAATTGTATTTGATCTTTTGTATCTGCCGTTTTTGTAACTATTTTTCCGGTATACAATAAAGAATATTCTTATCTTATCTTACGATTTAACAACCCTCGTTTACGTTTATCTAATTCTTGATATTCTGTAACAACGAATTTGACCTAATAAATATCCCAGAGTCTAAAAATAGGCGAAATTCTCGGTCGGACCTTAAAAAATTGACAATAGAGTTATATGCGAAAACCTGGGTAAAGCGAGTGAATCGTGATAGCACGACTCAATATCATTTCTTAATGATTTGCGATACTCATACATGGTTATACATAAAATAAACGGGTCTTATCGCGATTATTTATTAGGTAAATCGAAATAAATTAATTAGGTAATTACCTTTTACCTAATAAATAATGGTGATTAGACTCGTTTAAGATATAACTAAATAGGTAAAACGTAATTACGACAAATAACCGCGACTCAATATTGTTCACTTCTTGGACTAAATATTAAGTGCACGTCTAAAAGGTTGGAAAATACATTTACGACAAAAGCTATTATGATATTTCAGACAAAGCCGTCATTCCTTTCGCTGGTGCTAGTTACAGCTTTTCTTATCATGTCGCCTATACACGTTCACAATGTTTCCCTTCACAGTTCATCGTCAGGCTATACTAGTCCACTGCTGGAGATAGCCCTCCCCTAAAGAGCGCCACGTTGAGCTATCATAGGGGGTAATGCCCATAATCCCCACGCTGGGCATGCGGGTTGGGGTTCGCAGTTCGGTGGAATTGTACTGCAGGGGGCGCTGCTGCCCACCCCCCGGTTTGTGTCCCTTAATCGCCTTTTACGACACCCGCGTGAAGAATTGGGTTGTTACTCTTCACAGTTTGCGAGTGGTATTGCTACTACAAGTTAAAAAATGTATGTAACTTGAAAAACAAAGGGCCTTATTGATAAAAAGGCCTTTTGTGTGCTCGTAGCGCACTTTAGCTAACATCATCTATTAGACATATAGTACGCTCTAACTTTTCCTTATTAATAAAAGTTTGACAATCCTACTGTAACTAAAGTGCTCTTTTACGATCTGTCAATTTGGCAACGTCATGTTCTAAGTCTGTGGAAGTGTCAAAACACGCAAATTGTATAATCTATGTACCTACCAAGAAAACAAAAGTTGGTTTTCAACTTTTCGTTTGAAAGTTTCTGAAGAAGACAATAGAGAAAATCAGGTTATTATCACAATTTCAAGAAAAATCACTTCACTGACAGCCAAACCACTTCAAACAAACAACATTTTGACAAATACATACTTTTGTAATCTGTGGTTTAGCAGTCACAGATTAAAATATCGCTTATAATAAGTTTGTAGCAGAGTTAAAGTAGGGCCACATCAACTTTTAACGTTATAGCAGGTTTGTAGCACAGTTACTATGGGGATTTGGTTTTATTAATGACGTTTTTGTTTAGACCTAATATAAACATCTCAAAGGCCACTTTAGCAGTGTTTTTAGTGAACTGACTTATTATTAATAAGACTCAAAGTCTTTGGTACATGCCCGGGGTAGAACACTTTCCTCACAATTAGTGCGTAGTAAATTTGTGTTTTGTATAGTGAATTAAGAATTAGCCCTAGGAGTAAAATCTAGCATGCGAGATTTGTATCTAAAATTAATAGTAGATTTTTTTATTCAAAAGTATCCCCCTGGCTGAAGGTAATGTTTGATACGATTTTCAAACTTCGTTTAATTTGAAGGCTTCGTAAGTTAGGAGTTATCTTATATAGGACATGATCAATCTCTAGGTACAGGGGCATGGGTTCCTAACGTCTAGTTTTAGGTAACGTAAATTTCCTAGCACCGCAAATTTCGGGATAAGGACAGCATTTGGTACGCGTAACACGGGCAGGCTATCACAAACATAGAAACACGCTCAAACTGTGGCCATTTTGTAAAATCAAAGTACAGCGGCCTACAGTAGGTATTGATCCCACGATCTATTTTGGCAGTTAATCGCGTTAACCGCTCGACCAACGAGGCTTTCACTGCAGTATGGCCTTATTGTGTTGCCGGGTCCAGAATTCTGGGAAAATCACTGCATCAAAGCCCCCGGGCCCCGGGCATGTTTGAAATGGCTGCGCCCTGAGCGGGGGCAATCTATACATCAACTTTACAAATATACCTGTAAATTTTGTCACTGTCTGATATAGTCTGTCTCGCACTGTTTCTTTGTGAGCTGATCGCTCTAAAACAAATTAACAGAATTAGAAAGAAAGAAAGAAAGAAAGAAAGAAAGACATTTATTATACCAACAAGACACATCACAGAAACAAAATAACCAGATAAATTGACATTCATGTTATAAACAATGTCTAAATTGCCACAAAAAGCAGATGACTCAGCGTTGTGCCTTCAATTAGGAACACTCACCATGATCATAGAAAAAAATTATAGTTTAGTTTCCCGCCCGTGTAGCATTTAGGCAACATAACATCACGCTTTTGTTGCGAGTAAAAAACTCAACATGAGTTGTGACGTCAGTAGACCTTTTTTTACCACATTGATGGATACATTTAATCAGGTTATGAAGGGCCCGCCAGAGTACGCATTACCCGACGGAAATATATGTATGTGCCGCCGTCAGAATCGCTATATTGCGATGTGCGTACGTAATTCCGTCGGGTTAAACGGTGTGCGTACCTGTTGTCACAAAATAGTGTTTGTTTTTCTCTTAAATGTATCAATTACAAGAATTATAAAAATAAACTACTAATGCAACATTTTCAGTAAAAATTGTATAGCACGTATTTAAAGATAATAAAAGTACTTAATGCACTATTAAATTTATTATAGACGATCCCTTTTCTTCAGCTTCATCAACACTTATTAGTCGTTGCATAAAACCACGCCGGTTTTGGTAAAAATTTTTCTTGCCATTTGCTAGTACAAAGCTTAATAAGCCGATAACATAATAGATAGATAGATGGATGGATGGATGGATGGATGGATGGATGGATGGATGGATGGATGGATGGATGGATGGATGGATGGATGGATGGATGGATGGATGGATGGATGGATGGATGGATGGATGGATGGATGGATGGATGGATGGATGGATGGATGGATGGATGGATGGATGGATGGATGGATGGATGGATGGATGGATGGATGGATGGATGGATGGATGGATGGATGGATGGATGGATGGATGGATGGATGGACGGACGGACGGACGGACGGACGGACGGATGGATGGACGGACGGACGGACGGACGGACGGATGGATGGATGGATGGATAGATAGATAAAGAACACTTTATTGTACAGCCAGGAAAAAAGGATAACAATAAAGTAGGTAACAACAAACACAACAATTCTTGTCTCTGGGCATTTCATATCGCAGTAAAAGTTATATGGAATTGTAAGTGAAAATGTCGATGCATTTCACTGGCTTTTTCACATGGAAAATTGCCGCATGCCTAGCGTATCAACGTGGGAAATTGCACCTATTGTTGTTGCAAATAAGGCGAACTTTCAATCGACGCCGGTCGCAAATACATACCTGCATCTGCCTGTCCGCGGAATATGCAAAATATAAATGCAGAAGACAACAACCAAATACCGGCTACTGTGTTGTGTACTCGCCTATTAAATCCCGAAATTGCTTATCGAAGTAAGGGCCGGTAAATGCTCGTCCGGCGCTCCCAATATTCTAACTATCCGGGAATTGCCCGCACCAAAATAACAATTTTGTCTGTACAATTTTGCGTCCCCATATCATACCTCGGCACAGTTTTATGCAGTCCGAC
This sequence comes from Yponomeuta sedellus, assembly GCA_934045075.1. Lineage (NCBI taxonomy): Eukaryota > Metazoa > Arthropoda > Insecta > Lepidoptera > Yponomeutidae > Yponomeuta > Yponomeuta sedellus. Next base: position 6,681,028 of record OW203721.1, read on the forward strand.
TTGCTACCCTTTGTACATAAATTAATCCATTGCGATGAATTTATTTTTTTATGACTGAAACTTTTATGTGTGTACCTAAAAAAAGGTGTTTAAAAAAAGAAATTACCACGCTTGTCACTAACACTATTAATAGCTGTATAGTGACCTTTTTACTTAGAGTATCCCTTTTTTGTCGATTTTGCAGTCGGAAGGTGCTTTTGTGTTTTAAAAATAAATTACGTCTCTTCTAGCTTTATCCGCACCAACAGTAATAGCTGAGGCTTATCAGCCTCATAATCCACTTTCTTTCTCTAAGAAAAACCTTGACCGCAACATCGAAACTCACATAAGCTTTTCCGTCTCACTTAAGACTATAGAACAGCAATAGTAGCGTTTCACAAACACTTTTGCGGGCCAACACGACACGGTTATGCAACAATGGTTTATTAAGAATGATTCGAGCAATTTTTGGCATAATTTTGCATCGTCCGTCGTCTGTGCGCGTCCATCTCGCCCAGCGTTGATTAGGTTATTGTCACACGGCTCGATCGCGCGATCGCCATTCGAACATTCCCCCCGCACGGACCTCCCACCCAACACAGCTTAATACAATGTCCGGGAGGAACTGAGGGCATTAATTTACAGCGTAATTTTGATGTCGCAATCTTTTAAGGGTATGTTGTTTTCATTATGGGGTATTGAGGCGCATCGCGTTGCTAGCTAACGCCACAAATGGAAAAAAAAACATATCTTCATTTATTTCGCGTCTTTGAAAAAGTGAACATCTTAAATCATATTAAATGTAGTATGTGTTTTCAGAACCTATTGACAAGAACCTAGGTCCAAAAATCTAGGACTGAAAAGCAATTCTATTGCCAAAATGGACCGTTTTTAGCGGAAATTGATTAAAGTCTTAGGTTCGACTTCGTAGGTGCTAAAAGTAGTTGTCACAGATGATCACTTTTAGAATAGTATATTTCATTACAAGTGCGGAAAGGCTGTCATTGCAAAGAGTTCCGACAAATGTCTACCCGAGCCGAGGCGCAGCCGAAGGCGAGGGTTGACAGTCGGAACAAGTTGCAATGACGGTTCCGCACGTGTACTGAACGACTATTTTTAATACAGTTGCGAAAAAAATAAGCAATTTAATAAAGAAAAAATATTTGGAAAATGGCGCCAACCGTAAAAAAATATACGCAGAGATTTTTTTCTTCACCCATTCTAGTAGGCAAAGGGAACTATGCCCATACAGCCAAGTCTTCAGTAGAATTTTTTTATTGATATGAAATGAAAATGAAATTTAATGAGATGAAATGAAACCTAACTTAACTCATTCAATCAAATCATTAAATCTGATATTGAAACAAATTAGTAGCTCATAAAAACTTCTATGATTTTTTTAGTAAAAACTTCATGATTGGTTTTTCTTTTTAATAGACATTATTTTGACAGTTGGGAAAGAAAAGGCACGAGTGCGGTAAAGGTAAAAATAAGCACGCGTGTGTAATAGCCCCCATCCCGCACGCTATACGTCCCTGTAATACGCCACTTTTTGAGCAACTGTATTAAAAAGAAACGTATCGTAAAACAAGTTATGATTTTTATTCGATTGGTGGCTCTGCTTAGCACCGCGTAGCGCCTTAACTACTTAACAGTGACGGTAGGGACATATTCGCGATTGACCACCTTTGGTTCGAAACATTGAATCCAAATTCAAAGTGGTAGGAAGTATCGTAAAAGTGAAAGATGTATTTATTCTATTATGGTCGTCCGTTTCGCCTTGAATGAGCATTTTATTATTTTTTGTCCTGTATTGTTCTTGTTTGTGCTTATATGAAGTAATTTAGTAAAGCAAAAATGTTTTTATGCACCGGTTTTTTTAAAGTATAGTGTATTGTCATATCTAATCGTGGTTAGAATGTCCCCTAAAAAACGATCAACGTAGTCACTCTGTACTACATAGGCTGCTACTTATGTTTGCGGAATCTGGGATTCCAATAATTTTAAACGCAATGTCTGACCTGAATCTGGGATTTCAATAATTTTAAACGCAATGTCTGACCTCCATGGTCAAATTCGTTCTTGTTTTAAATACTGGCCGCTAATATTTTTCTCTTATATACGTTAGTGTTTTGTTTTTGTTGGGTTTAAAATGTCATGTCGCTGAAAAAATGGAACTCACTCGTGAAAATATTCGTGCTATGATTTATTACGATTTTCGACGTGGTTTAACGCAACAACAGTGCGTAGATCAATTAACTTCGACTTTTGGTGGTTAGGCTCCATCAAATTAGTACTTGGCTGCAGGTTCTGACTTATAGTGATGTTGAGGAGTTTTTGTGTATTATGAAATAAAACTATAAACTTTTTTACACACGCGCACATACCCACACATATTCACACAAACACACACACACACACACACACACATACACAAACACAATCTCACAAACAAACACACGCACCTTAATCTGAGTGGCTAAAAACTGTTTTTTTGTCATATTAGTTTTTCTTGCATGCAAATAATATTGTTATATTGACTGACAGTCGTCCGCTCAATGTATCTCGACGAAAGTTTGTACGCACATGTTTTATGCTTTAATTTAATTTCACCTTCTCCTAAGATACAGGTTTTTCGCCTAGTTTAGGAGACAGGATGCAACGACAAGAATATTGTACAATAGATTTAGCACCAAACGATTGTAGTCATTTATTTACATGTAAAAATTTTGGTATTTGAAATAAAGAATTATTTATTATTTATTTATTAAAAACGACTGTGTATCACTGGTTTAGTGAGTTTAATCGCGGGTGCAGTAAGCTTACGGACGAAGTTAAAGAAGGTCGCCCGAAATCGGTGGTTGTGCCACAAAATATTGAAGCTGTGCGAAAACTAATAATGCAAGACCGCCATGTTACGTATCGCGAGATAGAGGCTATTCTGGGCATATGTATGACGAGCATTCATAGGCTATTACATGAACATTTGTCTGTAAAAAAAATTTGTTCGCGTTGCATCCCGCACAACTTAACTCAGGATCAAAAAGATGCTCGCGTCGAATGGTGCAAGAAAACCTTAAAAAAATTCAACGGAGTCGACTCAAAATCTGTTTATAATATCTACACAGGTGACGAATTCTGGATCTACGCGTACGATCCCGAAACTAAACAACAATCAACAGTTTGGGTGTTTCAAAATGAGCCGAACCCTACGAAAGTGGCTCGTGCAAAAAGCACTGTAAAGCAAATGGTGGCCTGCTTTTTTGGTATTAATGGCCATGTGGCTACAATACCACTGGAGGGTCGCAGAATGGTTAATTCGGAGTGGTACACGACCATTTGTTTGCCGGAAGTATTTGAAGAAATACGCTAAAACCACCAGCGACGCAGAATCATACTTTACCATGACAATGCCAGATGTCATACATCTCAGGAAACAACTACATTTTTGGATGGTCAAAAAATAGAATTGATAGGTCATCCACCTTACAACCCTAATTTGGCTCCCAATAATTTCTATCTATTCCCAAATGTAAAGAATAAATTACGTGGTCAACGATTTTCGACCCGTGAAGATGCCGTAGATGCGTTCAAACAGCACGTTTTGGAGATACCTCAATCAGAGTGGAAAAAGTGTTTTACAAATTGTCGTAGTCTTATGAAAACCATCTTTATCAGGTGTCAACTATATACAAAGACTGCGATTCCTTGTAACAAGTATGAAGTAGCTGGGTTATTAACTTATTACCTAAACGATTGATAGATTACCAAGCTTGTATCAGTCGACAGGCTGGAGCGCTATTTTTGAATCACTCGTCTCGCATCGAGCGCTCGATTTCTACTGATTTTCGTTCGACATACGAACTTGTATTTTTTAATTCACTCGACTGCAACGGACGGTCCTTACCACTCGTCTCGTATGTCGATCGATAGATTAATTGTCAAAATTTGTGTTAATTTCAAATCGAGGAGTTTGTGCTTTTGTACCGAATTGATTTTTTATCGATATTTTCGAACAAAAACAAACCAAAGTGTTATTATTTAGGATCTATGACAGTGTTTTGTTTGTTTTGCAACTAAAGGCAAATATTTTTCATCTAAACAGCCAATAAAACGAAATATTTCACGTATCCGTTTCCGTTACGGTAGTTTCCGGTTTTTGTAATTTCTGCGTGGAACGGATAAAATATAATACTTCAAATTGTACTGAGTGCGAGTTTGACAGATCCAATCCAAACTTTACTGCCGCGTTAATCGAGCATTGAGTAATGAGTATGAGTAATTTAACCGTTCGAACTGGCAAAACGCTGTCACAGTACAACTCGCACTCGCGTTTATTCGTGTTTTGGCTGGTAAACGTGTTCACTTCTCAACGTAAACCATTACAACTGGCACTCAGCAATTTTAATTTCCATACTTGTCGCTAGGTGGCGCTTCCTCGATGCCATAGAAATATGAGTTTACGTAAACGCGATCGAGTAGTTAAAAAACTCGCACTAAGCACTCTGGCAACACTTCAGGCGAACGATTCAAAAATACAGAAAAACGAGATCATGCGACTTAGAAGACGAGTGTGACTTATGTCGCATTCGACGATACAATTTCATACGAGTGATTCAAAAATAGATCTCCTGGTCACAATTGCCGATGACACAGATGTGATCACAAGGGTCTCGAAAAGCTCCCCTCTAGGGGAGACGGACCACGAAATGGGATAGCGGCAGTCGATGTGGTGTTTTATTTTGCAAATTCACTTACCGGAGTAATTAAAACATGGCTTCAAACGTTAAAAACAAATGAAGAGATTCGTACTTTATGATTATTTCATTACTATTATATAATTTTAATATAAACTATAATTATGTTATTGCAGCGTAACTTTTTTTCGGTGTGCATTAGTTATGTTAGAGTGATTATTTTGGTGATAATATTTTCTTAACAAGTGTTTAAATGGATCGTGAAGGGCGCAGCAAAGCTTTCCACTCTGGGTATAAAAAGACCATTTCTAAGATGCCCATTACATATCATCTGCCATGTTCAATGATTTATTTTGAAACAGGTTGCATTGCGTCGAACAGTAAATCTTAAGACATATTTAATTTTCCATAGCCCGTTTTTAGGGATGCGGAGGCGACAAGGAAGAACTCTTATAGTTTCGTCCGTTCTTCTGTCTTTCCACGGCGTAGCACAAAAACTATAAGTACTAGAAATGTAAAATTTGGTATAAAAATAAATAATAATCACGACGCTAAAACGGTAGGATAAATATTGTGTTTGGAAGTATAGTTTATTGGAAAATATTGTTTATTGGTAAATATTGTTTATCGCTCGTGGCCTAGTCGAATCGAGTGATTGTAATCAATCACTTGAGTTAAGCAACAACAGACGCGGTCAGGTGCAGGATGGGTGACCGTCCCTTGACTATCGCTAGTGGCATTTTTTCCGTGCATTTCCGTGCTTATTAAGGCACTTTAAGCCGTTCGTGCTGGCCCTGATGTAATGGCAGTCGTTAAGCCATGTCAGAGGCAGCGGCTTGATAACTTCTGACAGTAATGCCCGCCACTGTCCTACAATCCTCGACCAACCCGGACTTAGCCCCCGTGGTGGAGTATGGCCTAACCTTCCTGCCATGCAGGAAGAGCCCCTGCCCCAGCTGTAGGGATATACAAGGGTTGATTACGAAATATTGTTTTTAGGGCAAGTACCTCTACACTTAAATTAGTTGTGCATTTTTTTCTTGCCCACCCACAGTGTGGGATATCGTGGGATAGGTCGTAAATATCATGTGTGTAGGTAAATAATAAGGTAATTTAGGAAATAAATTTTTGTTCAAAACTACTTATAGAAAACAAAATTATAATTAAAAATTTAAAACAAGTACCTAGGCGAACAAATTCTCAGTCCATATTTATTAAAAGTTTATCCATTTTATTAAAATACTTGAAAATGTTAGATTGTACGAGCAAGACAGTATTATTTACGGCCTTACGTGTGGCATCCGTCTCCCTCGAATATTCTAATATTTGTACTCGTAGTACCTAGTTCAAATTTCACCATTCAATGTGGATTAGCCTAGATCACGGCCACGCGTAAAGTCAGAGGCTCTGCTAGATGGTAACATTTTGACCATTTTTGAAACCTTTTTTCTTTCCTGCATTTAGTTTTTGATAAAGAAAACTTGCTACTAAAATAATTTGTAGAAATTTTCTCAATAAAAAACAACATAAAAACTCTGAGATTTCCGAAATTCATATGATTATCTACTAAAGCCTCTGACGAGATAATTAATCATAGGTACTTTCTGTTCAATTTATGTTGGTTTGATATAATCCTTTATCACCACACCAGGTAATTATAGGGTTAATATACGGTTGACATCTTATTTTTTAAATGAGACGGTTGGTTGGTTGGTTGGTTGGTTAAGGAGTAATGAGGGAACGTAAAATCGGAATCACATTCTTTATTTTTCTGGGTGCAATAAAGTATTCTCTATCTATCTATATATTATTTGATTGAGGGTTGACTCATTTGTATTAGAGAATCTGACTTGACTTATGCTCGTACAACACGACGTTCCTATTAATTTTGGCTCGTTTTAACCTGCGATTCAGATGCAAATGTGTTATTTTAACCCTTTTACTGCCAAGCCGTGTGTATTTAGACTAAATTGCCCATCAACAAAAATATTACATGTTACAATTACAGTCAAAGATACTGAGTCAGTTAGGCGGTCAGCTTTGCGACAAGTGCATTCAATGTGTTATTATGGTTGGCAACTTTGAGTGGTTCGAATCCGCTATGCACTCGAATCTGTAGCATTATTTTTTTCCTACTTTTGTAAAAAATATAACTTATGTCAATCATTAAGGTAGCAACTGACGTACTATGTTTATTATGATTTGGGAAGAGATGGTCAGAGCGGAATTTTTTCACTGTCCTTTTCTCCTCTACAAACTCGACCCGAAGTCAGTGGCAAACAATGTACGATTGACTTTCAACAGAATTTAAATGAATGAATTTTTGATTTCGTATTTTCATGATTTGATCTGTTTTCTGAGTTCCCGCTACAGATGGGGCTTCATTGCGAATTTTGATTTTAAATTCGGAGCATATTGTTGACTTTTCAATTCTGCCGCTGGTACAGCAAAAATAAACTGTTTTTCTACACAATTGCATTGCGAATTTATGCTACGGCGATGGATTTTTTTCGTTAAACTCGCTAATAATTTTTGTAATACACTAGCATTGAAGTTTATTTATAAGGTTATTAATAGTTATTTTGTCTATTGCCCAGCAGTGGGTAATAAGTGATATCTGTGCGAATGAACAGCTTTCGAAGTTGCTAATGGGCCTGGATAAAGGAATCTAGTGATGGAAAGAATTATGCGGCAGTTCACAGTCCGAGGTGCCTTGCAAAACGTGCTAACCAATCGATATTTCATACACTGCGCTGCGCCCCGTTAATATTAGATAATCCAGTGACCAATGGTGCGACCTCTTGACTGTGGATTAATTCAAAGGGTATTCGTTTGTTGGACCTAGACTTTGGTGCTGGTGTTCCAAACAATTGGACTTTCAGTAAAATTAAACAAAGAACACAGCGAACTTTGTGTGAGCAATTCTGCGTGTCGACTAAGTGTTACCTATTGTTTAAACGATATTTTAACCTGCTGAACTGAACACGGTGCATTCGGCTAGAGATGCCCTCTGCAGACAAGGTGCCTTTTAACCAACTCCTGAAAAAAAGGTGATATAATTTTCAGTTCGGGTGCGACTATATTCATGTAGGTTTAAATTAAAAAATATGCCTTATAAAGCTTGTTTAATCTAATCAGAGTTAATGCCACGTAAAAAAGAACAATGGGTAATTTCATTTATGGACCCCGTGCCCACCCTTATAGCGTTATAGACTAGGTATCATTAATAAGAGATACCTTGGAACACTCAAAATTAACAAATGAATTGACGAATTTGAGAAAAGAAGGTACTATTACTTCATTTTCATTCAAATTGCGCCCGTCGATGGCGCAAGCGTTGAATTCTCAAAGCATTTTTTAATCTCAAATAACTTTCTTCTACAGAAAGCTACAAAGTCACCGTATTACAAAAAAATACGTGTTTTCTAATAGTATAGGTTCTAAGTTGCTAGAAGGGTTATTATTTCATTATTATTAATAAATTAGGTCGTAGTTTTACAAGCACAAAAGTAGTGTATTAAAATGTGAATTGTTTTATATTGTGCTCGGCTATAAAATATTCCCTTTTGCAAAATTAGTTACTAACATTAGTTAGTGGCTCAAGTCCTTGGCGACTGCATTACTGGCTCTCTGCTACTTACCTGGCGATGCGATTTAAGTATTTCGGCACTAAATGCTATTAGCACTGCAATTAGCTACGCACCCTTCGGAAACTAAGACTACCAATTAGTATTAAGCCCGCTAATTATACAAATTCTATTTGGTATAGTAAAGAAGTTTTATGTAAGAATGGAGTTTGAAATTACCTTTAAATTATACATAGTTGCATAGCGCCCCCTAAAGACAGTTCTTTAAATTATTCTACTCTCTTCTACTCTTAGTCAGCCCGCATGGTGTCTTAACTGAAATAAGATAAGATAAGAATATTCTTTATTGTACACACCAGAAAATAATTACAGAGACAACAGTTACAAAAGAAGAGGTACAATTGGCGGCCTTATTGCTGATAGCAATTTCTTCCAGGCAACCTTAAATCGGAAAGATTGCTGAAGGAGAAATTGAGAAATTGATTTGGAGAAATAATACAATCGATTAAAGTACTAATCTAATAGAATGTAATGAATGTAAAATTAATGTGGTATTGGGTTGAACATATTTGCCGAAGTACCGATAACGGATGGGGCATAAAGGTTCTACAAAATTAATTCCTGCTATTGTTTGTCCCGGTTTAGATTCTGGTTGGATTTCTTACTGATCCGGGGCGGGCTCGAGGATGACGTAGGCGGTCCTTATATCTTCACCAAGAAGATAAAAAGGGATCTCTTCAATCCCTTTTTAGATGTTGAGGACTCCGAAGAGAAGAACCTACGCGATACTGTACTGACGTAAGTACCCCAGGGCCTAGATTTTCCTAATGCATTGTGGTAAAATGACAACTGCATGAACGAGCCGATTTAATTTCGTTGCTGCTTCAGTTCTTCTATTACGTAACATTCCACTCTATCGAGTGGAATATCATTTAGACGACTCCAAAGAGTTTGATATTATATATTATATGCATTTGACAGCTAAAAAAACTTAAAAAAGTAAAAATTAACGTCACTCAAACCCAGTGGATAATTACATAATAGAACCCCAGGTCTACACGCGCATATACATCGACCCTTCTTGGAGTCAATGGTATAAAAAAAACACCCCGCGTGACCCGACTATGTATTTGTCATGGTACTACAAACATGTATTAGCAGAATCAAGGCCCAGGACACATAGATATTCATTTAATTTGACTCGTCAAAATAAGCCTTGACTGTAGTGACAATATGGAAATTATGGATACTGAACTACTTTGTATGTACACAAAGTAGTTTAGTTTTCAACAATACGAGTCAGAGTTCTAATGTAATCAGATCGGGATGAAACTTTGTAAATGTCTTACAATCATCCATATCGGTCCCGGTAGTGACGTCACAAGTCACGCGTTTTGTGGCGCTAAAATGGCAGAATTTGACAATAAATGTACTGGAAATTATTGGATTACTAGATGAAAACCCGGCTTCGCTCGGGTGAAATGTGACTCATACATAATACACATAATTATAGGTACATACAAAATATAGGTAGATATTTCTTTAGTCATCGGTTCTCAAGGAATATTAAAGGTAAGCAAGACATCGATTCGTATAGCTTCGTTACTTGTGTTTAATAAATATAGCAAATAAAAACTGCAAAAGTTTTTACAGAAATAATTTTTATTTTGAATCAACATTCAAAATAAACTAACATAAATTAACAAAACATGTAACTTTAAGGTTTATGTAAACCTCTTTGTTTTAAGCACTCGGTCTTTTTCTCTACTTTGCAGTTACCAACGCAAGGAGATTCGGCTGTTAAGAAAATGACATAGGTATCATCTAACAAAAGACCAAACAAAGACAGAGACACGGCCAATGAACGATTTTATAAAATACTTATGTACGATTTTCGGCATAATTTCCAAACAAAGTACATAACTATGCAAAACTAAATGATATTTGAACTGAAACTTCTACTTTTATGGTTATGGTTAGTGTTCTTTTTTCTATGGTTGTTATCGCAATCGGCCAATCTCAGGTTTAAAGAAAAAACACGTATCTAACAAAGAGTATATCCTAAAAAAAAAAACGAATTATGAACACTAAAAGACACTAAGAACGCAGAAATAATTAAAAGGAATATGACCTATAAATTTAAAATTCGTATATACCTAGGTATTGTAGTATATGTTGAAATCGGTGCCAAGTTCCAGATGATCTGAGAGACCAGCACATACATTTTAGCCACCGACTCCAAGAACCCTTATAGTGTACAGAAGCCGGTTATAATTTTTTTTTTTTAATATTTCACAATTTCTAATGAATAGACAATGTGACTTTAATAATGAGGGACTAATAACCACGACTGTAATATTGTGTATTTTGGCTTAAATTCTGTTATATAGGTGCAACGGTACCTTATATTTCGGTGTTATTGGGCTATTCTACATCTGACTCTTCATTTTCGTAGTGTAGCAAGTAATAATGAAACTACACATTTCAATTTCAATTCCGGATTTCTAGGTGGAACGGTGCCCTAGATCTGGGTGTTCTTGAGCTGGTCATCATCAGACTTTCAAACCTTGGCCGTAGAAAGTGACAGTGAAATTAAATACTTAAGTGAAAACGGCAAATTTCTACGTAGACGGAAGCTTAGAATCTCTTAAGAACGACATTCGAACTGATGATGTTGGGCATCTGACTCTTAATATTCCTAGTGTAGCAAAAGATAATGAAACTATACTTAACAACTTTATTTCCGGGCTTCTAGGTGCAATGGTGCCCTAGATCTGGGTGTGCTTGAGCTGGTCAGCATTAGACTTCCAAATCTTCGGCTGTAGAAAGTAACAATGGAATTAAGTATTTAAGTGAAAGCCCCATATTTCTATGTAGAATAGAAGCTCAGAACCTCTCATGACATGAACCACATTCGACCTGATGATCTTGGGCATCTGACTCTTAATATTCCTAGTGCAGCAAGTGATAATGAACCTATATATTTTAACTTCAATCCAGGGTTTCTAGGTGCAACGGTGCCCTAGATCTGCGTGTTATGGGCTTCATTAGGCCTTATTTGCTGCTGTCCATTTGTTCTCCATCTCTGAAAGTCTTCATCAGATCTTCACCAAATTAAAATGGGACCAATGGGATGCTACACCTAGTCGAACTAAAAAAATATCCAAATCGGTTAAGATTTGACGAAGATATGCGAAAACATAGTAATACGCGCGTCGAATTGATAACCTGTTCCTTTTTTGAAGTCGGTTAAAAGTGTCAAACGTTTCGCGAAATGTCAACGACTGAAGGAAAGTAGATTCACTCATGTTTCCACACAGAACAATTAAATGTTTCCAGCAGGACGTTTCGTTTTACACAGTCAAATGTGTCACAGTTCTTTGTGATGGATACTTTTTGGCGCGACGCACGCGTTGATCTGTGGTGTTGATTGCTGAGACGTATCTAAGAAGATGGCGACTGCGAATTGTTTATTAGTGCCATTAGAATTTAACGAAATTCTCGATTATCCGAATTTTATGGATATATGTTGTCGACTCGAAATCAATATTTTTTTATGTTTTGTTATTCATGTAAGGTTTCGATCGAGTCTACCGTATCCCTTGACGAAATTATTAATATAGATACGAGGGGCGGCTGAAAAGTTTTGAGCCTAAGGTATTAAAAAGGGTCCCCTACGTAGTTTCGATAGCCGTTGTTGCGAAAAACGTTGTATCGAATTTTTTTTCCGCTGCCTCATAAGTTCGAAAGCTTATGGACTCGAATGCTGTAGTGGCGAAAGACGCTGTTTCGAAAAACATTTTCACTGCCTTATACGCTCGAATGCTTGTCATTTCGATTCATTCAGTCTTAATGCGTATAAAAAAATCAAGTAGTGTATAAAACAAAACAAATTTAGTTTAAATCTACATTTAAACTAAATGAAACTAAATATTATTATTTGACAAATTTTCTACGTGTAAAAAAAAATCTATTACTGATCTATAACAATTACTACTGAAGTGGTATCAAGTTTCGAAATTAATCAATTGCACAAGTATTATAAGTATTAGTACAAACGAGTACTTATGCGAGTATCTATGCACAAAAAAGGTTTATAAGGCTATTAATTGACAACAATAACAGAACTATATGACTATTGAACGTTGATGGAGCGGAGGCGTACGTAATTTTTGAACTAAAACTTTCGTAAGCACAACACATTGTAGACTTTTAGTCCGGATTTACTTACGGGTGTTGTTATATCGGAAAAGTCCGACCAGGTTTCGCTCCGATTCGCAGAGCTTAATCATGGTGAACAGAGACGGAGCTCGCGAAACGTGACTCTGTCGTAATTTTTGAACTAAAACTTTCGTAAGCACAACACATTGTAGACTTTTAGTCCGGATTTACTTACGGGTGTTGTTATATCGGAAAAGTCCGACCAGGTTTCGCTCCGATTCGCAGAGCTTAATCATGGTGAGCAGAGACGGAGCTCGCGTCGTCGGTTGCTCGTCTCACACTACGGGCAAGCGCGCGGCGCGCCCGCGCCGAGATAGGTGGGGCGGGTCCCGACACTGGCTGCGGGGGATTCCCGCTGGCTTGCGCCGCAGCGCCTACTGCTTTCCCGTCGTCAATGCCACTAGGCATGATGGCACAGACACAGCTCACGACATCTTCGTTCTTGCAGTGTCGATTTCGATATTCACTATCACTGCACTTTCGTAGAACCGGTTTCCAAGCCGGCGGAAGAGCCAATCCACTGTCTCTATTGAAATTCGGGTGGCGACTTATTTCAATAGCCTCGCGCATTTTTAATGTTGTAACAACACCCGTAAGTAAATCCGGACTAAAAGTCTACAGCGTACGTAATTGTTATCACGTTGTACGTTATTTAAGTTTTATTGCGCAATAAAGTGTAAAAAACAAAGTTAAAAAACAAACAAGCATTCGAGCGTATGAGGCAGTGAAAATGTTTTTCGAAACAGCGTCTTTCGCCACTACAGCATTCGAGTCCATAAGCTTTCGAACTTATGAGGCAGCGGGAAAAAAAATCGATACAACGTTTTTCGCAACAACGGCTATCGAAACTACGTAGGGGACCCATTAAAAATGCTGATAGAAATGTATAAAAAAATTATTTTTCAATGTAATCTCCCTCTATTTCAATACACTTCTTACATTTGTTTAAAAGAGCTTTTAACCCGGTAAAAAAATATTCGCCGTCTTTGCCTTCAAAATGCTCGTTTACGGCCGCCTTCATTTCTTCGTCACTGGAAAATCTTCGTCCTCGGAGGTCCTTTTTCAAATTTGAAAAAAGGAAATAATCACTAGGAGCCAGGTCTGGACTGTAGGGTGGGTGGTTGATTTCTTCAAATCCTGTTTCGGCGAGGGCACGTCTCGCAACTCGGGCAGTGTGCACGGGCGCATTGTCCTGCAAAAACAGGACTCCTTTCGCCAGTTTGCCTCTCCTTTTCTCGACAACCACTTGACGGACTTTTGTCAACAATACGGCGTAATAGTCTCCGTTCATTGTAGTATTTTTGGGAAGGTAGTCGATGAACGAAATTCCTTCGCAATCCCAAAAAACAGTGGCCATGAGCTTGGAAGCCGATCTTTCCACTTTGAATTTCCGTGGCGGCTTTTCTCCCTTTGCTATCCATTGCATTGACTCTTGTTTTGACTCCGGATCGTACTGCCGGATCCATGTTTCATCGACAGTGACGAGGCGAGAAAAAACATCGTCAGGATTATAGCCACAGATGTCCAAAAACTCCTTCGAAGTTGTGACTCGACGCTGCCTGTCCAGTGGCGTGAGCATTTTTGGCACCCATCGCGCGCACACCTTTTTCATGTGCAAATGATTGTGCAAAATGTCACCAATTCGCTCCTTGCTGATGCCTATGGATTCAGCTATCTGTCACATCTTGATTCGCCGATCTTCGAGAACAAGGTTTTTCACTTTTTCAATATTTTCTACGGTAACGGCGGTGTTTGGACATCCTGACCTGGGATCATCTTCGAGCGACTCCCTGCCGTGTTTGAATTCACGTGTCCAACGTTTTACGGTGGCAAATGAAGGTGCAGAATCCCCATAAACTGCAGACATTTCTTCAAATATTTTTGTCGGCGTTTTGTTCTTCTTGGTGAGGAATTTTATGACAGCTCTGTACTCCAATTTCGTGCAAAGCGCGGATGACTCAGACATGGTGTTGTTTAATGTTCAATTACTAGAAGCGTAATGATGATAATGACATGAAACTTGGTATTTATACTACTTAGAATACGCGCAATTAGTGATGCACATTGCGAGTCATTAGTGATTCTTAGAAGTACTTAGGCTCAAAATTTTTCAGCCGCCCCTCGTATTAGTATTCATTCATAATATTCATAGTATTCAAGGTTTTTAATAATTCTATAAAAAAGATTCGGAAAAAATTTGATTGTCTTTTCGCTTACCTATAAGTCAAAAATCAATCAGTATTTTCTCAATTTGACGCGTATATTCCGTTTTTTAATATGTTCTAGCATAACTTCGTCAAATCTTAACGTTCTAATGCATTGGTCCCATTTTAATTTAGTGAAGATGTTTAGAGAGTTTGACCGGAACTCTTCTATGGATAGCAGCAATTAAGGCCTAATGGGGCCCATCCTTTACTAATATGTACGAGTAACGATATCAACCCTTGTATGTACCCACTGCATCGCAGGAAGGTTAGGCCTTACTCCACCACGGGGGCCTAGTCCGGGTTGGTGGAGGATTGTAAGGCAGTGGCAGGCCTTACTGTCAGAAGTTATGAAACTGTCCATAAGACGTCAGATATGGCTTAACGACTCCCATTATATGACAGCCGGCACCAACGGCTTAACGTGCCTTGCAAAGCACGGAAGCGCTCGGAAAAATGCCACTAGCGATAGTCACGGGACGGTCACCCATCCAGCACCTGACCGCGCCTGTTGTTGCTTAACTCAAGTGATTGATTCCAATCACTCGGCTCGACTAGGCCACAAGCGCGTCCCTACGTATATGTCCCGGGTAATTTGGTGATGTTCTGGTGGAGAACTTTCAGTGATGGAAACTGAGAACTTCAAATATTATGGCAAAAAATTAAGTTAAGTTTTACAAACACTTTGTTCAATAAATAGTTTCAATCAGGTAATAATTCTCGGGTGTCTGGTGGGCATTATATTGAAGATCATCAGCTCGAAAGTCGTTCTTGAAAAGAAGTTTCATTCTCGATAGAAATATGCAGTTTTAACTCAAATATTTAATTTCAGTGTCCTTATCTTTCGCTTTTACATGTCTATGTTTTTAGAATTTAGAGGTCTTATTCATATTTAACAATTTAAAATTATTTCTGCGTTCGTAACACGTACATGTACACATTATAAAGTTCCCTTAATATTTTAACAATAAAAACCGCCAGCAAACTTCCACAGTGTTACCTCCGAAACGCGCGACCCCTGGAACACGGTTATTAGAGTTTGTTATGAAACAACTTTTCACGAGTGACGTTTGCGTATGGTGAAGCGAAATAGACCTGACTAGAATTGAGGATCGTGGCAAGTCTCTAGTCTCTGCCTACGAGGGGTAGGCAGAGACTAGAGACTCCAATCTCTAGTCTCTGTCTAATTAAGAATCCATCAGGGACAGGTTGATTAAATTATGATGTTATTTACCACACAATTTAAAATTGCAATTCAGGTTTTACTTTCACAATCCGATGTCCATTGGATAGTTAATTAAGTTAATTGGGTATAAGGGTGAAGACTGCCACGTAGCGTTCATGGAGTTGTCATAATAAACTATGAATTTTTGTTTTATGAAACGCCGCCTAAAGCCTGATTTACATTTTTTTATTTTCATACCTTTTTAGCATGCTTTACATAGATCTAGAATAGAATAGAGACGGCAACAGTACACCCGAAAGTAACAGCAATTTTTTTTATGATTACCATAAAATAAAATAAATGCGCAGGCCTTTTTTCAAAGAGAAGGAGATATGGTCGTAATGACCACGCGCGTCCCCCGCAGAAACCCATAAAGATTTGCAATCACTTACGGGCGCTTTTGGCGCCTCTATTCCATTCTCTATTCCGTCCATCATACCAAATGTAAATCAGGCCTAATTCCCACGCGGGGAAACAAACCTTCTACCTAAACCATCCCCACCTTCTCCACGTCACCTGTTGGCTGGCTAGAATAAAAAAACTATTTAGTAACAAGCCCGCCAATTGTACAATTTCAACTGGTACAATAAAGAATTTAATAATAATAATGAGCCATGCTTAGGTCTGGGTTAGTTTAGGAAATAGTGGCAGAACCCTGGTTTCCTTTTTTTTAATTTAATGGGGCCGTTTGGCGCAGTTGTTCCTTGGGTGATTCAAGTTTTCATTCATCCTTGTAATTAAAAAGCTTTAAATCTCCGAAAGCGGCTGACCGAGTGGTTAGTACTAGAAGGCGCGTCTGCTTTAGTAGGGTGACCAAGATACAGTACTCGCCACTTCACTTTATCCCGGACCTTGCCAACTACACCATTGACCATTATCGATATCAACCCTTGTATGTCCCCACTGCCAGGGCACGGGTCTCGACCGTTATAACCGTTAGCAACTGCTCCGACGATGAGGAATGTGCACTGTGCAGGCCTTTCGCCTTGCGTAACCAAAAGCAGTGAATGCCTGCTTTTGGTTGGCAGGCATTCATGCTCTTCTCCGCAGCTTCGGCTTTTGGTGCGCTTCAATGCCCTGCTTTTTGTTACTGCTGGCGGAAGCTGCCCTCCCTCCGCGCATCCGGAGTTTTATATACTCTCTAGGGAGGTAACCAGAACCTACCAGTGCCCTAATATTCTCGATTGACCATTCGAAAGTATTCGGTAAAGAAAACATGTGGAAAATGTCGAATTCATATTTAACAGTGGCCGTTTTCGCGCCATAATTCGTTTCGTTTCTACACATTGTAATGTTTTTTTTTCAACCAAATATCGTGGTCACCATACTAAAGCAGAGGTTTCTGGTACACTCACAAGCCGTTAATCTACTGTTAACAGCTGTCAGTTGACCAAAGTGAATACAAAAAAAAAAACATTTGACAGCCGTTAATAGTAGATTAACAGATTGTTAGTGTACGAGAAACTGGGGGTAGATGAATTAAATCAGCTGTTGCGTTGACGCCGTCTTGAAATATTTAAATTCACACTAGATGGCGGCTCTGCATTGTCGATATCGAAATCTATCCTTTAATAAAAAGGCTAGTTTTCTGTCAGCCTAGTAGTCAAACGTTTTAGACAATGCATTATCATCTTGCGATGTAATTTAATGCCGCCTTATAATAAACTTCCTAGCCCTTGAATTGGACGGTCGATCCGAATACCAGATGACGGTATCACACTTACCTGCATTATAGAAATTACAAATGGGATGAAACAAAAATTCACTGCGTGCGCTAGTATTTTATTTAATTAGGCAATATTTTAACTCCAATTGTTTTATACTTCAGCTTAATTTCAAAAGCATAAAATTGTCTATATTGCCTATCCAAGTGAAATACAGGTTGGCAATTCAAGAAGGGGCTAAAAGGTGAGCTAATTGAACCATTTTGCTATTGGGAAATATTGTTTGGGCTCTACCTCTAATATTCTGAGTAATTACGAACAGCATGAAAAATACTACGGTCAGCAAAAAATGGGCAGCGGTCACGTATCTTTTTTATCAGTCCAGTCGATTTTATTGCTTCGAAAAAGTAAAATCTAAATTACACTATACCAAAAGTTCGTAAAAAGTATAACCATATACGAGTATGAGCCCAGTTTTAGACAATTATAGATCAAAAGAAATCATACTATGCTGAACCTAAAAAAGATTCAAGGGTCAAATCAAGTTGATGAATTATCCCATGAACTCGATTTGACCCTGTTTTAATAATAACAATAATACCTTATTGTTTCAAAGCTACAGAAGTATCAATTTATATAAGTCGATAATTGCCTACCCTAGGAAACCTGTATCGTAGACAATTTTACATCAATTGGAATCAAAACAATAATTAATCTTTAAGACTAAAAGGAAAAGCTTCACACTACGACATTGTATATCACTATTTTCTATAGGCTATCTTCTCAGGGTTTCACGTGTCAGCAGCTTTCTATTACAACTACAGTTTGCCTTGGCGATGTCATCATGCTACGGCCTCTGTAGGTGTAATTTAATTTTGTTTCCACACTGATAACTTCATCTTCCAGCCTATGTTCATCTTCATCCCACAGTGGCGAATGTTTCACAGGTTATCTGAAATAACTTATCGTTTAACATGGTGGAAGTCCAGGTCCCAGTTCCGTGCATCAATTTGTCATAGCCGGTAATCCCCATTTTACGTAATATTTTGGATTAAGACATATCGGGAATACTCCCATCGGAAAAGTCTTTAAATAAAGCTCATTTAAGGTAAAGTTTCAATTGTTTATTGTACGTCTAAAGTATCATTGTTTATTTGAAGTAGATGTATCCTGTGGCTCTCTTATCCTGTATTTTCCTGGCATTAACTGTGCCTTAATTTTTATTTTATTTTATTTGGGACAACAAACAACTACACATTAACATATTACAAAACTAATTAGATTATGGAATTAATAAACATGTAGTCCACTACGTTATCCACAGTTTACTATTAACAAGTTGTGAACTCATGTAACTCATTAAACGAATATCACTGTATATAATAAAAAAAAAGCTTAATAACTTAATAATAAAATAACATTGCAAATAACATAATTATACTGTGTTAGCCGACTTAGCCGACGCGCGTCGACGCACTGTACGTAGACGAAACTATTCAGTTATTCACTTGTTAAAGCAGTGTTTATTATATTACGTTTCATGTTTGTCTATATTTATTGTAAGGTACATCATTATTTATGCGTACCCTGTAGTTATTAGATTCAGCTACTTTTAATCTTATCAAATCAATAAATCGAAAGATCATCAATAATTAGGCTGTTGCTACTAGAAATTGTATCTTCATGACGAACTCCGAGTTGGACTCCCAATGGCTCCATGAGACCGTAAGGTTTACTGCTAATTAACTTCACTGTATTTCTCCCAAACCAAAGTATAATTGTAACCAAAGTATTTACTGCTCTGATAATTTAATAAGTCATTCGCTAAACTGTGCTCTACGAAATGAGGAACCCGGTATTCTACCAATCAAACAAAAGCTTTCTCAGTAATCTTTGAAGCAAAATTTTGTAAGGCACTTTGTAGTAACCTTTCCTTTTGACAAGACTCATACCTAAGGATCCTTTGTCAGTTTTTCGAGATGTAAACCGCATGGGGTCGCGTGTTATTTTCATACTTTGGTAGTAATTAAACATATCTTCGTAAATATACGACTCTGCATTGCACGTATGGTGAAATAAGCTACAATGTTTTTTTATACATGATATGAATTGGTTCTCTTAGGTGTCCATGTGATTTTTAATTTCAAACGTCACTTTCGTAGAGTAATATACACCGCGCACTAATTTAAGATTTATGGAACTTTTGACCTTTTCATAGTCTTCGAATGCAAAGAATGTATAGTGGGCGGTTGTTAGGTAAGTTGGTTTACCGTAATTTTTGACACTTTATCCAGCAGTGGTAGTAGCTTGATGATCCATATCAACTTGTTCATTTGCGTTTTATGTTCGTGTTAGTTTAGTTGTTTATATGTAGTTAGATATTGTATGGAATAAGGCGTTACTTTGCGGAAATCCATAATAGCATTGAAAATTGCTTTGCTAAATTCCGTCAAAAATCCCACAAGCACCATGCGGTTAGATAACACGAGGCATCCTTAGGCTCACAAGTGCAAGTGCCTGCACTTGTGAGCCTGAGCGAAACGCGTCGCGTATTTTCTCACACAAGTATTGGTGTCGGTGGTGGTGTGTTCGTGTCTTGCTTGAAAAAGTGGGAGGGACGGCGGTGCACTAACCGCAAGGTGCTTGTGGGATTTTTGGCGTAATTTAGCAAATAAATTTTTTCTTTTTAATTTTATATGTAGTTTTTTGTTCAATTCCATTAGTGGAATCCTAGATCCAAAACTGACTGAAATCGAGTAGGTACAGTTGACGACAGGTCGACATGGCAATTCTCTAGTGACGTGACGTTTTCAATATCGATATATTTTTATTATGTATGTAACAAAATGTGAATAAAATAATACCACGTTTTCATTTAAGTTAATATTTATTCATCTGAATCATCTAACGTATCGCTACAAAAACTTAAAGAATCTTCGTCACTGGTATCTCCGACTTTTATAATAAAATCTTCCATTTAATTTTCCATTCCCATGTCTTTTTCCCAATATTCATTTTCAAGGTTCTGGACATGTTTTTTGAAATTGCTCCAGTTTTCTGCCGTGACTGACAAAAATGCATTGGTTGTTATCTCTTTAAGCTTTGTCAAACACAAATCGCTCTTTATGTTGTGTTTCCTGACGAAGCGTTTAACGGCGGCCCAGGCTAATTCAATAGGATTTAAATCTCACATATATGGAGGTAATCTAATAATATCATGACCATGTCCTTTAATTATATGGTCAATTTTATAATTGATATCAACGGGTTTATGTTGTTCTATAATTTAAAATAAATCTGGCTTTCTCATTGATCTATCGCACTATATATTATTGTCTTCCAGCCAATTTATCATAACTGATTTTAGAGAACTTTTTGTTGGGGGTTTGCTGAGCTGGACACTATGGTAAGGTGCGTTATCCATTACCACGACACTGCGTTCAGGAAGAGA
Organism: Yponomeuta sedellus; assembly: GCA_934045075.1. Lineage (NCBI taxonomy): Eukaryota > Metazoa > Arthropoda > Insecta > Lepidoptera > Yponomeutidae > Yponomeuta > Yponomeuta sedellus. Next base: position 6,702,056 of record OW203721.1, read on the forward strand.
CGGCAAAAGTTTTTCCGTTACCCATTTTTCAAAATTCTCGCCATTCATTTGACCATGATAGTCGCCAGTCGTAGTACCGGCCTTAAAAATTAAAGAAGCTCCAGGTATAAATCCGTTTTTCCCTCCTGCGTTAACAACTATAAGTCTATTTCCAGAACTAGTATCTGTGAGAATTCCTTTTGTTCCAATCATTTGCCAACACTTTTTGAAAGTTAAATTATTATCCACCCATGATTCATCTAAATAAAAAATATTTCTATTTTGTTGTCGGAATTCTCTCATTTTTTTAAAGTATTGATACCGTTTGAAAACTATATCTGGCTTTTCAATTAAAATAGATCGTTTATTTTGACATTGACGCCATCTGTATCCCATTTTCTTTAACAGCCGTTGTAATGTACGAATACCCCAAGGAAAAGGTATTTTTTCACGTAAAGCAACGTGTAACTTAGGACATGTCGGAACGATCTTCTTTTGTAAATAAAATTCTGTTATGGTGTTGTGAATCACTGTACGATCAAAATCATCAACACAAAATTTTAGACCTGTCTTCTTCCGTTTTTTGGGTGATTTCAACTTTTCCTCTGCTCCCACTGATTTTAATTCTGATTTTATCCTAGACGTAGTTCTTTTCGATAGACCTGTATAAAACACAGCCCTGTCTAATGTCTGATTGACAGAAAATTTGTAACAATTATTTTTCCGTTCAATGTCACAATTTTCTAACACTTTTCTAGCTAGTTCTCGAGCTTGAGAGAGAATTATTGCTTGAACACGAGACGAAGATGCAACCGTAGCCATTTTTAAAACACAATAGTAATAAATTATGTGAGCGAGATTATAATCGATAAACGCGGTCGATACGGACTCGTGCGACACTAAGGCTGACATTCAGAGACGAAAACTGAAGCTAAGACCGGTCTCAGAAATGTCAAAATGTACGTGATTTGGACATTTGTAAGACCAGTCTTTGCTTAGTTTTCGTCTCTGAATGTCAGACTAAGACGACGCGGGGACTGTGCGGGTGTGCGGGGCGACCCCGCCTCCGCGGCTCACCTCATGCCCCGATTGCCATGTCGACCTGTCGTCAACTTTATCTTGTAATCGTTGTTTCTTGTAAGCGTCGATTTGATTTCACTTAATTTGACAAAAACCGGGTCCGTAATTGGCCAGGCTTATTCCTGTGTCTTACGGGCTTAACGTAAGTTAAACCTTCTTGATCTTATAGAGACTGATAAGCTGACATTATCTAAGGGCGACCCTGCCTCCGCGGCTCACCTCATGCCCCGATTGCCATGTCGACCTGTCGTCAACTTTATCTTGTAATCGTTGTTTCTTGTAAGCGTCGATTTGATTTCACTTAATTTGACAAAAACCGGGTCCGTAAATGGCCAGGCTTATTCCTGTGTCTTACGGGCTTAACGTAAGTTAAACCTTCTTGATCTTATAGAGACTGATAAGCTGACATTATCTAACCCATGAAACCCTGATATGATAGTCTGTAATTTCTTTTTGATGCAAAATGGCCTTTGTGCCTCTCGCTGTTATTTTTTTCGAGGAGAAGACAAAGTCGTTGTGTCTCTTCAGCTTCTACTTTTGAACTAAAACATGCTAAATCGAGTAGATGTACTCGATTTTAGCATGTTTAGCTTTAAAGCGTTTGATATAGCTTTGGCGTTAGATCTTTTGAAAAGTTGAAATGTCTTAAAAACCTATTTAAAGGCTAAAACTTCCACCCATGCCGGGATTCGAACTCGCGACCTCTGGCTATCCGTGCCAGCGCTCTTCCAACTGAGCTACTGGGCGACGAGTTGAAATATCACTTAAGTTTTATATCACTTGATCTAACATTGCTTTGATATCTGGTCAGCTTCATTCTTAGGTCTTTTGGATGTAGTGAAAGTTTGATTTTACTTGTTAAAACTTTGAACCTTATAATCAGTAAAAACGTCTGTCGCGATAAACACAAGTGATCCCGTTTTTGCTTACCGTACTATTAATCAAAAATCTTTTAATGCAATTTATAATTGCTCAGGTATTAAAGATTGAATTTTAATTCTATCTATTTCCCAGTAGCTGCAATTATTGATAATGGAATAACTATGCCAAGCTACTTTCTTTAATAAAAAAACTTCAATAAAAAATAACCGACAACCCAACTTCTTCTCCTTCTTATTTTTCAACCTATAACCAGGCGGGACCAACCTAGGGACCTCGCAGTGAGTTTCATTGTCGTATTTGGGTCCCGCATGCTTAGTAGCTTACGAGTATGTTCAGCAGTAGGGTTGTATTTTACTTTTTTATTCCAGTTTTTTTTATTTAGCTCCCCTTCTAATTTATGTAGCGTTTGTGCTGCTTTTTTTTCTTTAGCCTAAGACACTCTCGCAAACACGACGAATCGATTGAAATCTTATTTGTCAAAATTTTACCAATTGTTGAGGAGTTACGAGAGAACAAAGAATCGGACATACCTACATACATACCTATACATAGCATCAGTGGCCAAATTTTTATATTCAAAACTATTTTGACACTAAGCTATGAAAGATATTAGGTAGTTCAAAGTTGTTATATTTAGTAGTGTGCGTGCATGCAACGACTTATGAACGTTGATGAAGCGAAGGTGATCTGTCAGGATCGTGGCAGGTGGCAGTCCCTGGACTCTGTCGTTATATTTTGTTCAGTATTAATTTCAGATTTATTCACAAGCTTACAACGGCTACCTTTTGCCGAAATAGAGATCGCCAATAAAATGTAAAGACTCAAGAAAGTTCAAAGCAACTTGTTTCAAATTCACGTTGACAGAAAGTGAGCAGTGAAATGAAAAGGTTTTATTCAAAGTAGCGCAGAAACTGCTACTTAGTGAACGTTTGTAACGTCAAAAGTGTCCATTTCAAAATCTAGATAATTTCTATACAATATGTATAGACGGACGCGACCTCTGGCACGGATAGCCAGAGTTCGCGGGTTCGAATCCCGGCATGGGTGGAATTTTTAGCCTCTAAATAGGTTTTTAATATGTATAATATATTCAGATAAGCCTAAAAAATGTAATGTATTCATTTCATTGAGACGGAGCGGTTGTAGCGGAGCGGTCTAGAACGCCTGCTTCTCAATCGGGAGGTCCTGGGTTTGAACCCCGGCATGTACCAATGACTTTGTTTTCTAAGTTATGTATATTTGTGAAATTATAGTAGCAATACTACTCGCTGACTGTGAAGGAAAACATCGTAAGGAAACCCTAGTGTCTGAGATGTTAGCGTACCTCAGCGCTTGCTACGTACAATGGCCCAACTATGAGGCTAAGTGCGGAAATCTCAGGTCTAACTAACTAACTTCATTGAGACAGACCACAAAGGAAGGGATAATGGTTTTCGTTATCAGCGCAATGATGTTTACTTGACAACAGCATAATTTATTTAAAAAAACCTACCAAGTGGTTGTCTGACTCCTGCACTGAGGATTCCCTACACAATAATATAATATTATTTTCTGGTTTACCAATAAGGTGGCCAGAGACAAATAATACTATTTGTATAGTATTATTTGTCTAATTAAGATTTAAACAGTATATCTAAGTCAATAATAATATCATGAATTATTTCATGTTACTTAAATTAGGTGTTACTTAGACTAGGTGGGATGACGATCTGCGAAAAACTGCAGGCAGATGCTGGATGCGGCAAGCTGAAGATAGGGCGCTATGGCGCTCATTAGGGGAGGGCTATGTCCAGCAGTGGACTAGTATAGCCTGACGACGACGACTTAAATTACCGCTACCACTTTCAGAGATTGATACAATTTTTTCTTTGAGTATAATAATTTGGCTAATAATCACAGACTGTACATAAGAATCAAACACACTAATATAATAAGTCTCCTTTTGGGCTTTGTCACAGCCGAATAAAAAAATGCAGGGTTTCCATACAAGATAGGCCGCTATTTCCCGAACTAGTAAACATTTTTTAAATAAAGTACTTCATAGTAAAAAAATATTGCGTTTTTTTAAGTATTATTATATTATTTATTGCACAAAAGAAAGGTGAACTTAATGATTTAATGACATGAATGAATGACTTTGGACTAGCACACGACTTGGTAGATATTATTGTTGATTACCGTATTTAAACTACGTTGTCAACTTATTTAAAGTATTTGAGTTTGTTAGAAAGCTGAATAGAGTTAAGTAAAAAATAGGAACCTACTAAAGACACAGAAATAATTTAAATCAATATGGCCATTCCCTAAACTCAACACTTTCGCAGGTATTGTAGAAGTATAATTTAGTGCCGGTCCCAAGTTAAATGACCAGCACACAAATTTTGGGCACCGACTCCAAAATATACAAAGAAAGAAAAACATTTTTTTACAACCACAATACAAAAAAGATACATACAAAAAACGGAAGAGAATGTTGTGACATCATTGAAACAATTTGTGTGAACAAATACAGAAAAAGAAAAAAAATGCATGTACGTAATGAGATGATTTATACAGCGTTCAGTGGCATATCACCCACACTAGATGGGTCAAGAGATCATTCGGATGCTGTAGTGCCTGGAACATAGTTTCAGATGGCGTAGGCTTACCCAGCACTTATACCATTAGCTTAGTCGGCCTATCCCACATAAAAGAGTCTATATGAGCGGAGCGGTTGGCTCGCGTTTCCTCACGGCGTTTTCCTTCACAGTTAACGTGTCGTATTGTAAGAAAAGAAAGAAATATATTTATTATACCAACAAGACACATCACGGAAACAAAAAAAAATACGGATAAATTGACGTAGTATGAGAACAACAGAAATGAACGAAATACACAATAGACGAAACAAAAAGTGAAAACATAGATTTAGCCTGTGGTGTGTGTGTGCGACTACAAATTCGCAAATGTACGTAACTTTGAAATTAAACAAGGTCCTCCTATTACGTAGCACTCCACTCTATCGAGGTGTCAAAAAATGCTTGCATTTGACAGCCGGAGTAGCTTAAAAAAGTAAAAATCAACGTCACTCAACTCAGTGGATACTTACGTAATAATGCCCCTGGCCGTGAGGCTCACCGGTGATCGCGCGACGTGCTCATATTCGAACTCCATTTTTTCGTTGGAGGACACCGTGCCGGTACAAAACTGTATGCAGTGTGCCCGGCGTGGCCCTAGCGAACAGTTTACGCATACTAGCTCGTTTCGACACTAAGTATCAAAAAAGATAGACGATTTTTTGTCTAAGTGGGTATACAAGACGCTGTTTTTAAAAATAGAGAGCCAATAATAACATACAATTTGTCTCAGAAACTGCTATTTGTTTTCAGTATTGAGTCCCTAAAGTGCTCTCGACTCACCAAGCGTTGTGGGAGTGTTACCTCCCACGACTCTGGTATTCTGTCGAGACCCCGTTGCGGTTAGTTGGATTTGCGGAAAAAATTGTAATGTGCATTTTTGCAAAGTTTGTGTGATATACATATGTTATGTGCAAGTATGCTTATATACGGATGCAAAATACTGAATTTTAAATAGAAAAATGGTCTCATTTTCGAAATATTTGTATATAATAGCTACATGTTTGCACACAGTTGGAATTTAATTCATTCAGTTCATATTCGTTTAAATTAATTGTGTGCTGGTGTGTTTTGAAGACTGATTTTTTTTCTGAAATCACTACGACTCCACCAAATTGAGTCACTAAACATAAGAAGCAAATCACAAGTGCGCTTTTTAAATTTGAAGAGTTTCATTCGATTTCTCCAGGATTTAAGTATCGGTTTTCACGTGTTTAATTATTTCAAGCAAGCTGAAGACGGCGCTGTGGCGCTCATTAAGGGTGGGTTATGTCCAGCAGTGGACTACATAATATAGCCTGAAGAAGAAGAATTATTTCAATTAAACGTTGTCATATATTTATAAAGTTTCGTTACAATCCGTATTGTATTAGTAACGAGGATCATTCCGATGTTATGGAGTGGGCGGATGCAGTACAAAAATTAAAACGTACAACTTTTTAGTAACTCTAATACATTAAGAAATAACAAAGTTACGTGCGGGTCTTGTTCGCTATTGTGACGTCACAGGTTCCGATAGGCCGGGCAGTTGATCAGCGCTAACTGCCCATTGAAGAATAAGAAGAAGAATAGTTTTTATTGATAAAATAGGTACACAGTTATGCATTTTAACAGTGGCCTCCACACTAAGCGCATAGCCTGTATAGTGGCGGCCGTAAAAATTAGCTTGTGGTTTTACATGGCGCACGAGGTTTACACAAAAATACAAAGGTTAAAAATATAAATTTTTAAATTGAATAATTAAACATTAACGTAAATGTAAAAAAGATAAGGGTGTGTTATAGTAGAGTGTAACGTGTAGCGTATGAGTGCGGTGTGTGATGCATGACGTGTGATGTATGGATTGTGATGCGTGGAGTGTGATTTACATGCAGTGTGATTTACATGCAGTGCATATCTATATCTAATCAGCCCACATCAACCCACTGCTAGGCACAGGCCTCCTTTTTACTGTGCCATTCCTAATCTGATCCATTTCTGACCCGCAACCCTCACAATGTCGTCTGACCATCGTGTCGGTGGACTGCCCACCAACCTCCTTCCATAAACCATAAGTGCATAAACCGAAAGATATTTCAAATACATATTGACGAGACACTCGAGTGCCAAATATATTTAGTAAAGAAGATATGCAATGGCTATTAATACTAATTTTTATCACGATAAAGATACATCGGAAATGAACCTTAAGCAATGATTTGTTTTCTCGGAGACAAAATAAATAAATCGCATCCTATTGTTGTATGACATTCAAGAAAAAAACAATTCTGGGAATAGTTCGAAGTCTATATGTGCCCTAGTGAAGCGCTCGTGGCCTAGTCGAACCGAGTGATTGGAATCAATCACTCGAGTTAAGCAGCAGGCGCGGTCAGGTGCAGGATGGGTCACCGTCCCGTTACTACCGATAGTGGCATTTTCCCCATCGTTTCCGGGCTTCGCAATGCACAATGCACTCCACCAACCCGCCGGCTTATTACGTATCTTGAAATGACAAGCAACAGGCAAAAATTGCGCAATATCTGCTGTCAAAGTCAAATTTTGTATTACCGACTGGCAACGCGACAGCAACAAGCTCAAAAAAATCGATCGCAACGCCATCTGCAAAGCGACAGCGACCGGGGAACTAAAAATGCATTTTTTGTCGTTTGGCTGTGACGGTTTGGTATTACGTAGAACTATTTGACAGCGATCGACAGCAGATTGAAATGTCTAACGGCGATTTTTGAACAACAACTAAAGTGGTGTCTGCAAGGCAGTTGCTATGTGGTTGCTATTCGTTTGCTTACTTTATAAACTGTTTACTTTAAAAATATCTCGGATCATGGCCATTGATGGCTGACATCGTCATGGGAAAGCGATACTGAAATACGAGTGCGTATCGAAATTGACCCGAGCTTCATTTAAATTGTGTTCTGTGTTCATTTATGACGTTGAGTAAAGTACTGTGCTTTCGGCAACTCTCCATCAAACTCCGCAATAAGATCCTGCATTGTTATATATGGCCTGTCGTTCTTTACGGATGCGAGTCATGGACCGTAAAGAAAGAACTCAAAAAAGACTCGCGCCTTTCGAGATGTGGTGCTACCGACGAATGTTCCGGATCAGCTGGACCGAAAGTCACCAACGTTGAGGTCCTTAGACGGATGGACACGAAGGAGGATCTTGTCCGCACGATCAAGCAGCGGAAAGTAGCTTACTTAGGCCATGTGCTGCGATGCAGTAAATACCAATTACTGCAGACTATGTTGATGGGCAAGGTGGAAGGAAAGAGAAGGCCGGGCAGGATGTCATGGTTGTGCAACATCAAGGAGTGAACCAGTGTTAAAACTGCGGAGGAGCTGTTCAGAATTGCACTGAACAGAGATCGCTGTAAAGAGCTGACTGCCAACCTCCAGTAATGGAGAGGCACTTTAAGAAGAAGATAAACTGTTTAAAAATAAACTAATAGATATATTTTTAAAACTATGGCTCGTGCACTTCTCTTGATGGCTGCATTAGAGGCTGAGGAGATGAGACAGGAACCCAGGAGGACAGCCTCACTGAGACGTCGACTACCTACGTGAGGAAGCCAACGCATACAACTTGTCCGATTGGGAATTTCAGTCTCATTACAGACTTTCAAAGGATCTAGTCAGGCAGTTGATAGTGCTACAGATTGTATGAAAATATTGAAAAATTAACCAAGTGTGATAGTAGGCATTCTGCTATCAAATCTTGTCAAATGATTAGGGTACCTATAGAATGCATGTACATGCAATAAATTTTATGTCCTTCTAAAAATTAACCCTTTCGCGGACGCGCGTATGCATAACAATTAAAAGAACACTAGATTTTAAAAACGTCCGCAAAAGTGTTAAGTTCAAATTAATATTAATTACTTTCATTTCAGATATTTGTTGCCAATCATAATTACATTGAAATTAAAAGTACACATTCTGATCTTATTTCTTTAATTTTAGTACATTTGCAAAGGTATGTATGACAATCAATAAACTGACACAAACATAAATTTTCATAAAAGTAGGTATGAAACATGCTATGGAAACTAGTTACAGATTCAAATTCATAAGTTTTATTTAAAGTTCAAACAAAATATAATAGAGTTTGTGGAGAAGAAACTAAGGAAAAATTCCACATTTATTCTTTTCAAAACAGTCTTAAGTTTAATTAACAAACTTTAAAAAATATTACTATAATTTAGCCTCTAAATAGGTTATTATAATATACTTTTTTTGCACAGAGTGCTCTATGCACAAAATATTAGATTTACTAAAAGCCAAGAATAATACCCAAGAACCTATTCATTATTATTTTTAGATTTTAGTAAATTTAATATTTTATGCATAGCTTCCATATGCATCCGAGATATTTCCACAAATGTTTTTAATGCATCTGCAATAACTAAGGTAGCCTCCGCTTGTTTTTCTTCTGCAGCCACCCTCCTCTCGAAGTCAATGACCCAATCTGATGAAACACCTACAAATAAAACAGTAGTGTGAAATAAAGTTTGTGAATATTATAATTATTATGTAATTAATAAAAGGCAAATTCGACACGTTTATTCATTTAACGCTAGGGATTTAGTGACGTAGTTTTAGTCACATTATCATCACCCTTTATTATGACATAGATTTAATCGAGTTTAAATTAAACATAAAACATACTTGTGGCAGAACAGATCTTGGACGTCTTGGGATAATACGAGGGCGGCTTACTGGACTTTTGCGGTCACCTATGAGTACATGAAAGTAAAGAATTTTTAAATTTTACATTTAAATAGAAAACTGTCACGCCAATTTTCTAGAGGGGTAGACATAACTACATAACATAGACATAGCTAACTTAACACCTTTATTCTAATGGAAATATAATTCGTCAAAAAATTATTATTTTTAAATGCTTAATATTGGAATACTATTTTTATTTTAATGCACTAACCCGTGCTAAGGAACAAATTTAAAAACCTATTTAGAGGCTAAAAATTTCACCCATAAAAATTTCATCACGGATAGCCAGAGGTTGCGGGTTCGAATCCCGGCATGGGTGAAATTTTTAGCCTCTAAATAGGTTTTTAAATTAATATTGGAATGTTAATAACATAATTTATACATAAATGTAGATTACCTGTTTGCTAAAAGCTATCTTGCTCATTGACCACTGTTGGCACTGTCTCTGGGTCAGTAGGAGTTTCCATGTTATTGGTAGTAGTTGGCTAAAAAAACACAATGACATTAATAACAAAAGATTAATATCATAGGGTAGTTTTCATTTACCTTTTAGATAATGGAACTTACAAAGACTGGCACTCTGTGTTCGATGTCACCAAAAACAGCAGCCTCTCCAATGATAGCCAGTACCGTCTTATCTGTTTCAGACAAGTCATCTAAGGTACTAGGCCCACCACCAGTTCCCATTGCTTGACGTCTCCTTTCAGAAGCGCGACTCTTCACCTTATGTTTAAGGTCAGCCCAGTACTAAAACAAAACAAAAGAATAAGTTTCCAGTTAAGATGAAACCTAATTACCTACATAAAACTAATAAAATTTAGTTTTATTTATTTTATTTTAGTATTTGTGATAGGTACATACCCGTTTCCAACGCTTTTCTAACTTGGAGGAGCCTCAACCATGGGCATTTAGTACAGCGCTAGGTTATCCCATTCTCGATCAATGTTCTCTTTTAATAGGGAACTCAGGCCAACACCTTTGGCCACAGCTGGATTAGCTTCTAGGAAGTCTAAAAGCTCCGCTGGCTGGTTATTGGATACGCGGTGTTCCATGGTACAAAACTAATATTTGTATTGGTAAGTTAAATGGGAAGAATTTTAAGTTATGAAATTAAATATGACCAATGATATAAAAATCATAGTTTTGCAACTTACTAGTATCCACAAGTCCTTCCACAAGTTGAAGCGATCGCAGTTGACGCACATTTATCCAATTACGGTAGTCACAATACCTCGAAATTGAGTAAAAAAGAAGAACTTCGTAGTTTCGTACATTTCACACGAATTAACAAAAAGTTTTTGAACATAAATCTAGTCTTCAACGTTTAGCAGATGTTTACAATAATTGCAACGGAAAAGCCGCGAAATGACAGACGATACAAGTGTGTTTGACGTTTTGTAGTTCCATCGATGGCTACCTGACTGCTAGTGGCGCTAGTAAAAGTGCATTAGCGGCCAGCAAGCAGCTAGCAGACGATAAACTTAGATAATACAGTTTTTTTTGCAACCTCTGGACCGGTCGCTGTCGCTCTGCTGTTGCTTTGCTTTCCGGTGGCTGTCGCGCTGCGGTTGCTTTGAAATACGTAATAAGCCTGCCGGACTTGGTCCCCGTGGTGGAGTATGGCCTAACCTTCCTGCAATGCAGGAAGATTCCCGTGCCCTAGCAGTGGGGACATACAGGGTTGAAATCGATTCGAAATCGATTTGCCCTTAATACACAAAAAGAGGCCATATGTTTTCCTAATATTTTGTCTGTTGAGAGAAAATAGTCCGGTTTTTAAGTAAGTACTCATGTCTTTTTAACAACTAAACATATTTGGCACTTGGGCGTTCTCGTCAACTATTTAAAATGATAGTGTTTTCGTTTATGCAATAAACATGGGCACGTCCTAAAATCGGGTATCAGAACACCTACGGCCTTACTAATAATAAGTTATACACTGAATAACTATTTGACGTATATCAATTTAAACTGGTTTAATCGCATTTAGCGTACAAATAACCAGTTTTTCAGACCTCGCATAACGGCTGTATACACAGCTCATAACCTTTATTAGTAAGGCCACTAATGTTAAGCCAGTTCAAATTTTTCGCTGTATGGAATCCGAACAAATATTTTTTCCGCCGCAGTCACAGACGTATTCTTGCATTTTTGCGTAATACAATATTTGTATGGCGACATATTATCATCTACATAACGTTGTCACTGTGACAGACCGGGTAGCTCTGCGCTGTAACGAACCGCGCGGGTCATCGGAACCTGTGACGTGTCAAGCGTGTGGCGCCACTTTGCGCCCGTCTTTGGAACCTCACTAAAAATCGCCGTAACTTCGTCAGTTCTTATCCGATTTCGATATTTTTTCATAGGATAATTTTTATAAAATTGTATTTATAAACCTTTAGAGGCTAAAAATTCCACCCATGCCGGGATTCGAACCCGCGACCTCTGGCTATCCGTGCCAGCGGTCTTTCCAACTGAGCTAATGGGTGACTCACCGGCATCAGTGAAATTTCGAACCTCTTTACAATATTCTCTGTATTACGTACAGGCAGCGACATCTGGCTGAAGTAATTTGCATTACTTGCAGCCCCGAGTACCTACTTTGCAGTTAGGTTTTTACATTGTATTTATAGTTCATTAAAAACAAACTACGTTTGTAAAGAATTTTCACAAGGCCAGGGTCTACTAAATCACCCTGTAACGTCGATATCAATCCGAGTAATTCGTTTGACATATGTTTACCACTCATGATGCGGTGCACATTAGAACTCTGTTCTCAAGTTATATATATTTTCAAACTCTTTATGTTTAATATGTCAGCCATTCGCCGAGGCATGACAGTACTTTCCTCCCATTCCAAACCAATAGTCTAATTCCGCTCAAATCTTTTTAGGCTGCTGGGTAAGACAGTCGCGGAGTACGAGTACGACGACGGGAACGTCTCCATAATGAGTACGGCCGACGCGGATGATCCGGCCCTTAACGGGCGGCTGAGGCCGCGCAAAAACTCGCTTGGTGGCGGGCCCGGCCCCGCCCGCGCCCCCTCCAGGCCCGCGCGCAGGCTCAACGACGACAAAACTAAAAAGCCCTCGACCCCAACCAAAAAGCCTCCCGAGAAACCCGATGACCTTAACAAGAGCCTGCCCTATTTGAGGTCACTGTGCCCCTACTGCGCACGGAAATTCGGCTCTCGCATCTCCGTCTCCAAGCACATCGCTCGCACCCACTCCTCTGGCAGCAAGACCGAGCCCATCGAGTGCCAGTTCTGCAAGCACTCCGAGGTGGAGGCCGCCGATATCGTGCGCCATATGGTGGACAGCCATCCGAATCAGTACTTCGCCTGCCTGGAGTGCCATTCGCGGTTTGCCTCCACCGCAGAGTTGGCCGTGCACAAGCTGCACGTATGCGAGCGCCAGAAGCCGCAGTCCTACCGCAACAAGCTGCGCCAGAAGCCCACCGGCGAGGGCAAGTCTTCCGAATTCGCCGCTAACAACGAATACGCCACACCCGACTTCAACGGCATCGTCATCTCATGCGAGCTCAAGCCTTCACAAGAAAACGATACCGCAGACATAGAGGATAACATCACTACCAACCTCATTCTGCCACCTGGCAAGAACTCGCTCGTCTCCACTTCCATGCTAGAGAAGAACGCCGTCATTGTACTTGATGATATCCAATGGAACAAACGTATGCCACCGAACTTCACATTTCACAACAGCGATGCAGACCAGATCCTCTCCCGCCTGGGGGTCGTACACCGCTCGCCGCGCACTTCCGACAACACACGCTGGTACAAACATATCGAGGACACGACCAAGTTCGAGCGCTGTTTCGACACGAGCTTCTATTCAAAGGTCGCGAGTAATGTGCAGGAGAACCTCAACAAGTTCCTCGATGGATCGTCCAACAGGTTCCAGCTGGACCCTGAAAATGTGATTAAGACGCGCCGAGCTAAGAACAGCGTCGTCATCAACACCGCCGAGGGCTTTCCGATATTACTGGCGCACGAGCAGTACTCGCGCAACATGTTCGACTCATACATGCCGCGGGCCATCGCGCCCAAGCACAAGTGGAAGTGGGACAGCATCGAGAGCGACCGACACCCACTGAACCCCGACCAAATCAAGCGCGACTCGCACGTCAACAACTGCATAATCAGTTTAGTGTCCTCCCTGGACATCTGGACCCAGCTGTGCATGCGACGCAAGTTTGAGGCCAAATTTAACATCTCGTCCTTCAACGAGAAAAATACGGAGAAACAGAACGTGATCGGGAACGAGCTCAAAGAGATTTTGGAGAGCCGAGAGATCCCGCGTCGAGACGTAGGGAGCCAGCCCGCGAAGTTCATCCAGAAGCCGGTCGCGAGCACAAGCGCGGGGGAGTTCCCGGGCTCGTTGGGGCTGATGCGGTCCGTTCCGCAGCGCGCCGCGACGCCGGCTGTCCTCAGCGGCGAGTGGGTCCGCCCGCGCTGCTACGTCTGCTGCGCTTGCGGGGAGAAAGCGCAGGACTCGAAGCAACTGTCCGCGCACATCGCGACTCAACATCCGGTGGCACAGATCGCGCATTACGAGGTCGTTGGAGAATCTCTACTCGCCGCGGACATCCTGAAACACCTATACGTGCCGCCCAGCCAGACCCTTAGCCGCTCCCGGCCTCTGCGCGGCATCCGGGAGTGCACCAAATGCAAGAAGGTGACGACGCTAGATGAGCTCCACCAGCATATGCTGGAGTGCGCCGGGGACGTCCCGGTGGTGCGGCGCAAGGTCCGCAGCCGGCCGTTCGGTGTGCGGCGCCGGCGCACGCGCCTGCCCGATGAGGCCGTGCGCAAGAAGAGCAAGGGTATGCGCAACCGCCAGAGACAGAAGAACCACATGCGCCCCAGACCCCGGATCAGGACCGAAGTTGGCGATGGTAAGTGTCACTAGAAACTTCTGAGACGACAGTCGCAATCTAAAAACTGTTTCTTCAGTATCGAAAATAATTTAACCATTTCCGAGAAAAAGAGCTTCGAAATTTGCAATTTTGTTTTCATACGATCTTATTACAGAACATTGAGGATTGTTTACTTTAGCTTTTTGGAAGTGGTTTAATTATTTAACGGTCGTCAGGTTACGCATTATTTTAAAAACATGTTGTACAGGAGTGTTACGTAATTCAACTCCTAACACAACCCTTCTGTTGCAGCCGAAACGATTAGAAAAATGATCGCCGACCTGCCGGCGAAGCGGCACCGCGCGTCCGTTGCGCCGCCTAACCCGCTGCTGCGGCCGCGCCGCAAGCGCGAGCAGCCCCGCAACAAACTACTCATGAAGCGCCGCCCCTCTGACGACCCCAAGAACAAAAAACAACGCGGCGCCGGCTCCCCCGCCCCGGGCAAGGACGCCGGTCCCTCCAAAGACCCGGGGCCCTCGGGCACCCAGCGCAACCCGAACATAACCAAAACAAGGATCTCACGCATCGCCACCAAGGTGATGCGCCAAAGCGACGTGTTCAAGCGCAAAACTCTCATGCGCAATGCCAAGAGAAAGGCTCGAGCCATTATAGAGGCAGCTAGTAAGGAGAACTTCGACGACCCCCCGCCCGACGAAACGTCGAAGGCTCTGACCACAGTAAGCCTGGCCGGCGACAATACGCCAGGCAGAATCGACGTGAACAAGGGAGGCCAGAACCCACGCGGTCACGCTGCCCGCGACGGCGACGGATCTCAGGATGGCCGGAAGACGGGCGGGGGGGGCGGCGGGGATGACGGACCAGCCCAAAACGGACAGAACGACCGCCCGGCGCAAAATACGCCGCTGAAACACTCCATAGCTCGACTCACGGCGGCCACCGAGACGCACGACAAATCCGTACAGTTCCAGCCACACTTTCTAGTCCAGCAAGAGTGCTATAAAAACATCGACAGGCCGTACCGGCCCGTCGAGCCACAGCGACTCTTCGAGAACGACATAGCGGCGGCCAAGCTCGACAAGCCACCCTTATTTGACTTCAGTCAGAGCTCGGCGGATCTCCAGAAGAACAAAGCGAACAAGCCGCGCAAAGGGCTCAACGACTGCATAGCGATGCTGAAGAATAAGCTCGTGGAGCCGAGTTCGCCGGGCCCCTCGGCCGGGCATCGCTCCGTGCAGTGTGACACGGCGGACATGCCGCAGTATACCGCGCCGCCGATGCCGCAGCTGCCTGAGTATATCACGCACCCTTCGGCGCCCGCTAGCCTTTCGCCACCAATGCAGCCCATCATTCCACCGACAAATCCATTCTTGACACCGCCGTCTCTCACTATAACGCCGTTTAACGCGGCGTCGTCTACCGTGACACGGTCATCACGGCACAGGTCGCCCGCGTCGCCTTCCGTGACGGTGACCAGATCCTCTGCCAGGTCGAACGCGACGGCAAAGTCGCGCCAAAAACAGTCTTCGGTACAGAGACCCGAAGAGGCCACATCGTTTTCCGTCAGAGCGCAGTTAATCGACATTCGTTCCACCCGGCGATCGCCCGCCAAACCAGAGCCGGTGACCATGAAAACGCCTCCGGTACAAACCATGGGCCCGCCGTGCCCAGTGCGGACGGGCGCCACCGGATCCGCTAAATCGCCTGTCAACTACATGCCGTGGGCTCTTCCAAAGTCTCCCGTCAGCATACGGCCTCCGTCCCCTGCGCGCTCGCCAGCCAAGTCCCCGCAAGGCCCTGCCAAGTCGCCTGTGAACTTCACATCTTCGCCTCCGCTAGCGCTGGCTCGAGAGAGGTCGCCTGGTATTTACTCACAGGCGACCAGAGAAAAATCGCCCGCATATTACACACAAATGGCGTGTGAAAAATCACCGGGTTACGGATATTCGGTTCGGGAAAAGTCGCCCGCAAGTTACGTGCCACAAGCCTCGGCCAAGTCGCCGGTCAGCTTCCCTCCGCAGGGCCCGTACATGCGAGAAAAATCGCCAGGAAACTACCCGCTTGCAGCACCTTCACAACCGCCTGCACTCTACAAGCCTCAGAGCTATGCGCAATCACCAGCCACTTACCCGCCACGAGCACCTGAAAATTTTTCTATAAGTTTCCCACCTCAGGCGCCTTCCAGTTCGTCGGTGAATTATCCAGTACCGGTTACAGCAAAATCACATATAAATCACCCTTTACAGGGTGTCCCGAAATCACCGGTGAACGTTGTGGCTAAACCAATTCCCAGATCGCCAGTCGAGTTCATTCAACAGGCTCCAGGCAAAATGCCCTCATGTCGGGATTCAGTTGCCAAATCACCAGTGAACTTCACACATGTGGCTCATGCTACGCCCGCCACCGAAATACCGACTCCTAACTACCAACTGCAGTCACCTGCCAAGTCGCCCCAGACTGTCGCATCCCGGCCACGCACTAAATCGCCTGTGAACTTCACACAATCGACTACAACGGAAAAATCAGCAAAATTTACTACCACACCCGTGAAAACTGGCAGTGTTACACAACAACGAACTGACGCATCGTCGCCCCATTTCAAAGAACTTTCTCAGCCTGTTAATTACATTCCAACTACTGCAAAAATGCCATCGCCAGTGGCATCGCCTACCGTGGCTAAGTCATCTGCCAACTCGCCGCCTGCGCCGCCGATTATGCCACCGGCTGTTACACAAGTAGTCGTCAAACCGCCTACGACTCTTTCCGCGGTGCCCCCTACTGCCGATTTGCCCGTGTCTACAACGTCACTGTCAGCCATAAAGCAATGTGTCTCTATCACGTCTCCGGGAGTCACGCCAGCTTCTCTGCCTGCTATATCTTCTTTGACTAACCCGAGAACTATGGAAATGCACACCGAGAATAAGTATCCACTTTTAGAGATGAATATCCCTCCGGCACATTCTCACACTAGCGTTGTGTCCATGCTATCTCCTCTGGATTTGTCCGGCAAGAGCTCCGGCCCGATCTCGTTGGTGAAGTCGACCTATGACGACTCATATGAGACACTAGACCTGTCTAATAAGAGCACAAACTCAGATAATAAGGTTGCCAAGGCCGTAGGGCCAACCGATGAAGCTGTAAAGCATGACGTTGTTGATCTCTGCATTAAAAAGTCAACGTTGCCTGAACTTGTTGAAACTTTAGACTTGTCAGCTAAAGTACACAAGAATCAAAAAGATAACCCACAAATCGTGGAACATACACAACCAGTTAAATCAACAGAAACCCTGAACCAGTTGCACGAAATCAATGAGGTTCAAAAGAACCTACCCACAGCGGCTCCATTCCGTGACTTAGATAATGAACTGCTAAACCCTGTTTATGACGCGAGTTTAAAAATACCACAGTTTAAAATAAGGCCTACTACTTCGACCTGTACCACAAGTGACGAAAAAGATCAATCAACACAAGGAGATACTTTATTGGCTATAAAGTCAGCTGCTTCATCTAATACTGCTATCGATACGAAAACATATAATACCGGCGACCAGCCAGAAACTTATCGGATCGTTACCAAAGAAACTGAAAGGGAAGATATTATAAACACACCCGACACTACCATGATAGCTCCAAGCACGACCCAAATGATGGCTTTCAAGGAAAGGGAAAATAATAAAACACAGGATATCTTGTCGCCCATAGCCGCATCCATTGCTGCGTGCAGCAGTGCGCTTTCCGCCACTATGTCGTCTCAACTAGCTACTAGCCTCATGAACTCGCTCGTATCGTTACCCCGATCTGTGGACACTGCTGTCACAGCCACCACGTCCACTATATGTACCACGTCGTCTAGCGATCAAAGATCAGAGATTGTAGTTCCAATCGGTTCAGTTGAGGATCTCGAAACTGCAAAGAAAATCGCTATGTTGCCAAAAGAAATTCTGGAGATATTAGGCAAAATGCCCACTGATCATCGAAATAAACTGTTGGACGTTTTACCACAGTATATGGTGTATAATAATGCAGTCAAACAACTGAAGCTTGTCGTGGATATAAGCCCGGATTCGCTGACTTCGCCCATCGGAATAGCAAAGTTAGCGTCGAGCAAAAGTGAAATTGCCACACAAACTTCTAGCACATCTACGGAAGAAGTGTGTCCACCGGAGTTCTTGAATGTTGATACTGAAAAGTTCTTGATAGATCCCTTTACAGGAGCTATTACAGAGAGAGCTCAACAAGAGCCTGAAATAGAAAAACTCGAGAAACTTGAAGTGATTGATATAAGCAATGATAATAATAAGGAAAAAATTGATTTGGAACCACCTATTTTACCAGCTGACGAGGCACCTCATATAATGGCAGCTAAGAAAGATATATCTGTAGCCGTGAATACTTTCACGATTCCACCCGTTGTAAAACCGAGCAAGCCGAAAGAAGGCAGTGAAAAGACAGCTAGCTTACGTGCTGTTCGTATCAAAACCTCCGAAAGACGAATGTCTTTGCAAAACTTAAACAGTATTAGTGGTAAAGGGGCGCAACAGCTGCCTTTAGTTAGCAATAGCGTTGTTCCAGAGAAGGAGGATTTACGCGCTCAGCTGGAAGCTAAGACTCCGCCAGCGATACAGCAAGCTGAAGTCAGCAGTACACAACAAAACGGGAATAGAAATATTTCCGTAGACAGCACATCGCCTGTTGCCACTAAAGATATGAATGTGACTACCCAAAACAAAGAACGCAGGACATCTACAGGTATGGATGATCATGATTCGAGCAACAACAGCCTAGGTGCTGAGGACACTTTGCCCAAAATGCCCGTGGATTCGAAGATTTCTGAACAAAAGATTATAAAGGTAACCGACGATAAGGAAATTAAAATAACGTCTGTCCCAGAGGCCAGCAGTTCTCTTCCGAAAAAAGTAACACGAAAGTCAACAAATAAACACTTCAAAAAAGTTGGAGAGGCACCGAGCGTTGATCAACTTGATACCAATTCGATGGACTTATTCCACGCAACTCCCGCAGATATAAGCGTCATGAAACCTGAAACAGGTAAGTTACCTAATTCTGACGATTCCGATGACGATATTTCATTGGCTGTAATCCTTAAAAAGAAACAGCTTAATGAAAAGCAATCTCCGAAAAATTGCGAAGACAGCAGGAAGAGTATCAAAACAGGCTGTGACAAAAAGACGAAACATGCTGCTAAAGACATCCCTGATGTATTGCCATCTAAAGAAAAAACTGAAAATATTACACAAAAAACTCAAAACGCAATGAAGAATTTACTAATTGAAAGCACCGACAATAAAATACAACCGGTTATTGAAGTCGATTCAGATGAAGTCACAGCAGAAACAAAGAACCACGAGCCTTTCGTCAAAAAGAAGAAAGGTCGACGAAGAGTCGGTAAGAAACAAAGTAATAAAGATCAATTGACTGTAGAAAACACTGTCGAAAATGAATTCATAATAAAAAATATAACTTCCCACGACAAAGAAAATAGCGAAGAAACCTTAAAAACTGGCAACAAATCAGAGAAAATTATTTCAAGTTCTCTTTTGACCAAAGTTGATCCAAGAATCAACCACGCCTCATCTGTTTGCAATGAAATAGAAACCGCCAAATCAGATCCTATAGCCGAGACTGACTCATCCCTTGTAAAGACTGATAAGATTGCACCTGCCGATGCCAATCTCAACAAAGACATATCCAACAATAAAGCGGACATACATGGCTGCACTGACGCCGTTGAAACACGTGAAAACATATCAATTTCCCAAACGAACGAACCAAACATAATCGACAGAAAGTCAAATCTCGGGAAGAGGACGAAAAAGCGGAAAAAACATGACTTAGAAGAAACTACGACGTTAGCGTCTGGAACAATTAACAGTGATATTGCCGTAGAACCGGGAGAGAAAGTTTGCACAAAAGAAAGTGCCACAGCAGAAGTGCTTGCGATATCATCTGTTGCTAAATCGGGTGAATACCAAAAGGGTGAAGAGCTCAAGGTAAAATTCGCCGAAACTCCAAACGTTACATTCGACGAAAGTCTTAGCGTCGAAGAGGACTTATTAAAGACAAAATCGGGCCGTGCAAAGAGATCAAAAGCTAAGGATAGCCCAAAGATTATGTCATCAGACGACTTGGCTCTCTCGCTTTGTTCAGAAGATGGCTTGAAGCCGCTTCGACGGAGTCGACGCGGAAAGTCCGTATACATAGATACACCAATTCTAGATACACCTGAATCTCTGCCAGATATTTACATTGAAAACAAAGCACCTCTTACGAAGAAGCAGTTAATATTTTCTAAACTGCTCCTTGACGAGGAAAATAACGCCAGAATATCTGTTACTTCCATAGACCCACCTCAGGCTTCTGGGGTTGAAGAAACGGACGGTATTGTAAACCATGACGAAGAGCCCATACCTAGGAAGGAGGACCACAGCTACTACACTCCAGATGTAACAGTGGACGAAACGAATTTCGCTGCTGAACCCTTGGCTGAGAAACGTAAATCATCGAAACGTAAAAAATCACCACACACTAAACAACATTCTAAGAAAAAGAGGTCGTACGAGAAGGACCAATATGAATGCATTTTGCTTCATACCGAAATTCTTTCTAAAGAATGTCCTGAGGTTCCTGAAATCAAAGCAAAGATTGATATAACTGGTGATAAGGATGAATTTCCTGAAAATAAGCTTTCCAAAGAAAAGGTCCCTGAACAAATCCCCCTAGCCAAAGATGAGACTGAAAAACATGAGATAGATGAAGATAACGAAGTGACAACCGAAAATAAGACCAAGGAAACTAAAGGCAAATTCAAAAAGTCTAAACATAGTACAGAGAAGCGCAAAAGTGACCAAATAGTAAATGTTTCTGTCACTTCTAGTCCTAAAATAAAGAAAACCAAGAAACACGCCGACGATGTTGAAGAAACAGACGTTAATGAGACACCGGTTGCCGTTGAAAACTTAATTAAAGATACCAGTGTCCGACGAAACGAGCCGACAAAGATGACAACTTGTTATGACATGCCACGAGCGGCCGCGCGGACTCGAGCAAAATCTCTTCTCATTAAATCGTTTATGGACGAAATTTATGATCCTTACGACATTGACCTAGAGGAAAAACTATTGCAAGACATAGAACCAATTCCGAAAAAGATACACTCAATAAAAGAGTCACCGAAAGAAATAATTTCTAAGAAAACTCTACCTGTGCAAGATGAAGCAGAAGAACCTATCTTGAAAAAGACTCAGTCAGTACTTGACAAACCGAAAGAGCTAAATTTGAAGAAGACTCGACCATTAAAAGATGAACCCGAAGAATCAATTTCCAAAAGTACTCAACCAGAACAAGATAAACTGAAAGAAACCATCTCTAAGAACACTCGGCCAGTACAAAACGAAGTTGATGGGTTCATAGATGATGATGATGATGTCAGAGATAATTTCCAAAAGACTCAACCAGATCAAGGCAAATCGAATGAACTAATTTCGAAGAAGACTCGGACAGAAGAAGATGAATCGGAAGAACCTCTCTCCAAAAAGACTCAACCAGTACAAGAGAAACCAAAAGAAATAATTTCGAAGAAGACTCGGCCAGTACAGATTGAACCGAAAGAATCCATGCCCAAAACGTCTCAATCAGCTCAAGATAAACCGAATGAACCCATCTCGAAGAAGACTCGTCCAATACAAGATGAACTTGAAAAACCAATCTCCAAAACGACTCAACCAGTACAAGACAAACCGAAAGAACCCATCTCGAAGAAAACTCAGCTAGTACAAGATGAATCGGAAGAACTCATCGCGAAAGGGATTGAAGTGCGTGAAAAACCAGAACATGAAAATAAACTGATTTCCAAAAATACTGACAAAAAGAGCAAAAAGAAATCTTCACCTTCGAACTCATCCGATGATTTAAACCAGACTATTAAACGCAGCCAGCAGGCTATCACACCTAATGGAAAAGACAATTCTAGTGATTCCGATTCTTCGAAGAGTGACGTGCCATTAAAAAAGTACGCTGATGAGAATGCTAAAGCTCACAAAAAGAGCGTCAAAGCCAACGATACGGACACTCCTCGCCCGGAAGCTGGCCCCAGTGACAAAACTATCAACAAAAAGAAAACTGGTGCTAAACGGAAGAGAAAAGTTGAAGAGGTCGTGGAAGAACAGGAGCAGTCGCCGGAGAAACAGCTCGAAGACGCTGAGGAGCTGCGGTCTGAACAATTCATGGAAAGCTTTGGCTTCTTCTCCGAACGCAAGCCTCGCAAGTCCAACTTGCTAGCGTCCAAAAAGATCTCTGAGACCTTCCACATAATAGCTAACGAGAACGACGACTTCTACTTCCGAAACAAGGAAAAGGCAGCTAAACGGGGCGACAGGCGGAAGTCAACTTCAGTGACGCACACTTATGACCTCGAGTGCAACGCGCGGGGCATAGCGCACTGTCACGCGCGGCGCGGGCGGCGCGGTCGCAGGAAGCGTGTACCTAACCCGCTCACTTACTGCGAGATTTGCCGCAAAGAGTTCCGTCGGATAGACAACTACATCCGCCACCAGATGACGCTCGGCCACATATCGCGGCTCTCGGCCAAGGTGACAGAGTCGGACGCCGACACTGTTCCAGACATACCAAACTATCTGGTCATCTACCGGCAGCATCTCGATCGGCTGCGGAGGCTCACTGAGAAGCTGCAGAGGAAAAACAAGAGGTTGGGACTAGATCCCTCACAGATCAAGATACCGACCATTCAAGACATCATCGCCGATGCTAAGATTCACCAGTACAATATGCAGAAGAACAATGCGCGACGTGGCCTGAGTCGAGACGAGGCGCTCTTCCTGCACTGTTGCGAGTTGCTCAAATCGAACCAGAACGAGTTTTCCTACTCATCATACTCTAGAATGAGCGCGAACGTCACCTCGCGCTCGATACCGATGACCAGCACAATCGTAATGCCCACCACGAGTACCGTCACGAGCGGAGCTTTGACGAGTAAGTCCAACGACGACGACGTCGACTCGATCACGGCCAAGACCATTATGGAGAGCGAAGAGGTGCGCAACCTAGAGAAAGACCTCATTTCGGGGATCAAGGAGGCAGTGACGCAGAACCTGGCAGCTTCGGCGGCCGGAAACAGGACTTACGACTACGACACGGGCGTCGATCCCACCTCGGATCTAGACGCTCATGACCTGGATTTGGACAGTGTCATACCGGAGCTGGAGTCGCGTATAGAGCAGCAACGACAGTCGTCAGGAGACGAACTCACAGATAAACTCACGAGTCCCAAGACTAACGATTCACCGTTTGATGAGATTGACAGTGCGGAGGAGCCGGCGCGCGTGCGCAAGCCTCGCCGCTCCACCGCCAAACTGAGCGAGATGCTCGACATCGACCTCTTCGAGGACAAATTTGACAAGATCAAGAGGAAGTGCCGCTCTCAAGCAGCTGCGGCCAAAAACACCCAGGCTGCAGAGCCTGTCGCCAGTACCAGCGGAATGAGGTAATTGTATACCTTTATTAATTTTGTCGTTTTTAAATAAATGACCTGCAGTGTAGTTTTAGTAAATTTTCAATTGTTTTAATATTGTTTGGTTTCTTGCAGCTACAAAGTGAAGAAGAAAGCGGAGAGAAAGAAAACTAAAAAGAATCAGAAGAATCAGAGCATGATAATGACAAAAGGGGCGCTGAAGGGCTTTGACGGCTTCAAAGTCTCCATTCCGACGTCTGATATCAACATAACGGCCATCGTGTCGGGGTTGGGCGAGACCCCGCGGAAAAAGAAGAAAGGGAACGGCAAGAACAGGCGCGACCAGCCCGACTCCGGTAAGTATCAACTTGATCAGCTTGGATCGTACGGATCATCTGGGGGACGCAGCTATGACGACGCACAGCCCGGCCCATCTGGAACTCAGAGAAATCTAGACGTGTACGAATTCCTCGACAACGACGATGCGGACCTCTTTCCCTCCACAATGAAAGACCGCTACAAGACGTTCAAGCCCACGAGCCGCGCCGACCCCTTCGGCAAACGCGACGACGACAGTGCGAGCGGCTCCGACGGCGACGATTTCGTCTACATGTCGGACGACTACCCCTGCAGCGCCGAAGAAACTGAGAACAGCGTCATGTCCTGCGAACTGCCCAAGGCCGGCTTCGAGCCCAAAAAGTCCGCGCTCAAGCGCAAAGACGCCGTCGAGAAGAACGCCGTCATGGGCAAGATATTCAAAAACGCCGTGCGCACCGACAAGAAGTCCACCAAAGGCAAGGAGCCCGCCAAGATGCCCAAGGCCAATCTGGACCAGCTGTTCGACAGCCTTCTGGAAGAGGAGCTGACGGCGGCTCAAGACCTCGCCGAGCCGGGGCCCTCCGGTCTCGCCCCGCCCACGCGTGGCAAGGGGCGCGGCACCCCCGTGCCCAACACTGACAGTGACGAGGAGCCGTTCGGCGCAGAGTCCCCGGTCCCGCTACTCCCGCCGCGCCCATCGCGTCCGCCCCCAGATCGTGCGGCCATTTCGCCGGAGCCGCCGCATTTCGAGGCTCGGGCCTCGCCTGAGATCTCGCGACCGGAGGCGCGCCGCTGGATGCCCAGCAACATAATGTCTCCCAGCTCCACGCTCGAGGACCCGCAGCCCGGCACCAGCCGCGACTCGCTGCCCTACGACCTGTCCGACAGCGAGGCCGACGGTGGCGTCGCCCGCCACCGCGCGCGCCGAAAATGCACAGTCGGCAAGCAGAACGTCCTCGTCGAGTCCTGGAGCTCCGAGTCGGAGGCCGATGGAGGGACCGCCCGGGCCACCAGTACTGTGTCGTCGATCTTGATGACGCCCGGCAGGAAGAAGAAAGGGAAGAAGGGCGGTGCCCAGCAGCCGCCGAAACGCGTGCGCCACGTGACGTTCAAGAAGCAGGAGAGTGAGCCGGCGGCGGGGTCATCGGGGGCGGGCGGCGCGGAGGGTGGCGGGCGCGCGGCCCCCGCGCCGTACACCTGGGCAGCGGACGAGCCGGGTGCGCCGCACGCGCCGCAGCACGGCTGGATTGTCGGCAACAGCCACAAGAAGCTGGTCACGATGCTGGCGCACGCCAAGGGGCGCCGTCGCGAGGACAAGCGCGGCCTCGATGAGTAACCTGTATAGCTCAGAGGCCGCGACACGACGCCCCCTGTAAATAATCTTGTAAATAGATCTCCCTAGTTTTTATTTGTCATGTCATCTTTTTAATGGCATTCGACCAGAACTTTCTAACTGTACCCCCAATTTATTAGCTAATTACGAAATTAGTATTTTTATTTCCTTTGTAACTTCAGAGTTATGTTGTACATACCTGTGTACATATTATATGATTTATTATTTTTAATTAGTTCAATTCGATATTATTATAATTAGAACTGACACTGAGAGTTATTCCTTTTTATTGTATGTTCGGAGCTCTCTCAGTGTTATAGCTAAATTCTATTTTTTTATTTACGTAGCATTATTTTAAAATATGTCTTTATTTCTTCTCTGACTTACTTAAAGATATTCATTTTAGAACTGTCGTCGTCTTTAGTTAGTCACTGAACTTTATATCGACTGGATACAATACCTACAATCATAATACTATGTGTTTACGTAATTAATGTCTATGACTGCGCATACGCGTCACTAAGGGAAGGAAATTCAGATGATGCAGATATTATTAATTAATTTAGTTATGTGATGTCTCGGTTAGCTGAAGAGGGAAGTATGATTACGATTATGTTTATGTTAATTGAGTGTATAGACGTTGGTTTCCCGAGGTAGGGGCTGACGGTGCGGACTGGATGTTGAGGGCCAGGCGTGCGCGAGCGCCGATGCCGTTCCGTTGAGTAAAGAGTTACCTATCTGTTTATTTCATAGCTCCTCATGAAATGTCACGTGTTTATTTATAAATCTAGTCCAATGAAAGAAGACTAACCCCCATCGTCAGCCTCGACAAGTTTTGCTACGTTTAATTATGAACTACGATGTGAATTATTTTGCAATTAATTTAAGTTAAAGAAGACTTATTATGTTTAATACGCAAGTTACATTTTTATTAGCTTGTGTGAATTTGGTAATTGTGTTTTTGAATGATGGAACGAGGATTTTAATTCGAGAATAAAGCTCAATGTTGAAAAAACTGCGGCGTTTTAATTTATTCACCTGTGGACGGGACTACATAAACTAAATACCTGTGAATATAAATAATAAAATACATAGTAAATAATAAATAAATATATAGCTCAAAGTTATGATAGATATTTTTTGTCAGCGAATGACCCGTTTCTACGCGTATTATCGTCGGAAATTGTGATTAATATTTACTGCTCTGTTGCTTCTACTTTCTTCCTCTAAATAGAGACTTTTTTATATCATATTTTAGAAGAGAAACAACATATAAGGGTGACCGTACATCCTGACGTCAGGTTGACCGGTCACCTAGCCATATCACCAAACTTTTGTAGAATCACTGAATATCTCATCGGGCAGCAATTACTGTTTGCTCCCTTCATATTTTTAAAACTCCGCATCCGTAGCTATTATGGAAACCAAAATATCAATATACCTAGTTAAGATCCAGCGCCTGAAAGAATGATAAAAAAACAACGACGCTTAGACTCAAAATTGCTATGGCAATATACGCAGTGCGAAAGCCTTTTTTTGTTCCCCTTAAGAAACCACAGACTTTCTTCCTTGTCTCATTATAAGGATAATATGTTTACACTAACCATCAAACTGGAAGTAATGCTAAATAAGACAGAGTTGAGCTATATTAGTGACATGCTACACAGTTTTTTGAAGAATAATACGTCTTTACACGATTAACAGGTCTGAACTGAACTAAATCATGTGGGTAGATTTGATTTTTAGAACTAAATGGATCAGTGTTAAGCCGACTACTTTTCAATCCACCCTCGTATATTTCTACCAACCCTTACAACGCCTGAGTATATTGGTGACGGGTCATTCTGACGCTGACATTTTTTTTTAGTTTGGTACTTTCAAAGCGTTCGATTATCGACCGATGTATTTCTACTAGTTTAGCAAAAACCTGTCAAGGCGCTAAACGTTGCTAACAAGCGGCACTAATGAAAAAAAAACATCTGCTTTTACTGTGCTTTTGAAAAAGGTAACTTCTTAAATCCTAGTAGGTAAATACCTATCGTAGCCATTTTTACAACCTACTGACAAGAAACTAGATCCAAGAATGACTTTAAAATGGTTTTGTCAAAAACGGCCGTAGATATTTATCAGAAATTCAAAGTCCTACTAGTTGGTTAACTTAATACTGTTGGTTCTAAAAAATGTTGCCATAGTTGTTAATGTTCTATTGATAGCGCAAGTTAGCACCGCGAAGAGCCTTAATCTGAAATTAAAGTGGCACGACGATAAAGTTATCCAGGCGTCAACGTGGGTAGGATACACGAGTCCTGCATCTTGTGCCGCAAAATGTCAGAATTGGACCAAGGGGTGAGTCTAAAATGCACAGTAGTTCAATAGAGTTATATTAGTCTGGTCGGTAATGTTCGTTTCATTCACACTATCGGTAGTCTAGTAACCAATCGCATTGCAATGGTAATAATCCGTGCTACTTAGTTCGCCGCCTCGCGCGATTCGGTCTTCGCGAGAGATGCCTATTCAATGTACCATGATATTGGTGGAGCGAGCTGACCCACTAAAATTTTACAGGGCTTTACTTAATTACCGTTCACATTGGATAATGCTGTAAAAGCACTTATATCCGAATCGTTCCACAGAGGAGGAAAGGAATAGAGTGACCATCAGGAACAATTTTGCGACGTACTCACTCTGGCCGTAATTCATCATCATCATCAACCCATTATGTCCCCACCAAAGGGCACAGGTCTCCCTGAGGAAGGTATAGACCATACTCCACCACGGAGGCCAAGTCCGGATTGGTGGAAGCCGTAATTACCTAGTATCAAACGAACAAGTTTTTCAATGGTGAAAAATTCGAATTAACAAAAAAATTACCTACAGTTGATCGAAATCACACAAAATGTCAGTTAAAGCGCTCGTGGCCTAGTCGAATCGAGTACTTGGAATCAGTCACTGGAATCAAGCCACAAGAGAAGCGCTCGTGGCCTAGCGGAACCGAGTGATTGGAATCAATCACTTTGGTTAAGCAACAACAGGCGCGGTCAGGTACTGGATGGGTGACCATCTCGTGACTCCCGCTAGTGGCATTTTTTCCGAGCGCTTTCCGTGCTTCGCAAGGCACGTTTAGCCGTTGATGCCGGCTGTCATGTAATGGCAGTCGTTAAGCCATGTCAGAGGCCTTATGGGCGGCTTGATAACTTCTGACAATAAGACCCGCCACTGTCTTATAATCGTCCAACAACCCGGACTTGGCCCCCGTGGTAGAGTATGGCCTAACCTTACTGCAATACAAGAAGAGACCCGTGCCCCAACAGTGGGGACATATAAAGGGCTGATATCGAAGCAACAAGAGGCACGGTCAGGTGCAGGATGGGTGACCGTCCCGTTACTACCGCTGGGGGCATTTTTCCGAGCAAGCGCTCGGAAGCCCGTGCTTCGCAAGGCACGTTAAGCCGTTGGTGCCGGCTGTCATGTAATGGCAGTCGTTAAGCCATGTCAGAGGCCTTTGGGCGGCTTGATAACTTCTGACAGTAAGGCCCGCCACTGTCTTACAATCCTCCACCAAACCGGACTTGGCCTCCGTGGTGGAGTCGGCCTAACCTTCCTGCGATTCAGGAAGAGACCCGTGCCCCAGCACGTCCCCAATACAAAGGTTGACATCGATCAGTTGTTCCATGTATTTGCCGTAGATTGTAACTTTAGTACTAAGCAGCTGACATCTTTTTCACAATTCCAACGATTCTCCCACAGAGAAAGTGATTCACATTGATAAGTGGAGCGAATTTTAGATGTATATAAGTAGATAATAAGTATTTTTTACATCTAGGTGGGATGACGATCCCCTCCGACTTGGTGGGATGACGATCTGCAAAAACTGCAGGCAGATGCTGGATGCGGCAAGCTGACGACAGGGCGCTATGGAGCTCATTAGGGGAGGGCTATGTCCAGCAGTGGACTAAGCCTGACGACGACGACGACATCTTATTTGCTTTGAGCTTTGAACCAAATATTTTATTTATTTATTGACACCTAACTTAAGAGCGGTGGTAGCGGAGTGGTAGAACGACAGCTTCTCAATCGTGAGGTCGTGGGTTCGAATCCCGGCATATGCCGATGACTTTGTTTTCTAACGCTGAAGCTGTATAAGTTTTGCTGCTTTAAAAGGTTTGCTGGAAGAGAATGCTTCTTGCATTAAGCACGCCCTTGTACATTTAGGTACTCATGTAATTAGTGCAATAAAGAATTAAAATAATAAATATAAGTCAGACAAAGTTTTGTTTTCGAAGTCATGTACATTTGTGGATTTATAGTAGCAATACCATTTGCTAACTGTGAAGGAAAACATCGTGAGGACACCCTAGTGTCTGAAGTGTTAACATACCTAAGCGCTACGTACGCCGAACTATGGGGCTAAGTACAGAAGTTTCAGGTCTACCACAGTTAGACTAACTTTAATTAATTTTAAGTACTTGAATCATCAACGTCATCACATTCGCCCTTTGAAGCCCACTGGAGTTTGACTTGGACTCCCTCGTGGTTTTCCAAGCTTCCCAGTCTTTTGCTGTGCCGAGCGACTAACCGCTACCGTATCTAGGGGTACCGTGAACTGATCATAGTGACGGCCTCGGTAGCGCAGCGGTTTGGCACGCTGACTGTAAAACCGAAGGTCTCGGGTTCGATCCCCGGCCGGTTCAATCTAGGAAACGTACTTTTCTAGTTTATCTCGGGTCTTGGATCTATGTATTTTTCGTATTACATCTATCGTCGAGTTAGCACCTATAACACAAGTCATTTAGTTGTACTTAGTAAAGGGCTAACGAGATCTGTGTAATATGTCCATGAATATTTATTTATTTATTTATTATATTATTTATTATTATATAAACTTTTGTCACTTGTTACAAAGTTACGTTACACGCTTTCATGATCGTCATAATCAGCCGGCGTGAGTCCACTGCTGGACAAAGGCCTCTCCTAAAACACGCCACTGAGCCCGATCCTCGGCTCTCCTCTTCCAGTCACTGCCCACCGCTTTGCGAATTTCACCGCTCCACCTGGTCACACACAGATCGTCCTACGCTGCGTTTGTCGATTCGCCGTCTCCACTCAAGAATTGGATCGAATCCGAAACGCAGTTCGCCAGAGAACTAAAGGACGGACGAACTGCTTTAGTAAACTGAAGTGGCAGTGGACGGGGCATATCTACACGCTTTAGGTTATTGGTAATTATTATTGTGAGCTCGTCGACCGGGACCACGTCGGGTCGGGGGCATGTGGGCGATTTCCCAGTCCTATCACATTACCTACGCCATCGCCACTGGCTGTGGCGATGCAAATACATGCTCTAATTGGCGTGTTTCGGGAATTGCTAATTGGAGAGTTAACAATTTCCTAAGGTTACACCTGTCATAGTAAAATATCATATGACGACCTCTGTGGCGCAGCGGTCGTGCATCTGCTACCATGCGAGAGGTTCCGGGTTCGAACCCCGGCTGGGGACAAAAAAAACCCAGGTGTTGGATGTTTAGGTACATGTTTGTGATGTCGCTGTTTCTGGTTCCCACGACACAGGGTATCCTAGTATGGGGTCAGAAGCAATGTATGTGACCGTATGTAAATGTCATGTTATGTTATTATCTATCTATCGTGATTTCGAAATAGCTTTATTCTAAGGGTATTTTCTTTCCATTCTTCTTCTGTTCTTTACAAACGATTTAACAATAATGTTATATGCGTATATATTTGTAAATCATTGCGTGATTTCGTACCTTTTGTTTGAAATTTCAATTCAAATTCGAAGTGGTTTAACATGGCAACACCTTTTCTGTCACGTTGACGTTTGGTGTTTAATCTGTGCTCGGCGTAGGTATTTTCTGAATTTTGTCTAACGTAATTTACTATTGTGATAATAATAATGCCGAAAACAGTAGGTACAGTCTATTTATTCTTACTTGTCCAATTTAGTAAACAAGATTCTAACCTTAAAATTGAGATTAGATGCCTAAAGTAGGTAGACATTTTCTCGCAAATTCATGAACTGTCATGAACTATATATGTTTATAAAATTGGCAGCGTGTAACCAAGTAACCTGAAAGAGTGTTCCAGGTTACTTCATTTATGGAAATATGGCAGTTTTGGACTAAAAAGTCACAGTTTAAGGGTAGAATCTTGTTTACTAAATTGGACAAGTAAGAATAAATATACTGTAAAAAGCGCTACGAGAAAGCTTCTTTTCACTATGATTGTCAAATTCGAAGAGATGAAAAGTGATATAAATCAGAAATACGCAGAAAAAATACGACAATTGGATTCGGTCAATTCACTTATAAGTTAGTATTTCCTTGTTCTATGAAAAAGTCTTGATACTCTCATATTATTTTAAACGGATTTGCGATCATTCTCACTGAAAGTAATTATTTTAATTGTTATTTCTTTTCAGCAAGCACTGACGACGCGGAAACAAAACTCAAAGTGGCTGATATAGTAGATTCACTAAAAATTCTCGACAAAGACAATATGCTAACAAGTGAAACACGTTACTTGAAAAATATATCTTCAATGACAGATATTTTTATAAAATTAAATATTTTCCGTTCAACAAAATCGGGCTCAGTGGCACGACTTGGGAGAGGTCTATGTCCCTTAACATAAGTTTTATTTCGGATACATTTATGCTCTCAATTGGTGAACCTATCAGTGATTTTGAAGAATTTCAATAATTGAATTAAGTTATTAAATATGTATTCAGAAATAACTGTTAAGACATTAAGAAGAATAAAAAAGAGGGTTCTATATACCAGGGACAGTGGAACACTTCCGGAAAAAAGCGACCACACCCAGCGAAAGTATCAAACTTGGATGATTTTGATATTACAGCCGTAAGAAACAAAATAAATGAATTCTACTGTGAAAAAACAGGTTCCGACACTGCGAACCCTGCACACTGAGTTGAAAGAATCCATTGGATTTAGTGGATGTCGTGAAACACTTAGAAAAATACTACACAAGATTGGGTTTGAGTTCCAAAACAACAAAAACGAAAGAGCTTTGCTCATAGAAAGATTTAAGGTTGCTGCATGGCGACACAGATACTTGAGAACAATACATCAAAAGAGACTAGAAGGTAAACAGATTATTTACATTAATAAAACCTATGTGCATCAGAATTATAAAAGTAAAAAGTCATGGCAAGGGACTTCTACGAGTGGTGTCATCAGTAACATATCATCAGGAAAAAGACATATCATTGTGCATGCAGGATCTGAGGAAGATTTTGTACCAGGTGCATTATTGGTATTCAGCACAAAATCCAAATCAGCTGACTACCATGATGACATGAACGCATCTAACTTTATGAAATGGCTAGAAGAAATGCTAATACCAAATCTGACAAAACCCAGTGCACTCGTGATGGATAATGCAAGCTACCACGTGAAACAAATTAATAAACCACCTACTATGGCTGCCAATAAAGCTACTATTCAAAAATGACTTCAAGAGATGGACATTCATTTTGAAGATTACTACCTATACGAAAGCTGAATTAATGTGTCTTGTGAGAGACAATAAACCTGCACATATATATGAAGCAGAAGAAATATTAAAAAAATATAGCCATATCCATAATCACGAAATTTTATTGCTGCCTCCATATCATTGTGACCTTAATGCAATTGAATAGGTATGGAGTCCGGCAAAAAGATTATAAATCGCAAGCAAAAATATAGGAAGACCAGGGACCAAAATGCAAAATTTGATAAAAGAAAGCTTTCTGTCTGTGGCTGCTGCTGATTGGAAGAAATATACAGATCATGTAATACATGTTGAAGATAAATACAAAGAAAGGGATCGTATTACTGACACTGAATTTGATAAATTCATTATCAATCTTGAAGACTATAGTAGCAGCAGTCAAGAAAACAGTGACGCCGATTCAATATGTTCGGGTGTAGAGTACTTAGAATCCGATTTCGACTATGAATCATCGTAAAAAAAGAACAAACAAAAAAACTTAATTGTTTTGTGACTTATTTCTAATACACTCTAAAGCCTTCCTACCAACCTCAACAAAACATGAGTTAACTGCGATTTATACAGCTAAAGCGCAGTTAACTCATGCGTCTCTTTTAGTCTGTCTAAAATTCATTTGCATGTTTAAAAAACGCATGTTTGTACTCACGAGTACAAGTAAATACAAACATGTATTTGTTTTTTGGTTACACAAATCACGACTGCTAGCATTGCGCTGCTTAAACACATTTAAACCGTATGTACGCTATTTTTTTATGCCTGCCAAATAAAAAAATATAAAGTATCAAGACTGTTAATTCGGTGTATAGCCAATGTGGCCACACGTTGATTTTTTAAATTTGCCGCGGTTTTCTTTGGACTTCTTTCGCTAGCCTGTAGGAAGGGAAGTCACATACCTAGCGTAGGAAAACATTTTCTATGTTATCTATTACGTTAAATGTCAAGAGTCTGTCGTTCGAAAAGCAGTTTTTTTACGAATTCTATTAATTTTGTCTTTGTATAATAAGTAGGTAATAGAGGTACCTACATATTCTTTTTTGATGCTATTTTATTTTTTAAAGCGCAGTACGTTTTTAATTCACAGAAGTGTCGAACGAATTCAGTTTGTTCACTGATGATCTCTAACATAATGATGTCTGTAATTACGGATGTAAAAGAAAGACGGATGGAACCTTCTTCAATCACGAGTGAAGCAGACAAATGGCCACCGTCTATTGATGTATGCGTGCCATCGGTGTTGCCAGATAAATATCACTTTGCCAACTTTTTCAAATCAAGAGAATTAAGGTACTTCAGGGTGCTAACTAGCGCCACCAATGGAAAAAGCCATAAGTTGTGTTATAATACGTTTTAATTTAAAAGTGTACAGGAGAAATCTTAAAAACTGTCACAACTATTTTTAGAACATACAGTCTAGAAACTAGAATCAACAACCAAGGACTTTTAATCACATTCCGCCAAAAACAGCCGGTTTAATGGAAATCGATTAAAGTTCTAATCTATTGATCATATATTCTAGACTGTAAGCTTTAAAAATAGTTATCATAGTTGTTAAGATTTGTCATGTTCACTTTTAGATAAAAACGTTCTATAAAAAAAGTTACCCTTTTTATATTGGTGGCGCTAGTTAGCGCTCCGAAACGCCTTAAATCATGTTATCAAAAAATATAGTAAACTTACCTAATCTAGTGAAGGTTTCACTTTTATTTTAATTTTACTACTCGGTGACTTAAAGGGCTTTTATGAAGGAAGTGGGGCCTCGATTGAGGGATTGGATACGACTAGAGATCGGATAATCGGATGCATATTTGCCTAAAGTTGAGGTGTTAGATAACATGGCTAGCACTTTCGGATTGAAAAAATCCCGGGATTCCGGGATCGACAAATTTAGTTTTTTACTATAGAATCGAATCGGGTGTAGCTATATTTACTTATTTTAAGGTGCTAATATTGACTGCAGTTTTGTATCAAAAATATTTGGGAGTTTTGGAATCGACAAATTTAGTGTTTTTATAACAGATATAACAACTGCGTCCTAAAAACCTATTTAGAGGCTAAAAATTTCACCCATGCCGGGATTCGAACCCGCAACCTCTGGGTATCCGTGCCAGCGCTCTACCAATTGAGCCAATGGGCGACTCACGGTATCAGTGAAATTTCGAACCTCTTTACACTATTCTCTGTATTACGTACAGGCAGCGACATCTGACTTAAGCAAATTGCATTACTTACAGCCCCGACTACCTACTTTGCAGTTAGGTTTAACATCGGAACGATATCACTGTACCCACATGATTATACTATTTTTATTTTAATGCACTAACCCGTGCTAAGGAACAAATTTAAAAAAATAAAAAGTAGGTAGTCGGGGCTTTAAGTAATGCAATTTGCTTAAGTCAGATGTCGCTGCCTGTACGTAATACAGAGAATAGTGTAAAGAGGTTCGAAATTTCACTGATGCCGTGAGTCGCCCATTGGCTCAATTGGTAGAGCGCTGGCACGGATACCCAGAGGTTGCGGGTTCGAATCCCGGCATGGGTGAAATTTTTAGCCTCTAAATAGGTTTTTAAATTTGTTCCTTAGCACGGGTTAGTGCATTAAAATAAAAATAGTATAATCATGTGGGTACAGTGATATCGTTCCGATGTTAAACCTAACTGCAAAGTAGGTAGTCGGGGCTGTAAGTAATGCAATTTGCTTAAGTCAGATGTCGCTGCCTGTACGTAATACAGAGAATAGTGTAAAGAGGTTCGAAATTTCACTGATGCCGTGAGTCGCCCATTGGCTCAATTGGTAGAGCGCTGGCACGGATAGCCAGAGGTTGCGGGTTCGAATCCCGGCATGGGTGAAATTTTTAGCCTCTAAATAGGTTTTTAAATTTGTTCCTTAGCACGGGTTAGTGCATTAAAAATAAAAATAGTGTAATCATGTGGGTACAGTGATTTCGTTCCGATGTTAAACCTAACTGCAAAGTAGGTAGTCGGGGCTGTAAGTAATGCAATTTGCTTAAGTCAGATGTCGCTGCCTGTACGTAATACAGAGAATATTGTAAAGAGGTTCGAAATTTCACTGATGCCGTGAGTCACCCATTGGCTCAATTGGCAGAGCGCTGGTACGGATAGCCAGAGGTTGCGGGTTCGAATCCCGGCATGGGTGAAATTTTTAGCCTCTAAATAGGTTTTTAAATTTGTTCCTTAGCACGGGTTAGTGCATTAAAAATAAAAATAGTGTCATCATGTGGGTACAGTGATATCGTTCCGATGTTAAACCTAACTGCAAAGTAGGTAGTCGGGGCTGTAAGTAATGCAATTTGCTTAAGTCAGATGTCGCTGCCTGTACGTAATACAGAGAATATTGTAAAGAGGTTCGAAATTTCACTGATGCCGTGAGTCGCCCATTGGCTCAATTGGTAGAGCGCTGGTACGGATAGCCAGAGGTTGCGGGTTCGAATCCCGGCATGGGTGAAATTTTTAGCCTCTAAATAGGTTTTTAAATTTGTTCCTTAGCACGGGTTAGTGCATTAAAAATAAAAATAGTGTAATCATGTGGGTACAGTGATATCGTTCCGATGTTAAACCTAACTGCAAAGTAGGTAGTCGGGGCTGTAAGTAATGCAATTTGCTTAAGTCAGATGTCGCTGCCTGTACGTAATACAGAGAATATTGTAAAGAGGTTCGAAATTTCACTGATGCCGTGAGTCGCCCATTGGCTCAATTGGTAGAGCGCTGGTACGGATAGCCAGAGGTTGCGGGTTCGAATCCCGGCATGGGTGAAATTTTTAGCCTCTAAATAGGTTTTTAAATTTGTTCCTTAGCACGGGTTAGTGCATTAAAAATAAAAATAGTGTAATCATGTGGGTACAGTGATATCGTTCCGATGTTAAACCTAACTGCAAAGTAGGTAGTCGGGGCTGTAAGTAATGCAATTTGCTTAAGTCAGATGTCGCTGCCTGTACGTAATACAGAGAATATTGTAAAGAGGTTCGAAATTTCACTGATGCCGTGAGTCGCCCATTGGCTCAATTGGTAGAGCGCTGGTACGGATAGCCAGAGGTTGCGGGTTCGAATCCCGGCATGGGTGAAATTTTTAGCCTCTAAATAGGTTTTTAAATTTGTTCCTTAGCACGGGTTAGTGCATTAAAAATAAAAATAGTGTAATCATGTGGGTACAGTGATATCGTTCCGATGTTAAACCTAACTGCAAAGTAGGTAGTCGGGGCTGTAAGTAATGCAATTTGCTTAAGTCAGATGTCGCTGCCTGTACGTAATACAGAGAATATTGTAAAGAGGTTCGAAATTTCACTGATGCCGTGAGTCGCCCATTGGCTCAATTGGTAGAGCGCTGGTACGGATAGCCAGAGGTTGCGGGTTCGAATCCCGGCATGGGTGAAATTTTTAGCCTCTAAATAGGTTTTTAAACTTAATTAATATCAGCTAGCTGGATGTCAGCTGTCGATAATTATTGTAGGCTATCTCTTGTTTTTTTTATGTTTGTGGTATAGCCATTGGCACTATAAAAAGAAATAGGCGTCTCATGCACAACGTTGATAGATGTCCAAACACAGCACGGCTTGTACAGACCGACACAAACGTAAAGAACAAGTGTACGTAACTCTTATCTCTTTGTTGCACGCAAAATGCGTAAAAAGGGGACGCGCAGCATCACCCAATGATCGTTAAGTTTGTGTCGGTCTGTACAATAGAGAAGGCTATGATATTTCATTATGAGTGCGAGTGAGGCGGTAAATTTCTTACAATTAGATATTTGAAGATAATAAAGATATGTTATTTTATAAGGGTTACGGTTGCGTATTTCCATAACTGTAAAACTACTACTATAAAAAAACACTAATAAATGCAACAAATACATATTTCTTCATAGTTAGAATATTTTCGGGGCTTAATCGCGTAGTAATTAAGATTACTACGTGATTAATCCCCGAAAATATTCTAACTATGAGTTTAAGTCGCGAAAGTTTAAAATATGTTATAACATATTTCTCCACTTTTCTGGAATTTTTCCCGAAAAAAAACTGGTATCACTGCTGTATTTGACCTCCCGATTTGTAAGTAAATAAAGAAAAGTAAACAAAACCTAACAAGGAAAAACTATCACGAATCAGTAACTTAAAACATTACTTACGCATGGTAGGTACTCCCTTGAGACTTATTGCATGTTTTCTAGAAGTTTTTACACCACCGTACCACACAAGACGGCATTTCTTAAAAATTTCATTTGTGGAAAACAAGACTTACTGGCACTGCTGCCCGGAGCGTAATGGCGGCAGAGTGTCCGACTTGATGTATCTGTGTGATCTTTCTTTTACATCCGTGTCTGTAATGTGTAACTACGCGGTGGGAACTAGCGCCACCAATGGATAAAAACATGTCTTCTTTTATAATGCGTCTTGGAAAAAGTGAACATGAAATCTTAATATATAGTACCTCTTTTATTTAAGAACCTAATGACAAGAACCACGGTTCAAGAGACTAGGACCTTAGAGCGGTTTTGCCAAAAACGGCCGTTTTTTAGCGGAAATCGATTAAAGTCTAAATGGCTGATCCTAGGTTCTAGACTGTAGTTTCCAAAAGTACCTAGTTATCACTGTTAAGATTTGTGATGTTCACGTTTTGAAAAAACCTATTATAAAACAATTTTTAAAAACCTATTTAGAGGCTAAAAATTCCACCCATGCCGGGATTCGAACCCGCGACCTCTGGCTCTCCGTGCCAGCGCTCTTTCCAACAGAGCTAATGGGCGACTTACCGGCATCAGTGAAGTTGTGAGTCGCCCATTAGCTCTGTTGGAAAGAGCGCTGGCACGGATAGCCAGAGGTCGCGGAATTGCGAATCCCGGCATAGGTGGAAATTTTAGCCTCTAAATAGGTTTTTAAAAATTGTCCTTAGCACGGGTTAGTGCATTAAAAATAATATAATCTATTATAAAACAATTATGATTTTTATTCCATTGGTGGCGCTAGTAGCAACGCGTTGCTTCATCATGAAACTATTTACTATATAAATGCAATGAATAACGTTCTCATGTGTTCTAGCGCGAGAATGTAGAGCGGCCTCAAGTAATGTAAAATATACTGCGTTGATATTAAAACTCAAAACAAACAATGCCACACACGTGAGTGAACTATATGGAGCGGCATTATGGGAAAATCTTATGGCTTAACGTAGCATACCTCGGGCACTGGAGCGGTGGTAGTGGAGCGGTGTAGAACGCCGGCTTCTCAATCGGGAGGTCGTGCGTTCGAACCTCGGCATGTACCAATGACTTTGTTTTCTAAGTTATGTTTATTTGTGAAATTATAGTAGCAATACTACTCGCTGACGGTGAAGGAAAACATCTTAAGGATACCCTAGTGTCTGAGGTGTTAGCGTACCTCAGCGCTTGCTACGTATAATGGCCCAACTATGAGGCTAAGTGCGGAAATCTCAGGTCTAACTAACCTCGGGCACTGACTGAAAATCAGCGCTGAGGGCTCACTCCCTCAGCACCACGCTGAGTCAGCTGCCTTTTATGGCAATTTAGACACACCGCAGGCTAAACGTATGTCTTTTTTTTTTGTTTCGTTTATTCTTACTGGTCTTTCTCTCATTCTTTTTTATTTCTTTCATTCTCATCTATAATAGTACAATTCAGAGTCGCAACAACACGGTACAAAGTAGCCACAATAATAGCCTCACTTCGATGAAAGATACCATCAAAAGGAAAAGCACCTAGAAAGGAAAAATAAAACCACCAGAAAGATTATCAAAGGCGTATCTGCTTAGGTTATGTACAGTTAATAAGTTAAGGTATGGCTACAGAGTGTTGGGTGTGCTCTTAGTAGGTCTGGTCGCGGCGCGGATGGTGAATCCTATGCCCACGACGGCCACCAGTGCGCCCAGGCCGAGAAGCAC
Source organism: Yponomeuta sedellus (assembly GCA_934045075.1). Taxonomy (NCBI): domain Eukaryota; kingdom Metazoa; phylum Arthropoda; class Insecta; order Lepidoptera; family Yponomeutidae; genus Yponomeuta; species Yponomeuta sedellus. Next base: position 6,741,808 of record OW203721.1, read on the forward strand.
CGGTATTAGGATGGCCACCAGGTTCAGTGGAGCCAGAAGTTTCCCCTTGACCTCATCGACAAACTCTTCGGGCAGCGACATTCCCTGCGAAGTGGATTTTGACTGTAGGAAAGCGTTGAATCTGTACCTAAGCTCTACGAGACATATTAGAGTGTGGTTGCTAAGGGGCTGGCCAAAAATATATAATAAATAAGTGAATATTCATGAACATATTACATAGATCTCGTTAGCCATACACTAAGTACAACTAAATGACTTGTGTTACAGGTGCTAACTCGACGATAGATTTACTACAATAAATACATTGATAACATCCATGACCCGAGACCAACTAGAAAATTTCGTTTCCTAGTTTGACCCGGCCGGGGATCGAACCCGAGACCTTCGGTTTTACAGTCAGCGTGCGAAACCGCTACGCCACCGAGGCCGGATATGATAGAGAGGGGGGGGGGGGGGGAGGTTACAATAAAATGTACAAGAGAGGGTGGGGGACGAGTCATAAGTTCTACGACGTAAATCATACGTTTTAGGCTGTTGGTTCTAAAAATAGTTATTTATATTAAATATAGTCGATTTGCGAAAAACTGCCGGCAGATTTGACCCGGCTGGGAATAGAACCCGAGACCTCCGGTTTTAGAGTCAGCGTGCCAAACCGCTGCGCCACAAGACCGTCGAATTTAAATAATATATTTAAGTTCCTAAATCACCAAGAAACATAAGCGCCGTAATCTGTATCCCCTAAACGTGACGTCATCGTCGGTCAAGAGGACACAACTCAAGGTACAACTCATTTACCCCTTTAACTGGTAGAGCTAGCATACATTTTTCGTGGACTTTATTTCAAAGGGATACCTAAGGTTCAATTTAAAGTGGCAAAATAATATGCCACTACTAGGTAAAGTGTTAAAGTTCAACAAGCTCAATTCTAATCGCGGCGATCGAATCTACACGTAGTAAATAGCCTGTCCCATACAGCGAATACTCGCGGCGATTAGGTACTCACAACGCCGTGTATGACCGAAGATTATGCGCTTTGGGGTCTTAACTAACGCCACCAGTGGAACAAAAATCTTAAGTCGTTTTATAATACGTTTTTTTTAAAGTAAATTTTTATTTTTTTTTAAAGTATGATAAATTTAACTACTATGATAACTATTTTTAGAACTTACAGTCTAGAATCTAGGATCAACAACCTGGGACTTTGATCAATTTCCGCTCCAACCGACCGTTTCGGCGGAAAAAGATTACATTCCTCGGATGTTGATACTACGTTCTACGCTGTTTGTTCTAAAAATGGTTCTCACAGATATTAAGATTATTGATGTTTACTTTTTGAAAAAAAAAACGTATAATAAATATAACACATTATGATTTGAAGCGCTGGTGGCCTAGTGAAGCGCCCGTGGCCTAGTCGAACCGAGTGATTGGAATCAATCACTTGAGTTAAGCAACAACAGGCGCGGTCAGGTGCAGGATGGTGACCGTCCCGTGACTACCGTTTGTGGCATTTTTTCGAGCGCTTCCGTGCTTCGCAAGACACGTTAGGCCGCTGGTGCCGGCTGTAAAGCCCGCCACTGTCTTACAATCCTCCACAAACCCGGACTTGGCCCCCGTGGTGGAGTATGGCTTAACCTCCTGCGGTGCAGGAAGAGACCCGTGCCCCAGCAGTGGAGACATACAAGGGTTTTTTATTCCATTGGTGGCGCTAGTTAGCAGCTTAGGGCTATCTTAAGGGCGTCTTAAGAAACTTACTTCCTCAAGCCAGAAAATAGGCGTGAGCGTGGTCCTAAGGGTCTGCGTTTGCGCGATGCCGGCGATGGGCCGCAAGAATATGTTGATCTGGGCTCGCTTAAAGCCACGGATCACCGTTCCGGTGTTCTGAAAACAACAACAATAGCCATGACTCTTCCATAATGTGGGAACTATTATCCACATTATGTGAATGATTCATAATAAATACTCTTTCTTTATTATTATTTTAATACTTTATTGCACTAATTACATGAGTAAATGTAAAAGGGCGTGCTTAATGAAAGGAAACTTTTGGTGTTTCTTTCTATAAAACTTAAGCAAACTGCTATTCTAAAGCGTAGGTTGAACAGAATTAGAAATTAAATGACGATTTGACTATGTTCTACAGTCTGCTGGCCCTACAATTATGAGTTAAAACAGGCACTGACAAACAGTGCTGCGGGCTCTTCCGCAGCGCAACGCTATTTCTACGTTGGCACAAAAAAGGCATCAGCTGCCTTTTTTGTGCCAACGTAGAAACAGAACAGGTCACATCTATTGTTTTCGTTTAAATGTTTTATTTAGCTGTTGTTCATATTATGACACTCATTTGTTTATTTTGTATCGGTGATGTATATCTATATATCTATAAACGAATATATAAAAATCTCGTGTCAGTGTTTACTATCGAGGTAGTCCGAAACAGCTTCACCGATTTTTCTAATTTTTTTGTGTATTATAATTATTTGGTAGGTTTAAAAGAGACAGGACAGAGAAATAAAGTTATCGACATAGCTCAGAGAATTAGCGAGCTGAAGTGGGAGTGGCCTGGCCATATGTCACGAAGAACCGACAACCGTTCAAGTAAACGTCTTGAGTGGAGACCGCGACTCTGCAAACGTATTGTAGGACGCCCTCCAACCAGGTGGGATGACGATCTGCGTAAAACTGCCGGCAGATGCTGGATGCGGCAAGCTAAAGACAGGGCTCATTAGGGGAGGTATATGTCCAGCAGTGGACTACATAATATTGCCTGAAGAAGAAGAAGAAGGTCTGAGGAAAGGTTGAAGGCTTATTAATGGGTCAGCTAATATACTTAATTTCTAGCTCAACCCGTAGACGTTGTTCATGTTGTCTCGGCCTATATCTGGATCGACTAACAATTAAACCAAAACGTAACGATATTCTTCAAATGATTACTCTAAATAGACGGCCGCGCCGGCCAGTATCAAGTAGGTATCTTTCACACAATATCACGTCGTATCACAATAAACGTATAGTATCTTTTACACAATATCACGTCGTATCACAAAACACAAGTATCGTTACAGTACACATGTCTTTTCTTTCTTTAGTTTAACTGCCTCGTTGGTCTACCCGTTAAAGCGCTTGGTTACCAAGACAGAGGGCGTGGGTTCGATTCCTGGTGGGGGCCGCCGTGCATTTGTACAAGTGGCCTCAGTCTGGGTGTATTTTCACGTTTGTGAAGTCCTTGCCTGGTTACCACAGTACAGGGTATCCTAGTTTGGGACCAGGGGCATTATTACCTAAGTATCCACTGAGTTGAGTAACGTTGCTTTTTACTTTTTGTAAGCTACTCCGGCTGTCAAATGCATACCTTTTTTGACACTTAGGATTCGTCTAAATGCTTCGCTCGATAGAGAGGAGTGCTACTTAATAGGAGGGCAGGTCAATTGATTGTGTTGTGTGGAAGTTATTATTAGTTACACTAACCGGTTCTAAGTCGAGGAATATCCGGTGGGACTCCAAGTCAGACGTCATGCCCACTACGCCATTAGCGTAGTCCTCGTCCGCGAACAAGAAGTGGGGGTAGCTCAGCACCGTGAAGGAACCTGCAGAGTGAATGCAAGCTCAGATCTGTCTTAGAATACGCGTCCCAGATATGGAATCCCCAATATACTGGCCGCCGTCTGTGCTCTAAGTTTAGAAATATCTGTGTAATTTCCTTTTTTATGTACAATAAGGTGTTCTCTATCTCTATCTCTCTATACTAGCTACATAAACAGAATCGAATCCATTCAAAGAAAATTTATTAAGGCGATTCGGGGTGCTCTAGCGCCACCAATAGAAATGATTTTCATCTAAAAGTTAACATGAGAAATCTTAACAACTGTGATAACTATTTTAGAACTTACAGTCTAGAACCTATGATCAATATATTACAACTTTTATCATATTCCGCTAAAAACGGCCGTTTTCGCGGAAAGTGATTAAAAGTCCTCGGTTGTTGATTGTTCTAGACTAGGTTCTAAAAATTTATGTCACAGTTGCTAAGATGTCTCATGTTCACTTTTAAATAAAAACGTGTTATAAATAACATAAGTTATGATTTTTATTCCATTGGCCGAATCACCTTAAGTTTTTGTGTTATCGTCTTAGGATAGGTACCCTTCGACTCGATTCCAGGAACAATCAGAAACATGTGTAGGAGATTTCATTTTCTAACACTCCGGCTTAGACGATAGGTAGCTGACGAAGTGTATTTGCACAAGATTGCAACATCTGGTATCGACTGTTCTGAGCTACTCGGTAAGCTTCACCTGTGTTCCAGCCCAAGCCCGATATAAACCCTCGTTAGCAGTGCCTAAATGTTCCACAAATTTCCGACAAAATAGTTTTATTGTAAAAACCTATTTACAGGCTAAAAATTCCACCCATGCCGGGATTCGAACCTGCGACCTCTGGCTATCCGTGGCAGCGCTCTTTGCAACTGAGCTAATGGACGACTCACCGGTATCAGTGAAATTTCGAACCTCTTTCCAATATTCTCTGTATTATGTAAAGAGGTTCGAAATTTCACAGATGCCGGTGAATCGCCCATTAGCTCAGTTGGAAAGAGCGCTGGCAGGGATAGCCAGAGATCGCGGGTTCGAATCCGGGCATGGGTGGAATAAAAAAAAAATTATCGATGGTAGGCGGTACAAAGTTTGCTGGGACAGCTAGTAATATATAATATAATATAATATAATATAATATAATATAATATAATATAATATAATATAATATAATATAATATAATATAATATAATATAATATAATATAATATAATATAATATAATATAATATAATATAATATAATATAATATAATATAATATAATATAATATAATATAATATAATATAATATAATATAATATAATATAATATAATATAATATAATATAATATATAAATTAAAATATTAAATAGAGCAAGACCTGTGGGCTATGACTCTAAACAACGGGTCGCGTCCTATCCGTGCCATCGTCCCACGTCGTTTCTCTGTGGCCCACGCCTTTTTTTCATATAAAAATGTAACGTAGGCAATTAACCCACAAAATAGCCAGTAAGAAGACCAATATTTTACTAATTTGCTACGCAATACCTCGTAAAACTTACCAACTGTAGTTTACCACTTAAACTTTGATAGCCCAATAAAAGCATGATTTCTTTCTATTCTCCGCGACTCTGCTAATTTCGTTTCCAGCCAAATCAGATATTTATTGAGCCGGTTGAACATCAGTCTGATTGACATGACATCCACGCCTCACAAACACTTGTGCGGTTTCATACTGAGATAGCCTCTGATAATGGTAACCACTGGATACCGAATCAGAGGGTATTCCAATTATTTGGTTGCTAACCAGACACGGCCACTTGTAGGAATGCCGTAGAGATGAGCCTGGAAACTGAGCCAGTTTATGCCTTGAGAATTTCGCTGAGTACCTAAATAAATAGATAGATTGAGAACACTTTATTGTACATAAAAAAGGAAATTACACAGATATTTCATAACCTAAGAGTACAGACGGCAGCCTCATCACTAAAAGTGATCTCTTCCAGACAAACTTCAGAAACCGGCCCCCTATCCTTAAATATTGACCTTGATACTGTCTCAAATATTCATTGCCTCTAAAAGGATCTTTCTAAACATCTGCAAAGCCTAATCTATGACTCAACCGAAAGGCTTTTATTAATATTAAAATAAATAAATAGATTTTAATGAAACTTTACAATAATATAGCTTATACATCAGAAAAACACAGGCTACAATTTATGAAGATACTGATACTGTGACACTTTTCAAACGCGACCCAAAAATTAGTTATGTGATAATTTTAATGTCATAATATTAGTTCTTTTCTACGCAACGCTTTAAGCTACTCGAAATACTAATCCTGCGCAGACGAAGTAGCGGGCGTCGTTATCAACCCTTGTATGTCCCCACTGCTGGGGCACGGGTCTCTTCCTGCATCACAGGAAGGTTAGGCCATCCTCCACCACGGGGGCCAAGTCCGGGTAGGTGGAGGACTGTAAGACAGTGGCGGGCCTTACTGTCAGAAGTTATCAAGCCGCCCATAAGGCCTCTGACATGGCTTAACGACTGCCATTACATGACAGCCGGCACCAACGGCTTAACGTGCCTTGCGAAGCACGAAAGCGCTCGGAATAATGCCACTAGCGGTAGTCACGGGACGCTCACCCATCCTGTACCTGACCGCGCCTGTTGTTGCTTAACCAAGTGATTGATTCCAATCACTCGGTTCGCCTAGGCCACGAGCGCTTCTAGCGGGCATCATCTAGTGGTAAATAAATGTTGTACCGCTAGACAAAACAGGCAGACGAGATAGATAGGCTGTGAGGCTCCAAACTGGCGAATGGATCATAGATCCATATGTAGTTAATATTTGCGCCACGTGTCACCCTCAAAGGGCTGTGTGACTATTGGTTGCGGTGTGCAAATACGCATCAGAGGAGGCATTGGGACTGCGCCTATACCATCCATCACACTTCACATTTAATATTATAAAGGCGAAAGTTTGGGGTTCGTCCACCCGGATCACAGAAACGGATCACAGTCGCAACGGATCACATCAGACCAAGCAAAATATTCCACTCGGATCATGTGATCCGATTGGACTACATTTTTGATTGGATTTTTTCCATTCGGATCACACCATTAAACTTAGTAGGAAAGTAATCGATATTTTATAATAAATAAAATACAATAAATTTTCTTACAATAACAATTTTTTTATTAATTTAAAATCAGCTTCAAGAATCACAAAAATCAACTAAGATTAATGGTGTAATCCAAATGGAAAAAATCCTACCTAATCAAATATGTAGTCCATTCGGATCACTTGATCCGAGTCTACTTGAATTGTCTACTTGAATCATAATTTAAACTGTTGTTATTTTAAATTAATTAATCATTATTTTTTATTTTAAGTGACCATATTTATACCATATACTCGTATATATATGCGAAGAAATGCCGGAAAAATCAGGCCATCTCCACAAACCTGACCATATGTATAGCATATTTAAGTGACCACATGTATACCACGGTGTCCTGCCTTTTCGCAGAAAATTGTTACGCTGATTATCACTTGCCAACCAATGTTTCACCTATTTTTTACGTTGAAAACAAACGATTTACAAATTTTTGTATCGCAATGTTTCATTTGTAGGATTATTGTTAAGCTGATTATTATAATGACACAAAACGTTTTGGGAATTTATTATTTGTCAAGTCTTTTAGTAGGCTAACAACTATTAGTTGAATAAAGTTTCGTCAGTGTAAGTTCCCTTTTCATACATTGATTTTATGATAAAAAAAAATATTTGCATTTTTAATTTAAGAAAAATATTACTGGGAATGGAAATATTACTGGCTAGAGGGCGACGGCGACGAGACTCAATCTGCGACAAAAATATAGGTGCGACGAAGCGCGTAGCGGAGCGCGAAGGAGCGTGTTAGGTTGAACATGTAAGACCGAAGCTTCTCTGCCTTTTTGCAGAAAAAAATTGGCCGACCGAATGAATATTACGCGTAAAATATACGCTACGCTAGTTGGCATTTTGAAAGATTTCATTATAAAAAGCAAACCAAACAAACAGTTGGCAACTACGAGGTTGGGAAATCAAAAAAAAATATAAGAATAGTTGGCAAATGATTATTCCGCAAAATAATATTATTTGAAACGTTAGTTGCTAAATGATAATCGGCCGAAAATGTTTCTGCAAAAAGGCAGAGAACCGTATACCACATATTCTTATGGTATAAATTCCGGAAAAACACGACATCTTTACAAACCTGTTATTGGTAGAATCCTAGGCTTTTCATAAGAAATAATGAACTGAACTAACACATGAAATTGGTGACATTGTACTGGATAATCTTTGCAGTGAGTCGTCCAAGCAGAATTGAATTCAACTTTGGAAACAATCCAAGTTTGGAACAATCGTCTGCGTATATGGAGCAGCCCTACCTGGTACTGCGATAGAATAGAATAGAACAGAACAGAACAGAACAGAACAGAACAGAACAGAACAGAACAGAACAGAACAGAACAGAACAGAACAGAACAGAACAGAACAGAACAGAACAGAACAGAACAGAACAGAACAGAACAGAACCGAACAGAACAGAACAGAACAGAACAGAACAGAACAGAACAGAACAGAACAGAACAGAACAGAACAGAACAGAACAGAACAGAACAGAACAGAACAGAACAGAACAGAACAGAAGAGAACAGAACAGAACAGAACAGAACAGAACAGAACAGAACAGAACAGAATAGAATAGAATAGAATAATTTATTTGCTAAAGCATGGTAATTACATATCATGTAGGTGGTAACTTAATATTATGGTACAAGCATGCTCTACCCGTCAGGGTGCGCAAATATTACTTTGTGAAAAACAAACAGCCTATCTATTTATTAGCCTAAATAAAATTATGCACACAAATCTCTGTAATACAACAAAAAAAAAAATTGTTAGGCTTAAGGTTAATTTGAGATGAATTGTGGATCTTCTAAGAAGTTATTTACATTATAATACAGTTTTTCTATAAGAATTTTATACAATACTGCTTTAAATTTTGTAAGAGGTAAGTCTGCAATTTTTTGAGGCAAATGATTAAATATCTTTATTGCCATACAATACGAATTTCGTGAGTGTAATGCTAATGACTGAGCCGGAACATGTAGTTTGTTTTCATTTCTGCCTCTACCGTTATATACTTCGTTATTCTTCTTAAATATGTGTGGGTATTTTTTTACAAATATACATATTTCAAAAATGTAGAGACTAGGCAGGGGCAATATATTCAATGTTTTAAATAGTGGCCTACAACTATCCAGGCAATTAGCCCCAGTAAGATGCATATAATGCATGCATAATGAAAGCTTTCGCTGTGTTGCACTTGCATCGATACGCGCTGCCCGATTTATGATCTGGGATTCTGATATAGTTTCCACTAGCCATCACTTCAACGTGATCCATCTACCTACATAAAACTACATACAAGTTATGAAGCCGCCCATAACGAGCCTGACATGGCTTAACCACTGCCATTACATGCCATGACAGCCAGCAACAACGGCTTAACGAACGGCTTAATAATTTTTTACAATAACATTATTATAGAAAAGGCAAAAGCACGGTAGAATAGATATTCGGTATTTCTGGATAAAAAAATATCACAGATTCCACTAAATCGCTGGCCTACGTGTACATATTTATGTTACTACACATGTTTTGAGGCACAGCGCACAGCCCATAAGCAGAAAAACGGAAAAAAACAGCAAAAATCGAAAAGGTTACAAAAAACTTAAGTCGTAAGATCAAAAATAAGCGGTAAAAATAAGCTCGCCTTTGTACATGTATTTTCTTCCATTGTATTTCTTTTTTGTGTTTTAAAGTATAAAGTAAAGTCGTGTAAGAAAAGTTCAGGTATTTACACTCTATTTTTAGCGATCCATGGTAAGCCAAACAGCTACCTATTATAATGTCATAGAATCTCAGCGCTGGAACAGGCATATTCACAATTACCTACTCGATCTGTAAGAGATTTATTATGCCCTGTGCTGTAATATAATGTTTTTAAAGCAAAAATACGTAGCAGTGAACAATTTAATTAAACTATAATTGCAGCAAATAATACTCGTAGCCCGAAGTGGGCGGGGTATCGCGTACCAGAATCGTTTCACGAGCAATATTACAGAGCATCACTATTTGTGGCAGATACTGACAAGCCAAGGGTAGTAGCACATTGGGCATCGCATCAACATTGAAGCATAAAGTGGTGTATCGTATCATCCTATATACGAGATTGTATTTCATACTGTAACTGTATAAAGCCAATGGCTTTATGGTCAGCCCTTGTCGCTACCATACGTCTCAACTAGCCGCGGGCTTCAAGCGAGAGTCAGGAGCTCTATTTTTGAATCACTCGTATGAAATTGTATCGTTGAATACGACATAAGACACACTCGTCTTCTAAGTCGCATGATCTCGTTTTTCCGTATTTTTGAATCCAAATATCCATTAAGGATTAGATATGCTTCAAAATTATTTTTCTACACTGAAGATCACAATATTCACAATCTAAAACAGTTGTCAGGAGCAAATTCACATTTATCGCTAGGTATCTGTGCGCAGCACAATACAAATTAACACAAATTTTGACAATTAATCTATCGATCGACATACGAGACGAGTGGTAAGGACCATTTGTTGCAGTCGAGTGATTCAAAAATACGGAATTTCGTATGTCGAGCGAAAATCAGTAGAAATCGAGCGCTCGACGCGAGACGAGTGATTCAAAAATAGAGCTCCTGATACTTACAGAGTTTTTCAATAGAATAATGCCAGCACGACCATGGTTGTTATTTGCCTCAATGTGGTAGTCTAAAAAACAATAGCAGTACAATGTCCAGGGTGTACCCCGCGCAAATTAAAAATAGCATCTCTCGCGATGAAGATCGAATCGCGCGAGGCACCGAGTTAAGTAGCACGGGTTATAGTATTGCAATGCGATTTTTACTAGACTACCGATAGTGTGAATGAAACTACCATTACAAGACTAATACGACCCTATTGAACTACTAGTCATTTTAGAGACTCGCCCCCCGGACCGCACGCTTGCTTCCAGCACGCCGACTGCGAGCCGCCAGTCGTAGTCAAAAGCGTTTCCAATCAGCAAGCTCGCACCCTGTAGCCGGAGTGCATTCCACAAGCTTGCACCTCTCGGGTGTGTGCTTAGCGTGCTGACGGTTAGCGAGCCTACATTCGAAGAGTTGCTGTGATGCAGCTTGAGAGAGGCGATTGCTGCTCCTTGCAGTATCAGTACCTATAATGTGCTACATATGATACGACCTTTACACAAAAAATATATACGATGTTATTTACCAATGCTGAAACACTCCTCAGGGGCGAGTTTATTTCATATGTGTTTCTGTTTTTCCCTTTACCGCGGAGCATTTAAGCAGCCTTTGAAGTATTAGTATTTGAATTAGTACTTAAAGGAATCGCGTTTGCATAAATAAGACCGTTTCTATGCAGGCGTGTTTATGTAAGCCTCAAAGGAACGCTGTCGACAGCTTTCCTTTGTGGAATTATATTTCCGCCGTAGACCGCATCGTCAATAAATTCGTAGTTCAATAAATCCAGCAGCAGCGAGGAGGAATTATCCAACACCCACCGCCTACAGGTAGGTACAGTTGACAGCCATGAAAAGCGGCGCGTTACGTAACGGAGTAGAACATCAACGCGTTGCCGACGTTACAATCGGAACGAGTTTTTAACTTACGGACAAGTTGCGACAAAAAAGTATGGGGTACGTTTTTATTTTTCATTCCTTTACTAGGGACTGTGATGAAAGGCCTTGCCTGAAATTCGGTAACTAATTGCACACTGGTGGACTTTAGCTACAAGCCGAGACACAGACCTTTTTTCTTCAAATCTAATTAACATGGTGCTAAAAGTTAAACCGTCATTAATGCTCTATCATCATCATCCGGCTATACTAGTCTACTGCTGGACATAGCCCTCTTCTAGTGAGCCCATAGCGCCGTGTCTTCAGCTTGCCGCATCTAACATCTGCCTGCAGTTTGCTCTATAGTTATCAAACACTGCTGGGGCACAGGTGTTTTCCTGCATCGCAGAAATGTTAGGCCAAACTCCACCACGGCGGCCAAGTCGGGTTGGTGGAGGATCGTAAGACAGTGGCGGGCCTTACTGACAGAATATATCAAGCCGCCCATAAGGCCTCTGACATGGCTCAACGACTGCCATTACATGACAGCCGGCACCAACTCTATAGTATAAGTGGTTTATGTGCCATACTATGTTTGAAGATAAATAAGTATTTCTACATGCAAAAAGTACGTAAAGGGGTGGTAGGTACTGCGGTCGATAGAAAGCTTGCATAACATTCAGGCGGCAGCGTGTAGTTTTGAACAAGAAGCTTAGTATTTTTTGAAATCACTCGAGTTCTAAGTTACGTATATTTATGTTTTTTTAGTAGCAATACCACTCGCTTGAAGGAAAACGTGAACAAATAAGTACTGGATTTATGGAGGGTGTCACATAACAGTAGTTTGCCTTTAGATCTGGTGATTAAAACGTGCATTAGCGGCGATGCGGTCTATTTACCTCCATTTATAAATTAATCACACCATTCACATTAAAACATACAGGAAGAGTATTATGAATTATGTCTGTCTGTAACTTGGCAAGTGCCTACGACTGTGTTTATTAATTTGATAATTATTCTTTGCGGTTGTAAAATAAGCGTCTTACTAACCAGTTCTTTAATACATCTTATGATAAAATTGTTGTAAGCTCTTCTTTGACTTTGTTTCTTATTGATTTAGAATCTATAGAGTTATATAATATAATCATCATCATCAAGCCATTATATCCCCACCGAGGGGCACGGGTCTCTTTCCTGAGGAACGTGGATAATTTAATATTAATTTTTTTTTTTATCTTCATTTAAGGGTTTGGTACACAACGTGACCATGTCACCCAAATGATGCTCAATAATTACTAACACTTAACAAATAATTATTTATATTATCAGACTTTGTCTTGCTTTGAGACCAAATTACACTAATTTAAGGAGTGTCCTGGCCTCTTCCGAGTGCGGTAACGCTAGAACATTGCAGTACAGTCCAACTACTTTACATTATTACACAAGCTAATATGAAAACGAAACCTATACCTATTTTCTAATTGAATTGAAATATTAGAGCCAGGTTGCTGTCGGTTGGTATTGACCCACTGTATGGCGAGGGTTAACCTTTGACCAAAGTATGCACCAGCCCTCGGGTCTCCTGAGGCGTCACCCAGGCGCGGCGAGATCTCCTTAAGGAAGCATCGCACCTTTGGACCCCACAGTTCCAGACTCTCTAACCCGATTCATTCATTCTTTATTCATACTCGTATTCTTTATTGCTAAATCACGTACATAGTTATAAGTTAAGTGTAGAGTTGTGAATTTATACACCGAAAGTATAGTTAGATTAATAATAGAAAATCCTTTATTGCACAATACGCATATTCGTACAAAGGCAAGCTTACTACTAATGAGTATAATGGCTAATTTCACTGGCTTTGTTCCTTGTAAAGGCTACTTGAAAGTTATTTCGTTTTACTCTCGTTCGGACGCTACGTTATTGTGATAAAGCATTGTTGTATTTATTATTTTGCGCCAGTGCTCCTATTCGGCAGCCGTGGGACCAACACTCAAATATCGATTAGTGAGGTAACTATAGAGATAACTCTTAGTTATATTATTTTTAGTGCACTAACCCGTGCTAAGGACCATTACAAAAACCTATTTAGGCATGGGTGGATTTTTTAGCCTCTAAATAGGTTTTTATAACTCTTAATGTTAACGCCGCCGTCTGTCTCTTAGGTTCATAATATCTGTGTGATTTACTTGTTTATGTTTTTGTTTTTTTTTGTTTGACGGCCTCGGTGGTGCAGCGGTTTGGCACGCTGACTGTGCAACCGAAGGTCTCGGGTTCGATCCCCGGCCGGGTCAAACTAGGAAACGAACTTTTCCAGTTTGTCTCGGGTCTTGGATGTTATCTATGTATTTATTGTATTAAATCTATCGTCGAGTTAGCACCTATAACACAAGTCATTTAGTTGTACTTAGTATAGGGCTAACGAGGTCTGTGTAATATGTCCGTGAATATTTATTATTATTATTATTATTATTATTATTATTATTATTATTATTATTATTATTATTATTATTATTATTATTATTATTATTATTATTATTATTATTATTATTATTATTATTATTATTATTATTATTATTATTATTATTATTATTATTATTATTATTATTATTATTATTATTATTATTATTATTATTATTATTATTATTATTATTATTATTATTATTATTATTATTATTATTATTATTATTATTATTATTATTATTATGTACAATAAAGTGTTCTCTATATAACTATAAATCTATACTTTGTTAGACTACTATACGTTATTGCACGCGAAACATCGACCTGGAAATTACTTAAGAAATGACATGTACTAAGGCAAGCGTATCTCTGAAAGAGATTTCTTCCAGCAAGCCTTAGACAGCCGAAGAGATAGTAAAAAGGTTTTATTCAAAGTAGCGCAGAAACTGCGCTTTAATGAACGTTACAGCTGTAAAGTAGGTGTCCATTTCAAAATCTAGATGCTTTTCGAGAAAAAATTAACAAAATACCTCCAAACTTAGTCTTTTTTATTTCACCATCGTCATCATCAGCCTGATAAACCCCACTGCTGGGTATAGGCCTCATCATTTCTTTTTTATTTAAATTATTTTTTTATAAAAATTAAAAGTTTATTTTTATGAAAACTTTTAAATAAACTTGTTTCTAAATTTTAGATTAGTTTCAAACATCTTTCTTTGACAAAATGGTTAATACAGGTAATAATTTAATAATCAGCACATGAATGCTAGCAGAAAATCACTGATTGGAGTATATAGCCAAGGTACAACACCAGGCAAGAGCTACCTACATTCGAACTAAAAACCCGATTAGCTATTATAATTAATTCACACATTATACACAAAATGTAAAGTCCGGTCACAGGTTATGCTAACAAGTAAAAAAGAAGTTTTTTTTCTTTGCGAATGATAAAGAAAAAAACATAAAACGCGGTCATCAGTATTAATAGAAAAGCGACCAGATGTTCTTGGAAAGCAGAGGTTTTCCTGTTTCTCTAAGAAGTCATTCATACGGCACGTACCTGATAAAACGGATGTGATTTTTAATTGTCCAGGTAGTCACCCATACGAGCGGCAGTGATTGCTTCATGTTCCATGAAAAACTGAGAGCAATAATAATCTGTCTATAATATAAAAATGAATCGCTGAATGTGTTGGTAAGCGCAAATCTCGAGAGCAGCTAAACCGATTTCGCTAATTTTTTTTTATAATAGATCTTGAAGTACGAGAATGGTTCTTACGGAGAGAAAAATAAAAAAGAAATAAAGAATCGACTGTAAGGCGGTACGAAGTTCGCTGGGTCAGCTAGTCTATAATATAAAAATGAATCGCTGAAAGTGTTGGTAAGTGCAAATCTCGAGAGCAGCTGAACCGATTTTGCTAAATCTTTTTTTAGAATATTTCTTGAAGTACGAGGATGGTTCTTACGTAGAGAAAAAAAATAAGAATCGACTGTTAGGTGGTACGAAGTTCGCTGGGTCAGCTAGTTGTGAATAAAGGTGTTTGCTTCTACCAAAAAAATAATTCAATCCTCTCAATATCAACCCTTGTTTGTCCCCCTCCTGGGGCACAAGTCTCTTCCTACATCGAAGGAAGGTTACGGGGGCCAAGTCCGGGTTGGTGGAGAATTGTTAGACAGTGGCGGGCCTTACTGTCACGCCCATAAGGTCCCTGACACGGCTTAACTTAAGTAAACTCTTATGAGTTAGCTTTCATTGGGATCGTTAAAAATTTTGTTTTTGTCAGACAGGAAGTCCCCGCCACTGCCTTACAATCCTCCCGGACTTGTCCCCCGTGGTGGAGTATGGATTAAACTTCCTGCGATGCAGGAAGAGAACCGTGCCCCAGAAGTGGCGACATACAAAGGGTTGATATCATATCACTAGCGTTTTAGTAATCGCTATTTGCCACCTAGTTTCGGGATATATTCGTGTAATACAAATATCGGAACTAATATGACACTTAATTTTGAAAAAACAGAGCAGGAAGTAGTATTACACTCGTTTGCTTTCGGCGAACACCGAAGCCTACTCTAGAGCCCGAGGTATATTCTAAAAGCTAACAGACTATATCTAGTTTTGGCAACAAATTTCAATTTTGAGGTTAGAATATTGTTTACTAAATTCGACAAGTAAGGACAAATAGACAGTACAGTAGGCTAGGGGTTTTCATTGTTTTATTTGGCGGTGGGTTCCCCCTGCACCGCTTTTTGTGCGCATCCATCTGTACATTTACACTGTTAAAAGCAACACATCCTCTTCCAAAGCTCTTCAAAATGTTATGCTATTGTACGAGTATTTTCTTTAAAATTGTTATGAGGTATGTTTATTTCCTATTACGTAGGATACTAGAATATTAACTCTTATTGTAAAAGCTGAGTAGGTATGCATCCTGTAAAAGCTCCAAAATTTAAGGAGCTACTAAATTGTTAATAAAAATTTAAGGTCTTATTTATAAGAACATCATTCCACTCCACACTCCTAGCGTTTTATTCAATCTGTGGTTTCTTGTAAAATCTCGACCACAGTATAGTTTAGTGATCGTTTTGTTTAAGTTTAGTTATTTTTGGCAAATTCTCCAATTTGCGGTTGCCTGGAAGAAATTGCTGTTAGCTATAAGGCCGCCGATTGTATTTTATTTTTATATCTGTTGTAGTATATGCTTTGTATCTGCCTGTAACATTTTTTCCGGTATACAATGATGATTTTTTTTTCGTTGCCTTTTTCTGCACTGCAATACGGCCCGAAGGCAGCGGCTTATATTTTACATTGTACATTGACATTCATCAAACATGTATATTTACAAAAAAAATCATTAACACAATGTAAATTCTTTACGTTGAAATAAATTGATTTGATTTGAATATTCTTATCTTATTTCAAGGAATTGTGAGGGAGGCGGGGAGGTAAGAGGTCAAAGGATTTGCACACAATGTTTCTGAATTTATTAGAATAATAACTGAGTTTAACATTCTACAAAAACTGACTACGGCGTGTGGCGTTGACGTGGACTTTTCATAAAATATATGGACCAAATCCCCGTCACAATTTCAGTGAGGAATGAAACGTCATGGGCAAAGTCTGATTGTTTATACAGTAAATAGTAATTTCAGGTGCAGGCGTATTCGTATTCAAACGTACTCGACATTACAAACATTCTGTGAAATAAACACGCTTGATGCGTTATCAGAGGTATTTTCATTTCCAGGTATAAAGTCCGACGGGTAACAATTTTCTGTGAAATTTAATGAGAGTACAGTTATAAATTCTCAGTAAGCGACCCGCTGAGCTGCAAAATACTCCTAGTTTGGATGGAAAATTGTGCAGAGCTTAGAAGTACCTAAGTACTCATGTTGTCCCATCGGAAATATGTAGTGTAATTTATTGTATTAGATACCTCTGGAAATATTTGTAATTGTATTTTCTGGTGCACATTATAATAAAGTATAGTCATATCTCTATATATCAACCCTTGTATGTCCCCACTGCTCGGGCACGGGTCTTTTCCTACAGCACAGGAAGGTTAGGCCATACTTCACCACTGGGCCAAATTAAAGCACTTACTTAATTAAAGTTCAGTTTTATGAAAAAAGTATCGACTGTTCCAAATCTATTCCATTTCATTAGCTAGAGTAGGTAAGAAGTTTTTATACAAGGTTTGTTTGTATACATACAAGGCTTGATATCGAATCGTATGTGCTAAAAGCATATAAATTCGCAGGGCCCACCTAACAGCGATTTAAATAATTACGCAAGCATTACAATAATATTTTTTACTTTATTCTTAAAGTTACATAAAAGTTGATAATAAAGCAATACACATTACATAAACACACGCCTGTATCCCGGAATAGTAGATAGAGACAAGGAAGTATTGGGACTTTCCACGATAATTACAAGAACTAATAGGGCTTAGTAATACTTAATACTTACAATGTAAAATTAATTCGTCTACGCTGAGCCGAGGTATTTTGTCCCATCGCTTATTATGAAGAAACAAAATCTGCACCAGTTTCAATTATATTATAATTTACTTACAAACAAAATTTCAACTCCATACGAGTAAAACACTTATCGTATCACTATTTGTTACCTATCCGCCGACTGGCTCGGGCTTAGGGCCGGAGCCTTCCGCAATCTCGGTAGAGGGGTAGTACTGCCGTCATTGAATATACTCAGACGTATGTGTCGACCCGTCAAAGGCGCGAAGCTGTACCTTGTAAACGCAGGCTTTCGTGTATTTAAGTATATTTCGAAAGGATCGTCTGTTGTCGTTTCCGACTTAATCGTGGTAGTTTCTTCTTTGGTCTGGTGCTTATAGTTTCTAGGCACAGTTTGATCGTCAGCCTGTTGGTTCGGAGGTTGGTAGTGCCGGTTGAGGGGCGCCCGTTCGCTATTGACAGGATTCCTTGATGTTAATGGTGCATCTTCTTGTCGTCTCGTGAATTGGGTGGTATCGGGGCGGTAATTCTTACCGCCTGCTCGTAAAAATCGAGAATTCGAAGCGAAGCCCCGATTTGTTTCTTGGTGTCCGTTATCGTTATACTGTCTAACATTTCTTGTGTCTGAAAAGGGTTGAGTGGCTTTGAACACTGTTGTAGTTTCGGGGGGCGTGTGTGTGTTTTCCGTCGGAGAATGGTAATGCTTTTTCATTGACCTACTTTCTTTGCTTTCGACTGGATTTTCAGATTGTATTTCTTTCGCCGCATTAGTAGTTGTATGTATCTCGATTTTTGCTGTCGTTGCATCTTCATGTGATGGGTTTTGGTAGTGGATTTGTTTAACCGGTGCCACCGTATTTTCGTTTCGTTGTTCTTTAGCCGAATGAGTCGTTCCTCGTAGTTCGATTTTAGTTGCGTCGGCGTCTTCATGTGGGTCGTATTCGTAGTAGAACAATTTCTTCGACGCTCGGTTTGAAGTGCCTATTGGTGAATAAGTGAACGGTTTGTCTAACTTGGCAGCCGTGTCGTCGTATTGGCGATCGAAGGACGGTGGCTCACGTTTCGGCGTGTTTACATAGGCCGGTTTGGAAGCCTTCCTGCTAGTATCGTCATCGGTAATTATATTTTCCACTCGGCGTGCGTTCACGACCGTTTTGTCGCGCCGATTGGTTAACACGGGCAGTTGTAATTCGTCTATGTTGTCCACTTTGAAATTTAACCAGTTGCTCCTCGCTGTTTTCTCTAGTTTGAAATCGTTGGATCGCAATACGGAATTGATTATCAAATAGGGCGCTCTTAATTCGTCTATTTTGTGGATCAGATTGATTGTTGAATTTTTGGGCCTGATTTCTTTAGTGTTTGTCAAATCACAATCCACCAGATACTTTTTGGTGTTGTGTTTACAGTAATGTGGGTACACGACCCATGCCAGGAACCCATCGCCCTGGAGCCTGGTGTGTTCTTCGTGGACGAGCTGGGCGCACCGCACGTCGTCTTCGATGTTATCGTCTCTCAGCTGGTGGCAGGGGATGCCGCATGCTTTGCCTTCGCCGCACCAGTAGAGCTCACTGATCTGGAGGAGTCCGTGGTCGCCGGAGTGCGGGTTGCGGGCTGCCGTGTCGAAGCGGGATTCGTGAAAAGCGATGCAGACCCAAGTCCCAAGTTGTTCTTTTTCCACACCAAGTTGTATGAGCTCACGAGCCAACTCGCAGCGCTCTACGATACGCGCCGCAGCGGTCGCGAGGCAAACGCACAGCACTAACAGCATCATTGGTAACGCGCGGTGGATTGGGTTGAACTCACGCGCAGTGATGGGAGAGGATCGCGCACGCAGTATTTACGTCCGCAGGCTGGGTCGCGGCAGACGCTCTGCCCGCATGCGCGGTGCAGCCACGCGAACGTTGACTGTGCCACGGCAGGTATATGCAGGGAGGGCCTGGGACGCATCTAGGCTTGAGAGGACCGGTCCACACGGTAAATGAAAAGAATGAATCGCTATTTGTTTATTTTAAGTGAGTGTATTTTGAAATGACTTTTCCGCATACCAGTGAAACGTAGCCACAAAAAAGACTCAGTAAAAGCTTCTCCAAGTATAGGGGGACCGTCCAGCGGCGCTTGAACGAGCAGCTCCTATGTGTTTACGCACGTGGTTCGCGTCGCGTTTCCGCTAATCCCGGATGCCATACTTGATTGGGGAATGGGAACAATAATATGTTTTTAATATTAATAAAAAAAAATTGATATTTAAATAAAAAAAAATGGGACATATTGGGGAGATGTGAGCGCGCAATCGCAACTGGCTTTTCCATCGCATACGTAAAGCGCGTAGGCGATGTTATTTATTTCGAAATATTTTAAATGAGTTAAGCGAGAATGCAAATTCCATCTGTGCCATTGTACAAGTTTAAACGTTTTTAAATATTTTATGTTATCATGGCATTACATTTATGCTACAATTATTTGAAAATAAAAGTTAAAGAAATGTTCAGCAACTGTACACGTATGCTTTTTAATTGATTAAATTATATTATCGCTAAAAAATATATGTAATTAATTTACGGATTACGACCAGGGCCTCGATACTGTTAGTTCATAATAGTATCAATTCATGACAGAACATGGTCCGGTAATTTGGGGTATTTTTTTATACCATTGACGCCTAGAAGGTTCGATGCATGTGCGCGCGTAGTCTTGAAGAAGCAACATCATGCTGTTGTTGCTTCATGCATAATTCATTCATGAGTTTCATTGTACTACATGATTCATGCAGTTTTCATTGTACTACAATGCATTACCAGAATCTAGGCCTAAGTCCTCTTGAATCTGAGGCGACGGTTCTACACATTGTGCTAATAACTATTAAGAGTTGTCAAGTGATGCAGTATGTATTACTTATTTAATAAACGAACGGAACGCATTTTGGACCCGGAATCTAAAATTCCGTGCCCAAAATGCGCTCTGCGCAAAACTCTTATCCTAATCGACGTATAGTTCTCACACGAAAAGAAGAGGAACGAGAAGAAGTGTTGTTGGGCCGGCCATAACAGTTGAATCCACACGGGTAGTTGGGCAATGTTCGCCACTGTGTGTGTAGGGCATAACAGACATCGAAGACGAGGTCGGCGTATGAGACCTCGGAAGAGATAGTGAGGGAATATACCCAGTGGAGTGTGCCGCTTTACTTTCGATCCTCGGTGCGGCCCTGGCACGGTGGCGGCTGTGAGTCTCGGCGGTTCACCTTGGGGAGCGTCACTCGAGCCGCTGCTCTCACCAGCTACGAAGGGATACACTGTCTTTCGTGTTGATTGACTTTTATCATTCTATGTAGTACCTAATAGGAATGAATGCTGTTCATTGCTGAACGGATCACTTGAAATCTATTGCTGCTTGTTCCTTTTAATTTTAGTATACCGAAAAAAAATAGGTATAGGTAGGTAAGTAATAAATACCCGAGAAAATTCGGAGAGAATTGAAGAGTGGAAATTTTACAGGATACAACATCTGTCACAGCAGAGTTAATCTACGTACGATAGAACCAGACTGGGTAATTAATAATGACGATAATCTGCTTTAGCATAGCAATAAGGACAACCGTTTAAAGTAACACTTCTCTAAGTACTTATGTGTTCAAAAGGCCTTTTAGTGCGCGCAAAAAACATAAGGCACGATGAAGCAGTCTAAAACAAAATAGGATACATAGAACACAGAAATAGTTTAGGATATTTAAAAACCTATTTAGAGGCTAAAAATTTCACCCATGCCGGGATTCGAACCCGCAACCTCTGGCTATCCGTACCAGCGCTCTACCAATTGAGCCAATGGGCGACTCACGGCATCAGTGAAATTTCGAACCTCTTTACAATATTCTCTGTATTACGTACAGGCAGCGACATCTGACTTAAGCAAATTGCATTACTTACAGCCCCGACTACCTACTTTGCAGTTAGGTTTAACATCGGAACGATATTACTGTACCCACATGATTACACTATTTTAATTTTTAATGCACTAACCCGTGCTAAGGAACAAATTTAAAAACCTATTTAGAGGCTAAAAATTTCATATCGTTCCGATGTTAAACCTAACTGCAAAGTAGGTAGTCGGGGCTGTAAGTAATGCAATTTGCTTAAGTCAGATGTCGCTGCCTGTACGTAATACAGAGAATATTGTAAAGAGGTTCGAAATTTCACTGATGCCGTGAGTCGCCCATTGGCTCAATTGGTAGAGCGCTGGTACGGATAGCCAGAGGTTGCGGGTTCGAATCCCGGCATGGGTGAAATTTTTAGCCTCTAAATAGGTTTTTAAATTTGTTCCTTAGCACGGGTTAGTGCATTAAAAATAAAAATAGTGTAGTTTAGGATAATTATATCATTTCTATTCATACAATTATGCTCGGATACAATAACCTTCTATGATGGGCAAGTAGCAACGTAGTATCTATCCCAGTATCCCATCCGTAGTATCCCATAGGTATAGGCAGAAACCACGGACTGCCACTTGCCACGATCTTGACAGATCATCTTCGCTTCATCAACGTTCCTAAGTCGTTGCATGCACGCACGCCAGTTCTAGGTACTTTTTATCTTCCCCTCTTCTAATACATCGCCTATTTGGTCGATATATATCCGCCTGGGACGTCCCTTACCAGCCCTTCCACTCACATTCGCAATATATATTTGTTTCGTCAATCTCTCTTAATCCTCTCCACATGTCCAAACCAACCAACTTACAATGGAAATTACACAGATATTTCGTAATTTAAGAGTACAGACGGCGGCCTTAAAAGCTTAATGAAATGAATACACTCTTCCTTATGAACAACTTTTCGTACGAGGAAAACAGAGAAATTGCAAAAAAATATGACACGTGTGGTAACCAGAATATTGAGACTATTGAGAGCGTGTGATGTTTAATTGTCATTTAGATTTTTTCCCAATAGTAAAATTTGTATCTAAGGATCAGTACCTCACATTTCTTATGTGCTAAGTTACACCCGCTATAATATGGCGAAAGGTGGTACTACAGGTATGGATAGCGTGAAAAAAATGGGTAAATTTAAATGGTATATATTCGTTTTTATTTTATTTACTAAGGAATACAAATAGTGTAACTTATAGGTAATTATTTCCTAATATAATTTGTACGTATGTGGAAAGAGCACCCTTGAAAATTTACTAAAAAATCATTTAAAGGTAAAGTTCTTCATAATGTTCAGCAATCGACTATGTAATTGTTATACTATTTTTATTTTTAATGCACTAACCCATGCTATGTAATTGTTACTTGTTTGAAATTATGAATGGTGGCCCCTCTCTCAACTGAAATAAGATCTTTCATGTAAAATGCCTGTATTTATCATTAGTGTTACGCTCTGATGAAAGGCGAGAGGGAACGCAAGGTTAATGTGCCTCTACGATTGTATGTTAAATTTCCCTTTCAGACACTGTATCTCATTAGGTTACCCAAAGTCTCCTTAATAGATCTACTGGGATGTTGGACTAAGATCCTAAGGTGTCGAGTTTCCGCGCGCGGGTCAAGAGGCGACGCCTGATAGCCTTCACTTCCCAATCGCGAGCCTTCGCTGTACTGTCGCTGAGACAAGTGACTAGCCGCGCACAGACGCTACCCTTTAAAATTTCGAATTCGATAAATTTACTTCACCCATTAACAAGTATACATTAATGCACACAAATAATTCACAGGACATTACATAAAAAATCACATGTAGAAAGGCAAGCTTATCTTTGTAAGAGATTTCTTCCAGCAAACCTTGGCAGATAGGAAAAGCAGTGACAAAACGTGTTAACTACAAAAGTCCTAAATAACAACCTATTTCACAAAACAAAGAATAAAATAAACTACATAATCTAGATTCTATGTAAAATTAGATAGATATAAATAAGATATAAAATTTCCCGCAACTGCACATCAAGAATGAGTCAGATCTAACAGCTCTATCTATGAATATATGACTAGTCTGTATTCAGCCAGAATTGTTGCTAAAAAAAAACCAAAATCAATTGTTATGTCATTCAATCAAACACACACAAAACACTCACCTAACGCAATATCTAATACTCTCAGATAAGCAAACAAACACGTACTTTAACACACACACTCTATTACATTTTGTGGAATACTTATTATTACAATTAGCCGCCCTGACTGCACTTAATGATTTTTTATCATGTCCATTTATATTTGCAACCCCATCCCAAAAAATATATTATGTTTAGTTTAAAGAACATAAACGAAGAATTAGACGCAGTACGAGTTGCAAGCTCTTTTAAATGCACCACAGAAGAATGCGGCGAGTTGCTTAAAGATTCACTATCTAACGGAACTACTATTATAAGTCAAAACATTAGAAGTATTTATAAGAACTTGGACGGTCTCCAAACTGTTCTTTCCACCTTGCCACTTGACTGTGACATCCTCGTATTAACTGAGTGTCACCTTTCTCCACTTAAAGAATTACCACAAATTAATAACTATACTGTTTGTCAAACTTCTACCTCAATCAACAAAAATGATGGAGTTGTAATTTTTGTAAAAAATTACCTACCATTTAAGGTTGAAGAACCAGAGCTCGTCGAAGCTACATGTCTCAAATTACAAATGGGCAACCTTATTATTATAGGTATATATCGACCACCCTGTAACAGAAACGCTAGTAAGTTTATAGAGTCATTAGATCAGTTTTTAACTACTTTAAATTGTAATAATAACATAATCATTACAGGGGATATTAACATTGACATCAAAGATTCAAATAACGACTCAAATAGTTCTGATTATCTTAACATGTTAAGCAGCCACGGTCTTTTACCTGCCCACACAATAATTACACACGGAAAAACTTGCCTGGATCACATTATGATCAAATCCACATTAGAAGCTAGGGTTGCAGTCATGGAGACTACTATCACTGACCATTTGACTATACTCCTGAGTCTTAAGCATAAAATCGCCACCTACAGCAAGCAATGTTTATTACCTAAACTTAATTATGACCAGGCCTCAGCATCATTAAAAGAATCCAATTTAGACTGTATTATGTCTCTTTCGGAACCAAATAAAGCCGCCGAACTCCTCGTTAATACTATTACTAAGATTATTAAGGACAACACTTCTATGATTGTGATACCTAACCGCAAACGCATTATTCAGCCTTGGATTACCCCCGGAATTTTGCGTTGTATAAAAAACAGAGACCGGTTAAATCTAAAATTTAAAAAATCTAAAGACCCTATTTTAAATATAACATACAAGCGATACCGCAATTTTTGTAATAATCTCGTCAAAAACCTCAAACAGAATTATGACAGACAGGAACTAGCAAAGTCCTCTCAAGATCCAAAATCCTTATGGAAGTGTATAAAAGGTATTGCCAATATAAATAAGTCTAAATCGCAAACCTCCGAGCTGTTGAACATCAAACCTTCGCCTAGTGAGTCAGTTGAATGTATAAACAATTTTTTTGCAAATGTCGGTAAAAACTTAGCAGATAAAATTCTGAAGAACCAAGAGTGCGAAACTTATATTCCTCCTCAGCAAAATGCTCCTCTCGGATCATTTGTGCTGATAGACACAGATCCATCTGAGGTTCACAGCATCCTTTCAAGCTTGGATTCCAATAGTTCCAATGGATGGGATAATATATCTACAAAATTCTTAAAACTTAACAAAAACATTATTGTCCCTATTTTCTCCTACATATGTAATCTCTGTTTTCAGTGTGGTGTCTTCCCAAAATCATTTAAACTTTCTGTTATCCATCCTATCCACAAGAGTGGGAGCAGAGACAGTATTACTAATTATAGACCTATTTCAGTACTTCCAATTTTATCAAAAATCTTAGAAAAGCTATTAAATAATCGACTAAAAAATTTTCTTACACAAAATAATTTACTATCAAATCATCAATTTGGTTTTAGAAATGGAAAATCGACAGAGGATGCGGTATTACGGCTGTCGAATGAAATTGTCAAACATTTAGACAGTAAAAAAAAATGCATAGGAGTATTCCTAGACTTATCAAAGGCCTTTGATACTGTCTCTGTTCCCATTCTTCTGAAAAAACTATATGCTTTCGGTATCAGAGGCGCTCCTCTGAATATCTTCGAAGACTTCCTTCGGGACCGTAAACAGCGCGTTAAGGTGGGTCCGCACATTAGCTCTGATATTCCAATATCTTATGGAGTGCCACAAGGAAGTGTTCTCGGACCTACCCTCTTTATTATGTACATAAACGACCTATGTGAACATACCCTTACAAATTGTAAAATCTACTCCTATGCCGATGACACAGCATTAGTCTTTTGTGGCAGCTCGTGGAGACAGGTGCGAGAACATGCTGAAAATGGTCTGCGAATAGTGGCTCAATGGTTACAAAGCAACTTACTGACCCTTAACATTTCTAAAACTAAATATCTGGCTTTTTCCATATTAAAAAAGACACAGCCTCCAAATTCATTTAAGATAAAACTACATTCATGTCAGTCACAAAATTCCATAAACTGTTCATGCCCTGAAATAGATAGATCAAATAATATAAAATACCTAGGTGTTGTTTTAGACAGTCAATTAAATTGGTACAGTCATATAGAATATCTTACAAATAGGGTTAGAAAATTGATTTTTGTATTTAAAAGCTTACGGTGTGTCGCCCCCACAAAACTTTTATTTGACATTTACCGGGCTCTAGCCCGGTCTATTATAATGTACTGTATACCAGTGTGGGGAGGTACCTGTAAGACTAAGTTAATTGAACTAGAGAGAGCACAGAGAGCTCTGATCAAAGTTATGCTCTACAAACCCTTTAGACACCCAACACGGGAACTTTACATTGAAAGTAAAATTCTAACAGTTCGTCAATTGTATATTCACCGGACTGTAATCAATACACACCGAAACTTAGAATATGACCCAGAGATTATGAAATCCAGACGTCATGCCATCGCACATCGTAATATATTATTTAAAACGACATTTGGTCAGAGACATTTCCAATATCGTTCATTTCAACTGTACAATAAAATAAATAAAATTCTTAATATTTATTCTTTGCCAACATACGAGTGTAAAAGTAAACTAAGTACTTGGCTCACTACTTTAGATTATCAAGCTACTGAATGTCTGCTTCAGACTATAACGTAAATACAATAATAAGTATAACGTTCCACATCAAATTGTACTTCAGATTTCACAAAAAATACACACATAGCACACACACCATACACACATGCACGCACACCACACACACACACACTCGAAACACACTCACACACACATACATAAATACAGACAGACATGCATAGACCTCGTTGGATTATTTATAGATAATTAAGTAAGTGATTGCATTAAGAATAATGTAAATTTTCTTTTCACTACCTAAACTTTGCATGAAATTTAGTTTTATAGTTATTTCTTAGTTCTTTTTAAACTTTTGTTGAAAAGTAATATCGAACTGTATACTATCCACTCACTATTTTATGCAATTGTTTTTTTTTTTTTTTTCTACCATGGTAATCGAAAGAGCAGGACTTTCCGTAATACAGGTTCTTACCTAGTACGGGGTCTTTACCCTTTTATAAATTGTGAAATTTTATAATAAATAATATTTTATTTATTTATTTATTTATATACTTTTCGCTTTTTAAAACTATGCCGTCCATATTGTGTGAGAGATAGAGGCAAATAGTTATTTAATAACAGCAATAATTATTGGTAGGACCCGTGCGACAAAAAAAACAAGTTAATCCGGATTTAGGTTAATAGTAATTTAATAGTTTAAATAATAAGAAATCTGGATTAAACTTATTAAATGTAAAACATTATTGTTACCTTTCTGATTTTAAATATCACTGTTAGACGGAGTTTACACGTTCAGTCTAGCGTCAGTTCAGTCCGTGACCTTGATCCAGCTCTGATTGATGCCAGACTGATGAAGCATCGAAATATTCGAATATCCGTCAGTCTGGTCCATCAGTCCACTGAATAGACAAACAGTCTGCCGTCAGTCTAACCAGACTGGTGGAATTGACTGACGCCAGACTGAACGTGTAAACTCCGTCATAATAGTGCTATAAATCAGTGGGTTAAACCTGCAATTAGTGGTGGTGCTTGGATGTCGCTTTTTTCTGCCTACCCCAATTTCCGTTTTGAATCGTGTTGTTTCTAATCGGCTTATTACGTATTATTTTGAATGGTGTCGGAACCTCCTGCTCTTGCTTGGGTAGTTTCTCATATCCCGCGGCCATCTTACCACTTTGGTGGTAAGTGGGTCTTTCGCTCCTGCGTACCGGCAGTCTCCCTTGCAGAACCAGAACCAGCGCTATTTGATCCCAGGTGAGCCAATCACAACTAATTGGACTTGAGCCTATTTTAGAACTATCACTTTTGAGCACTTATTAAACACCAGACATTGTACTGATATTCTTTTGTAGACTACCAAATTGAGGCGAATTACAACCATTGTCGTACATATACCATTCTACCGAAAAACTATGTAAGTATTAGACTCTGGCCCCTGGTCACCATTTCCACTCGTGACTAATCTTCTTAATCGTTTTGGTTTACACTCATCTGACTTCGGTAATTGATTGTACTTCGGTATAACCCGTTTATCAACTATAAAAATGTGGACACTTGTGTCGGCTTCTGTTGATCCGGGCCATGGTGTTGATAGCAAGGGCCCGGGGGCCACCGAAACCAGTTGGTTTTCACTGATGTCTTTGAGAAGACTGACATGTAGGGAACCAGATGATTAACATGGTTTATATGTCATGGTATTACTGATGGAGGTCTTACTGTGAACGTCCAAAGTGTATACGCATTTTCTTTAAGGTAATTAGCCTAGTTCAATAGCAATTAATACTAAATAATGGAGTCTACGTCTCACTGCAGGGCACAGGGCTTCTCTACGAGATTGAGTATGGGCGTGGGTAATCCCGCGCGTGCCCTACTTGGATTTTCTCCATCCCATCCTCCTAATCTTACCAATATTATAAACTAGCTGACCCAGCGAAATTCGTACCGCTTAACAGTCGATTCTTTTATTTTCTCTTCGTAAGAACCATCGTCGTTCTTCATGGAATATTATAAAAAAAGAATTAGCGAAATCGGTTTAGCTGCTCTCGAGATTTGCTCTTACCAACACATTCGGGGATTCATTTTTATATTATAGATAGAATAGATGTGAAAGTTTGTCAAGATATTTGACTGGCTGTTATTCAATCACGCAATAACGGCTTAACGGATTTACAAGAAAGTCTGTACCTACAGACAGACAAAGATATGTATTGTAACATAGGATACTTTTAAAATATTCCAATAATATTTATTACCGTACAGCATAATACACAGATGCAAATAAAATTGGTTAAACAGTGCTTAGACTAAGAAAGTTTTAACATGTGTAATTAACTGAGAGCAACGGTGACAGGCGCGGTCAGGTGCAGGATGGGTGACCGTCCCGCGACTACCGCTAGTCGCATTTTTCCGACCGTTTCTGTGCTTCGCAAGGCACGTTAAGCCGTTGGTGCCGGCTGTCATGTAATGGCAGTCGTTAAGCCATGTCAGAGGCCTTATGGGCGGCTTGATAACTTGTGACGGTAAGGCCCGCCACTGTCTTACAATCCTCCACTATCCCGGACTTGGCCCCGTGGGAATAACCTTCCTGCGATGCAGGAACAGACACGTGCTCCAGCAGTGAGGAAACACAAGGGTTGATATCGATCAATCGAACGGCCTAGTGGAGGCCGAGCCTGTATCGTGGGGGACACGACATAAATTAATTGAGCGTTATACTGACATTACATTGCGGCAATCTAAGCATGCTGTGATCTAATAAATTTTATTTAGTACATTTAATTTCACTATTTATGTGTACCAGTATAATAAAATTGTTTATTCCACTTGTAATTATATTGTTTCGATATCCCGGTAGTGCGTTCCCGTAGGATAATTTCAAACGCGGGCGGAGTCGCTGGCTAAAGCTAGAATAACACGTATATCAAACTTTAAATAAGGCTCGCGTTCGAAGTAAGGCCCCAGTTTATCAATCAATCGTTACTTTGGATTGTCGACAAGTACCTATGCAATTTGTAACGTGATAATATCAATGACTACTTAGTTGAACACTCATAAAAAACAACAAAACATGATTTAATTTTAAAGCTTCCTTTATATGCTTAAAATGTTTTGATTACTTTGACGTGTTTTTGATATTTCCTTAATGCGAGTGCGAGAGGTTTTTTTTGTACGCTCGAGATCATATGAACCTTTAAATGCGTGTAACTAAGTCAAAGTTTTGCAGCACCTAAGACAAAGTTTCCTAAGTCAGACTTTCAAAGTCACCTAAGTATAACACTTAGGTGACATTGAAACGAATATGTAATATTGAAATGTTGTCGACTAGTGTATTTTATCCTACCTTCACATGCTAACCTTCGTTTACGCTTTGATCTTCTACAATGTATTCATACACAAGCACGCATTGCAAACGCAAATATACTAGCACACACACTATCACGCAAAACACACAAACACACGCACTCGCGCACTCGCAATTAAACGCACACGCACGCCCAAAAACACTCACACACACACAAGTTGTGAAATTGGCGCAATGCCTATTTAGAATCACTGGCACGGCCAGATTGACGGCATAATAATTTTCTGTTCGATATTGACAAAAGAAAATTAATTTCGTTGTTGTTCGAGAAAAATCGAAACAAAACTATATTTTATACGAGGCTTTTCTTTGCCGTTTTGGTATTTTCCTATGACACTAAAGATCGTAATTTCAATATCTACTATCCTTTATTTCCTGCGGCTGCGTCTGGCATGCGTGCGAGCGGGACAGATGCCAGACGCAGCCATAGAACTCTTCTTATTTTAAGCGCCATCGCCCATGACAACGTTTGCATGCGCTTGTAGTGAGTTTTATGACTTTTTTGAGAAGCGATGTGAACGCACTGAAGCATTGCTTATGTTTTACTTACCCTTTTG
The DNA here is from genome assembly GCA_934045075.1 of Yponomeuta sedellus. NCBI lineage: Eukaryota > Metazoa > Arthropoda > Insecta > Lepidoptera > Yponomeutidae > Yponomeuta > Yponomeuta sedellus. Next base: position 6,772,543 of record OW203721.1, read on the forward strand.
ACGGAAGCGCTGCTCCGGGGCGCGTAAATTGACTTTAAAAGGGTTTATTAGCCGTCGTGGACATCAGAATAAGTTTTCGTTTTTCCGTGTACCTTCTAATAAAGCTACACATCAAAAAAAGAGCGGTATGGAATGCGAGAAGGGTGGGTTAGTTATTATTAAATTGTTGCAATCGCTGGAAGAGAAAATTAAATAATGATACTATAATGTTTGGTTCATATTTAAGAAAAAATTGGTTGTTTACGATATAGGGCGGCCCTATTTGTTGCCGGTGAGTCACCCATTGGCTCAGTTGGGAGAGCGCTGGCACGGATAGCCAGAGGTCGCGGGTTCGAGTCCCGGCATGGGTGGAATTTTTAGCCTCTAAATAGGTTTTTTAATACAAGAATAGATTTAAACATCAGACGATGTCGTTGCTATTAGAAGATTTCGTATGTAATCAGGCGTTACTTTGCGGAAATCCATAATAGCATTAAAATGAGAAAGTTACTTTGCTAAATTCATCAGGCACACAAGTACTTGCACTTGTGAGCCTGAGGATGCCTCGTGTTGAGGCGAAACGCGTCGCGCATTTTCTCACACAAGTATTGGTGTCGGTGGTGATGTGTTCGTGTCTTGCTTCTGCTTGAAAAAGTGGGATGGAGGGCGGTGCATTAACTAACCGCATGGTGCTTGTGGGATTTTTGGCGCAAGTTGAAGCACTCGTGACCTTTACTGTACAGTAGGACGTATACTTATGATTTTTTTATGTTAATTTGACTGTTAACGAGCGCTCTCGTGGCCGTAGTCGAACCGAGTGTTTGAAATCAATCACTTGAGTTAAGCAACAACAGGCGCGTTCAGGTGCCGGATGGACTCCCGTGACTACCGCTAGTGGCAATTTTTCCGAGCGCTTCCGTGTTTGGCCGTAAGTGCCGGTTGTCATGTAATGGCAGTCGTTAAGCCATGGGCGGCTTTATAACTTCTGACAGCATTGCCCGCCACTATCTTCCAATCCTCCACCAAACCGGACTTGGCCCCCGTAGTGGAGTATGGCCTAACCCTCCTGCGATGCAGGAAGAGACCCGTGGCCCGGCAGTGGGGTCATACAAGGGTTGACATCGAGCGCTGAATGTGTTAAGCAGTGAGACACTTACCAGTGCAGGTGTAAAGTTCCATGGCGCCGCGCTTCAGGCAGCCGTCAGGGCGGCGCACGCCCTGCGTCACGTTGAGACACCAGCAGCCTTCGTCATTATCGAGGAACCACTCGTTGACGGCGAACCGGGCCACTGGCACCCCCTCGTATTCAGTGTCGTACTGGTATCGCAACTCCACTGACCTGGCGGGGAAACAGCACGTCAAGATTTAAAATCACTAAGCGCGCACGGGTTACATGACTGATTCGTCACTCTTATCAAGACCGTGGATATGTATGGGGATGCGCGTATGTTACGACGTGGCAACTGGGTGACATTCGCGCATCTCCATACATATCTACGGAGTGACGAAACAGTCACGGTGACAAAAGTAACCCGTGCGCGCTTAGCCTAAGGTTTATCACTAAGCTGTAGTTACGTTGGAAGTTTACGTGGACGTTTGAGTGGTATAATAATAAGACTTTTAATCTTTTGTATTTCTGGTGTATTGTGAAGAGCGGAGGTACCCCGTGGGTAGAACAATGGACAAAGCGTTCGATTCCCAGTGCGCTCGTGTACCAATGACTTTGATTTCTAAGTTATGTACATTTGGAAAGTTATAGTAGCAATACCGATTCCCAATCAATCTAACATATTGCGGTGCATGATTAATGTACCTATTGTTTTACTATTTTTGTTTCCTTGCAGAAATGTAGCAGTATGTTGCTATAGGTGAAAACCTATTATTGGCTCACTAGTTTTTTTTTTTTATTATATTTCTGGCACTGCACTGTCTGTGCTTTCAGCCAATGTCAAGTATTATAGGTTATATTAATTAAGGTAGGGAAACACAATTTATGAAAGAATAAAAGGAAATGGAACGGAATTTGGAAAAATACTAGGATTAAGGTCAAGGCTCACTAGTTAGTTCATAGGTTATTTATTATAGATATTGTTTATCAGCTATCGGTTTTCCATAGATAACAAATAAATAAATACCACTCGCTAGCTGTGAAGGCATCGTGAGGAAACCTGTGTGTTTCCTCACGATGTCTTCACGTCTTCAGTTTCCCATCCGCGGTGGGCACGCGTGGCAAATAATCCTAAACTCTTTCTCTCAGAGAAGGCTTGTGCCCTCAAGTGGGACGTTTAAGAGATAAAAAACAATCTAGTGTGTACAATAAAGGTGTCTCATATTGTCAAATGTAAAACGATCACGGTTTACGTTTCTATTCTCACTTCCCAGGGCCTCTTACAAATACCAAGTCCTTCAAGATTCTATTTCCATTTTTATGGATTCTCTTTGTATACGAGTCTTATGTGAATAAATGGTTTTTATATCTATCTAAGTTGTACTTGATGATGGCACCCATTTAAATGAAACACAAAAGTAAGGATGATTGTAGCAGAAATACTTTAATGCTTCTGGGTACTGTGAAAAAAATGTTACATTTTCTTTCTTATTTTAGTTTACAGGGTGATTTAGTCTCCAATAAAAAAGCGCCAGTTAATAAATACATCGAAGTGCACGATATTTTCCGTAGCACAATATACAATTATAAAGAGAGCTAACTGTAAAGAGGAACGACAGACTGACTACAAATATACAGCTTGCTCTAGTTTAGGAGTCAGGCTTAATAGATTTTAACCTACTAGATAGCTTTGGCAATGTACGAGTAATATGTCTGTGTAAGTAACAGCCAAACAATTGCTCTCATTTATTTAATTAATGAAGCACTTGTGGCACTTGTGAAGTCGAACCGAGTGATTGGAATCAATCACTTGAGCTAAGCAACAACAGGAGCGGTCAGGTGCAGGATGGGTGACCGTCCCGTGACTACCGCTAGTGGCATATTTTCCGCTTCGCAAGGAATACTAAGCCGTTGGCGCCGGCTGTCATGTAATGGCAGTCGTTAAGAAATGTCAGAGGCCTTATGAGCGATTTGATAACTTCTGACAGGCTAGCTACTGTCTTAGGTACAATCCTCCACCAACCCGGAATTGGCCCCCGTGGTGGAGTATTGGAGTACCTTTCTGCGATGCAGGAAGATACCTGTGCCCCAGCAGTGGGGACATACAAGGATTGATAGCAATAGATAAGCGACTAAACAAAAAAATATTAAAAATAAATAGCATTAAAATAAATAATTTCACTATAATATATTGATATATTATAATAACACTGACACGGAGGATCCTGATATATATAAATAGACGAAAATTTTAATCTATTTTGAAGGACTTTTCTCCGCGGCGGAGGAAAAAGTATCGCTGCGCGAATAAAAAGTCCGCCTTTACCGCGAACTCAACGCACGGTGTTAGCGTTTGCGTTACTTGATACAGTTGAAAGCGATCCATATAGCGGATAAAAAAGGCCGCGGACAAAAATCCCTCGTCTGCGCAAGCTATAAAGTAGACTTGACCGTAGTAATCATTAAAACTACATTGCAAACCGTTTTTTAGAGATAATTAAGATATAGTTGAAGACCTCTATTTCTAAGTACATTTGAATGCAAGTGGGTGCATTCAAATGTACCTACTCAATGCTCTATGAAATGAACAAAGCTCTCTCAATGCTTTGTGCCAGGAAACCACAAAAGACTTGCTAATTTAGAATTGTTCTCGTAAGTGTTCCATCTACTATGTGGCCAGTAAGTTAATACCAAACGATGTGACCAATTTACTAGCAACTTTAAGCTTCCGTGAGCACAATAAATGAATGGAGCTACTGTGCTGCTAGAAAGAGAGAATAAAGAATATAATAGTTATATATTAAACGGGTCAAATCGCGATTATTAATTAGGTAAAACGTAATTACCTTATTTCCCGACGTCTACCCGAGACTACGGCAACTGTAACGCTGCCGAAACGTCGGGAAATAAGGTAATTAAGTTTTACCTAATAAATAATCGCGATTTGACCCGTGTATGAGTATCGCGAATCATTAAGAAATACTAAGAATATAATAATAATAAATTCCATACGACACAATCACTTGTCGTGGTTCCAAACTAGGCTAGCCTGTGCTATGGTAAGCAGGCATGGACTTCACAAACAGGGAAACACACCCAGACTGAAGCTATTTGTACAAATATGCAGGGGCTACCAGAGGAAATCGAATTCACGACAGTTGCCATGGTAATCAGACTTGATACCTCTAGGCCAACGAGTCAATGCAGTCAAGTGCATTCACATTCCATTCGTGCGTGGATGTCCGGACTACGATCTGTGTATGCTGAAGTAGAAGACATCATTTCATTTGTCGTAAAAAAAAATGTTTTGTGCATACCCTTGATCCATGAAAAAGTTTCAAAAGAAGATTTTATATTATGTATTGGAAACCAGCTTCGAAAACAGAATGATTTTTCTTTATTCGAAACCAGGTTTCTTAAAAAGAAAAATAATTCTGTTTTCGAAACTGGTTTCGAAACTTTGGTTTCCAAAGTGGCCGAAGGGGTTCAAATACCTCAGCGCTTAAAATAGCTAACTTTTATCTAATAAAGAAATACTGTGAGTATATAAACTAGGCGTGTGCGGCAATGCGATGTACTGTAGCGGCAGAATGAGCTCAAAAATAAGCTGGCGGGCGGCGCGGCGGAATCGGCTTAAGTCGGCGTTTATGCTACTATTGGTACTTGAATAAAATGGAAATAAGAGCTGCGTAAGCTTCATTTCATACATTCACGAGGCTCTCTGATTACGTGGTTCATTAACATTTCTAAGCACTATCAAACCTTGCGTTGTGACTATACATATTGGTAAAATTTCATTGTAAATAAATTCAGAGCCAAGGAAACGCTCGTGGCCTAGCGGAACCGAGTGATTGGAATCAATCACTTGGGTTAAGCAACAGCAGGCGTGGTCGGGTGCTGCATGGGTGACCATCCCGACTACCGCTCTATTGGCATTTTTCCGAGTGCTTCCGTACTTCGCAAGGCACGTTAAGCCGGCTGTCACGTAATGGCAGTCGTTAAGCCATGTCAGAGGATTTATGGGCGGCTTGATAACTTCTGACAATAAGTCCACTGTCATACAATCCTCCAACCCGGACTTGGCCCCCGGGTTGAATATGGCCTTAACTTGATGCGATGCAGAAAGATAGACCCTTTGTATGTCCCTACTGCTGGATCATCATTATAAATTATATTAAATGTGTGAAAACTATAGCTAAATGGGATTAAACACATTAAGAACGGTACAAAAGATATAAATATTTAGTTTAGCTTCTACTCTATAAAATACTCTTGGTTGCTATACTTGGAAAAGTAACTTCCTAGCTACAATTTGTTTCGTTAACATCGAGTACTCCAGTGACCGACGAAAATATATTACGTTTTACATTTTAACAGAAATATTTTGATAAATTTATTCAAGTGAATTTACTTACCGATGATGATGACCGATGATTTTCATATTTCGATTAACATCACAGAACAATTTGTACGTTGTGACTTGTGACATGCGTGAAAAGGATTCATTTAATAATGAGCCTTAATTCAAGCACTGTAATATTGAAAACTGCATCGCACTCTCTGTAGTATACATATTTAACATAAAGCACACGTTAAGCTCCGTTAAAAGTGAGGTTGTCGAACTGAGCTTATGTAAATTATGACCAATTATTGTTACAGAGGACTCTTAGATACAAAAGCGTTGTCAAACGAAGTATAGCCGGCTTACCCTACATAAACTGATATTTAGATGTATTCAGAATAAGTGACTACGTATGTACATAATTATAGTCAACTGACAGTATGCTTTTTGATTTGAGTTAAGCGCTTCAAATAGAGAGGTTTATATAAAATACGCAATAACCGAAAAATATCAATGGGAGAATTAATATAGTTTATTGCACACGAAACATTAAACAGGACATATTGCGTGGTACAAACACACAAATATCGATTAGTGACGTAACTATAGAGATAACTCTTAGGGCGACTTGCACCACGGGCTTAAATAGCATTTAACTTTATGATAAACAGAATTTTCAATTTAAATCACTGTTTCGTCTTGCACCATAAAACGTCAGTGCATAAGTAAAGTTTAACAACTGTCAAAGTTAAATACCCTATATCGCCTATTTAGCGGAGCTAAATTGTGATTAGTGAGTGAAGAAACGTCAAATTGATCCTGTCAATCCGTGATTTCCGCTACGAACGAACGAATACTATATTTTGAAAACACATGGATAATTCCGATGACGATGAAGAAATTGTGGAGTTTATTAGTATTGTGTCGGTCATGTACGAAGTACGATTAAGATAAGTTACCATGCAATGACCGAAAGGAAACGTTTCCCAGTAATAATCGGACATTCGGTCTATTCGTTCATTGCTCTCGCGATCACGGATTGGCTGAATGAATAAATGAACCGGACCGGGTGACGAATATGGCCGAGAGCGAACGAACGCTGCATGAGAGAGAGTGTGGTGATTGAATTGAACGGAGCGAAATTGTTTCGATCGGTCTCCCTTTAGCCGGTCGGTCTTTTCCGAACTTTAGAATTAGGTCGTATGTCGTAGCAATAAAGATTGTTTTTACTTGTTTTGTTTTTTGTTTCATTCATTGTGTCAATTCTGCGCTGCTGGTTCGCGCGCTAATCCAAGTAGGTACTTTTTTAAAAGTAATACCGTGTTGTTATCTTGATGTTAGTTTGTCTAACGAATATAACATAATATTTTCACTGTGTTATTTATTATAGTGAATTATTGGTGAAGGAGATTTTTCTGTTTCGTGCGCTTTGGGACGCTTATTTCTGTGGTAGTAATCTTGTTCTGCGAGCTACTTTTGTTCTTTGCAAATAACAAAAGTAGCTTACGATAATCTAGATGATAATAATTATTTCATTGTACGTAGGAAAAAGAAAAAACTACTCGAACTAAAAATATTTTTTGATTGATTTTTATCATAGTACTTCTAATATAATGGTGGCACGGCAACATTAAAAATATTAATCATAAATTAATGGTCCTGTAAAAATACAGATATTAAAAAAAGCATATTTTATGGCTGAAAGGTCAAAACGTGAACGTTGAGATGGTTCTACTATGAGGTCCTAATAGTCCTAATAGTACTTATATACAGTACTAGTACATTGTCTCAAATGTAACAGTACGGAGCGATCTTTAAGATGTCCGAGCAGGCCCAATACTAGAGTTTATAAGTCGGCCCATAATGAGGGAAATTTTTCCGCGCACAAACCTTTTCGAAGCCCTTTCTGAAGAAAAGTTTCAACGCCGGTTCATATTAAAAAAAGCAACAAGCTGTCAAAAAGTTGATCACGTTTCAACTCACGCAGACTCTTGTCATGAATTCATAGACAAACTAAACGTGTTACATTAAAAAGCTTTCGCCAGTTCTTATCATCGAGAGACAACGTATAACGAAACGTTCTGTGCTGTTTAACCGACAAATTTAGTAAAATATAATTTAAAAAGCTTCGTGCTAGACACCTAATATTTATGCTAAACGTGTTTAGTGAGTTAATCATGTTTAGTTAATTGTATTTAGTAAGCTGTTTAATGGGAACGTGGTGCAAGCCACCCTTAGTGTTAAGGCTGCTGTCTGTACTCTTAGGTTAAGAAATATCTATGTAATATCCTTTTTTAAGTACAACTCTAGCAGTGCCCCGCGGTGTTACCTGCGGTTCATCGATTTTCCCATGGGAATAAGATATTTTCCCCCAGTAAAACGTAGCCTATGTATTAATCCAGGGTGTCAGCTAACTCGAAGCCAAATTTTATTAAAATCGCTCCTGACTTTTAGACGTGACATGCCTTTACTTACTTGACAAACAAACCAACAAACTTTTGCCTTTATAATAGGTATGTGATGTCATAAAGTGTTCTCTATATAACTATGTATCTTTATTTTGTCATTCTATCCTACTTTATTGCATACCAAACATCGACCAGGAGATTAAATAAGATATAACATGTAAAAAAGGCGAGCTTATACTCATAAAACGAAAACGAATTTCGACATGTAGGTAAGAGTCTGCCAGGAGGAAACATTTCCATACAAACGTCTTGGTTTTTATTCACAAACGGTATGACAGACCGCAATGAAACTTTGCCAATACTTTTAGAAGACACAAATCGAGTTTCGTCTGAGAATAACCACAAAATAAAAAAAGGAAATTAGCCCTTCGGCCGCGTATGATACCAGAGTTTGGTAACCAGTATCATACGAAGAAAAAATGATCGTCGTCGGATACTGGTATCCAAGTGATAGGGATTTTTCGTTTTATGTAACCGAGTATCAGCTCAGGAAAATATCAAACAGTTACAAGTGAGTACTTAATATTTCCTCGTATGATACTGATAAGCATGGCATGTGCATTGATTTATCACCTCTTTTGATATCAATGCACTGGCACTTTAGATAACTGAATTTTTATTAATAACTAATAATAATAATAAAATTTTTAATATTTCAATAACCAATGGATGGCAAAGACTGACTTCGAAAAAATTTGCTGTTGTTCATCATCTAAAATACGTACTAGCAATAATATAGAAGGTTGGCACAGTCCTTAATAGATATATTGGACGCAAAAGACCGGCATTGGCTCAACTCTTAAATATTTTAAGAAAGAAACCACCGTTATGGATATACACAAGAGAAAATCGAAACTAAGCCGAGAGTTCAAAGAAATTGATGAAGAAATAAATGACGCCATATCTCAGCTAAATGTAAACGAAATTAGTGTTGGACATTGTATCGAAATCATTTCACCATTTTATTCCAATAGGTTGTAGGTAATAAACGATTCACAGTTGAACTATTTCCTTGTTTTCTTGTATGTTTTCAATAAAGCGAGGGTTTTACGATAAGCGTAGGTACAGAATACGATCTTCAAAGTTTTGCCGAGTTGGTTTCATAGGCAGAATGGATACGAGTATCCGTCGACGATCATTTTTTCTTCGTATGATACTGGTTACCAAACTCTGGTATCATACGCGGCCGAAGGGGAAATTAGGTAAAGGGCTACTTTCTGAATTGATAATTTCGCTCTAAGTAAATAGTTAACTGGCTGTGTCTTCAAATATCTCAACAAGGAGCGTGACAGAACGTTAACTAAGTATTATTAGCGAAAATCGCAATTCTGAAACCGGTCAATAGACCGGTATATAAGACGTTTCATAGAAACTTTTCTCAGGGCTATAATTTATTTTTGAAAAGTTTATTTCCAACTCTAAGCACGATCAAACCTCGACTTGAGTCCTCTAAACGAAAGTACCATTGCGAACCGGCACGATGTTTGTAATAAAAATTATGTCGGTATAGCCGAAATTAGCCGATTATCATCGAACTAAGGGTATAATCAATCAAATTTATGCATGGCACAGCACAGCCGATCCGTACCCATAATTCTTCTTGTTGATTGATTTTAGGATTTTATTATACTTATATTAAGTACCTGCTTTGAAGAAGAAACAAATTCATCATAATGGTACGAATTTGAACGAAGTTTACCTTTCGTCGGGGGTTTCAGGGTAAACGAAAATAAAAACTACGGGGTAAACGAGAAAAAAGCCATCCCTAATTCAGCGATGGGGTGGGGATACTAACATTTTTTTTTAATGATTTTATCTGCCGTTTGGTCGGTGTGATTAATATTGTATGTCTTTGGCAAATTTAAACTCTCTAGTACCTAATAATCGTCTCTGAGTTAAGCCGTTTATAGGATACGCATGCAGACACACAGGCGCATGGATATGGCAAAACGATGAGTACTTTATTGACTATGGAACCCAAAAAAAATACGCAATATGTAATCGTATGAACAATCAATTTTATTGGAACAACAAAAACTATCATTTATACGATTAGAGACCATAAAAAAACTGAGATTTCTAATCGTGTGAAGTATAAAATTTATCGTTCATACGATTAGAGACCCTAAAAATCTGAGATTTATGAATTGAACTGAACAATCAATTTTATTGTTCAGTTCAATTTATAAATCTCAGATTTTTAGGATTCTAATTATATGAACGGTAAAATTTTTTAGAAATCGCCGGTTATTAGGGTTCAAAAATACGTTAAATGTGGGGGTTTCGATATCACCGAATCAAATAGTTCAGCCGGTCGTAAAAGTGATGATTGACAAATTGATAAGATAAGAATATTCCTTACTTTACACTCGAGAAAACTACAAACACAAAATATTTACAAATGCACATAGTACTTTCATTTGGCGGCCTTATTGCTAAAAGGAATTTCTTACAGATATCCTTACGATAGAAAATTGCTGAAGGAAATTAGAAAGGAGAAATTGTATAATTCATTAATTTTAAAGGGTATAAAGATCAGTAAATAAGCCGCTCTTCTTCCCCAGCTATCTCTAAAAACATAATTCATTATCTATATCTATTTCAGTCAAAACGGCGATTTTAGCGGAAATCGATTGAGAGTACGAGTTTTTGGCGCTCGAGGCCTAGGCGAACCGAGTGATTGGAATCACTTGAGTAAAGCAACAACAGCTTCGGTCAGGTACAGGATGGTTGACCGCCCCGTGACTACCGCTAGTGGATTTTTCCGAGCGCTTCCGTGCTTCGCAAGGCACGTTAAGTCGTTGGTGCCGGCTGTCATGGATTGGCAGTCGTTAAGCCACGTCAAAGGCCTTATGGGCGGCTTGATGACTTCTGACAGTGAAGGCCCGCCACTGTCTTACAATACTCCACCAACCCGGACTTGGCCCCCGTAGTGGAGTATGGCCTAACCTTTCTCAGGAAGAGACCGGTGCCCCACAGTAGGGACATAATGGGTTGACATAATAATGAAAATTCCGCATTATGTTCAAGATCTGTTCATGATATACTAATCAAATTCTTGTTTGTGGGGCGTGTCATTCTTGCAGCCGGTTTTTTTGGTTAAATAATTGCTCAGTGATTATGTACCTAAATTGGTGGTCCAAACTGAGATCGTCGAACATTATTAACACTGTCGTGAAATTGTTAGAAAACAGAGTGCCTTGAGGGTAGTGGTACGCATTTTAGCTATAGTTTATAACAACAATTGATTTAGTGTAAAGGAAACAAGCGAAGAATGAAATTCCCTAAGCGCTTTGCAGGCGGTGAAAACCTCAGCACCATTTTTTATATTTCTTTCATTCTGTCCCATCATCACATCATACTAATATTACAAAGACGAAAGTTTGTGAGTGTGCATGTTTGTAACTTCTTCACGTCTAAACGGCAGGAGGGATTTTATTAAAATTTAGTAGGTATGGAGTTAGCCGACATCCATTAAAACAGAGACTACGTTTTACTGCGGGAAAATATCTTATTCTCATGGGAAAATCTGTAAACCGCGGGGCACAACTAGTATTTAAATAAAACTTTTCAATTATCTCTCCCATTCTGAATTTCTTTTGGATTTTCACTTGCTACTTCACCGAAACACTTAGATTGATGACTTTAACCTACTTGCGAATTATCTTTTATAACTATTATTTTGTATCTCAGTATCTGCAGTTTTTAAAATAAATATTGTGTTTTCTTTGCACATATTTTTATTTAGTCACAAGATGAGATCAGATATTACAATGGCGCCCAACGTGGAGCTTGGAATATTATATTGCATCTTGAAGCGAAGCGGATTTACTGAGGTTGACAAGAATAATATTTCCAATAAAGCCTGATTACGGTTCCTGGAACAAGGCTGCGTAAAACATAATATCTGAGAGAAGTGATACTCGTACATCCACTTTTGCGAAAACCTATGCAATGTTTAACATTGCTGGGCTAGTACTACAAAAAACTTTATTTGTAACATTAGCTCAGATTTGTTACATTTTCTGCGCTACATATTGTTCGCGGTACCTACTCATCACAATTAGGTACCTAACAACTTCGACATCCGTATCGAAATGCATGCATATTTTATTTCGCATGTTGTCCGATTCATGGAATGCGGACATTTCGATGTAAAAGATGTCACGATAGATGACTAATTTCGCTACTCAGATACGTAATTACGAGCAGAATGTAAATTTAATTTTTATCAAGTCTGATACTAGAATACAAAGATTATAAAACTGAAAACAAAACTCTTATAACAAACATTACGCATATGCCAAAAATAAAAAATAAAGTTTTATTACGATGCAGGTCTTGTATGGACACCTGTATCATAATATAACTTTTTAATCATAACGATACACCTATACAACCTCCAGCTGGACCAAGAAGGTTAAACCTCTACTTTTAAAAATAAAGGTTTCAATGAACGAGTCCGCGGCGACCCAACACGCATGCGCAATCGATATTTGCGCCTTGGCGCCTACATTTTACATTTTTTTTTAAATCTTTTCAATATTTAAACACAGTTTGGTTCTGTTTAATAGTATTTTAAAGTTAATTATATTATTTTATAGTATGACAGTAGATAAAGTAGTGTATGACACTGTCCATAACTTGGTCTTATAACACTCGTGTGATACTATAAAAAAACTCGCCTACGGCTCTTTTTTTAAAACACACTTGTGTTAAAAGAACCCTTATTACGCAACAGTATCATAAACTACTATAGTGTTACAAGGGTTCCTAATTTATTGTGGTAACGGAACCGAACATCAAGAATGATTACTTACAAATGCAGGATACTGCTTTTGATGACATGGCACAAAAAGGTTGTGAGACTGGGGCGTGCAAAAGACAAGACTCTTTATACAGAGTTCGCGCCCTGCCTCGCCCCGTCTCTTCTATAGTCTGTTGTTTATCCTTACTTATCCATTTTTGTAAACAAGATTTTGCCGGTAAAGTAGAGTTTTAGTAGTAGAGACCTTGTACACTATTTTAGACAACGCACTGCCAATTTTATAAACAAAGTTCCTGAACTTGCGAGAAAATTTACCAACAAATTTCAATTTTCAGGTTAGAATCTTGTTTACAAAATTGGTCAAGTAAGGATAAATAGACTGTATAATAATATGGGCTTTGTCCCGCAACCGTTGTATTTTTACACACGAAATACAACAGCACCCGCATGCAGATAGAAGAGCAAGGGAACAGAAAAACAGCGCTCCGCTGGTTTTGGTCAACATCCTGAGTTGTGGCACGCTATTAGGACGTGACCAGCAGTCTCGTATCCGCTTTCACTGCGGGTTGTCTTTTGTGCTGTACTACAAAAAGGCCTGCGGCTCAGTTGTTCAGGCTTGAATAGACCAAGCGTAACTCCTAGTGAATTTCGTTGCAAACGGGAGACCACGACTGCAATCTATACAGTTTATGTGTCCAGGTATACTGAGCAAGAGACGCCTACGACAACCGTCGCTCAGCGAATAAATGCTAAGCCAAATATTAAATAAAGAAAACAAAAAATATTTCCATTACACTAATTAAGAAATATCTTGTGGTTTTATTACTCTGGTGCGCCATAATGAGTTCTAATCTATAATATCCACATGTACTGTTTGTTCATAAAAAGGTGAAATGACTTTAATGAAGTTTAGCGCTAGTTTACCTATGCGTACGCTTCATGACACAACAGTCAATTGTTATGCATGGAGCAACCCTGTTTCCCTCAGTAAAGTGAATCACGGTGGTATTGTGAAACTCTGTGTTGCATTTTACATAAAAGTAAAGCCTCAGTGTCGTATCGTGGTATTTTCTCATTCAACCAACGAACAGATGCCTATTACGCGCACCAAGTCCAGCTGGAATCCTGACGCTGCGATACCAATTAGTATGGACAGTTATACGATTGCAATCGTGCAGATGCACGTAATGATAATAATAATAATAAATAAATATTATTATATTTTTCTTTAAGTTATCACTCTTTTAACAGAGGTACGAGTTGGCAACGGCCAAAGTCAAGTGAATTTGGCCCGTGCCAACTTGTACCTCTGTTAAAAGAGTGATAACTTAAAGAAAAATATAATAATACTTTGTTCATATAATTGCTTCTCATATATATATAGGTTACAAAGTAAGTCTAAAAATAACATACAAAAAGTTCTTTCATTTTAAAATTAGTAGCGTACTCATTTTAACCCGTAATATGAGTAGGTGCAATTTATTAATAACTCTGGACCCCTCGCTAGGATGCCCTGTGTTGAGGAAACCAGTGAAACGGACTTAATTTTGATTGTGAATTTAGGGTACCCTCGACTTGAAGGAAATAGAGAATAAGAGCAAAAAGGGCCACGAGATTAGGGAAAATCAGGTTTCGCGATTTCGCTTTCCAAGTTACGAAATATGTATAAGCATTAATGGTTGGTGCCTTAATAATAACTTATCTATATTATACATATGATTATCTGCACCAACAAAGAAGCAATGTGATTGTGGAGCCTTATCGCAATCCATGGTGCGCCTGTTCCAAAGCCCATTGTGCCCTCACTCCTGCACTCTGGAGGACCTAAGTCAGAGCACTGTTAGACATTGGTCTACCCAAGACACGCCACGGAGCTCTATCTAAACACTGTATTGGGTATATTACATCCTTATTACATCTATCTATCTATCTATCTAATGAGCCCCTAAACAAACTATATAAACCACAAACTCAAATTATTTTATTTGCGACGCAAATAAATAATTTGAGTTTGAGTTCGATTAGACCCCAGTAAACCCTTCCGGGTTTAAAAACGTATTTTAGAGGCTAAAAATTTCACCAATGCCGGGATTCGAACCCGCAACCTCTGGCTATCCGTGTCAGCGCTCTACCAATTGAGCCAATGGGCCTCACCGGCATCAGTGAAATTTCGAACCTCTTTACACTATTCTCTGTATTACGTACAGGCAGCGACATCTGGCTTAAGCAAATTGCCGGGTTTACCATTGAATAGAGTTCACATAGCAAACGATGCATCATTATGATTTAGGTTAAGGTGTTAAGAAAAAGTATTGTACTGACAAGAAATACTTGGAATGTTTTGCTCGACTGTCCTGATGCCACCGCTTTTAACTAAATTTTACAAGGCGCACTGATAAGTATCTATGTTTGTAATCTCGTCGATTTGTTTCGATAAATTCTTTGATTTCTCAAACCAAACATGATAAGAAAAAAGTTAAAGTGCTAATAGTTATTCAGACAAAACAATGACTTACGTTCGTGGCCTAGTCGAACTGAGTGATGAGCTTGCCTTAAGCAACAACAGGCGCGGTCAGGTGCGGGATGGGTGAATGTCTCGTTACAACAGTGGCATTTTTCCGTGCGCTTCCGTGCTTCGCAAGGCACGTTAAGCCGTTGGTGCCGGCTGCCATGTAATGACAGTCGTAAAGCCATGTCAGAGGCCTTGTGGGCGGCCTGATAACTTCTGACAGTAAAGCCCACTACTGCCTCCTCCTCCCTTCTCCTGCCACCCTCCTACAATCCTCCATCAACCCGGACTTGGCCCCCGTGGTGGAATATGGCCTAACCTTCCTGCGATGCAGGAAGAGACCCGTGCCCCAGCAGTGGGGACATACAAGGGATACCTAGTGACTAACGTTACGATGAGGCGAGTGGCTGAGCATGCGGCGGTTTTGCTTGGAAATGAAATGATCTTCGCTTAGACAACATCCGATATCTGTTAGTGGGTAGAATTGATTCGCTGTGTAGCAGCGATTCCCAATTTAGATGTTAAAGAGTGTGTTACGTGTGAGAAGTGGCAGACAGCATAAAGATAATAGTAAATTAAACGAATTGTTGTTTATTATATGCAGATATACTGTATTTCGGTATAAAGATATAACGTTCGTTTTTTTTTTGTTCCGGTTACATCATCATCAGCCCGGTAAACCCCACTGCTGGGTATAGGCCTCTTCATTTCCACACCAGCCAGCACGGTCTCGCGCTAGTCTCATCCACTGTTTGCCGGCCACTTTACTTAGGTCATCTGACCATCTGGCTGCTGGTCCGGTTACATAATTTATTGCAATATACATATTTTTTATGTTGATTTTACTTGTGATAATAAGTATAATAACACAATATTGATGTGATAAATCAATATGTATGTTTAATAGACACTAGTATTATCATAACATTGCCATTCAAGCAATCCTACACTTCAGTTTATTCTAGTGGTCGTCACTGATTACAAGTATGGGTGTTTCCCGTTCAGGTCGTCAATAAACAGTTTGCGGTACAGAGACTTTACAAGGCATATACTTTCTCTACTTCTTCAGCGTTTATTTGTCCACTGTTAATCGTATGCCACTTTAGTCCGACCGTTCCGTCCAGGTCGATCATGTACAGGCTAGATATGTGCAAAACAGCATTTTGTACCGCGCCATATGGCATTACAGCACTTCGTAGAACATGTGCGACCTGAGATGTCGCATTATGACTCTGGAGGGCCATGTTTAGAGTCATTGTCATTATGCCTACATGACGATGCCCGTCTGTGTTATCTAGTATACATTATAAAATAGGGGCGGTTTTAAAGAAATGTAGGTAGGCCTTATCAAGTAAGTGTTGAGTTCAAAACGCTACCATACCGGCGTGATAGAGACGAGAACATTTCTTCTCACTCGTACAATTACCCGAAGTTTTACAATGCCGACCGACGACGGACGAAGTAGGATAATAATTTGTGCAAAACAGTACTCTATTAGCAAAGCAATACGGTACGCTCGCCGACCGCCGCACACTGGGGCAGGAAGGCTTTATATGTGTGATCAATTAAAATAAAGGTGTTAGAGTGTCAAAATGACCTAAAACTATTACCTGCCTTAAAGATATATTAAATCACCATCATCATCATCATCATCATTAACATCATCATCAACAACATTTGGTGTATCATCATTGAAATCGTTTTCACAAGGGACTTTTAACAAACATAATGCATCTTTTGGAATATTTTTAACCTTGTTTTTGACTCTTTTTGTCCACTTGTGATCACTGGATCAGAGCTGAGTAAAAGAATTAAAAATATCTCTTTTTGATTTTTCTCTGCTACATTTTCTTGAATATGTGCTCTCTATAGCGCTTGAAGTCTTTATTTCTTGCTTCTTGTGACTCTTCCGTTAATTGACTTAAATATAATTTCTGGTCCATGAATTAAGTACTTACTTACTTACTTATATTCATACGGACTTATTCACTAAAATCAGCGTATCACATAAAGTAGCAAGATTTTTTTTTTCATTTAGAAGCCTACATCCTAAAGAACTTTTTTATGCATTAGGCATAGCAAATTTTGCTTTAATTCATAAATAGATCAACTGTTTTTTAATATTTTTCCTGATATTTAACATTGCACTGATAATAGACTTGTTAAGTCCACGCAGATATTACTAAAATTTTCAATTATGGTCTCTGAGTATAGTGACACACCTGAACTACAAGGTTCCATGGCCGATTCCAACGAAAGTACTTTATACGAATAAAATTTAGCACTGGAAAATCACTTTATAACTGAGTAATAAAGTTGTCAGTTAGATAATGATAACTTTGAATGACCGCTGCAACTCACTGTTCTAAATATGATTAGCTCGAGCATTGTCAACATGTGCCTAAGTTAATCGTTCTGTCATTGTAATAGAATGTGAGTAGAAAGACGGTCATATTTTTTTTTTATTTCCGGTAAATTTTAAGAGTAGTTGCCCCAGTGTGCGCCGCGCGCTTTGTGCCATGCATGTGCAGTTGCATAGCAACGATTTGCCGCGTACTGGGTACTGGTTCAGTACGCGGTCGTGCTATATAACGCGTACTGCATAACTCGCACTACACATGTCTAGTAGACGCCCTGATATTTTACTCTGTGCCCTAATTAAACCATTATGAAAGACTACTACATACCATTTATACTGCGTTTATGAAGTGTTTTGAGGGGCGTTCAAACAACACCGGGTAAACTTACCGGCAAATATCCGAGTTGAACCCGTAGACCGGCGTGTCGCGATCAATGAAGGGCGCGAAGATCCCGGTGTCGGTGCCGTTAAGGTTGCTACAGACGCTGTCAGTGCCGATCCAGTAAGGCAGGAAGGGCTGCTGGTTCCACTCGATGATGCGGGCCAGGTCTTCGGCAGCGGAGAGGCCTCGGTGCACCTCATATAGGTCGCTGAGCTGGTCGTTTTTCTGCCACGAGGTGAATAAACACCGGTTTATGTCAAATTATGCCAAAATGAAGGCCCGCCACTGTCTTACAACCCTTCACCAACCCGCACTTGGCCCCCGTGGTGGAGTATGGTCCATCCTTCCTGCGACGCAGTAGGAGACCCGTGCCCCAGCAGTGGCGACATACAAGGGTTGATAACGTATTACCTACCTTGTATTCTTGCATGTTGAAATATTTCATTTATTATGTTTTGTCATTGTCATTCTATTATCCCGCTCTTGCTAATGTAAAATGACGATCCATATGCTTCCCGTATTTGTAGTACCTTCCGCTGAGTGCAAGCAACTTGAGTTAAGCAACAACAGGCGCGGTCAGGCGCAGGATGGATGACCGTCCCGTGACTACCGCTAGTGGCACTTTTCCGAGCGCTTCCGTACTTCGCAAGGCACTTTAAGCCGTTGGTGCCGGCTTTCGTGTAATGACAGTCGTTAATCCATGTCAGTGGCCTTATGGGCGGGTTGATAAGGCCCGCCACTATCTTACAATCCTCCACCAACCCGGTCTTTTCCCCCGTGATGGAGTGTCGCCTGCACGGCGACATGAAAAGGTAGAAATCGAAAAAAAATTATATTGAAAAGTATAGTAAGTAGGTATATAATATTTGTTATGTAACACTCAATGCTTAACTGACATGTCATAGTCTAACTTTCTGTTTGGTGATTCTAAAATAAATAAAAAAAAAGATTCGCCTGATATATACGTGCATTAAAAGTATCTACCAAAACCAAAACAGTTTTATTTAAAACTGAACACTAAAAAAATGTCGAGCCTCGACAAATAGTCAGGTGTTATGGGGTAGGTGAGAAGGTTGTAACGATGTATATAATTTTTATAAATAATAATAAACTGGAACGACTTCAGGTGTTGTTTTATTTGTAGATATTTGTAGTAATTTTAAAACAGAAAACTGGATAAAAAAACGGAGAAACAGGTAAAATAGTCAGATCTGGTCAAAGGGTAAAGTAGTAGTGGTGAAAAATTAGGGAAATCGAATAATGTGTGACGTACATAATTTAAATATTTGAAAATGATAGATTATAGAATAAGAAATAAAAATGGTGTGAAGATGTTTGCACCGTTACAAGGTTAGGTTTATAGGGTGAAAATCACTCACGTGGCCGAAAAGCGAGAAGTCCAGAGTTCCATCCTCGTTCAAGGCGAGGTTAGGCGAGCTCGCGGCTGTCTCTCGGATCTGCAAGCAAGCAACCCCGCCGATGATGCCGGGGTTCTCACAGAGGCGCAAGCCGTCGAAGATGAGGTCGCCCACACGCGCGCGCCGGAACGGGTGATTGAAAGCCGCGCCGAACACGCCGTTCAGGCCGGAGTTCAGGATTCCCATCAGCTGCGGGGTCTGCATTTCGGCCACTTGAAGGATGGCCTGGGTGAGAGTTGGAATAGAATAACCCACTTTAAAAAAACAACGCTTTCATGAAAAGAAGAGTTTAAATTTTTTCTCTTGGTTATAAATAGCATCAACATGAGGCTTATTATGCGCATTGAATCCTGAGAAAATCCAAACGTTTAACTGTAGAAATCCGTACCAATTTGATAGTTGAACGGTTGGAACTTGGAATCGTTGAAAATTTGGTATAAAATATCTTGACCTCTCTGAATCTTTCTGAAATCGTTCAAGGCGGTTAAACAATTAACGATATTAGATCCTTAAAAACACATTTACCACAGCCATTCAAAAATTTTAAACTCGAATACATTCCTCAGATGCAGCGACTTCTCTAAAATTAAGAGGAATCATGTTTTATAAGTAAAACCATTACACTTTTATTCATTCCTCTAAAATACTCCTCGGAGTGGAGTGAAGCGCTCGTGGCCTAGGCGAACCGAGTGATTGGAATCAATCACTTGGTTAAGCAATAACAGGCGCGGTCAGGAATGGGATGGGTGAGCGTCCCGTGACTACCGCTAGTGGCATTTTTCCGAGCGCTTCCGTGCTTCGCAAGGCACGTTAAGCCGTTGGTGCCGGCTGTCATATAATGGCAGTCGTTAAGCCATGTCAGAGGCCTTATGGGCGGCTTGATAACTTCTGACAGTAAGGCCCACCACTGTCTTACAATCCTCCACCAACCCGGACTTGGCCCCCGTGGTGGAGTATGGCCTAACCTTCCTGCGATGCAGGAAGAGACCCGTGCCCCAGCAGTGGGGACATACAAGGGTTGATAACGATAACGAACTCCTCGGAGGCAGTGTAAATAATCTGTTTACGCATTTCTCTTTACAAAGGCTATTCAAGCTGCCTCTGAGTAGTTTTTTAAGTAGTCTAGTTTTTTCTTTATAAACACGATTCTTTAAAACCATCTCGTAAATTCTTTTTCTTAGCTACCCCCCTTTTAAACCTATTGGATTATATTAGATATAAGAAAACCATTTTTGGGTTTGTTATGAGCAATTTTTGTATGGGTATAGAGTCCGTCCCCTCTCCCGGGGTTGGTTATGGAAACGTGAAAAAATTCAGAGAAGTAGCACAAATTAGTTTAAAGGGAAAACTAATTTCCCTAAAACAGGTGGCGAAATAAATAATATTTATAATTAGTAGATGAAGCTGGTATGGTCAATGTAAATAATTTTATTAGAGAAAGGTTAGGTTAGTTTTAAAAATTTGTAGGTACATGCCATTATCTACTCAAGTCTTAGTGCATATAATTATTGTGATAATTAATTACTTATTAAGTTTCAGATAAGTACGTTATTTATCTGCAATAGAATAGATTCAAAATCCATCATCGACTGCACGCACAAATTATTTAGTACCTATTGGTTTCTGTAGTTATATTGCTATGGATTTAGGTGGAATAAATAAAATAAAATTTGCAGTACTCTTACAGGGTTCATACAGAGGACCATTATTTATTTAAAAACCTATTTAGAGGCTAAAAATTTCACCCATGCCGGGATTCGAACCCGCAACCGATTGAGCCAATGGGCGACTCACGGCATCAGTGAAATTTCGAACCTCGAAACAATATTCTTTGTATTACGTACAGGCAAGTCGCTGCCTGTACGTAATACAGAGAATATTGTAAAGAGGTTCGAAATTTCACTGATGCCGTGAGTCGCCCATTGGCTCAATTGGTAGAGCGCTGGTACGGATAGCCAGAGGTTGCGGGTTCGAATCCCGGCATGGGTGAAATTTTTAGCCTCTAAATAGGTTTTTAAATTTGTTCCTTAGCACGGGCTAGTGCATTAAAAATAAAAATAGTGTAATCATGTGGGTACAGTGATATCGTTCCGATGTTAAACCTAACTGCAAAGTAGGTAGTCGGGGCTGTAAGTAATGCAATTTGCTTAAGTCAGATGTCGCTGCCTGTACGTAATACAGAGAATATTGTAAAGAGGTTCGAAATTTCACTGATGCCGTGAGTCGCCCATTGGCTCAATTGGTAGAGCGCTGGTACGGATAGCCAGAGGTTGCGGGTTCGAATCCCGGCATGGGTGAAATTTTTAGCCTCTAAATAGGTTTTTAAATTTGTTCCTTAGCACGGGTTAGTGCATTAAAAATAAAAATAGTGTAATCATGTGGGTACAGTGATATCGTTCCGATGTTAAACCTAACTGCAAAGTAGGTAGTCGGGGCTGTAAGTAATGCAATTTGCTTAAGTCAGATGTCGCTGCCTGTACGTAATACAAAGAATATTGTAAAGAGGTTCGAAATTTCACTGATGCCGTGAGTCGCCCATTGGCTCAATTGGTAGAGCGCTGGTACGGATAGCCAGAGGTTGCGGGTTCGAATCCCGGCATGGGTGAAATTTTTAGCCTCTAAATAGGTTTTTAAATTTGTTCCTTAGCACGGGTTAGTGCATTAAAAATAAAAATAGTGTAACCATTATTTATGTTAAGACGTACTTTGTACCACACCAAGAAATAAACTTGAAAGCTGCCCCAAAGTCAAGTTAGATTTGAACCCTTTACGTGTCGGTGTTAATTTGACAGAACTGATTTGAATTATTATTAATACATATGTATAAAGAATAAACCCGTAAAACATATTTGTAATATGAAATCTCAGCCTATATTAGTTACTAAAACCTAAGTAAAATACAGGCGTAATTTAATTTAAATATTTTGTTGACCCGCACATATGTGTACAGTGCCAGTGTCTGAAAATGTGTCAGTTTGTCTTGTCTTCTGAAGTTTGTCGCCAATCACACAATCATTCATTAACTTAGTTCCGGTATCACTTACTTGGAGTGATTCCGAAAGTATGTAATGTGCAGTGCTTTAGAATTTTTAGTTCAAAAAAATATTTATTGACCCAGAACTCGGACATGCGCACTCCAGAGTCCGTGGACTCCAGCAAGTCCTCCCGAGTGCAACTGGATGGATAAAAGCTAGATCAGGGGCGCCATAGTCAGCAGGGACGTTCCGCGCTGTGGTTCCGTACCTCGCCTTCGTACTTGTCTACCGATGTCATGTTTCTATTACCGTGCAGTTAAAAAATATAGTAGTATACATTCATTCATATTTTTTTAGTATAAAATATAGCAGTTAAAAATTATAGTAATATAAAACCTAACCCGAAGCGTAGCTAATAAACTTAGTTTCATTATGGGATATTACTCCCATAGTGAATCAGTAACATGAACAGAGTAGTTTTTTCACAAAGAGATTTCTTCAGTTTTAAGAATAATCACTCAGTGACTCCCGTGGGAATGTTGTTATAGAAAACGCGGGCCTAAGACCTCCAGTGTCTTGCCAGTCTTAGATAGACGACGTTTAACACTCATCAGGTCATACTGTCTTCGGATTCTATATCTCTCAGTAATCACAACTGGGGCAAAGCGTGTTCAACTACACCGGACATATTTGGCTAGATCAAATAAGTAAAGAGAAGAAACTGTGAGCAACTCTTAACTGAATAAACGTGTTTGGCCGGTTCGTCAGGCAGCCTTAATAATTTTACGAACCTTTCTTTTTTGAATGAAGAAGGGTCGGTCTCGATCTGTCAGTTATGCTGTAGTTTTCCCCTTTCAAAAATCACGAAAAAATTCTACGCGTCTCCGAATTAGGCCGCGTCTAGACGAAGCCGGAGACATGGCACCACAAAGGGTTCCTTGTTTACTACGAAACTCTAACTAATTTTATAGACCAATAAAACGGTTGTAGATGCCGCCAATCATGGATAAAAAATGCGCGCGGCAGTCTGAATTGAATTATACCGTTATTATTGTAAGTCACTAACAATTCAATAGAAATACAGGTACAGAAATATCTAGCAGACCGCTAGACTCGTCTTACTCAATACGACGATGTTATCAATCAGGACCTAACTTGTCTCTTACGATTTAGTTTACGATACAAATACAAAATGTTTATTTTAATCCAAAAACCGCATTTCTTCGCGACATGTACAATACTATACTATAGTTATTTCTACACTTCGCGTTACAGAGTTTTACTGCATTAATAAACAGTTGTTAAATATATGGTCTCCACTATTAATAAAGCTTCAATGATCAATTTCGCTTTGAAAATTTCGACAAGGGAAAGGGGCTTAAATAGTGTTGCTTAACTTTTCCAGTCTCATGTCTTGATAGCTCTGTTCTATTACGTAATACAATCATCAAGATGCTAATATGGATGATGCAAGTGCGGTTCCCAACTAAAACAAAGGCATTTAGAAAATCAGTCATTTTGGGAAAAGGTGTTTTTGATATTTGTTCAATATGATATTAATTGAGGTTGCCTGGAATAAATTGCTGTTAGCAATAAGGCCGCCAATTGTATCTTATCTTCTGTATCTGCTGTTTCTGTATCAATTTTCCGGTATACAATAAAGAATATTCTTATCTTATCTTAACACAATATAGGCATCAGTCCTACCAGACCGTAGGCAAATTGTTTATGATTTGGTGTGCGTGTAATATAGGGACAGGGCTCGTGCTAACCGAGTCGAGCTCTCGAGGCCTGACCACCAGTGGTTGTTCACTATAATTATGTCTGAGGGCTGCTTACATGCAGCAAATGTAGTCGCACATTCAGCCGAAATTGGTTTCGAAAATATCCTGTTTCATTAAATGCAGCTGAGCACTTGAGTCCTGTTAAAGCACAGGAAATATTAACTTAAAACAGTAAAAAAATCCACAGCAGCACAGAAAAATAACACTAAACATCTAATGCATGAAAATTTCGTGTCAGTGTTCGTTATGGAACTCCTCCGAAGCGGTTTCAGTGTTGCGAATTTTGTGACTTTCGTGTATTAGGTACATATAGGATAGGTTTGAGAACAGGTCGTGTGCCACTATGGACCACCTATATATACAGACCTAGTAATCTATAATATAAAAATGAACCGCTGAATGTGTTGGTAAGCGCAAATCTCGAGAGCAGCTGAACTGATTTCGCTAATTCTTTTTTTAGAATAATCTTTGACGTATGAGGATGGTTCTTACGGAGAGAAAAATAAACAAAAAATTAAAGAACCGACTGTTAGGCGGTAAGAAGTTCGCTGGGTCAGTTAGTATAATAGTATATAATATATGGTATATTAGTAGGTCTGTATATAGGGGTGGTTTATATTATACTATATATTATATCCATATTCGCATCATTTACGCGTCTCACTTTTTCTTCAGCAACGCTCCATGGACGCGTCAGGAGAAATTGCTCTAAGAAATCTCTCCAATCTTTGTAATTATTTTATGTTTTAAAAACCTATTTAGAGGCTAAAAATTCCACCCACCCGCCGGGATTCGAACCCGCGACCTCTGGCTATCCGTGCCAGCGCTCTTTCCAACTGAGCCAATGGGCGACTCACCGGCATCAGTGAAATTTCGAACCTCTTTACACTATTCTCTGTATTACGTACAGGCAGCGACATCTGGCTTAAGTAAATTGCATCACTTACAACCCCGGCTACCTACTTTGCAGTTAGGTTTTTACATCGGAATGATATCACTGTACCCACATGATTATACTATTTGTGCTAAGGACAATTTTAAAAACCTAGGTAGGTATTTAGAGACTAAAAATTTCAATTATTATTTTATGTTTGTTTTTTCTTGGTGTAGGTACAACAAAGAATATTCTTATCTTATCTCATATTTTTTTGTGTTTTGTACTTTATTTAGTACATTAGAACACTTCTTACTTATATAATATGTAGTGTCTGACCCAGCAAACTTTTTTGCCATATTAATAATAACAATAGTTTATGAGCTATTTTCAGATCAACCAAATTTGCACATAAAATTATAAAATTCAATAAATTCGGTGAAGCCATTTCGGAGGAGCATGAGTATGGAGACCCGTGCCCCAGCAGTTACAAGGGTTGATAACAATTGATATTATAGAAATATGTAGTGTCTATACATACATCTAACTTCTGTTAGATCCTCAGTATCTAGATGAATGAGTGGTTCATCTATTGTAATAAGGATAACAATAATCAAAGAGAGTATACACGTGTTGGAATAATTATTTCCGATAACTTAATTGCAGGCTGTTATTAATAACGATGTTTTAATTTAATACTAATGACCGGTAAATTATTGAAAGGACTCACTTTTTCTCATACAAAACCGGTTTTACACTTGTTTATCACAATATATTTTTTTTTAATTACGAACAAATATCGCGGTATTTGTATGCGCACATCCATATATTTCCAAAGACTTTTTATGTAGAGTACATACGTACCACAGCAAGGCACTGACCTTCTCTCTATGTAATTAACTTAGTCTATTTTAAGTTGTTTTTTGCACTTTTTTGCGATACTTAAAACATTTTTCAATTTATCTAAGAGAGTCATAAATCATAATCAATTGAATTTAAATTATATTATTCATTGAAATTGAAGAGCGGATGGGTAGAAAACTGCCTCGCGTTAGGAAGATAAGATAACATAAGAATATTCTTTATTGTACACTGGAAAAACAACAAATATAAAATAATTACGAGTATAGTACAATTGGCCGCCTTATTGGTAAAAGCAAATTCTTCCAGACAACCTTACGACGGAAAGTTGCTGGAAGGTCCTGGGTTGGGATCCCATCGTGTACCAATGACATTGTTTTCTAAGGTAAGTACAGTTATGAAGCTCTAATAGCTAAACCACTCTCTAACAACGAAGGAAAACATCGTGAGCTAACCGGAGTGTATGGGATGTCCACATACAGCGCTTGACATTGCCAATCCGCAAACGTGGTTTAATGTCGTCGTCGTCGTCGTCAGGCTATACTAGTCCACTGCTGGACATAGCCCTCCCCTAAAGAGCGCCACGTTGTGCTATCATAGGGAGTAATGCCCATAATCCCCACGCTGGGCTTGCGGGTTGGGGATCGCAGTTCGGTGGAATTGTACTGCAGGGGGCGCTGCTGCCCACCCCCCGATTTTTGTCCTTAATGTGGTAATGTAGCTCATAGTCTTTCTCGCTGAGCGAAGGTCTGTGCCATGGAATGAAATTGAGTTGAGTTAATGACCACCTCGCTGGTCTAGCGGTATCACGTCTGATTGTAATGCCGAAGGATCGTGGTTCGATTTCTACTGTGGGCCGCTGTAGGTACATTTCTATTGTACTCATGGCCTCAGTCTGGAGGTATTTATATGTTTGTGATGCCCTTGCCTGATAACCATAGCAGAGGGCTTATGACCTGGGGCATTATTACGTAAGTATCCACTGAGTTGCGTGACGTTGATTTTTACTTTTTTTAAGCTACTCCTGCTGTCAGATGCATACATTTTTTGACACTCAGAAGTCGTCTAAATGCTTCACTCGATAGAGTGGAATGCTACGTAATAGGAGGGCTGGGCGTCTCTAAAATGCTTAGTTGTTCAATAGAGTCATATTAATCCGGTGATGGTCGTTTCATTCACACTATCGGTAGTCTAGTAACCAATCGCATTGCAATGGTACAACCTGTGCTACTTAAGACAGCGCCTATAGTGGTTCGTTCTTCTTCGCGAGAGATGCCTATATATAATTTGCGCGGGTTATACCCCTGGAATGACATTGTATGCTATTGCTTTGTAGACTACCAGATTGAGGCAAATAACCACAAATTGTAGTGCTTATATTATTCTATTGAAAAACTATGTAAGTATAAGACTACTATGTAAGTATAAGACAGGGCCAGCACAAGTGATTGCGTTCTGTGGAAGTTATTATTATGTATTTAATAGCTAATCCGGCAAACGTCGTTTTGCTATATTATTTAGCGTACGACCTATTCTCAGACCTATCAAATGTACACAAAAAAAATCATGCTAATCGGTGCAAAAGTCTCAGCGGAGTTGGATAACAAACACTGTGACCCGAGATTTTTATATATTAGATTAGATTATTAATTTCAATAATATAATAACAAACTTTTCAATACACTAATAATGGTTGAACAGTCCCGTGTACTATCATGAAAACAAGTTAGAACTTTGTCACATTATGCTCTTCTAGCCTGATGTATGAGAAATTTACTATTTTGACTTTTACAAGGTACTGAACTGCATACATGTTAGTGCTCGACTGTACAATCTTTATGCGGGTTGCCTAAGCCCAGATCAAAGTAGAGAATACAATGCATGCGAATCAAAATACTATACAGTTTGTGAAATACGACGATTGATAGTGAGGGGCTACTCTGCGATTAATTAGAGTGCTGCTCATTGAAAATTACAGCAGGGCGAGCTCGCACACACGATTGTTTCCGCTGTCACTTAAAGCGTTTCGGGGCGCTATCTAGCGCCACCAATGGAAAAGACTCATAACTTGTTTTTAAATACGTTTTTATCTAAAAGTGAACATGAGAAATATTTATATTCTTCTTTTAATGCACTAGCCCGTGCTAAGGACAATTTTATTTAGAGGCTAATTAAATTCCACCCATGCCGGGACTCGAACCGCAACCTCTGGCTAACCGAGCCAGCGCTCTCCCAACTGAGCTAATGGGCGACTTATGAAAAATCTTCACAACTGTGACAACTATTTTTAGAACTTACAGTCTAGAACTTATGATTGTGAGGAGGGATACTATTTCTCCTCAACAAAGAAATGATAAGAAGGTTTTAGGATTCAGCAGGAATATAATTGGGTGGGCCAGAAAATTCGTGACTGCAAAAACGAGTTACTTGACGTGACTTTTTGTATGACACTAGTGTCGCGCGGCGGCGAGAGTATTCCGCTGGCCAGCACGCGTGAGGCGCGCTAAAGCTCCATGTAGGAAGCACTACATGATCAATAGATTAGAACTTTAATCGATTTCCGCTGAAAACAGCCGTTCTAGGCTGAAAGTGATTTAAGTCCTTGGTGGTTGATTCTAGGTTCTAGACTGTAGGTTCTAAAAATAGTTGTCACAGTTGTTAAGATTCCTTTTGCTCACTTTTAAATTAAAACGTATTACAACACAAGTTATGATTTTATTTCCATTTGCGCTAGTTAGCATCCCGAAGCAACTTAAAATATATTCTCAAAATTGTTCATTCATTTGGATATGGCAATGTTAATTACGGACTGTTTATTTAATTAAATAGGTAGATCAATTTTACTGTGCAGCAGAAATGTAGGGCCTGTTCAGCAGTCGACCGCACAGCCGATATTATAAAATTTAAGATCACTCATCTGTTGTGCATTGCAATAAAGGATAAAAATTGTACTAAGGTTACAACCTTAGTACAATTTTTATCAGCAGCATTTTTACCAGCAGCGAGTCCCAGAGGACATCCAAGATGACATGATACAGTTCAGATTCTCTAGCTTTTATTCTAATAAAATTTTAATATGTTTTTTTATAATTGCTACTTATTATGGACATACCTACATCTGCTATTTCAAAATCTAGATCAGTTTGGAGAAAAAATGGACAAAAATCTCCAAAGTTAGTCGTAGTAAAAGTCCTAAATTAACATTAATATTTAACATATATTTCCCGAAGTGATTTGTTCAGTTAGGGTTTTTTTAGTATGCTAAAATTATTGTTGTATATTTGTTCTGTGTTCCATCCGCTATTTGACACGTATCAAATTTGACGCGATAAATATTTCCTATAGTATTTAACGTAAGAAACCGAAATATATTGATTTTGCTAAGTAAGTATGCAGGATGGCTGCAAAATTTGCAAAGTAAAAAAATTTTTTCCTCGTTTAATCCGTAACGGCGAAAACGCTATCCGCCATCTTGAAAGCATCTTAAGTATGTAAACAAACATCTTTCAGTCAGAGCCAGTGGACATTGATTATTATAGGACTTACATCAAAGTGATCTTCACATAAATACACCCGAGTTTCAATTGATAAAGAGTCGGGGTCTCTTTTGGCAAGTTTGAGCCAAGTTTTTCGAATGTTAATTTCACTGGGTACACGAATCCACAACTTCCCGGGGGTCTTGATTGACGTGTTTTTTCATTCTCGAACAATGCAATTATGATAATTGGTATATTTTGGATGTAATTCGATGAAATTATGGTTGCGTTGTTGTTATTTCACTATGCTCACAGAAAATTGAATATCAAACTTTGTTTACATTTTTTTGGACTTTAAAGCATAGACATAAAGGCTGACCGCGTTTTGGCTGTTTAGGAAAATAAAGTTTTAAAATATATTTTTATGTTGCTTTTAGGTCCTCAAAAAATATACTAAAATATTTTTTGGTCTAATGGAAGAGTTATTTACCGTTTAAGACTTACTTGAAAAGGGAGTCAAATAGCGGATTCAACGCATGTGTTCTCGACGAAACGTTCAGTGGATATTTTTTGTTGCATGTTTTTTCTTAATTTTCTGATAGATATATAGACAGAGAATACGAATAAAATATGTTGGAGTACTCACATGGTAAGGAAGATTGACGATGGTGAGTTCGTCGTCCTCCGTGTTCGGGAAGGACGCCACGGGGTCAAACTCGTAGCGGTTGTGGAATCTGAACTGTATCACGTCATCTTGGATGTCCTCTGGGACCCGCTGCTGGTACAACCTTAATGCAATTTAAATAATTTATTGCAATACACAACAGATGAGTAATCTTAAATTTGGTGAAGGCCACAATAAGATAAAATAAGATAACAATATTCTTTATTGTATATTGGAAAAACAACAAATACAAAAAAAAAGTTCCAGACAACGTTAGTTAAGTTCTGATGTTATTTATAAAAACACTATTCCTTAAAACATTCTTCAAATGCAGTTGAATTTGAACAACCTTTTAGGAGTGTTTAGAAAAATGATTTTTTCATAAAATGAAATAAAACTAGAAGACTTTGCCACCGACAAAGTTTTAAAGAAATCATGTTTTTATAAAAAACATCTATATAATCTAGATAGGCAGACAACCTATAAAGTGCGCGTAGTACTGTGCCAAACTATGGATGAGAATCGAAACACATCAAGCCATATAGTCAGCTGCATTATACGTTGGGTACCATGAGATATCTATGGGTACTAACCTATCCTAACAACCTACCTTAATCGCAATAGGATCAAGTGCACGACTAACCTACACAATTCCACGGGCATTCAGCATGTTGCATTGTGGTTTTAATTAACTGAAGTGCACTAGGCTTGATCTGCTTTGAAAAACTAATAATACGCATTTAGGTTTATGTTACATACTATGGTTTATATAGAGATATGTACTAGGGATGTTTGGGGGTGGTTTATTTCGGAACCGGAGTTTTTATATTTGACTTTCCTAAACTGGGTTGGTTTTAATTTACAAACGTAGGTAGAAATAAAACTTTGCCAATACGTTAAAAGGACTCTAGTCGAGGTTTGATCGTGCAGAATTGCAAATAAACTAGGTTCTTTGAAACGTCTTATGATACTACAGATCTTCTCTGACCCGGACTTGGCCTCAGTGGTGGAGTATGGCGTAACCTTCTGCGATGCAAAAAGAGAGCCTTGCCCCAGCAGTAGGGACATACAAGGGTTGATATCGATCGATGAGACTATAATTTCTTTTGTATTCTGTTTTCTTTTAAGGTAAGCACTATCAAAACTCGATCTGAGTACTCTAAACGTATTGGAAAAGTGTCATTGCAATCGGGCACGTCGTTTTTAAATATAAACCAAACTACGTTTGATTTGATTTATTTGCTCTAAAATAAAATAAAATGTATGAAAATTAGTTTTTAACTCTTAAGGGCAACCGCTAGTGGCATTAATGCTATCTATCTAGTCCTATCTATGTAGTCCTGTCTATTTTGCCGTAGGGTTACGTCCATTGGTACTATAAATCACTATTAACATTATTGATAGATTAATATAACACTCTTGGAAATAATTTTTTTTTTAAAGAGACCTAGTATGTATAGTAGCAGTTAGATGCGAGGTTTTAGGAAAGAAAATTATGGCGATTAGGGAAGAGAGAACTAAGGTGACAGACAGTCGGAAACGACTGCAGCCAGTTTTCTGTTTTTTTAAGATAAAATAAAATTGTAGTCAGTTTTAGGAGTATTACCTATATTCCGTGAAGAAGAAAATGACAAAGAAACTATTAATCTAATATATGCAAACATAAGTAAAACAAATAGGTCGTAGGCTAATTAGTATGGAAAAAATTTGAGTTTTTAACGAAATATATATGTTCTACGATTCTGTCTGTAATTACTTTACTTACAGCTATCGCTAGATCAGGGCCGAGTATCATGAACCTACATTTCGTGGTTTTTATAACAATTCGGTAGGGTAGATTGCGTAGCAGTGACTGCTTGTTCATTTATTAATTTTGCAGTGTAGGTACAACAATTTGTCATAGTCAACCATCAACTGTAGTCTTATGAAACAGGCCCTTGCCATTCGCATCGCTCGCGTTGCATTAGGACAGTCCGTTATTCTCACACGGCCAATAGTTCGGTATACAAGGTGCGCGGCAGAGGGGTTTGCCATACGGTAGTGGTGGCAAAAAGAACTTGCATGTTCTCTCCCTAAGCACACGAAGCAAATTTCTAAAGGAATAGTATAGCCAAGTGAGGCACTAGAAAAGTTTCGCAGAGATTTACACAAATGTTGGGCGCCAGCTTTTAAAACAAGAGTTCTATTCTAAAGTTCATACGAAAATTACCTTACTTACTTGTATATATAAGGGCCAATCTCTTGTACACTTGGCACGGCGCCATCCATAACAGCATCAGCGTTGCTGATGTTGAACACGTGTATGGTGAAGTTGATAGGGAATGGTATCTCCAGGAACCGCTCCATTTGTATCGTGTCGTCTATAAGGACTACCTCCTGTTGGAATCGTTACGGCATTATTAGAAGGCAGCGTTGCGCGTGATATATTATACTCGTAATTTATAAGCCACATGATTTCGCTTGATTGAATGCAGTTTTATTGGCGAAACTTCCAGCTTGAAACTAATCGAAGTTCGATTGTTTCTAGAATTAAAAACAAACTGATATAAAATATACACAACGATTGGCTTGAGAGCCATAGCTATGTTTGTTGTTCTAAAAAAGACGATTGGAATCGATCAGAATCTGGGCCGCGTCATTATTTTCTCTTCCTTGATCTCCTCTATATTACGATTCCAGTTTTCAAACTGTCAAATTAGTATAGATCCTGACAGATGATTGCAATCGTTCAGGAATTGGTGTGCGTCATTATACCACAGTTGCACTTGCTTAGTTACCTACCCATTTACCGCTGGCCATGTTACTGACCTCGTTAACAAATGAGGCTTATTAAATAATTTCAGACTCGTTATCAAAACATCTCAATGTACACATTTTTTTTCGTGCAACGCCTCTTTTCTCCTGCGATCGTGCAACATGCGATACGGTGTAACTAATTTAACTATTAACTCATGTAAGTATTTTTGAAACAGGTTCAGACAAAAAGGGAAGGTTTGAATCAGTACTTACGTTGATGATCATATTCTCTATGATTCCTGGCATCACACCGTAACCAACTATACTAGTGACTACCAAAATAACTGCACCCGTCACTAGGGTAGCAATACTGCAGCCTAGGGCACACATTATTAATTTTTTAAGTTACTTAATTTTATAAAATAAATATTATAACACCTGGCCACGACATATCACAGCGGAGTATATGTAATGTGCACGCAATATTTCACAAACACATCGTTAATTACAGATATGCTAAGGTAGAGATCAGCGGCGGGGCACCGATATCCAAGACCACTGAAATTCAGAGGTCGGCTAAAACTTATCCACATATGATTGTTAGATTCGGATGCTGTTTTGAGATACACTCTTTCCGACATACGTAGAATAAACTACTGATGAACAAAATAAACTAAAAAAATAGATACATACGTATAGATAAAGAATAAAAACTTTAAAAACCTATTTAGAGGCTAAACATTCCACCCATGCCGGGATTCGAACCCGCGATCTCTGGCTATCCGTGCCAGCGCTTTTTCCAACTGAGCTAATGGGCGACTCAGTGGGAAAGAGCGCTGGCACGGATAGCCAGAGGTCGCCGGTTCGAATCCCGGCACGGGTAGAATTTTTAGCCTCTAAATAGGTTTTTAAATTGTCCTTAGCACGGTTTAGTGCATTAAAAAAAATATAATAACTTTGTAAGAGCGAAAGATGTTCTTAGTATTAAATAAAGAATTGAAATCACATACATCTGATTCTGAAAAGAGCGGTCTCAGTCAGTATCCGTGGAATAAAATTTGGAACGTGGAATAATAGAATTTCGGTTTTTATGCGAAGCATGCAAGGTTTATGCAATGTCTAGAAGGCACAATAAAAGGGAAATAACATGACGTTCTCTGTTTTTAAAATGGCTATGTATGTAAAGTTTACTTTATGTTGTGCAATTAAGTAAGTTGGTTTCATACTAGCTATGCTGGAGTAGTTAATTGAAAAACAATTGAACTAGTGAAAAATTCCAGTATTAGCAGTGCAATCAAAGAAAATCATTGAACTGCTAATACTGGAAAGTTTCACTAATTCAATAAATTGAACTGTTAATTGAACTAGTGAGAGTAGAGGATTTTGTTTCCGTAGCTACCGGTGCTGGTGGTATTTTAAATAATTAGGTATGTATCATTGTACAAAAATAAATAAGAGGCGAAGACTAATTTAAACAGGGGGTACAGTCGGGGTTTACCTACTGAGTAGAGTGTACACGTGTAATGGTTGATGTGCTGTCGGCAGAAGAGACTAACTGGCTTAGCTTATAGGATCTAGAAGTTTATAAACTGTATCGAATTCTATGCGAGGTTATTGTTAAAATAAACCACAAAAAAGATCCGCCGCTTTGTACGTAGTTATAGTTACTATCCTACGGATCCCACCAATTAAATAAAAATATACTCGATTAAACATTATCGGATTAGAGTCGGATATAGATTTGCTTATATTGTAGTCCTCTAAACGTAAGTGGTGATAAGATAGCCGAATTAATATGGATGAAATTTTTACATTAGTTGTAAACAACGTTAAGTGTACTTAACATCATCATACTTAGCAGCATCTACGCTGGCGGAGCCTTGTAAAGCTCCGCCAGCGTAGATGCTGCGGGCGCTTGCGGTACCACCATAACCTTTAGAATTATCTGTGTTTAAATATACACAGATAATTCTAAAGGTTATGGTGGTAATATGTATTTACTTTTCACATCTGCATCTCGAGGCCGCCCTGATACGTATGCTAGGTCTTAATTTAATGAATGTTAATGATAACACTAATATTTACTTGGCTACAGATTTTACTTCATCTTACTTGACTATGAACATGTCTTATGTGAAACAAATAAAATTGTAATTTGCTGCGTAAAGCATTATTACGTTTGTTGCACATCAATAATATAAAAATAAATCGCAGAATGTGTTGGTAAGCGCAAATCTCGAAAGCAGCTGAACCGATTTCGCTAATTCTTTAGAATATTCCTTGAAGTACGAGGATGGTTCTTACGGAGGGGATTTTTATTTAAAGGATCGACTGTTAGGCGGTACGAAGTTCACTGGGTCAGCTAGTAAGTAATAAAATTGTGGCGAATATCTCGCTGTTTGGTATTGAAAGCGTTTTTAAAAAAAATAATTTTTATTATGTCAGTTGTTCTGTTTTGAAATATTTTTTCTTGTCAAGTAGTTAAAGGTTCTGCCCGTGTTTTCTAGTTTATTAAACCATAATATTACGTGGATTTCAACGTTTTCATTATCATTTATACAGTCCATTTATTCCGTCGCTTTCAATAATGTCAATGTGGTGGACTTAATGCTTTAAGCTTTTTCTACCAGTATACCACCGGTGTTGCAAGACTGGTAGGCATACGGATGAGACGATTAAAATACTAGCTAAGCTATAAGTACCTACTTGATTCTTTCTATGCACGCTGTGTTTATTTGTAATTAGTTATACTTTATCTACGTTAGTTTATCACTTTTTTCTATCTTCTTACTGCATGTATAAGCATTAATACGACAGTCTTCAAACGACTATGTAAGTTTTGTTAAAAGAAGAAAGTTGAGCTTTTTTGTCAATTTTGTTTATTTATTGAAAATCCACTGTCAAAAAATTTGAACAGAATTCATCATCATCAGAATACATCTGCCGTTTTAAGAATCTGCTGGTACGGATAGCCAGAGGTTGCGGGTTCGAATCCCGGCATGGGTGAAATTTTTAGCCTCTAAATAGGTTTTTAAATTTGTTCCTTAGCACGGGTTAGTGCATTAAAAATAAAAATAGTGTAATCTGCTATTACCAGCATCTGCCGTTTAAGGTGCTTCGGGGTGCTAACTAGAGCGCCACCAATGGAAAAAAGCCATAAAAATAGAATAACCTTTTAATTTTAGAACTCGATTCTTGCCCGTGTGCCGACAACAATATTAAACAATCTTATCAGAAAACTAATGAAAATAGGTATCTTTAAGACATCGATCAATAACCGATTAAGCCAGGTAGCGGATAATCGAACAGTATATTTATTGGTGTCAATATATCGCCTGCCTAGGTATTTCTTAATCTCCTTTATCACTGTATGGGTCAATGTGGGGGGCCAAAAACAGGTGCATTATTTTTGTGCAGTTTTAACTACTTCCTAGACCTTGCTTCTGGACTAAGTTACTTCATTTTGCTCTGAAAGTAACTTATAGACACAAAGTTATAGTAAAAAGTTTATCACAGAAACAAAAATATAATAACATAACATTTACACACAGGCACATACATTGCTTCTGGCCCCAGACTAGGATACCCTGTGTCATGGGAACCAGAAACAACGACATCACAAACATGTAAACATCCAAGACCTGGGGTTTATTTTCCCAGCCGGGGATCGAACCCGGGACCACTTGCATTGTAGGCAGATGCGCTACCGCTGCGCCACAGAGGCCGATAATAGACCAGCAGACCCCACAGACGCTGTCCTGAGTCCTATCATATCCTGTGAATATCGAAATCTTGTTAGGGTTTCGTACCTCAAAAGGAAAAACGGAACCTTTATAGGATGACTTTGGTGTCCGTTCGTCCGTCTAGACACTAACTAGTAGAGGTATCTGAGAGGAAATTGAAACCGTATACTCAGGTACAGCCTCTGAGGTTGTGAAAAAAGGTCCGGCCGTTTTTGCCGCAAACGTAGATCTCGACACTAAAGGGAATCAAAATCTACTTCCCGTTGACCTAGATCTATGAAATTTGGCAATTAATTTGGCGTATTATGCTACAAATACAGGAAAAATGTGCGAGACTCGATTCTAATATTTATAATACGTAAGTACGCACCTAAAATTTGTACGGAAACTTCGGTCCACGAGTCTGACTTGCACTTGGCGAGATTCTTTTTATAGATTATTAAAGTAAGCGATTGTAGGTAGTATTTTTTTAGATAAAAAAAAAAGGGAAAAACTTGGCTGGAGCTACAATCCCTAGCCATGAACAGAGATAAATGGAAAGCCCTTGTGTCAGCCCCATACTCCACGAAGGAGTAAAGGGACCAAAGAAGTAGAAGAATTCTTTTAAATTAGACCGAAAAAACATAGCTAAAAAAATATAACGAGTTTAGTTAAAAAAATATATATATCAAAGCATCTTCCGTCGAGCGACAATAATACAACATTTTACAAATTGAATGAAAATATCATGTTTATTTTCCAAACGTAATGGACATATTACATTGAAGTGTATGAAAATTATTTGGTATAATTTAATATAATTATTAACGTATTTTGCTACTAAGTGTAGGAGCGTCAGCGCCAGTTCCAGCGACACTGCAATTGGATTTTCATTTATTTACGCTCTGGACATCAGTAGCAAAATTATCGGCCTTTATTCATGGACACAAATATATAAGCTACACAATGTAGCTAACAACAACTTGACACTGGCTTGACTACAACTCTTGTGGTACGGTGACGACCGCATTGTTATTTGGTGAGTAAAGTGATACAATATTAGGTTACATATCTAAAGACTTAAGTTAACACATAACAATCAGTCGATATCTGATATAATTGGTACATTTATTTAGTTCATATTCTAAAAATAGAGTGTTGAATAATTTTATTAATTAGTTTCATACTTAATGCTACTGTCACATCTGGCTTGCCTCTCGCTGGCGAATTCTAACATGTTTAAATATGGCAGATTAGAGTATACTCTTGAAAAATGTGGCGCGACGCATTACTCGTACTAGACACTTAAATTAAGGATATTTTGAATAAATTTTATTATCATATCCACTAAAGTCATAAGCTTCTGACGCCATATTTCATTAAAAAAATTTGAAAAATGGAAATAAAAATATTGGTTGTTTTATTGCCTAGTGACGACTTGGACCACAACATAATTGTAAAAAGTATAATATTGTTTTTAATAATAAAATTTGTTAGAAAGCTGACGAGATGGATCCAGAAGTAACAGCAGCCTAACCGACTCCATAAATTAGAGGGCAATTTTAGAGCCGTTGATTACTTACCAGGCTTTATCATAATATCATAATTTGATCTGCTCCACAGCATCTGCATAAGCTTAATACGGGCCTAAAACAGCGGATTACTCCAGGTAAGTACTGTGCTCAACGTGTAGGATTATACACGTTGAGCCGATTTAAAAAGTATGACACAAATCGATTCAGTTATGGAGGAATAAGACAATTCAGATACCAACCAGCAGTAACATAAAAACAATATATTTCCAGGGTGTATCAAAATTCCCTTAAATGTGCTTCTCGTCAGCACAATTGTTTTAATATTGATGGAGGGCATATCGAAAACGTGCAACACCGTCTACTGTTCGATACATTTTTAGTGCATTTTAAGTGAAAATATGGAAATGTTGACTTTTTGTTTGCGATTCCAAAGGTATCACTGTATTCCCGTTAATAAAATAGAGTCGGCTCTTTAGATCCATTCGGAGGTAAAGACATTTTGATACAGCCTAAAACGTTCTTAAAATACACACCATTCAGAAATTATAAAACATTATCTACTAAAGACAGAACATGTGTACTGAACGATGAACTGATACTGAACATAATTTGGCTAAACATGTAAAGTAACTAGTGAACCTATTATTTTAGGAGTCGTAAGACGTCATTTTGAGCAAAACTATAAATAGTTACCCTTATCCACGCGACCAAGAGAATAAAATTACCCATTGCTATAAACACAATATTTTCTTTAAGGAATGATGCCTAGATGAAAAGTTGAACTCACTACCTTTTCTTATGAATCGGTTTAAAAACTTCGACAATATTATCCCTGGCATGGGTGAAATTTTTAGCCTCTAAATAGGTTTTTAAATTTGTTCCTTAGCACGGGTTAGTGCATTAAAAATAAAAATAGTGTAATATTATCCCTTTTACCACATTCGTTGCTGAAAACGGTTTTAGCGAGTTTCTGCTCAGCATCTGTGTTGAAAATATCAAATACTCATTACCCAAACTGGAACTCGGGTGTGAGTTTATACATTTATGTTAAGTAAAGGAAATTAACAGTTACTTCTAAGCACCAAAAACATCAGTTTGATAATAAATGTTTAGTTTAAGAAGTCGGTGACTATAATGTTGGTCCTGATAACGACGGGGTATTTTGAACGTACAGTTGTGTAAAAAAAGTCAGGTAAAATCTCGATATTGGAAAACTCTTAAAAGGACCGAATACTTTAAGACTGAGTTAGTTAATAGCTGACTATTTTATTCTATTAGAGGAAAAGTAAGTAGGTAGGAAAAAGGCTTGCCACAAGGGCTCATTTTTCCATTCTATTTTTAAAGAACGTAAAAAAAGACTGAGATCACTTCAACTTGTTATGTACTTACTTTAACATTTATTTACTTAACCTACTTTCTAACTATTTACCTATCCTATCCCTAGCCTTATCAATTGGTAATCCCATTACATTCTTATCACGTCAAGAAACGAGTCACAAAATATTTTATAAGGTTTTCACATGTCATAACTTTTATTTTAACATTTATTGCACTAGTGATTTAATGTCAATATTAGATTGAAATATGTAGTTACATAATATAATTGTAGTCGATTGGGCTGTGCATTAAATAACATTTAGAGATACAATGTCTTTGTTGTAAAACACTTACCAAATGGTAAAAAAGTTAATTTTACTCGTTGCTAGATTACATTACCCCATTGGCTAAAGCCTGGGAATATATTATACCCATTCATGTGGACAATTAATTATCATTCGATTTTAATGTACGCTTTTTTCCTCAGTCATTTTTGTTTAAGCGACTGTATGGATCATTACTTTAAGTCTTAAAGTAGTAACTTGAACAATCATATGTATATAGTACCTGATTTTTTAGGAACTATAGAAACATTTTGATTTAGAGTCGAATATCAGTTTATTTGTGATTAGAGCGTTAATAGTGTGTAATTGATGTAAGTACTTATCACTTTCTGTCACAGGACAGCGAAAAATAAGACGTTGAAAGACGGGAGATTAAGCATGTCAAATTCTACATCTATTGTGTTGGACACAATTTAATAAAGCTATGAAACATAAAGAAAAAATAACAGGTATCTCTTGACGAGTGTGTCGTAAAAGTAAAAAATACTTTAGAGAGTTAGAACAAATAATACATAGTCTACACATATTGTAGCAACTGATGCGCCGAGTCAAGAGCGAATGCTGGGTGTGTGTGAGACACATTTTATTACAAAATAAGCACCAACATTGGCAAACGATTGAAATCGAATTAACTATTTTATTTTCCGGGCTTCTTAGCCCGTGAGAATATTCAAATTTAATTTGGCTAGCCTGTAGCATCATGCATGTTTAGAAACCTAGTCCTACCATCTTATACATCCCGTGAGTTTATGACAAAGGATGTCTGAAAGGAAGCGCGCTGCGCTGTATATAATTCTCATGCACAGATCGCCAACCACGTTAGATCGAGCCGGCGGCGTCGGTCGGATGCCATGTTTTAAGTCTAAAATAATCCTTGAACCTATAACATTAGGAACTACACGTTGAAGCTCGGTGAGTCTCCTTTTTACACTCATAGTGGTGTCTTTAACCCTTATGTATTTTTAAGGATTATATAAGTTTGTATCGTTGTGCTCCCACACGTCCCCAACGTGTTGTATGCGACGATCACGTTCCCGTATCTTTTCGAGTATTAAATTATTGACGTCTGAGGGAATCCGAAAATTAAATAGTTCCCGCTTTGAAGTTCGCGACGGGCCCACGTGTGTCACGCTATAATGTAAAATGAGGGGTGGCTATTTGGAGGTACTGGAGCCAATGGCGGTCGGCGCCGGCCAACCAACCAGTGTGACTTTTGAAGATGGGACAGGTTGCGTGTCGCATGTAAAATTTTAAGGTGAGCGGTCGTGTTTCGACGATGTGGGGACATGGACACAATAAGTGTAGTTGGCGGTTCATTTGTCTAACTACTAAATTGTAAGTGGAAGACTTACGTATAGTAGTGAATGCAGGTGGCCGGCTCAAGTGTCGCATTTAAAGGCGGTGGATCGACTGTACAAGATAGACAGTGGCACGTGTAATTCTACAAAGTATAGGGTGGCCGACATACGTATCGCAGTTAAAGATGGCGGGTGGTCGGCTCAAGTGTCGCATTCGTGGCTCAAGTGTCGCATTAGTGGTTCACGTGTCGCAGTTCAAGATGGCGTCGATGGAGAAGTCGGGCCGACGGCGCTGCTCGAGCAGTATAAAAGTCTGAACGGTACGCAGCGGGTCCGCCGCGTCGGGCCCGGGGCTCCCACCGCCGCCACCGCCATCGTCCGGCGACTTTCAGCTGGGCTTCTGTTGCACTTCGCGCACCATCATCTGCGGGGCGAAGAACAAAAGCAAAAGCGATTGAAAACTTTTGTGTCTGAACTGTTCACATACTTCGCACTTAAAATTGCGGGGGGAGCGTTTGACTCAAGTCCATACTCTCTCTCTCAGAGAAGGCCTGTGCCCTGCACAGGGATGTATAAAGAAAAGTTTTACGCTCCAAATATAGCTGCAAGGACGAAGTGGCTAAGGTTCTGCGTTACGCTTAGGCAGATTCATAAATAATTAAAATAAAAAGCCAAAACATTATGCGACAATGCTGTAACCTGAAAGCAAAGGTAACTGACGTCCTTTGAACGTATCTATTAATATTTCTTATACATTTCTATTTTTACAGTACAAGTTGCATGTATAATTACAAATTTTCACTATAATTAAAAACCTAAATAGCTCGCAGGATACGAGTTTTCTCAGTGGCACCCACTGAGAAACCGAATCGTGGGAGCTGTAGTAAGATTAAAATAAGAAAAGAATATTCTTTATTAAGACGGTAAGACCAGCTACAGTCTATTTATTCTTACTTGTCCAAGATCCTAAGATGCTAAGATGAGATTAGATGCCTAAGCTAGACAATTTCTCGCAAATTCATGAACTATTATGAACTTTGTTTATAAAATTGGCAGCGTGTTATCTAAAAGAGTGTTCCAGGTTACTTCATTTATGGAAATATGGCAGTTTTGGACTAAAAAGTCACAGTTTAAGGGTAGAATCTTGTTTACTAAATTGGACAAGTAAGAATAAATAGACTGTACTAGTCTTGCAAGCCTCCACCAACCCGGACTTGGCCCCCGTCGTGGAGAATGGCCTATACCTTCTTCAGGGAAGAGACCCGTGCCCCTCGGTGGGGACATAATGGGTTGATGATGATGATGATGATGAATCTTTATTGTACACCAGAGCTCATATTATAAAACATGTTTGTGACGTCCTTGCCTGG
This sequence comes from Yponomeuta sedellus, assembly GCA_934045075.1. Lineage (NCBI taxonomy): Eukaryota > Metazoa > Arthropoda > Insecta > Lepidoptera > Yponomeutidae > Yponomeuta > Yponomeuta sedellus. The sequence goes on from OW203721.1 coordinate 6,814,832, forward strand.
TTATCATAGTACAGGGTATCCTAGTTTGGGACCAGCTCGAGTGATCGTGTGCGTGGAAGTTATTATTATTATGTAAAGATACAGAGTACAATAAATTGGCTTCCTTGTTGCTAAAACCAATATCTTCCCGACAACCTTATGACGGAAAGTGGCTGAAGAGAAGGATAGTCGGTGCAAATAGATAGATAGAGAACACGTTATTCTATAATATAAAAATGAATCGCTGAATGTGTTGGTAAGCGCAAATCTCGAGAGCAGCTAAACCGATTTCGCTAATTCTTTTTTTAGAATATTCCTTGAAGTACGAGGATGGTTCTTACGGAGTAATATAAAAAAAAAATTAAAGAATCTACTGTTAGGCGGTACGAAGTTCGTTGGGTCAGCTAGTTGTACATAAAAATAGTAATTACACAGATATTTCCTAACCTAAGAGTGCAGGCGGCGGCCTTATCACTAAAAGTGGTCTCTTCCGGACAACCTGTATGTACTTTAATGTCGTCTTATCTCACCTGGTGGGAGCGGTCGGCGGCGAGTACGTCTCCGCGCGCTGGCCCGGCCGGCGCTCGCATCTGGGAGCCGTTCTCGCGCTGACAGCGGCCCGGCTCCGGAGCGCCCGTTGGCACGGCTGCAATAATAAAAAAATATTTATCCTCCTTAGCCCTGGAGGTAACAATCACTACAAGTTTTCTAAAACTGCGTAGATTTTGAAGAACTTTTATTCTTATAGTATTTTTATTTTTAATGCACTAACTCGTGCTAAGGGCAAATTTAAAAACCTATTTAGAGGCTAAAAATTTCACCCTGACTGCAAAGTAGGTAGTCGGGGCTGTAAGTGATGCAATTTGCTTAAGCCAGATGTCGCTGCCTGTACGTAATACAGAGAATAGTGTAAAGAGGATCGAAATTTCACTGATGCCGTGAGTCGCCCATTGGCTCAATTGGTAGAGCGCTGGAACGGATAGCCAGAGATTGCGGGTTCGAATCCCGGCATGGGTGAAATTTTTAGCCTCTAAATAGGTTTTGTAAACTTTTATTCTTGTTGTCCAAAAAATGATGAGGAAATATTGCACCTAGAACGGTAGGTTTTTCGGATTTCCTACTAAATTATTGGGTGTGAATTAAGAAAGTTATTCGTGACGTCCTATTTCTAGGACGCCAGGGCTTAGGAAGTTATACAGTCTACAATATTTGTAGTCTACAATTTTTATCTTAAGCTAAATACATAGGTTGTTCTTACACAGTGTCGTTATAAAATTCTAACTTCTGACCCCTAAATTAGGTAGAAACCTGTGTCTGTTCTCCTACTGGTATTAATACACAACTATATTTTAAGAGATACGTAACAGCGGAAAGGACAGAATCAAATAAAATCAATAAATCACATGCATAAATTAAAATTTGAATGAAATTTAAATTTGAATTAAATTCATCATATAGTTATTGAAAAAAAAAAATTCAGTGCAGCTGTAATCAAGTTTCTGTAACCATTTTGATATTTTATTGTTAACTTCATATTTAGTAAGTGTGTATATTGGTGAATCTTTATTAATTTTAAAAACCTATTTATGTTTAGAGGCTAAAAATTCCACCCATGCCGGGACTTGAACCCGCGACCTCTGGCTAACCGTGCTCTGGCACGGTTTTTAAAATTGTCCTTAGCACGGGTTAGTGCATTACAAAGAATTATATAATCTTTATTAATTTTATTATATAAAACAGTGCTAAGAGCCAAAAACTGTCGACTGGCAAACGCAGTGCGGCAGCCAGTCACGTGACATACTGGCACGCCAGCTCGTTTAAGAGGAGTTTGAGGTCAAGCGGCATCATTGAGTGCCTACGCAAAACTGCTGTGAGTAAGTAGTAATAACAGAGTAATATTAACAGACTCGACTCAACACTTATTGAATAATTACGTAGTACTTTCTCTAATTTGAGAAATGCGGAACTGTGTCCACAAAAAATTAGCAAAAAAAATGGCAATGCGAAATGACCTCGCACTATAGGGCTCTTAAAATTTTACGGGGTCCGAGCGCGGAAAAGCGCGTGACGGGTAAAAACAAAATTTCAGTATTTTTATTCGAAATTACACAGAAACCGTGACTTAATGAACGGTAACCGACCCCGTTTAAAATAAGTATTTTTATGGAAAATAACACAGAAACTATGGTTTAACGAACGTAACAAGTTAAACTGGGTGGCCATTGCAAAATCTACATAATTTTGGAGAATAAATGAAAAAAAAAAGTACTCTAAACAAACGGTCTCACCCACTAACACACAAGTACTTAAAACAATCCAAAAACGCTCGATAAAAGAGTCCAATATTTTACAAGGAAGAGACGTAACCACAGATTAAACAAAACACCTTTAAGGGTGTTTTAGTGGAACCATTCTTTTATAAATAAGGCTGTTAGACTTTTCAAAGTGTTTTGGTCCTTAACAAACAGAGTCTACATACTCGTGCATAACGTGAATTGGACTGACCTTAATTCCCGTAATCTAAATAAACTACCTCTAATTTGTAGATTTTTTTTAAATTTCTGATGAAAAGTTTGCAGCGTGCAGTGGTACACTTACATTGCTGCGCGGTGAGCGGTATGGCTAGGCGCGCATTCACGGCCAGCAGGTGGTCTCGCCGCTGCAACAGACTGCCCACGTGCTCCTCCAACCTGACGTTCTCCGTCCGCAATTGGTGCAGGCAAGACAGCAGCGAGGCGACTGTTCACACAGACGCGGTACACGAGTTAGTCTCCAAGTTATCTAGCTTGACCAATGACATTGTTTTCAAAGTTATTTACATTAGGGACGTTATAGTAATAGTAAGTAATTTATTCTTCCTTCTCACAGAGGTATCTAAACACAAAATTTGAGTCGTCGTCAGGCTATAATAGTCCACTGCTGGACATAGCCCTCCTCTAAAGAGCGCCACGTTGTGCTATCATAGGGGGTAATGCCCATAATCCCCACGCTGGGCATGCGGGTTGGAGATCGCAGTTCGGTGGAATTGTACTGCAGGGGGCGCTGCTGCCCACCCCCCGGTTTGTGTCCCTTAGTCGCCTTTTACGACACCCGCGGAAAGAATTGGGTTGGTGCTATTCTCTAGGACGACACCACACAGCAAAGTTTTGAGTAATCAGGACTTATTCCTATGTAATAATTCCACTCGCTAATTGTGAAGGAAAATATCGCGAGTCACCCTAGTGACTAAAGTGTTAACATACCTCAGCGCTTGCTATGTAAAAAGGCCCTAATATGAGGCTATGTGCGCAAACATAGGTGTAACTAACTAACCAATGGTAGGTTGATGACCATTATGTTAAAATCTAGATTGTACAAAGCAAACGCAGGACGTACAAATAATTCTGGTAACAAATATAAACCTAAAGATGTGTATGAGCTAGCTAGATGTCACACAATGTACAGTGCTTGCTCTCCGGTGGTTTCACACTCGTCAAATTTGCTTATTTTTATCACTTACACTAATTACTGAAAGCCAAATTTGTCTTATAATCTAAACAATGGTTCCCACATACGTTCAAATATATAAATTAATAGTTCGAGGCAGTTCAACGGTCGCGATAATATCTCCCAAGAAATCGCTCGGCTCCGTTTGTCTAAAGTTTAAACTGTAGATGTGGGGGGACTGACTGTCGAAATGCTGTGCCTGCTCCATAAGGAACTGGCTGCCCTGCTCCCATTGACGCTCCAGAAGCTGGTCCAAGCTCTGCGCGCCCGACGAACTGCCGCGGGATCCGCTCGTGCTGGCACCCTGTAACGAACGGTAATGGTAGTCACGGTGAAATCATACGATTCATCGTTCACTCGAAAAATCGTTTATTTTCTCTTTCAATCCTCTATCACGCGCAACTCTATACAGGTCTAAATGAATGTTTACGTATACTATGTAACTTGGATGTTAAAGTTTTTCATGTACTGTAAAAATGTGCAATAAGGAGTATTAATGTAATCTAATCTATAACAAAGTCAAATATTTTTTGTGACTCGTGGTCTAGTCGAACCCGGTGATTCGAATCAATCACTTGAGATAAGCAACAAGAGGCGCGGTCAGGTGCAGGATAGGTGACCACCGTGACTACCGCTAGTGGCATTTTGCCGAGCGCTTCCGTGCTTCGCAAGGCACGTTAAGCCGTTGGTGCCGGCTGCCATGTAATAGCAGTCGTTAAGCCATGTCAGAGGCCTTATGGGCGGCTTGATAACTTCTGACAGTAAGGCCTGTCACTGTCTTACAATTCTCCAACCCGGACTGGACACCAGTGATGGAGTATAACTCCGTATAACTAAAGGCCTAACTTTTCTGCGATGCAGAAAGAGACCCGTGCCCCAGCAGTGGGAACATACAAAGGTCGATTTAGATTTTTTCTAAACAAAAAGAATGTCGAGATCGCGCGACCCATACGCATGGACTGTTAAGACGGCGCTCAGCTGTTCCTGTAGACTCGCCGTCGCGCACAAGATTGAGTCTGTAGTAAAAGCGGACGGAACCCTATACTTAAACGGCGGTGCTTCGAGAGCGCAAATCCGTACGCGTGTGCTGCTAACTCCGCGCTGAGCTGCTTCTGTTGAAGCGCCGTGACAACCTGGATTCAGTGCGAAGTTACATCGAGCCGTACCTTATAAATAATCTCTTCACCACGACGACTTGCCATCGACATGCTAAGGAGACGCGGAGGACGAACGACGAAGAGCTTTAACCACACGCAAGGAATGCTAACACCACACTCACCTATTCCGGTAGACTCGCCGTCACTCACGAGTTTGAGTCTGTAGTTAAAGTGGTCGGTACCTTATTCATAAGCGGCGGCAGGACGAGCGGTGGATGTGCGCTGCCGCACCTGCATCTTACTCCGCGCTGAGATACTTCTGTGGAGCGCCGTCACTCTCGGGATTGAGTCCGCAGTTACAGAGAGCGATACCTAAATCATAAGCGTCGCTCATGCATGCGCCGCTAACTCCGCGCTCAGCTGCATCTGTAGACGCGCTGTCATGCTTCTGATTGAGTCCGTAGTAAAAGCGGACGGTACCTTATTCATAAGCCGTACCTTAGAATAAGTAGTTTCTAAATGAAATGTGAAAATACTGTTGGCGTAGCTGATAAATAATAACAATAATAATAAGCGCCGGCGGATCGAGCGGTGAGTGTGCGCTGCCGCACCTGCATCTTACTCCGCGCTGAGCTTCTTCTGTGGAGCGCCGTCACTCACGAGATTGAGTCCGTATTTAAGGCGATCGGTACAGTGCTACACAAGAAATAAGTCTCTTGGATGAAGGTACCTGCGCAGATGACCAAATTTTGGATGTGCGGCAAGTTGATCGACCAATCAGATAGTTTCATTTTATGGCAAACCGCGCGCCTTTGTTGCTATTGGTTGATTCAACGTCATCGATGCAGGTGACTATTAGTTTGGCAATATTAGCGAGAGCGAAATAGGTAGCGCTACTGCGGCAATCAATTCTGCACCTTAACCGTATCGGTTAATCATGTTGAATGTACTTATAGCTTCGGGTACTTTCGTTACACTTCTTCCTAGTCTGCGCGAACGTAGATTCCCGAAGGGACTTTTATGATGTGTAGTACTGTACCTTATTCATAAGCGGCGGCGGGACGAGCGGCGAGGGCGCGTTGCCACACGCGTGTGCTGCTAACTCCGCGCTCAGTTGCTCCTGGAGCCGCGCCGCCACGACGCTCTCCGGGTTAAGCTCGTTGCCTAGCATGTGAGGCGCCGCACACCCGCCAATCCTGGACGCGTAAGACATAAAGGGTTATCTCTGACATTTCGTCGCACAATCTAACACTCCAGCGGCCAGTTTCTGAATTGAGAATTTCGCTAAAGTCAATACTTAACTGTAGTGCTGTCATTTCGAATTTCTCAGAAAAGAGCGTGACAGAACGTTAGTTAAGTATTTACTTAGTGAAATTCTCAATTCAGTAACCGGCTCTTAGTGATTGTTTTTTTTTTATTATTATCTTTTTCAATTTCTAATTTAAATCTTTCGAAGTTTTAAGGTTCGCATCCCAGTGCGGGCATCTACCAATGACTTTGTTTTCTAAGTTATGTACATTTGCTAATTTTAGTAGCAATAGCACTCGTTCACTGTGAAGGAAAACATCGTGAGGAAACCTGAGTGTCTGCGGTATACAAATACCTCAGCTCTTAAAATTGGCAATCCGTGGTGGGCACGCGTTGTAATTAAGCCCATAAGCCCTCTCTGAGACAAGGCCTGTGCCCTGCAGCTTTTAATTGGATTGGCTCTTCTCTTATTTCCCTTTCAATATTTATACTTTGAAGTTCGCAAACTATAATAATTTTATTGTAACAAACGTGTGGTGGCGATAGTTACACTGGGGTGACTGAGGATATACAAAATTGATTGATTGTGTTGGCTACCCACAGTTTTAAAGTTACTATATTGCGGTATTATTGTAATGATATTTTTCTTGACATGTGTAAGGGTCTCATAGATATATGAACTGACTGGCAACAGATAGGACGTTAGAGAAATATTTCTCTTAAAAAAATCTCGTAACGAAAACCCTATTGCCTAGCTTATGAATCTGATGTTCCCTTTTGCAAGGGAAGGACCCTTCCTTCCCTTGCAAAAGGGAACATCAGATCAATCTTAAGGCTCTGATGATCCAACGACTGCTATTACATGAAAGCCGGCACCCACGGCTTAACGTGCTTTGCGAAGCACGGAAGCGCTCGGAAACATGCCACTAGCGGCAGTAACGGGACGGTCACCCATCCCGCACTTGACCGCTTAACTGGAGTGATTGATTCCAATCACTCGGTGCGACTACGCGCAGTCCATAAATAGGAAGCTGTTTTCGCTCCACACGTTTTGGCACCACGGGTGTCGCGGGCAACTCACTTTGTCTCCACCTTCGGCTTGAGCGGTTTCTCGGAGCCGGGCGAGCTCGGCGGGGAGTCCTTCATGGCGTCCTGGTAAACGGGCGGCGGCGTGGCCTGCGGTGGCCGCCGTACGTTCGCAAGCATCTGCACTCCGGGCGACTCTGCGGGCGAAATGTGTGAGTTGTAATTACATCACTATATTGTTAGCTTAGTTGTAATATTTGTAAGATGTTGCGTGTATGTTTAACTCTCTATCGCTTAAGCGCCTCATATCAAGTTGTGAGCGTAATACGCCTAGCGTGGAGTCGCTGCAAAAAATAAAAATTGTAAATATCAAACATAAATTTGTAAATTACAATTGGTTTTTATTAAATTATTTTTAGTATAGTATGTATTGCTTTTACATGTATATTAAATCGTAAATTAGATATTCTGAAATTATGAAGTGGTTTTCTAAAAAGACCTTATCTACAGTCGGCTCTATTTGTGCGTGCCGCTGCCGACCCTGGCTGAAGGGTGCCCTTGATGGGGATACCCAATTAATCACGGAGTACCTATGTTGGGGATTCTTACTCAGAGTGAGGGCGGGCGAGGTTGGGTATCCCTAACAGACTGGGCCTCCGTTGGGGATACACACGCATAGTGGGCGCGGTAAGGCCTCAGTTGGGGATACTCACGCATACTGTACGGGACAGAGCCTTTGTTGGGAATAATCACGCATTGAGGGCGAGACTGAGCCTCTTTGGCGATACTCACACATAGTGGGGGAGGCAGGGCCGCTGTCAGGGATAGATAGATAGAATATTCTTTATTGCAAGTACACCAAGGAATACATAAGAGACTTATAAAATAACTGTACAGTACAAGTGGCGGCCTTATTACTAAAAGTAATTTCTTCCAGACAACCATTGACGGAAAAGAAGAAACGGAAACTGAAATACGGGTAGTCGGCGCAACTAAACAATATTAGATAACATATTATTTTATAGTTGATACACATACATAAATTTTATAGAGATACTCATACAGCGGGCGAGACAGAGTCGCTGTCGGGGATACACACGCGTAGTAAGCAAGATAGAGCCACTGTTCGGGATACTCACACACAGTGGGCGAGGCAGGTCCTCTTTGGCGACACTTACGCATAGTGGGCGAGGCAGTGCCTCTGTTAGTGATACTCACGCATAGTTGGCGAGCCGGTCGCGACCATGGAGACTACGGAGGTGGCCATCGCGGCCCGCTTCTTATTGCGCACCGTACTGCCGCCGGCGCTAGTACTGGCGTCCTTGTTAGCCGAACCGCTGATGCTGTGGAAAGTCGGTAACTGTTAGTGGGACAAAGTAGGCCGAGGAAGAAGAAGCTTGTTTGTAACTTTGAACCATTTGATGTAAGTAATATAGCGTTACATTGGATGACAACTGTGCAACTACAATTTTTACGTAACTATGTAGCTTTATTTCTATAATATAAAATGAATCGCTGAATGTGTTGGTAAGCGCAAATCTCGAGAGCAGCTGAACCGATTCCGCTAATTCTTTTTTTAGAATATTCCTTGAAGTACGAGGATGGTTCTTACGGAGAGAAAAATAAAAAAAAATTAAAGAATCGACTGTTAGGCGGTACGAAGTTCGCTGGGTCAGCCAGTAAGTTGTCAGTCAGCCACGAAGTTCGCTGGGTCAAAAATAAATAAAATTGTCTTATTGATTAAATCGGCATCTCATCTCATTAAATCGGAATTCTCAAATGAGTACCATTGCTGCATTTCGGAAAATTTTACCGCGGAAAATTAATGTGGTTTACGAAATGTGGAGTAAAACTCCGTTTAGTGTCAATGTGCGTGGTGAACTTGGTAGTTAGATCACAGGTTTGTAAAAGCTTGTAATTAACTTAGGGCGAGGAAGCAGTTTGTAACTAACTCTAGGACGAACGAAAGCAGATGAAGATTAGTGAACAGAGAAGATAGCGTGTGTAACATGAACTCAATCGCTCACCGCTGCAACGAAAAGCCAGAAGATACATCGCAGAACGCCATTTTAATTTGCGTAAAAAATTAACAAGTGTCAATTGGTTTAAACACGTCATTAAGTCGCTTTACCATACTATAAGAACCAAAAGTTTAATTGCAGTGATTGGTTTTGCGTAATTCTATTTTAAAGTAAGTAAACTAAACAAAAAAATCGCCGACACAGGTATAGCGGAACAAACATTTAACATATTATTATTATTAAATTCTTTATTGTACCTGTAAAGATTGTACAATTGGCGGGCTTAATACTAAATAGTATATTATTCTAGCCAACCAACAGGTGACGTGGAGAAGATGGGGGTAGTCACAAACGGTGAGGTGATATTTTATCGTCAAATATATATTTTTTAAATTAAACTATGTATTAATATGTACAATAATTATAAACATAAACAAATATAATAATTAAGCACATGTATAAAGATGAATAGATAGACTTTATACTTCGACATATACTTCGCAATGTACTTATATCGCAATGCAAGCAAGGAAGGATCCTCCTCACATTGTTATAAGCTTCATGGATTTTCGCCTTGACAATAATTGAGATCGCACGTTCGTATGCTGCTTCGCTTGAAGCGTTCCTACAAATGTTAATAATGAATAACATTCAAAGATACATCATAAGTCAAAATGTTTACTTTACATAGAAAATTCCGCTTTTGTCCATGTTATTTCTGTGTGCAATAAAATATAACTTTCAACAAAGTATAGTTACACAAATAATTAGATTAAGCTAGTGTTCTAAATCATCATCATCATCATCATCACCATCCACTTCATGTGTCACGACAGAAGCATCCATTGTTTGCCGACTATTTTATCGTCGGACCATCTAAGTGGAAGTCTGTTGGCCGACTGATCGTAAACCTTAGTTGCTAGAATGCACATGTTTGCAGGTTCACAGACGTATTCAATGATAAGCTGAGGATGCTGTCACTTCTTGGCATTGGTAACCCAAGCATATAACCAATCTACTTCCTTCTCCAATATATTAGTCCAGTCCATCTAAAGGTTGTCTGGAAGAGATCACTTTTAGTGATAAGGCCGCTGTCTGTACTATTAGGTTAAGAAATATTTGTGTAATTTCTATTTTTATGTACAATAAAGTGTTCTCTATCTATCTATCCTATTTTTTACGTTCCCACGTGTTTCGCTCACTAGTTTAACGCTGTTCACAATCCGAGACAGTCGATTTGGGGCATGATTATGCCCATAGATTTGACTAATTTGAGAGACGATTGGAATCGCTCAGAGTGTGGTGCGCGTAATATATACAGTTGTCAGCCGCTAGGTAATAAACAAACAGTGAGTATACATTATTGTCTACTTAGAAATACGCTTGTTTGTAGTGGTACAATGCACTAATGGTAATATCGCAAAGCGTTTGTAAACAAGTCGCTGGAGCGTTCAATAACTAAGTAATTAGAAACAAGGGTAAGCAATGCCTGCTCTACGTGTGGGCCAACTCAAAGCAATCATTCATTGGGTAATGAATTCGGCCCCCAATTGACAAAGACACACTGCATAAATACAGTGTACAACGTGTGAGGTAGTTCAGCAGCTTAAGGTGTTTCGGGGTTAGCACTCGCGCCACCAGTAGAAAAAAACCATTACTTCTTTTGTTAGTTACACTTTATTGCACAATGAAAACGTTATTAAAAATTAAACTTAAATAACAGGTTTGTGATAATAATTACGTGCAAAGGCAATACCGTCTTTACCATAAGGGCACACGGGGCCCGTGCCCAGGGCCCCCATTCTCAGGGGGGCCCCCGAAGGACCTAAATTTCTCTCTACCATTTATTCTTAAAACATTTTTGTCGGACACATTACTTTTTTTCGCAAATTAGTAACTTTATAAGAAGGTATTTACAGGGCATAAACTACGCCATTATATCAACGAAGACAGACGGTCCAAGAAGGCTCATTTCTATCTGGAAGCTGAGGCCGAGAGACGCCTATGGATTTGTATTCCGGGATTCCAATAACTGAAGCGCTAGCGTCGAAATTGCTTAATCGGAGCTGCACCGTCTAAACAAGGCCTAACATAAATGTCGACATCGTCTATGGTCGGAGAAATCCCCGAATGACTTTCAGTCTGTTATTTTATTAGTGAGTGGAGTTATTTTGTTTCGTTTTATGTTTAAAATTGAGTAAGATAAACAGAAGTTTTGATTTGTTCGTTTGTGGTTCATTTAAACATTATTTCACTATGGCAAAAAGAATATATTTAAGTGGTTCAGAAAAAAGAAAAAAAGTTGCAGCTCAAAAAGAAATAACAGAAAAACTTCCAAAGCTCACTTCGTTTTTTACGGTTGAAGAAACAAATAAGCCGAGAGATTATTCATTCTCATCACCGCAAGACAAAAGTACCTCTGAATGTCACCAGGAAAAAGAGTTTACGTGTGAGGAAAATGACAATCACACATTAGATTCAAAACCATCGACTTCAACCTGCTAAAGAAAAAAATCCATAATTGCTGACTACAAAGACACATTTGAAAGAAAAAGATTTCGCAGCACACGCATCACTTTTTTTGAAGGATCATCAGAGGCGGCACAGTTGAGAGGCAAGGAAAAGTTTCGTGTAGATACTTTCATTCCCATAATTAACACATTAATTACAAGTTTAAAAAAACGTTCGGCAGCATACCAAGAAATTGATTGTCGATTTAGTTTTCTTAGTCAGTTAACAACAATAGGATCTGATGAGTTGACCAAAAAATGCAAAGAATTTGCAGAATTTTATCATAAAGACATAAATGCAGATGAGTTCAAAACAGAATGTTTGCATTTAAGTAAGTGAATATGTAAAAAACATAGTAAAGCAATCGGCGGATTTAAATATCTCAATCTTACATAACTTAATACTTAAAAGCAGATAAATTGGAAGAAACTTTTCCAAACGTAGAAATTGCTACAAGAATATTCCTTTGCCTGATGGTTACCAATTGTAGTGGAGAGCGATCATTTTCGCAGCTTAAGAGAATAAAAAATGAATTACGAACAACAATGTTACAAGAACGACTAAGTAATTTGTCGATTATGTGCATTGAAAGTGATATCCTTCAAAACATTGACGTTAATGATATAATAGAAGATTTTGCTCAACAAAAATCCCGAAAGAAACCATTATCGTAATCAGAACCAAAAAATAGCAGCATTCGAATATCATTAATGACATCTAATATAACATCATACTGTATCTGATTTACCTATAATAAGTTATAAACTTATTTTAAAAATGTTAGTATAATTTGCGTTTTTTACTTTCCAAAAGGGCCACCAATTCTTGTGTGCCCAAGGGCCCCAACTTAGTTTAAGACGGCGTTGTGCAAAGGCATCTAAAAGCGAACAAGAGAATTCTTAACAACTGTGACAACTATTTTAAGAACTAACAGTCTAGAACCTAGAATCAACAACCAAGGACTTAAATCACTTTTCGCCAAAAACGGCCGTTTTTAGCGGAAATCGATTAAAGTTCTAGTCTATGATCCTAGGTTCTCGACGTCAGGTGCTAAAAATAGATATCACAGCATTGAATTTAATTCAATGGTCGCAGTTAACATTTTTCATACCTATTAACTTTTAGATAAAAACGTATTATAAAACATGTTATGATTTTTGTGCACGGGTGGCGCTAATTAGCACCCCGAATCGCCTTAAAGTTCATAGTTACATAAGTGTACCACACCAAAGTAAAACCAGTGTCTTTGCCAGGTGTTTTTATTATATTGTCGTATACGAGAAACAGGCGGTAAGTGTCGTGATCCACCCCAAGCCTTGTCGGGGGTGAATCCCCCCCGCATTTCGTAGACGACGTTGAGGCCGTTTCAGGCGGTCGAAATACTTACATACCCAGTGATTTGGCGCATCTCGCCTCAAATATCGTCATACGTAACCAGCCCAGCCGTGACTTGGCGCACCTCGCCCTAAGTTTTGTGATACTTACACAGCCTTGTCGGGTCCCATTTTGTAGTTGACGTTGAGACCGCCTGAGACGGAGGAAACATTTACTTACCCAGTGATTTAACGCATTTCGCCCTAAGATTTGTGATACGTACCCAGCCTTATTAGGGTCCTGCATTTCGTAGTTGACGTTGAGGCCGCCCCAGGCGGAGCGGCCGGGCGCGTGCGTCGGGTGCGCTGCGTGTGCCGAAGCGCCTTGGTCCAGCGCCGCCTGGGAAAGAAACGACAGCTCTTTGAACGTTTACCATAAATAAAATATTCATGGACATATTACACAGATCTCGTTAGCCCCACACTAAGTACAATTGACTTGTCATACAGGTGCTAGCTCGACGATACTCACTGATCTATTCATCCATACGTTTTCTCGGAAACGGTAAGATTTGGACGAAAATGATGTATGAGAAAGTTGTAGGAAATGTATGAATTACAGCCATCCTATGAAGCCGATTTTTGAATTTCGAACGCGTTCCACTACGCGAAGGTGCTAACTCTGTAGTTTACCGGCCGATTTGGATGAAATTTTGATAGAATGGTGATATAGTGATCCGATTGAAAAAAAAAATTTTGGTTGTTCGAAATTCAAAATGGCGGCGCAGATATAGCCGACCGAAAAATCGACCTTTGCGCAAAAAAGTCGGCAGCCAACTGGGCATATGCTGGAGATATGCCGTAAACGGCATCGCGTTGCCAAAGGACCCAGGTATATGAGAAAAATCCGACATCTTGGAATTTCAAGATGGCGGCCGAGATATTGATGATTGAAAATGACAAATTTTTGTATGGAGATTGAGTACTAAAATTGACTTTTCAACAGAGAAATGGGACAAACTTGCGAGGCCGGAGGCTGAGCTCCGCGAAGCGGGCACAAAAAGTTCTGCCGCGGCGAGGCCGAAGGCCGAGCTCCGTTTAGGCCGAGGCCGAAGGCCGAGACGATTCAAGTTATAGCGCACAAGTACCAGCGCAAAAGCAAAAAGGGACAAACTTGCGAGGCCGGAGGCCGAGCTCTGCGGAGCGGGCACGAGGAACTCCGCCGCAGCGAGGCCGAAGGCCGAGCTCCGTTTAGGCCGAGGCCGAAGGCCGAGACCATTCAGGTTACGGCGCACAAGTACCAGCGCAAAAGCAAAATGGGACAAACTTGCGAGGCCGGAGGCCGAGCTCCGCGAAGCGGGCACGAGGAACCCCGCCGCGGCGAGGCCGAAGGCCGAGCTCCGTCCAGGCCGAGGCCGAAGGCCGAGACCGTTCAATTTACGGTGCATAAGTACCAGCGCAAGAGCAAAGAGGGACAAACTTGCGAGGCCGGAGGCCGAGCTCCGCGGAGCGGGCACAAGGAACCCCGCCGCGGCGAGGCCGAAGGCCGAGCTCCGTCCAGGCCGAGGCCGAAGGCCGAGACCATACATGTTCCCATGCAACAATTCACTACAATAAGTGTCTAGCGAGGCCCTAGGCCGAGCGCCGCGGAGAGCGGAGCTCGGAGCGGCTGGGGGTTGGCGCGCGTAAGCGCGCAGGGGGCTCGCCCCCTAGTTATATATATATAAAGCTACAATCCGGTATACTCACTGATCTAACATAATACGTTTTCTCGAAAATGGCACGAGTTGGACGAAAATGATGTATGACAAAGTTGTAGGGAATGTACGATATACGGCCATCCTATGGAGCCGATTTTTGAATTTCGAACGCGGTCCACTACGCAAAGGTGCTAACTCTGTTGTTTACCGGCCTATTTGGATGAAATTTTGATAGAATGGTGTTTTAGTGATCCGATTGAAAAAAAAAATTTTGGTTGTTCGAAATTCAAAATGGCGGCGCAGATATAGCCGACCGAAAAATCGACCTTTGCGCAAAAAAGTCGGCAGCCAACTGGGCCTATGCTGGAGATATGCCGTAAGCGGCATCGCGTTGCCAAAGGACCCAGGTATATGAGAAAAATCCGACATGTTGGAATTTCAAGATGGCGGCCGAGATATTGATGATTGAAAATGACAAATTTTTGTATGGAGATTTAGTACTAAAATTGACTTTTCAATAGAGAAATGAGACAAACTTGCGAGGCCGGAGGCCGAGCTTCGCGAAGCGGGCATAAAAAGTTCTGCCGCGGCGAGGCCGAAGGCCGAGCTCCGTTTAGGCCGAGGCCGAAGGCCGAGACCATTCAAATTGCGGCGCACAAGTACCAGCGCAAGAGCAAAAAGGGACAAACTTGCGAGGCCGCAGGCCGAGCTCCGCGGAGCGGGCACGAGAAACCCCGCCGCGGCGAGGCCGAAGGCCGAGCTCCGTCCAGGCCGAGGCCGAAGGCCGAGACCGTTCAGGTTACGGCGCACAAGTACCAGCGCAAGAGCAAAAAGAGACAAACTCGCGAGGCCGGAGGCCGAGCTCCGCGGAGCGGGCACGAGGAACCCCGCCGCGGCGAGGCCGAAGGCCGAGCTCCGTCCAGGCCGAGGCCAAAGGCCGAGACCGTTCAGTTTATGGCGCACAAGTACCAGCGCAAGAGCAAAAAGAGACAAACTTGCGAGGCCGGAGGCCGAGCTCCGCGGAGCGGGCACGAGGAACCCCGCCGCGGCGAGGCCGAAGGCCGAGCTCCGTCCAGGCCGAGGCCGAAGGCCGAGACCATACATGTTCCCATGCAACAATTCACTACAATAAGTGTCTAGCGAGGCCCTAGGCCGAGCGCCGCGGAGAGCGCAGCTCGGAGCGGCTGGGGGTTGGCGCGCGTAAGCGCGCAGGGAGCTCGCCCCCTAGTAAATTATATATAGATAACATACAAGACCCAAGACAAACTAGAAAAGTTCGTTTCCTAGTTTGAGCCAGCCGGGGATCGAGCCAGAGACTTCGCCACGCCACCGAAACGTCGAGAAATAAGGTAATTACGTTTTACCTAATAAATAATCGCGATTAGACCCGTTTAATACATAACTATGTATGAGTATCGCGAATCATTAAGAAATACTATTGTACACTTGACATGGGCGAATGGGCATTCGTTACAAATGTACGAAAAATGTTACGATAGCATAGGTTGCTATGGCTCAGGCTTGAAACGTCCGTTTTCCTTAAACGTATTTTGCTCAAAATGTCTGCTTTTCCATAATGAATGCACGTCATATAAAGCAGTAACTGGAATAAAAACAAACAGTTCATATAAGTCGTAAAGATACGAATTCTAACAAGTAGTTGGTGGTCATTGATATCTCTCGTAAATTTCAAGAAACACCAACCCATTTTGACGACCTCTGTGGCGCAGCGATAACGCATCTGGCTGCCATGCGGGAGGTGCCGGGTTCGAACCCCGGCTGGGAGAAAACCACAGGTCTTGGATGTTTACATGTTTGTGATGTCGCTGTTTCTGGTTTCCACGACACAGGGTATACTAGTGTGGGGCCAGAATCAATGTATGTGCCTTGTACATGTAGACATCATAATATTATGTTATTTTACGTTACGTTATATGTTTTTACTTTAACAAAAATGTTTAAGTAGGTACATATACATCTAACAGAATTAAACTTCAATAGTTACAATTACACAAATCTCCAATATTAACAATAAGTAGATGAAAAACTACTGGAAATTCGCGACTTTTGACATTCGTAACGCGCGTGACTTCTATAAGCTAAGCTTTCAGCTTCGAATCCCGCATCGCGACGATTTGTTACGAGAACGTTTAGTAAAAGAGATCTCACGTTCACTGTTTAATTTATAGACACTTCATTGTATGTTAAAACCTTAGACACAAAGTGGTTATGTACGAGTATTTTTGCTGTATATCTTCTATACTATAAAAATGAATCGCTGAATGTGTTGGTAAGCGCAAATCTCGAGAGCAGCGGAACCGATTTCGATAATTATTTTTTTAGAATATTCCTTGAAGTACGAGGATGGTTCTTACGGAGGGAGAAAAAAAAAAAAATAAAGAATCGACTTTTAGGCGGTACGAAGTTCGCTGGGACAGCTAGTAATATATAAAATAAATATATTATCTTAATATATAAAACAAAGTCACTTATAACTGGTGAAGAGAACGACAGGACGCCAGGTTTTTTATTTATTGTATGAGACTCCGTCCAGAATAGCAGAATAACTATTTAAATATCCAAAAATTACACGGGATTTTTTTTGTAGGCCACGCGGACGAAGTGACGGGCAAAATCTACTATCTAGTTTCATAAATAGAAATATTATAACTCGGCTTGCTGGTAATATTGACTTGTGTAAGATGGTGTTTCTTTACATAAAATCCTTGCTATCTATCTTGCATATAAGGATCGCTTTCTTCTGCAAGATGGAGATAGTTAAATCTTCTGCTGCCCGACCCCATAGTATACTATAACACATAGCACTATGGAAGTAAGGAAAATAAACAAGCCCTCTATTTTTTCTGACTGCATAGCAGGCCTAAGCTTGTGTGCATTTTGTCATGTACTAAACTTACATTTAGTAATGAAAATTTAACCATCGTCTACTTAGAATTTAGAAGCAGATTCGCTGCGTAAAAACTTATTATATGCGGGAGAAGTATTTACATGTATTGGTACCACCTTAATTTCTCATAGTTGTGTCTGTCATTATAAAGTTGGATGGATGGGCGGACAGACTGATGGAAGGATCTTAGGCATACCGCTCATACTTGGCATTGTTCGGCAACAGAACCCTAAAAATAAGAGAGAAATATGACGCGAGGGACGGAGGCCACAGCTCCGGTACTGTTAAAAACTTCACAAAATAATGAATGTACGACACCTAGGCTTTATTTTGTGGTGGATACCATCTATAACTGTTTATATAATTTATAGTATTTTTGAATGCGGACGGAGGCGGTCCCTCCACATCTCCGGTACTGTTAAAAACCTCACAAAATAATGAATGCGCGACACCTACGCTTTATTTTGTGGTGGAAACCATCTATAACTGTTTATATAATGTATAGTATTTTTGTATGCGGACGTTTTTTTTTGTTATAGGGCGTTTATTTCATTGCACTTTTTACATCGTGCGAATTAATTTATGCCTGTGTCACTATTTGTAAAATGTTTTCCTTTAGTTTAATCAGCCTTGTAGTGAATCCTCTTATCGTAAACTTACATGAAATCAATTTAATAAACCGTTAATAATAACTATCTAAGGGATTCGCGAATAATTAAGAAATACGTTAATTTAATATCAAGCGAGGAAATATTTCAAGTGCTTTCCTCTACAACCCTTGCTTGTCGTCGAGTAACCATCCTCTTCTCTGCATGCTTTTTGCTTCTGGGTGCTCCTAAAGACAGTCCGCGGCCCGAAGTTTCACGGTACTTGCACACCCACAACCGAACAGACTTAACGCTTGGGCCATCGCGAAGTCGTTGGATCCGGTAGTGAGCACAGAACTTTATACGAGCGACATCGTAGGACTGGTTGCCGTTGAAGAACGCCTGTACGGCGAAGGCGCGGTGCTCTTCCGACCACGACGGCATCGTTACTGAAAAATGCCTGTCGTCGAACTTTCAATAAGGTCGCCCTGCCAAGGGCCAAATTTGGGAGTACTAGGAAGTACGTCTGAATTATGCCTCGACCGTCTAGCGGTAAAGCGCTAGAGTAACAATTCTACGCCGCTGGGGCTTTTGTTTGATAAGCGCTTACGTTCATCTTTGATTGTTTGCATTGTACGTGTCTGGTTTCCATAGAGGTCCTAGTTTGAGAGCAAGGGCTAGATTGTGTTAATGCATTGTAGTACAACGACCACTACGTGACCTATCATTACCGCTGCAAGTCTACGCGCGCATACGTATCAAATCTTATACATAGTCGTCAATGGGATGACATAAAATAAACAAAAACAATTGTTAAAACACGTCACGTGACCCAACCAAGTTAAATCTGTCATTGTACTACAATACTGCCTTTAGCGTCCCATATACCGAAATTAGAGATGCATTTTTTTCTCGCATTTGCCATATGCCGCGTATCCTTTAAAAATATTGCCGCGTATCTTTTAAAATTAGGAAACCACTTTTTGATTGATTGATTGATTGATTGATTGATTGATTGATTGATTGATTGATTTATTTATTTATTTATTTATTTATTTATTTATTTATTTATTTATTTATTTATTTATTTATTTATTTATTTAGGGATACTTTAACACGCTTTTCTTTGTTTAAAATAGGGCGTCCCCCACTCTCTCCCGGCTAAACGGTGGTTGTAGAAACATTAAAAACTTCAGGGAACTAGCACATATAAACTTAGAATGAAAGTTTTCACGGCTAGGTAGACTTTAAATGTTAACGACTAGGTACAAGGCGACCAACATATAAATAAAACTTCGTGAAAATTCCATTAATAATTATTATTTATAAGTATGTATATTAATATTTGCACTTAGAATGAAACTTAGAATGTAAGTTTTCACGGCTAGGTAGACTTTAAATGTTAACGACTAGGTACAAGGCGACCAACATATAAATAAAAACTTCGTGAAAATTCCATTAATAATTATTATTTATAAGTATGTATATCAATATTAATATTTGCACCAACTTTTCCTCCAGCAACTCTGCGATTGTCAGTTCGTGCTGCAGCTGCGATTGTCAGTTCGTGGTCTCACTCGAGAACCTTAGAAAAATCTAATAAAATATAAAGATCTCGTCAAAAATTTTGTATCGAACTCCACCGAAACGGATTCACCGGTTTTTATGAAATTTTCTGTATATTTGGTAGGTTTGAGAATAGGTCGTAGGCTAATTAATATGCCAAAACAACTTTTGCAGGCCAGCTGGTTTTATTATAAACTGGCTGACCCAGCGAACTTCGTACCGCCTAACAGTCGATTCTTTATATTAGAAAAAAAACTCTCCGTAAGAACCATCATTGTACGTCAAGGAATATTCTAAAAAAAGAATTAGTGAAATCGGTTCAGCTGCTCTCGAGATTTGCGCTTACAAACACATTCAGCGATTCATTTTTATATTACTAGCTGACCCAGCGAACTTCGTACCGCCTACCATTGATTCTTTAATTTTTTTGCTCCGTAAGAAACATACTCGTACATCAAGGAATATTCTAAAAAAAGAATTAGGGAAATCGGTTCAGCTGCTCACGAGATTTGCGCTTCCCAACACATTCTGCGATTCATTTTTATACTATAAATTATTTATTAATAAAAATTGGCTAATACAACTTTTATTATTGCACCAACTAAAATCCTCCATGTGCAATAGGAGGTGTTCGGTATTTTCGGATATTTTACCGTAATTTCAGAGTATCGATAAAAAGATAAATTTGTAATTAATAAGATAATTAATAAGATATTTTTTATGCGCATTATGTAATGCACTAATGACAAGTGCATGGACTGTGCCGATGTTATTATGTATTAGATAGACAGAGAACACACAACCAGAACAAATAAATACAAATGGTTTTTTACTGAGAAGAATGTTATGCGAATGGTGGGTTGGTGGCCGCCGTATCCCTGCATTATTGTGAACGAGTGTTGTACATAGGTCTGGCCGCAGCATCAGTGTTTTCCTCCTTTCATAAGAATACTAACTAATGTTTTAGAATTGCAAGTTGTCCATTGCACTCATGAGACCTCGTTATTAATTTATTTAATTAATTCTACAGAACAGAATTAAGTCGTTGTAGACAGGTCGCTACGGCGCTCATTAGGGGAGGGATATGTCCAGCAGTGGACTAGTATAGCTGACGACGACGACGACGTACTCAACCAAAACCTACTTAAATATAGATGTTTGTGTTCTGGACTGTAGCCCAAGGTATATAACAAAGCAGTTTGGCAAAATGTTAGTGGGATATGCAGTACTTAATCTAAAATCTATGTATTAGATTAAAGATTATTTCAGAAAAGATGGTCAGATGGGAGATTTTTCTCCACTACAACTCCACCCGAGAACAGCAATAAATAACATTGTACATTGACATTCAACAAACAGAATGTAAATTTGAAATAAATGTATGATTTGTGATCCTACATATTTAAGTAAACAGCGATGTTTAGGTTCACATGGCTTCGTCTTGCCGCCGTGGTTTTAATAAATTGGGTTTAGATAGCCACTTGCACTCGTGTGGGTGGGACTAATAAACAGGAAAAGTGGACGCAGAAACATATAATAATAATTGAACAGACCGGAAGGTAGGTTGTGTTATTATTAGATGGTGATATATGCTCGTTCGGTATGTTTTTTCACCATTTTCAACGAGGCACACGCTCGCCTGCAGTGGATAGTGCGGCGGCAAAATTACGTCTCCTGTTAAGCGAGCTTTGACGCCAAAGCTCGCTTGACAGGAGACTTAATGTAAGTGTTTCGCTGTTTATTATATTCCACGTTATTTTTGCGAAGGGAATCTCTTTCTGAGAGAAGGACAGTGCCCTGCAATGGGGCGTATAAAAGCTACAATGAAATTGAGGGACAGGACAGATTTGATGGTTTTCAGGGAGAAAAAAAAATATTTGTATAGGTCTGTATATATACAGATTCTCATCGATTTTTAAAGCCTATTCTCATACAAACCCGTAAATTTCCATACAAACCTACTTTGGTTATAGTTTACAAATGCGATAAAATTTTACAAACATAAAATAGCACACAAATCAGGGATGGATCGAAGGCTTGCCCACACAAAGATTAATAAGTTTGTGCTTCACAAAAACTTTTTACGAGGCTCAAATATCTTTTTAATTAGTTTCTATGCTATTTTGAACAGAATCGAACCTCAATTTGTATCTTAGCATATGGAATAAATTTAATTCCTGTCTATACTATTTTTATTTTTAATGCACTAACCCGTGCTAAGGACAATTTTCTCCTACAATTTCTTCCTGGCATTTGTAAATTAAAACCATAATACGATTGTATGCGGATTTACAATTGAGGAATCCCCATAGCTAGAACCATGCTAAAACATATAAGTATGTTTGCTAGAGCAAATTAGATATTTTGAAGTAACGATTGAGTAAAGTATGCGTCTGTCTTATTGGCGTCAAAATAAATGTGTTTTTTTTCTGCCGTTTTAGGCAGTTATTTCGGTTTTATTTACGTCCGTCCGCCACTTAAAAGCAACTTTGCCAAAAACGTCCGTGTTAGGCGGAATTCGACTTTCTCGGTCGTCGTATGTTCTAGGCTATGCAATTCTTCAAATTGCTTATAGGATTGTTGAAATTTTACCGCGTCACTTTCATTTAGCTAAGACGCTAGAACTTAAAGAAGCCACTTAGGAAAAGATTTTCTCAGTTGTTTACCCATTAAATTTTAAAGTAGGCTAAAAGTTTAAAGTAACATACATACATACATAACCTCACGCCTGTATCCCAGAGGGGTAGGCAGAGACCAGGGACTGCCACTTGCCACGATCCTGACAGATCATTTAATGTAACAGGGTAACAGAAACATTAGAGGACTTTAGGGTTTGGTCCAATTATAACTAGATGACGGTATTCCCAACCCACGTGGGCGTGAGAATGTCACATGGTTTTCAAGCAGCTCTTACAATGTTTACAATTCAACAAGTTACATGTTGCTTACCTCTCAGACAAAACAGGAATAGAATAGAAGCAAGTAAGAATAATCAACACAGTAGAACGCGAAATCGTGCACATGTGTCAGACAGCTTTTGGTATAGTATATACAGTTATAACTCACCATATTATAAAAAACACCACCGCCCGTACAGCAGCGTTGCCGTGACGTCCTTCAATCACTCAAATATTTATTAAAACATTCACTATATTCACACACTTAACACCCGTCTTCCCTAAGCGGCGTGACAACTATGAACAGACGCGACACTACTCGCGCGACTACAAACTACAAACTGACACTATTTTTCTTACTCTGTCGCTCGGTGTGCGTATCCACGCGAGTGAAAGAGAGATACGATACGCGGGTAATCTACACATGGTGCGGTTGTTTGACAACGCAGGTAGACTTGGCAGGTAAGGGATGGCTTGGCGTAGGGTGCCCATGCCTGTTTTCGATTGAGACGGTAATACCTACTATTATTATTGCGATCTACGTTATTTCGGATAAGCAGTGCCCTAATTCATACAACTACGATTCATGGTTTGCTAAGACTATTCGATGAACATTGTATAGTTGATTAAAAAGATTGTACGAATCAGCTACGGGTGAACATGAAAGTATCATAATAAACTATAATTTGTAGTTCTATGAAAGGCGATCTGAAGAAAAAATTATGCCGGTGATTCCTCAAATTTTTAATACCACCGATGGGAAATTATTTAACTGATGTCTCTTGAGCAACATTTTATAAGAGTAGCAAAAATTAAGCTTATAAGATAATCTTTTTTCTACCGACTTAAAAAAAGGAAGTGCTTCTCAATTCGTCGGAATATTTTTTTTACTTTTTATGTATGTTCCCGTTTACATCAAGACCTCAGGACCTTTTGGATTTTTTTTTGTTGGAAAGGGTAGATTTCACACCAGGAAGTCCCATGGTCATGAATTCAGAATCTTATAATGGGATTCTGGAGAAATGTAGGGAACTCTTCGAAGTTTAAAGGTCCCTTGAACCCTGCGATAAATATATTTTGGAGTCGATGCCGAAAGTGTGCTGGTTATATAACTTGGCACCGGCTCCAAATTATCCTACTATTATACCTACGCGTCAACACCTTTTTTAATTTAAAGGTCATTTTCGTTTAATTCAATTTTAATGACTTGGTTTCCTAAGTTATGTACATTTGAGAAGTTATAGATTAGCACTCGTAGTGCACTCGCTAACCTCGAAGAAAAAATATCGTGAGGAAATCTGAGTGTCTATGGTGTTCAAAATACCTCTGCGCTTTACGCGTGGTAATGAAGCATACTCTCTCCCTCTCCCTAAACGGCCAATATATAAAAAAAAATTAAATTATTTCCGTGTTTTAGTGCTGTAGTATCTCGAAGTAGGTTTCTGTTGTAGAATTCATTAAGTAAACACGGTCAGTCATTGCATAATAAAAAGTTTGTACTTCGTGCAAAACTAAATTCAGAAGCTGGCGGATAGCCACCCTACTTTTGAGCAAGTCTAGATCACTTAATAGATTCACTGAAATGACGAACGAAACGACTCCCTAGCTTTCGGAGACGGACACCCCTTTTCAAGTAATTTTAGGGTTCGTTACCAGGCAAATCAGAAAACTAGTTCTTACACCATTGAGGCATAAAATGTCGGTTGCAAAGATAAGACAGGGTATGTCGGTGTAAGTGCAAGGGGGTTGATAGGAATGTTTGCGCGCTAATAAAAACTCCAAACACCCTCCTAAAATAGTTCCGATTTTTTTATTGTGTGGTTTCAAAAGAAGTCAAGTTTTTTACGTTACGTTTTTTACGTTACGATTTTTACGTTACGGGTGTCGGCAAATAGGAAGGCCGTGTATTCGAATCCCGGTATATGCCTATGACTTTGTTTTCTATGTTACGTACAATCGTGAAGTTATAATAAATAATAAATAAATAATCAATGTAGTGCACAAGTTGTTTTACATTGAGGCTCTTTGTTTTTCTTTCAGTGTCAGGAGAAAACTACTTATGACAATATTTATGAAAACGATGATTAAAAACGATGCCACTAAACACTCCTTTGAGGCGTTGCATTTAATCTGTGGTTACGTCTTTTCCTTGTACAGATTAATTCAGTGCCCGTTTTTGAAGTGTAGGAATTCTGTTTTTATAAAAAAGACACTGAAAATTCAGTAGATTAAATTGACTTTTGTTTGGGCTTTGACCCGTCCCATCATTAGATTTTGTATGAGTCTGTTGAGCGCCCCTACTGTTTGGCCGCTGGCTTTAGATATTAAGGTATAAAGCAGACATATTTTTTGCGTATGAATAAAAGAAGCATTGTATAGAAAATGTATTGAAAATTACAATACTGTATTTTAAACAACCGGGTTTCAAACAAGTGTAGAATTAGTACCGGTTATACTTATTGGTACTGCATGTTGTAATAACAACACTGAAAGTTGCGCGTCCTTTGCGTGCTAACATTTATATTTTACCTACATACATAAACCCAGGGATGTATCTCCGATGTGCCGCCGGAGACTAGAAGTTTGAGAAGAGAAGAGGATTGTCAGGATCGTGGAAAGTGGCCAACCATGTACTACACACTCCTCCACCGCCTTGATTATGTATCTATTCAGGTATACATCTGTGTGCGAAAACGGAATGTCTACTTAGCTCTGCCGTGAAGATGAGGTGTAAATATGTATGACACATTATGGATACCGCATTTCAGTGTATATCTGATACGTGACAATGATATTGAGCCACATAATTTACGACAAAGGCTAGAAGATATTTGGTTTTGTTTTAGCACACAAATGTTTACGTGAAATGTTATACAATCAGGGCGCATGAAGTATTTATAAATATTGGAAATATGGGTTAGTATATCTTAATGATTCGCGATTTCCCCATGATAATATTTTCGCTATAATATTGACAGAGTAGTTTGTCTTGCAACGTCTGAAGTGGAGTTAATGGACCGAAAAAGTAGTTTGTTTTGCGGTCGAGCGTTAGTTTTAATACCCGGTAACTGAGAATACAGTTCTAATAAAGAACAAGTACATAGAAATTATTACGTTAACTGAACCAATAGTTTAAGGTAAATGGAAGAACCGCAACATCTATCCCTATCTATAATATAAAAATGAATTGTCGAATGTGTTAGTAAGCGCCAATCTCGAGAGCAGCTGAACTGATTTCGCTAATTCTTTTTTTATAATATTCCTTGAAGTACGAGGGTGGTTCTTACGGAGGAAAAAATTTAAGAATCCACTGTTAGGCGGTACGAAGTTCGCTGGGTCAGCTCGTTTCTTATAAATTATAATTTAATAAATATATACCTTATACTATTTTTAATGCCCTAACCCGTGCTAAAGATAGCCAGAGGTCGCGGGTTCGAATCCCGGCATGGGTGGAATTTTTAGCCTCTAAATAGGTTTTTAAAAAAATATATACCTTGTTTAGGATGGTCTAAAACATACAGGGTCGGTAAGATTCACTGTTAACACTTTCCAGATATTTAATCATTATAAAGTTTCATTAACGTGGACTGCATTTCTGTGCAGTCTGTCTGCAAGATTCACTGATAATGACACTTTCTAGATATTTTATTATTATAAAGTTTCATTAACGTGGACTGCATTTCTGTGCAGTCTGTCTGCAAGATTCACTGATAATGACACTTTCTAGATATTTTATTATTATAAAGTTTCATTAACGTGGACTGCATTTCTGTGCAGTCTGTCTGCAAGATTCACTGATAATGACACATTCTAGATATTTTATTATTATAAAGTTTCATTAACGTGGACTGCATTTTTGTGCAGTCTACGAAACTCTAATGTCTTGACTGCCTCGTTGGTCGAGCAGAATCATGTCTGATTATCTCACCGGACGTGGTAGGTTCGATTCTCATTGGCGGCTGCCGTACATTTGTACAAATGGCCTCAGTCTGCATCTATTTCCATGTTTTTGATGTCCTTGCCTGGTTAACATAGCATAGGGTGTCCTACTTTGGGCCCAGGACAAGTGTTTGCGTTGTGTGGAAGTCATTTATAAATAACAGCGGTCAACTGTATTGTGGCAGCTGTGACAGAGTGTTTACGAGCAAATTCGGTTTTGCATCTCACGGCCGAGCGCATCTGAAATAAGTCCTTGCCGGGGCGTCCACGTCAACCAAATCATTGATCGAATACATAAATAATACTTGCCTTCTTACAATGAAACGTTGTGGCACGAAAACACACAGAAAAATCGATGGAAAAGTTTCGTGCATAACCCTGAACAGAAGCTTAAGGAATTCAGATAAAGTCAACATACTACTAAATACTAAGTACTCAATAAACTTCTCCAATAATAAAATAATAACAACAACTTACTTGTTTTTGCACTTGATGAAATATGTGTGGGGAGGTGCCAGGATGTTCATTCTGCATACCCGCCAACTAATGTCATAACCAACCAAACAAAGGAAAACAACATTATAAAAGGTATCAAAGAGTGCTATTTACAATTAGGGATGCCTCGTTAAATAAAGGACCTAATGATATCATGCACGTTAACTATCACTGTTACAAACAGGATGATGGATGGTGGTCGGTGTTATTCACTTTAAAAGATCACCTAACATTCTAACCCCAGTTGCATATAAACTCGACATCAAAGTTACAGCGGACAAAAAACATGAATGAGAAACTTGTACTGATAGTACTTACGTAACAAAGATTATGGACTAGGTACACTGTGCATTGAAGACTTTTCTTACATTTTTGAAGCTTTTAACTATGTAACTATGACGTCGAATTTATTTGTGAGATCGTAAGTTTAAAAGATTATCCAAGCTTATTTCTGAAACTACGATTCTTCTAAAAACTCCTCAGATACAGTTTAAGTACTCTGTGGTTACGTCTTTCCCTTTGCCACAGATGCAATTTAAATACCTAGGATTTACACTGCATTTGAGGAGTGTTTTGAGGAATCGTGTTTTCATAAATAACACTGTAGATCTGTATAGGCAATGTTTAGCCGGTCACTGGCCCTAGCTAGACAACATAATAAGGCATTAGATGAATGAGGCAATACTTGGAAGATTTCAACAGCAAAAGCGTTTAGTGTAATATTGATGGTTAACCAATCGAGACTAGCAATTTTTGGTATCAAGTTACAAGGGCACTCCTTGTTTAAGATTTGCGTTACCAGCCTCATGAAGGAACAATCGTCTATCCACAAAACCTTCGAAGTAACTAATCCAATCATCTTCATTCATCGAAGTTTATGAATATCTGATTATTGACATATTTTTCCGCCTGCCATTAAGGCTAATAACGAGAACTTTTCGAATGCGTTTGTGGGTAGAGGACGTATGTTATTTGTCTAGCTAGAGGCATAGTTTGCGAACTAGACGGTATGGTCACGAAAATCACAGATGATTCTGCAGTCATGCTGTAAAGACACTCATGTTAATTTAAGCCCAGGTTTTCATAAAGATTTGTGATAATATGACAATATTAGCACCACAATCTGCCGTTCGTATCGTGACATATAGCAGCTAGTTGGCATCCGACCCGCAGATCCCTTAATAGAAGCGTCAGGTAATCACAGCAATGAAAGCAGCTGATTGTTAGGTTCTTATGACGACTACGAGTATTTGTATGTTTAACTATGATTTAATTATTAATATTACTAAAGCGAATGTATTCACACGGCACAACACTGTCTTCTTACTTAATCGTTTGCATGTTGCCCTGATTTAAATTTATAGTTTGCCAATTGCGTTGGAGTAGATAGTAAGTCTTGCCAATAAGGCTGGAAATTTGATAGCAAATTTAACGACTATTAGAAATCTAAAACCAAATTTATTTTAACATAATTCCCGTTCAGTTTGTCCAATGACAATGTACAAAGTTATCAGCTGTCTTCGGCTCGAGTTTTAGTGGAGAAAAAGACAGTGAAAAAATCTCCTTTCTGACCATATTTTCTTTAATTATAGAATAATCCATCAGTTGGAACGAGTACCTTCCTAACAAGATTCCACGAGTGCAATCAAGAACATGCAAATAAACAAACACAATCCCTACAAAAGCAGGAAAAACCGAAACTAATATACCAATATTAATATGGCAATGGTTGCGTAAACTCAGTTTGTTCGACTACTTTCCTTCTATGAGAGAACGTTAAAGTGGACTTTCCTGGTTTCATTGAACTACTCCAGTATTGCCAAACACCTGGAAGGTTGTTGAAACTGCGCAGTTAAACAAACAGCAATTTTGACGGACCTGCTTAGGTTTCATTAGCTAAGGCAACTAAGGCTGCTCGCCGACTGAAGACATCAACGAGAATCGAGACTTTTCCGAAGCTTAAGGCTGGTGTTACATCGGGCACGCCGTCTCGCTCGTACAATATATTTTTTTGTGATTGTAAGAAATTTCCCAAGTTTCGATCTATGTGATTTGAGGATTTAATACATAATAAAAATACGGACATTTAAACAAATTTTGCTTGGTCTGTAACGAGTTTTCGATTGAGAAAATTTGATTCCAAAATTAATTTATATTTATTTATTCAGACAACTCAGGTCCAATAGTATTTGTAAAACAGCTGTTTAAAATGTTAATATACATCTAATTGATTATTCAATTAATTTTTTCACGCTTTAAATACACTTAAAATTTGTTCAATAAATAAAACAAAATCACATAATATGATAGATATTTAGTCTGCCTATAGTACGAAATTAACTTGTTGTTTACGAATTGATTCAGACTTAACAATAATTAAGTCTGAATCTATTCATTTCATATTGGATTAATTAAAATCCGGTCAATAAATAAAAAGAAAATAACACCACCTCACATAAATTAAAGTTACCAACCATTTAAAGACCGTAAAAATTGTATTATTATTACTATAAATTAATAACTTTCAAACTTTTCTTTATTAAAAACAATTTATAGCGAAACAAAATGTATTGAAAATGTCCGTAATTTAATTAATCTAGCAAACCCTCAGACATTTCTCAAAGGTGTATTCATTTTATTACCATCACTCAAAATATTATACTGCGCGAGCGAGACAGCATGTTCGACGTAATCCCAGCCTTAAATCAAAATCTTGTTTGTCGTTGACGTCGGCTGTGGTAATGCTGCTTCTTTACAATATTTAGAAGAAAATCTAGTATTTTTTACATTTCCATAAAATTAATCCTTTTCAAATAAGCTAACTACAGATCCAATACTGGAAACATGATTTTTGTGACTGAAACACAATATCTATTCGCCATAGAACACACGTATTACAGACCAATCACATCCATGTATTCGGTGTAGGCAAGAATGGTCAGCCAATACAAATGCGGCAATTCATTGCGGCTATGTGGACTAGCAGTTTGTGCACTGCAAATGGGTCCTAAAAGCAACCCTAGGTTTTGCGTACTTTAAGATTTTGTTAAGTAGCGCTCCAATGAAAGTAACCACTGTCTTTTACAAAACACGATTTTGCAGAACTCTTCAACTCCGTAACTGCTGAAGTTGATACTTAATACAATACTTAACACTCTCTCTCTCTCTCTCTCAGAGAAAGTCTGCGCTCTACAGTGGGACGTATATAGGCTGCATTATATGTAAGACAAAACAACTGACAACCTTCGACATTTTGTTAATAGATTGTTAATGTACGAGAAACGAAAACTCTACACGAACCGGCGATGAGAGAGGATCAAAATTGGATATGAAACGAGAAGAACTCGGGACATGGGAAGGCGCTAATATCAATAGCTGTTATTGACATACCGGATTAGTTAATAAACAGTAGCTGATTGCGTTACTACCTAATTTATAATGGAGAGCAGTTTCTACATCCCGAAGAATGGTCGGGATAATTTCGGCTAGCGACCAGGGAGCCAATTTGCACTTCATTAGCAAATAATTCGTATACGACTCTAAGGCGCAAGACTTGAATTGTACATAAACAGTCGCATGGTAATTACTATGCGACTTTATGACACCACAAGGCGAGCGAAAATTATTAGCAAAATTACGCACAAGACTTTGTAAGAATACATGCAACTGATTTATATGCGACAAATTTCGAATAATTGCGTCCACGCTTTCAATTCGCATGGGCGAGAATCGCCTCCCAGCCAGCTATTGCAATCATGCACTCGCAATTTAGTCAACGCGTCGTACATTAAATTTTATTAGGACACTTCACGTCCAATGTTAGTAGCATAACCAAATCTGCTAATGAGATGAGACAGTTTACGTTTTGCGTTAGCTACCTACTACATAAGTTTTCTGTATAGGAAAGGGCCGTTATTCGTCACACCTGGGCCTAAATTCTGTTAATGTTTTAAAATTAAGTATATAGACGCGACAAATTTCATTTCATGCGGCTTCAAGTATTAGCGCGCTCACGTATCAAGCCTAGGCTTCAACGGTATGAAAAAACACGTCACGCGACCGTATATCTGACGTTGAACTACAACGCACTAACAGAATCTCAGCCCCGGCTTAATTTCGCAGCAGACGATCATAGTAAATGGCCAGCTCCATGCTGAGAGACGTGAGAAGAGAAGTACGCGAGACTCAAGTGAAAGAAGACAGCTGAGGACAGTATTGTGCCGCGGTGGGTCCGTAAGCACCTGTGGCTGAGCGTGTGTCTGCGCGGTGAGATTCAGTCGCTGCGTTGGCAGCGGCACCGATACCAGCAGCGACTCGCGCTCCCGTCCCCCCTGGGCCCAGCGAAATGCTTGTTAATTCACTCGTACTAAGGGGCCTATTTCATCATACAAGTAAGATCCTAGATTCCGTAAGTCGACACTCGCTTTGAATGCTAGAAAGGATTATTTCTACTTTGTTGAGAACAATCCAGTTAATAACGACTAGAGCCTTTTGACCGCTGTTATCCGCTCGAATCCAACAATGTAATATGGGCTGAACCTACTAAAAGCACATTCAGTTCCACTGCTAGAATCGAGACTCATGGCATGACAGTCCTTTCCGCTGATATTCACGGGATTGTTCACGCATAGAATAGAAATAAAGCGTTTCAAGCGTTCATGGGAAGAAGGAACGTACACCGAAAAGGCATGAAATACCAAGAACCGAGTTCCGTCCTAGAACCTGTATAATGTAATACCCCCCTAGGGCACTGATGAATCTGAGCTTTGAATTGCAAAGAGGTTTTTAGCAAATTATACATGCGTGTAAAAACCCCTTAAAGCATTATATAATAAGACGATACGTTTACAAGGCGTGGTCAGTATAAGAATTAATAACATTTTAATGTCTTGCCATGCTCATACATAGTTGTACGTATGTATAAGAATGAATGTTCATTAGTTTATATTTCAAATGAAGATATTGACCGAATCTTAATGAACGACCATTGTAGACGATTCACTTGTGTCATTTTGGGAACACTAAAGATGCCGAATAAACGCATTTGACTTCGTTGGATTTTTACGAAAATTTCCTAATTTCGGCTTCATACGTTTCGTCTTTTGACGAATAGTGACCCAGAAGTTACACTCATACCTACCCATACCGAAAATTTTCTTTTAAATAACGCATTTCTTCGTCTAGTGTCGTGACAGTCGTGACACACACTGCAATAAGTCACTCTTAATAATTTGAACATGATTTGAACGATTCTAAAGGCCGCTGCTTCGCTAGCACCCATCTCTCTCGCACATTCTAACAATTTTCATGATCGTAAGAAGACTTGTATAGTTAAGGTGCAAGTTTTATCACAATGAAAAACATAGGAATAGACAAACAGCAGTGTATGGGAGAGGGAATGGCGGAAGTATTTTAGTGTTCGTCTCACAATCCGGCAAGTTGTTTAAAAATATACATATTCTCATTCGTTAGGCCATATATTGAAACGTAAATATCGAAAAGCATTTTGTACTATAATACGCCATTGTATTTTTTTCTAAAATGCGCAACATCTCGATTAGTTATTTATTTAGTATGTTACTTATAATATTTTGGTTGAACGAATCTTGACAGTGGAGATGATGTTAAAAGATAAATACTTTTTTGTTTACGTACGTTCTAAACGTTTCGTAATATAAACTACCGAAAAGTCACTACAATCACGTGGTGACATATAAATCGGTCTCAAACTATGACATCACAACGTGCACGTAACGCCTTATTATAAGGTATGAAAGGTTTTATCAATATGTGAGTTATCTCGTACAATATTTTTTATAGGAAAAAGTTTAACTTCAATGAAAAACTAAATCCTTATAAGTGTTTTACTACTAGTACGTGTAACTCTTATTTTGCATTTTTTGTAATCAAATCAACGTATTTTATTCAAAAATAACACAGAAACTGTGACTTATTGAACGTGACAAGTACGTGTAAAACCCCCGACCATATATATTTTTCTTTTTTCCTAAGTTTTTCTATATTTTCTAATTTATAAAAGCAATGTCACTTCAATTCATGTTAGACAAAAGTTTCCCACTTTTGCATTTTTTTCCAATTGGGCTATTCACGATTTATGTAATTTGTAGAGCGCTAGCGCGTACTATATCGCTCTTTATATAGTTTGCGCTATACGTTGGCTTACTACCAAGATTCCTGCCTTCAGTAAATCATTGTCCTACATAAAAGAATGTCCACAATACTCAACATGGTTGTAAGCATTTTGTATCAAACACCGCCACTACAAATTAGCGTGTATTATGAGGAGCGTATAGCTCAACTACAACTACATGAAATAGTGCGAACTCTTTAAACCTTTCGGGAGGCATGTCAGTCTACCGGCACCCTATATTTATACACATTGCACACGTTGGACTCTGAAGCTCGATTCGACCCAAGTTCGATTCACAGTGCGGGAATGTACCCATGACTTTGTTTATTTTAATAGTTACGTACAACTGCGTATTTGAGTAACAATACCACACGTTATGTGAAGGAAAACCTCGTGAGGAAACCCGCAGTTTGGTTGGCTCCGCACGTATTGACTTGTATTTTTTTGTAGCCCACAGGAGCTGTCAGGATGGTATAGGTGCTGGGCAAGCCTGCTCCATCTAAAACCATGTCCCAGGCACTGCAGCGTCCGAATAATTCACCCATCTAGTCTGAGTAAAGGTGCCACTGGACGCTCTGTTTAAATCATCTCATTACGTAAATGTCGAAGGGTCGAAGTTTTATAATACAACAAAAATATCGTTAAAGGTGACTACGTCTCGTTTCTATATCAGGCTGGGTGATATTTATTTTATTTTAATTAAACAAGAATTATTAATGCAAAACTGAAATCCTAGAAACGTTGATAAACTTTCAGGCAAGGGATGTCGTACAACTGCTCCTTAGTAATAAAATATGCTATATTCAATAATATTACGCACTCGCAGGAAAAGTCTGGAAATAATAGGCTATTTGATAGTGTGAAAAAAAAGTATTAACTATATATTTGTATCAATTATGAGTTTTAAAACCGATGTAGGAATTTTAACTAAATATTTCCGAAAAAACACAGGATATAACTTGATAACCTTGTATCGAAGCCGTAGCCGTAAACAGCCAGTATTGGTCGAATCTATAATGACGTCAGAGCTCAGTAAATATAGCGATCCGAGAACCAAGTTGACTTGACGTTTGTTTGTGTAGTGACCAGTGACGTCACTGATTCCTGTGCGACGTCATAATGCTCAGGAGTGTCTTGGCGGCTTATTTTGAAAATTATTTTTTTATTGCTTTTTTTTGAAAAATATTTAAACACTAAAAAACACCACTTTCTAGGCACTTATTAAACACCAAAGAAAAATATAAGTTGGTTTTCAGAAACCTGTCAAATAGCCTATTTTATTGTTTTTTGAGTGTAAAGGAAACGTTTTCATAATTTAGACTATTTCCTAACCACCTTCAAACTGTATTTTATATGCTCTTTTGAAAAAAATGTGGGGCTATGCTTGCCGTCGTCCCTACTTTCTTTTATTTCATATCTCCACATACTCAAATAAAAACAAAGTATCCCTTAAGCCTGCTCTTCCCTTTTGCACGTCTCCCACTCGGACATTCTAACATATTTAAATGTAAAAGCATACTTTGGTCACACAGTTAGGGACATATTTGCGCCCAATGCAGGACATAGGCCTCCCTCATGGTTTTCTAAGCTTCGCGGTCTTGTGCCATCCGCATTCAGCGACTCCCCGCCACCGTAACAAGGTCGTCAGACCATCTGGTGGTCGCAAGGTCATTTTTGATATGTTTTCATTTTAATATATTTCAATCTAACATATAAAAATGTCGTGTCACAGTGTTTGTTATCGAACTCTTCCAAAAGCGCTTTACCGGTTTTCATAAAATCTTTTGTCTGAGAATGGGTGATTAGATCGTAGGGTAATTATATTAATTACCCTACGATCTAATCACCCATTCTATTTATATTGTATTTGCAAGTATTTTTATATTACTTTGTTATCAACTTAATACCGGAATCCCTAAAGGCCTGGCCAAACCAAGGCGTCCAGGTCGCGTCCGCGGTGGCGATAACTACGCGTGCAAAAGTTGTTCACACTGTCGCGTTTGTTCTTGCGTTCACCAGGCTGGAGTCACGTCATTAACTACAATGCTCTCTGATACAGAAAGTGAAATTGAAGAAATTTTACTTTTGGCTGCTCTCATTGAAGATGAAGAGGAACAAGAAAGGTAAGTACAACACAATCACAGTAATTCTAGTGAACGTCAATTGTAAGCTAATGTCTCATTAGGTATGTTTTTTTTTCAGAAGAACAAGAGTATGGGTACACAGTATAAATGAAAGCAGAGAAAGGGAAGGTGAATTCTATACCTTGCACTGGCAATTACGTGAAGATGAAAAGCGATTTTTCATTTACTATAGAATGTTTTTCTCGTATTCTTATAATCAGACTGAGACGTATCATATAACAATGGGTATTTGTGAACCTCATTTATAATTACTTCCGGTTCCATGAATACTTTAAAAACTAAAAAACACAGTTTTTTTCAACAAAAATAGCTGCGTGCAGCGTCCTAATGTAACAAGCGCGATCTGATCGCCACCGCTGCGTGCAGACGCTGCACCGGGACGCCGCGGCCAAACAGAGGACGCGTCGATGTGAACACGTCGCTACAAGTTCGTACGCAACAACTGATCGCTACCGCGCACGCCACCGCGGACGCGAGCTGGACGCGTTGGTTTGGCCACGCCTTTACTTGATTTTTTTTTGTCGGATGAGTCCGAGCAGGTTTCGCGCCAATTATGAATAAGAATTAAGTTAATAATGAGCAGTGCTTACGAAAATTTGTACACACTATTTTTATAGAATAACGTAGCGTCAAAAGATCATTGGACTCTCTCTCTCTCTATATAAAACTAGTTAGTTACAGGATGAAGATCATTTATCTAAAATGTACCAATGTCACTTTGTAGCACAGCGTCTTTTGTGCTTATTTTAGAATAATTAAACATGATACACTAGCGAGGCTAATGCCAGAGAAGTAAAAGCAGCGTTGCAGGCCTGGGGTCCTAGTTATGCGCACCCAAATTCTAAGCGATCCCAATGCCCTAGCTGTCAAATCCCATACTAATTTGACAGTTATAAGATTGGAACCGTTCAGGATTTGAGGCGCGTTATATAGGACATTTTATGGGAACACAACGTCACGATAAAACATTTATCCCATTATCAGCTAAACTAAAATCCGTAATTCGACGGAGCGGTTTTACAGATAGAGTGTTACCATGTGTGAGGAAAATAAAATAGTGATGAGGTTGATCGCTATTTAATTATCGATAAAATCCGGCCCTAAGTATAAAATCGTCGGTTATCTAACAACACCGCTCAAGTCATTTGAATAAACCTTACGGGAGAGGAAGATTTATTATTTTAGAAGATTTTGGCCTGGATATTAGTCCTTTGGGCCATCAACCATTATTTCGTTAGCTAACAGTGCTGCCAGTATT
The DNA here is from genome assembly GCA_934045075.1 of Yponomeuta sedellus. Lineage (NCBI taxonomy): Eukaryota > Metazoa > Arthropoda > Insecta > Lepidoptera > Yponomeutidae > Yponomeuta > Yponomeuta sedellus. The sequence goes on from OW203721.1 coordinate 6,851,158, forward strand.
AAGTAATGAGAAATCGTGCCGTTTTTTACGGTTTAACAACAATCGATATTTTCTTGCTTAGTATGTACATCAAGTCAATTTAATAGCATAAAAATATAACATGAAGCTTGCACATCAACGTCTTTATTATTAAATTAATTATTACATTCCCGTTTTAAATATAAAACTCGAAAAAATTAAACAGGTTTTTTGTTCGGATCGAACCGGATCGTACATTATCGACGAAAACAACACTAGGCTGAACCTGGCAACATTATGCGATTTTGAGTTGTCAAACCGCTCCGTCGAATTACGGATTTTACTTTAGCGCCATCCTGCTTTATTCCACCGCGTAAAGTGAGATGCCCTACCAAATAGTGGGATAAAACATTTATCTTGATCTTATGCTGCCCTAGCAAATCTTTCAGTAATTGGAACAGGATTTGAGAGGTTCATTGGTAACATGCTGTTCGGATGACGATGATAATGATGTACATGCCACAAACAGAAATAGGAAACAGAAAACATCGACAAGCTTATTGCCTACGTAGATATAATATAAGGGAAACACACGCCGAGGGTTGGTCTTTTAATCGTAATATGAAAAACACTTTAGGCCAATTAGGCCTGGTATGATACTGGTTCTGTATTTGGCTATACTGAGTGTAACGAAACCCCTATACATTTCCATAGATTTGTATTAGTCAATACATTACAGTTTCTCATATGGTGGCCAATAAATAAATACGGATGTTATATCTTAGAAAAAAGCGAGTTTTTAATTTTCAGTACAAAGCGCCAATTTCATAATGTAACGCCTTTACCACGTTCCACTAAGGAAAGACATTTTTCAAAATTTCAAAGTTTTCTCATTAGGAGAACTTGATCGTTGTAGCAACACGCCCCTTTTCGGCACAATAAGAGATAATTGTTACACCATATGTCAAAAGTATATTTGGATTAAAAGCCACTCAAATTGCAATTGCAAGACCAACCCTTTGCCTCTCCACTGCTTAGCAACTTTCCTAAGGTTCTTAAATAAAAAAAAACAGGACATTTGACCTTAATTCTATAAGCCACTGTCGAAAAACGAAAAGTTGCTCAGCTGCAGACCATTTACTAACATGGTATTTTATTCAGAAGTCGGGTGGTAATCGAGAAAGCGAAGCTGCGAAGCGAGCCAAACTGAACTGTAAACTAAAGGGGACAGTGACCAAGTTAGAGTGCCATACCTGTTGCTGCGGGGATCGGATATTGGAGGGCTGGGTCACGCCGCTGGGCCCAGGCATTGGGCTCGGCATGTTTGGATGCCTGGTCATTGGGAAACTGTCATTAATGGCCATTCATTAATTATTTACATAATACGTTAAGGAGGGGGATGAACTAATGACATTATCAGAAAGGGGGAGAGTCACAACTTTCCTGACGTCGGACGGATAAATCTAAGCATAATAAACTAAATTTTCAAATCTAAGAAAAAAACAATCATACTACTGTAAGTTTGTAACACATAGTAATTTATTTTATATGTTTTTTTTGTTGTAAATTTGATCCCGTGAAAAACTATCGTACAAACAAAAACACAAGGAAATGTTTTAAATTAAATATTTCTGAAATATGTGACGTCACAAGGTGAGGGGTTCACACAAATGTGACCACTTCTGACAAGGACGGACACAGGGTCCAAAAATTATGAAATTCATTCAAACATAACTTCTTTTTAATTATTGTAAAAAAATTGTGTACTTTTGATAAACGGTCTCTCCGACGATTGGACATTTGAGACATATTTTTGTTTTTGATTGAGAAAAATTGCTAGTAAAATGAATAATACACAACATTTCTTCATCAATACCTAAGTGTTCGAAAACAAAAAAGCTATTAAAATGTTCGTAATTTTATTGACTAGCAAAATAAATAAATATTCATGGACATATTACACAGATCTCGTTAGTCCTATACTAAGTACAACTAAATGACTTGTGTTATAGGTGCTAACTTGACGATAGATTTAATACAATAAATACATAGATAACATCCAAGACCCGAGAGAAACTAGAAAAGTTGGTTCCCTAGTTTGACCCGGCCGGGGATCGAACCCGAGACCTTCGGTTTTACAGTCAGCGTGCCCAACCGCTGCGCCACCGAGGCCGTAAACTGAATATTTTTTACAATCATTAATAATGTTAGAGTAAATGTTAAGGTGAGAGTGAGACGGCACGCCAGACGCATACTTAATAAGTGGCATTAGTCACAATGTATTCGATAAGGCGATTGGCAGTGTTTTGTTTCATGCTATGAATTTCATTCTGTATAATTTCTCAATTTTAGCTAGTGTAGTGTTACCGGGGACTCGGCAGCGGTGAGGGGCTGTGGGCGGGCGGCGGCGGGGGCGGGGGATTCGCGCCGTAGTGCGGGTTAAGAATCCCGCCTTCTGGCCCCTCTGTCTTCGCCTGTGTGCGGGAAAAAAACACCTTACTGTCACTAGTACAAGGTTGAGAAAGTAGCAGCGATGATGGACTGGTAGGACAACGGTGAGGGATTCCCACTGAAAACAATGTTAGAAGGATTATAATGATCGTTAAGGCGAAATTAGACGGTAAATTTTTCGTTCGTCTGGTCCAGTCTGATCTTTTACTCGGATGGTATCATAGAAATAACGAATTAACTCATTAGTGCATGGAATCAACATCTTTCGTTTAATTAAATTTAAGATTCACTTAAAGATCAGTGAAACTTCTAAAGCAAAATGATCGTTCATTCGGAATAAGCAATTAATTGTGTAAGTAATTTTCACGTATTTTACTTTTACCATTCAATTTAACTTTTACTCAAAATTATAGTAACCGGTATCAACATCTTTTATCTTCACATAATGAACATCAGTGAAATATCAGAATGATCGTTCATTCGGCATCATTTCGTCAATTTCGTCATTTAAAGTGTATATGTATGATTTTTTCGTCTTTTACTAAAAGATGTGAACCCACGTTCCCAGCACGTAGTACAAATCTTTCAGTTGAAATATTACCTTTTCCTAACAAATAATCGCTATTAAATATATAATATGTCTTCTAGGGTAGTAGTTGTCCTTGGCCAACCCTTGCCATCCAGTAAAAAAATAAATATAGTCAAGTCGTCACACCATCTCAAGGAAGGAAAGTCTAAAGGAGGCATTAGTCCAACAGCGGAACACAACCACATAAAGGTAGTATTTACCTTCTTGACGATCTTTTCAACGGCATCCATGGGAATGTCTGACGGCGAGGAATGGTGGCCACTATTCTCCCACATACTGCTAGCGCTGGGAGCGCCCACATCACCCACCTGCCAAGAGTTCACGTCACTTCTAAAGCCTGTTATGGAACTAGCACAAAACCTGAATACGATTTCTTCACTGTTGATAATTTAAACAACTTCCACAAGGTCTGATTTTATGCAATCACATAAAATGATAAAATCACCTATTAAAAGTTGAAATAATAATCACAAAACCAAAATGAACAGTGAATTTAAACATGTTCTTATTGAAAGTAGCTAATCTTATGAAAAGGCTGTTATCTTCATTGGTTTTGGGTTGTATATCTACTCCGTATCTAAGTTACCATGGATGTAAACCTATATTTTCTATCGAAAACGTAAAATCCATTGGAAATGAACTGGCATGACCTAGCAAATAACGGTATTTTAACGATTTTTCGAAAGACTTTCTTTACCTTCGAACAAACCCTATCTGGTGCTTTCTTTTTTACTCAGTTCTGGTTCGAAGTAGGTTGAATATGTACGATCCGGCGTAATTTTTCTACGATCTTCGTACTATCCTCGATTTTTATAAACAGAATATTTTTTTGCACTCGAGGGTCGTTAAGTCCAAAATGATCATGATTCATTTGAATGATTCTAAAGGAAAACATCGCGGTTACTGTTTTCAAGATGGCACCGGCCATAAATGGCATATCAACACCAACAGTTTTCCAGCTGTATTACATTGGTGTTTCGACAATGTTCACTTAATTAACGCTTTAGATTACCAATATCTTTTATCTTAGTGTTTCGGGTTCGCTGTAAGTGCCTTATGGAAGCGGGAATGGGCACTAATATCTTTACAGTAGCACTTTTTGAGGTATCTAATGGGATGGTCAGCTGTTTTTGATGTCGCAGGTGACCGTTCAGTGGGAACACCAATATTAATTTAAAAATCTCGTTCACACTTCTTGTCTGTGACCGATTTATCTTAGTCATACGCGTTTCTTTACGATGTATTCCTTCAAAGTTAGCTAGTTTTATTGCTACTACCGATTCACAGATATTCCATTCGATCCCACAACCTCACGCATGTGGGGAAAGCAGTTTACCGACAAGCTTATTATAGAATGTGAAACTCACCGAGGCCAAGTTGGAGGCGTAATCGACCGGGTTGGCGGCGGCGGCCGAGACGGCCTTCCGCTTCTTGGTCTGCTTTGACTCCATGGCCTCGGCGTTAGTGATTACAGACTCCTGGTGCGGCTTGCCTGGCCCGGCCTGCACCACTGAGGTGGCAGCGGCCGTGCTGTGAAGATGAATGCTTTGTTAACTATGAACATGGATTCTTATTGCACTTAAAAACGCGTTATGCTACAATTTCAAAAATTGCTTGAAAAAGGCTTGGGATAAAACTTTGTAAATATATTGCAATGCCACTTATAAAGGTTCGCAATCACTGGTGGTGGTATCGAGAAAGTAAAATGAAGATTATTTTGGAACGAAAAAAAAAGGGTCCTAAATAATGTTTACAATTTAATAAAAAACCAAGTGTATCAAACAACATTTCGATTGTTGGAATAACTTTGTATTTGGCCTAATTTGTACCTGTTAAAAAGGGTTGTACCTCAACAACCACGTCACTTCGATCGTACATGTGAAACAAGTGGGGTATCATTACCTCACGGTAGCAGTGACGGTGCCAGAAGCGACCGGCGCTGTGCTAATGACGCTGGGTCCTTCAGACTTGACGGGCAGCGGTCCGGCGGCCGAAGCGTTAGACTTGGGAGTGGCACCGCCCGACGCTGCAATGAAATGAAGTAAGATAACGTTAAAGACAAAGTAGTTAATGTTGATGATGCGATGGCGGCAACGTAATCATAGATAAGATTTTCTTTATGTAGCATTTATATGTCCCACAGCAGGGCACATACCTTCTCTCAGAGAGAGAGAGAACGGGCTTAATAACCACGCGTGCCCACCGCGATAGCCTATCAAGCACTGAGGTATTTGAACACCTCAGACACTTAGGTTTTCTCATGACGTTTTCCTTCACGTTTAGCTAGTGGAATTGCTACTAATGTGCATAACTTAGAAAACAAAGTCGTTGATAATACACTAGTTGATAATACCTGGTACATTTCCGCACTGGCAATCGAACCTGGTTCTCTCGCTTCAGGCAAGAATATAAAGTAAAATAATGGACTCGAATATTTTGGATCAAACCGTTGTTGATACAATTCTTTTTTATTATGAAAAGTAGTAAGAAACGTTTGCTCGTCTTAAGACTTCAATTATCAACTCATCTACATAAATGTACGTAAAATAATCATCCTTTCAAGAAATATTGACCAATACTAATAGTATTTTAATAAGGCGGATTTTCTCTCTCCATTGATCATCATCAAACAGAGGACATGGGGTTGATTCCCGCCGAAGGCCATAATTGATTTGTATGAATGGCCACAGTCTGGGTGTACTTTCATGTTTGTGATGTCCTTGCCTGGTTACCACAGCACAGGGTATCCTAGTTTGCGACCATGACAAGTGATCGTGTTGTGTGGAAGTTATTATTACAGTAAGTAAATTGTTTGTATACATTGTATATGTCTGACCATAGAAGAAAGGAAGTCTCAGCTTCTTCTAGGCTGTTAGTTTTAAAAATAGCCGCTACTATTATCGAGATTTCTCAGTGACACTGTTTTACAAACACGGATTAGATAAGACATTTTTTCTTCATTGCGGAGTTAATAGGCCCCATTGTCTAAAACCCTTTGTAATTTATACTCGATATCGGTCGATATCAACGGTTGTCTGTCCCTACTGCTGGGGCACCGGCCTCTTCAAGGTTAGGCCATACTCCACCACGAGGCCCGAGTCCGGCTTGGCGGAGGATTGTAAGACAGTAGCGGGCCTTACTGTCAGAAGTTATCAAGCCGCTCATAAGGTCTCTGACATGGCGAAACGACTGCCATTACATGACAGCAGACACCAACGGCTTAACGTGCCCTGCGAAGCACGGAAGCGCTCGGAATAAAATGCCACTAGCGGTCACGGGGCGGTCACCCATGCTGCTCCTAAATTTATACTTAATTTATTGATTGAATAGATAGAAAGCCCAAATAGAATAAACGCCCACTCGTTAGTGGTGAAAAATCCCTCCGGCATACAATGTCTTCATCCTATAATGTCCTCATTCAATATTGTCCTCATCTTATAAAACCATTTCTTAATAAGACTTCATTTTAAAATGTCTGCATCCTATATTGTCTTCATCCTATAATGTCCTCATTTAGTATTGTCCTCATCTTATAAAACCATTTCTTAATAAACCTTTAGATTTTTTGAAGCGTATAATTTATAAAAAGATGTTCCGCTAAATACCTATTACCTAATTAGTTGTTAAGAGTTAACGTATTTTTTATTTTACGGTAAGGAATAATTCACTGTTTTTTTTTCATCTGGCAACAAAATGTTTTTTCTAATTTTATGTTTGCTCATTTAAAATAAATTAAATGTGTTAAGAAAATGGGAGTATTTGAGTTATTTATCTTGTTAGTTGAGTTATTGACAATGTAGGATTAGGACTGTTTAGGATGAAGACATTGTAATATAGAGACAATATAGGAAGGAGAAATTTTTAGGATGCAGGCTTTTTAGGATCAGGACAATATTGAATGAGGACATTATAGGATGAAGACATTGTATGCCGGAGGGTGAAAAATAACCTCTGAAATGTCCTGAGGTGTACCTTGATCACATAACGTTTGCGGAACACCGATCGAAAGTTCACCTTTGGCCGGGGCTGGCGGAGCGGTCTCGGGGTTGTGCTGGGGCGAAGGCGCCGGGGTGCTAGACTTGCTGCCGCCGCCGGCCCCGGAGTCACCGGCGGAGGAGCCGCGACGCGCCGGCGACTTTTTCGACTTGTCTGTGAAACGGTCCGGCCACTTAGTCTGTGGACTCCGGACTCCACGCTAACAACCGTATGTAAAACTGGGCACAGACCAACGTTACACGGTTTAATGTAACATTCGCCGACGTCCGGGTGGAGCACTCAATCTGCTGCACACTCGCTGGTTTACCCGTAGCACTACGCACTGACAGGGTGAATTGCTCGCTGTATAACATGTTACATTACACCTCATAACGTTGGGGAGTACCCAGCTTAAAGTTCCAGTTGGAGAACTATTAGGTTGTACAGGCTTGGTGCGACAAAACTAACTAAACCATCGATGTACAACACAATAAGCTTGTAACAGTACAACTAAAACTTTCAGTTAGATAACGAGAATCAATAACGACACATGAACGAAATTGAACAACCTAAAACTCACACACATTCCAACAACGGTACTAAGACTACGACACCGTCGATCTGAATAGCTATAACGCACTACGTAAGAAATAAGCTGCCTTATTAAAATTATTTTACAAGCTTGCCCCTCTGCCTCGTCTAGCGGTTCGTGTTCAAGATCGTGGGTTCGATTTCCGCCTGACTTGATTTGTACAAATCGCGTCACTATTTTTACGTATTTCCAATTTACCCTTTATATTTTAAACCTGAAACGACCTGAAAGCTAGACATACTGGACACCAAAAAAATTTTATCCATTAACATACCATGGGGTATCCAACCAAGTAAAATCATTGAACTAGTATACCCCGAGATATGGGGATCTGCTAAGGTCATTGAACTAGGATCCTAAGAGACATGGCAACTCCGAGATGTTGCAACCAGACTGAGGCTATTTGTATAAATCCAAGTCTGTTGGCTGTCAGCGGAAACCACGACCATCCGCGACCTAGCTTTTGTGGCAAGCGATGAAAACAATATGTGATATATCTATTTGACCACACGTCCTATTTATGACTCCACAGAGTGATTGAGTGATTTAACCAATCTAAAATGACTCATGAATATCTTACAGATAAAGCTCACTTACAATGCAATGTGATTACTGTCGAACGTTGAAGAGTTGACTGAAATAATTTCTGTTCGGGTTGATCATATTTATATATTATACAGCGCTTAACATTATCTCTACACACAGCCGAAAATGCAGTGTTCTACTCCTCCATATTATAGTTACTACTTGCATAATCAGCAACCCATTATGTCCACACCGAGGGGCACGGATTTCTTCCCTAAGGAAGGTATAGGCCATACTCCGCCACGGGAGTCAAGACCGGATTCGTGGAGGCTTGCAAGACTAGTGGCTGGTCTTACTGTCAGTCTTATCAAGCCGCCCATAAGGACCCTGACATGGCTTAGGGACTGCCATTGTAGGACAGCCGGTACCAAAGGCTTAACGTGCCTTGCGAAGCACGGAAGCGCTCGCGAAAATGCCACTAGCGGTAATGACGGAGCTGTTGTTGCTTAACTCAAGTGATTGATTGGAATCACTCGGTCCGCCTAGGCCACGAGCGCTTCAACATAATCTTGATTCAAATTAAGGTAATTGCGTTTTATTTAATAAATGATCCCGATTAGATAAGTTTAATATAAACTATGTATGAGCATCGCGAATCATTAAGTAGTACTAATACGAATTGCATCTGCCATACGAATTAGGGCGCATTTTCGTTTGACAGGTTTTATAAAATCACTTTTCGAGGGTTAATAAATTGGACTGGAGGACCCAACACGAGATAATTCTATACATACAATCGTAATTTAGTTTTAATTTACCAACGACATGCTGCAATGCAATGGAACTTAGCTAAAATAACCTTTCCGTTATGGAGCTTTGCCAAAAACGCGCTCCGGACGTGTAAGATGACACAAATTATTGACATTAACACCCCGAATGTCTTTTGAGTGAATGAAGTGGGTGCTACCTACATTATTTATGCAAAGGTATGTTATGTTATGTCTGGGTGAAACATAAAATTTAAATTTAAAAAATTGTACAAACACGAAATTTTGTATCTTTTTATTTTGCGCTCAGCGACTCTGTAATTAAGTTTTTATACCTTAACTTCAAGTTCCAAGGCTTTTACTGAAAATCAGCGTCCGCAGTGGAGCATGTTCCCTGGCGACTTTAAGCTGAGCATAAGGCCTTTTGCCAAATTTAGTTCTTAAGACATTTTCTCAGTTATTGTACCTTGTTTTTTTTTTTTGGTGGCAATAAAAACATTTCACTTTCACTTTTTGAATTCAAACTTACGCACACTTGCTACACACTGATTTATTGACTTTTTATTCTTATGCCACGTGTGCAACAGGAGTCACGATCGGTGGTATTGCCGTGAGTGATTTGGTCGTACGAAACCATGTTTACCTACACGTAGCTCATGTTGCGTATATAGCACCAACACGAGTATGACTTTTGTGACAGTTTCAGCAAAATAAAAACAAATTAGACTTAAGCCTTCTAAGCGTATAAAATAATATAAGTAAAAGCCTTATACGACCTTCACACAAATCGTTACAAGAATTCCACTCCATACACGCTTTCACGCGAAATACGATAAATTAAAAAATTAAAACTTGGGAATCAATGTGATCAACGAAGTAATAGGAGCAGCAACTTACAATAAATTCTTCCATATTTAATAATCATCAACAACTTTTTATATCCACGAAAAGCATGTCTGGAATGGGATCATTCGGCAAAAGCACAACCAATTGTGCTGGTCCCAATGCAAGATACTCTCTCTGTGCACTGGTAACCAGGCAATGACGTCACAAACGTGGAAAACACCCAGACTGAAGCCATATGTAAAAAGTACATGATACTTTGTGGCAAGACCGTATGTAAATGTATGTAAAGTGTACTCTCTCGTGCTTGGTAGCATAAAGGCGCAGGTACCGGTCGAAAGAGGATTTTTCGATTACTAATGAGACATTTCGATATCAACCATTGTATGACCCCACTGCACGGGTCTCTTCCTGCATCGCAAAAAGGTTAGGCCATACTCCACCACGGGGGCCAAGTCCAGGTTAGTGGACGATTGTAACTTTTGACAGTGGCGCGCCTCTATCAAAATTTATCAAGCCGCGATAACGACTGCCATTACATGACAGCCGGGACCAGCGGCTACGGGAATTAAGGTAACGTTTTACATTATAAATAATTGCGATAAGACCCGTTTAACTATGTCAATATTACTACTAGAACTATCAATCAATACAAAAACGCGAATCGGTAACATTTTTCGATAGGCCAATGTAGGACTTTTTATTTAAATTTATCGCCTTCTACGCCTTGCTTCTTTAACCTACAGACTCTATTTATTTTCTCAGAGTAAACGTTTTACATTTGCGTGACTTCTCAACCTCTCATTTTTCTTTTGCGTTTTGGGTAACACTTAAAAAAATTAAACCAAATTACGCTCAGTGCCGCAAATTGCCACACGATAAATAAATATATACAATGCGCAGCTGATTAGTCCTATCTCCTGTGATTTAGCTGATCGTCTACAGTCCAATTGTCATAGTATACATTAAACATTGTAATATAGCTATAGATTAAACAGGTACAATCGCGATTGTTTATAAGGTAAAATGTATTAGCTAATAACAATCGCGATAAGACCAGTTAATGCATAGCATCGCGAGTCATTTTAACCACTATTGTCATAGTAATAAATAAACCGTGAAGTGCATTTCTATGAAAGCCTCCGGTCTGTTCGGACTGATTCCCTGCGGACTAATTATGGGCACGAAATTCCGTCAAAACCCTGACGCTTGCTATAGCAATCAGTACAGAATTTCACAGACTATCGTTTATATTTTGGTGCGCGTAATATGCTGGACGCATTTTGCGCGTCCTATCGCTGACTGAACTTTCACATGCGGGGGTAATCGCACCCTAACTTTCGCACCGGTACCCGCCTCTCGAGGCCGGCTACTAGGATAGTGGGAACACACTTTTGTCTGCGTGTTTACTCTTGCGACCGGGCGCGGCCGTCTCGGGCGCTGGGGAGTCGTGCGCTGACGTCTCTGGGGTAACGGGCAAGGCATGATGCGGTTAGTAGGGGGTCATTACATTTACTTAATAAACAATCGCGATTTGGCCTGTTAAGGCGAGCAAGAGGGATACCAAAGGAGTAAACGGTTTTAAGGCTACTGTTACACCTGCCATGCTGTTACTAATTGATTAAAATACTCTTTTTAAAAGAGAAAAATCTCTTTAAAATCGAAATCAACCCTTTATATGTCCCCACTTTCTGGGCACGGGTCTCTTCCTGTATGGTAGGAAGGTTAGGCCACATTCCACCACGGGGCCAAGTCCGGGTTGGTGGAGGATTGTAAGATAGTGGCGGGCCTTACTGTCAGAAGTTATCAAGCCGCTCATAAGGCTTCTGACATGGCTTAACGACTGCCATTACATGACAGCCGGCACCAACGGTTTAACGTGCCTTGAGAAGCACGGAAGCGCTCGGAAAAATGCCACTAGCGGTAGTACCTAACCCGGCTTAACGTGCCTTGAGAAGCACGGAAGCGCTCGGAAAAATGCCACTAGCGGTAGTCACGAGATGGTCACCGATCCAGTACCTGACCGCGCCGTTGTTGCTTAACCCAAGTGATTGATTCCAATCACTCGGTTCCGATAGGCCACGAGCGCTTCGTTAAAATGCCCGTAATTTTATCTATCACATATCCTCGGACCATATTAAAAAAGTATCACATCTTCTCTCTCATTCTTACAACCATTATAGTACATTATGATATAAGTGCGGTAAGTTGAAAATTACAGCCGAGGCGATATTACTAGCCCGAGCCATCGGCGAGGGCTATAAGGAAGCAGAGGCTGTAATTTTCAAAGCGCACGTGTGTCATACGACGTTTTATAACATATTTACGAGGAAATTAATAAAACTCTGACTTTGTTATCATCACTACTTGACGACATTTTCAAATAAAAACAATACATCGAAATGAAAAAGCGCGCGGATTTATTTTTACTTGTCCACAAATAAGCGATGCGCGCGCATCAACTTTTTTTTTAGGCAAAGGTACAAAAACAGCCAGTTTTACTAATAAAGTAAATTAATATTTTTGTGTTTTTGTTACAGATAAATGGTTGTAATTTATTGTCAAAATTAATTAAATTAAAGAATTAAATATTTATTTGTTATATTTTATTTCCCAAAGTTAATTTTATTCATAAAATATTGACCACTTTCTTGACATAAAACCTCTTTGCTAAGATTTTTAAAAGTATCGTTCATTTTTAGACAGAGTACCTTAAAACTTCATTTAAAAAAAACACGTGCCTTTTACATTACATTATCGCACAAGTACGTAATGAGATACATTACGATATTGAAATTGGTGTAATTACAACCACTTTACGAGCAAATATGTTATAAAAAATGTTACATTACGCGAGTGAGACAGCATGTCAGACGTTACATCAGCCTAAGGTCTATCCACATTACAAAGTGCGGTTTTAATGTAAAATGATTGTTACGTACGCAGAGGATGTTTACACGTGGTGGTAATTTGAGCTGGTGCAGGAAGTGAATCGTGCTGAACCTTCGTAGCTACTGGAAACCGATCTGAAGAGACCACATGTAGCTTAAGTAGCTACAGACTCTATTTACAGAATTTAGAAAACTACATATATGTTTCTCACGTACGTTTTTTATGATGCTATTCGTTTTTGCTGCTGATTTAAATCGTTGCACGCGTCCAGCATAGCACTTTGAAACATGAATAGACCTTTATACGAGTAGTTTTAGGGCATATAAAAGTTTTCTATAAACGATTCGGCAATAGGTAGACAGTTCGGTTTAATTCAATAAATTATTTGCTGTAATCAATACAATATCTCATGTCAAGCCTTTAACTGTAAATAGTGTTGTGAAAGACAGGTTCTCAACACTTAGGTGGCAAAACGTCTGTCACTAAGGTAACATTCTAAAATAATTGTCTGGCTAAATTATATTATACGTCTGTCACTAAGGTAACATTCTAAAATAATTGTCTGACTAAATTATATTATACGTCTGTCAATAAGGTAACATTCTAAAATAATTGACTGGCTAAATTATATTATACGCCTGTCACTAAGGTAACCTTCTAAAATAATTGTCTGGCTAAATTATATTATACATCTGTCACTAAGGTAACATTGTAATATAATTGTCTGGCTAAATTATATTATACGTCTGTCACTAAGGCAACATTCTAAAATAATTGTCTGGCTAAATTATAGTTTCGGCCGAGACTGATACTAGTCCTGTCAGTGGGCTTATCTGACAGATCAACTGACGGATCGTTTATTATAGCATAGGCATTAAAAAATTATGGCCCGCATCTGAAAGACGGATTCATAAAGAGTTTGACAAATAGATGTCTATGCTTCTATTTGAAAAGTCAATTATATCTATAGCGTCTCCTACGCAATTAATCGATTGAGTGTGCACAACATAATAATCATCCATCTGCATCCTTCACAAAATGTTAACAGTTCTAAAGGAGGAAATAAGGTTTGCGTTGAATTTAATTATTGATAGTAACATAGATTGAGTCTATGGACAGTTAGTTCTAGTTTGGGGACCAGGCACTAGTTTTCTACACTTTTATAACAATAAAGTTTTTTATACTATTTTTATTTTTAATGCACTAACCCGTGCTAAGGACAAATTTAAAAACCTATTTAGAGGCTAAAAATTTCACCCATGCCGGGATTCGAACCCGCAACCTCTGGCTATCCGTGCCAGCGCTCTACCAATTGAGCCAATGGGCGACTCACCGGCATCAGTGAAATTTCGAACCTCTTTACACTATTATCTGTATTACGTACAGGCAGCGACATCTGGCTTAAGCAAATTGCATCACTTACAGCCCCGACTACCTACCTAAAACCTAACTGCAAAGTAGTAAATAAAGTTTTTTGTTTGTTTCTGAGAAAAAAGTGGGGTCCGTCTACTGAAGGCATAGTCGTCGATATGATGGTTTCAGCACGCCAATAACTGTTCTATTGACATTGTAGTCTACTTCCCAAACTCATACCAACTATATATAAACCGTCCAACTTAACTCGGCATCAGCGGGCGATGTGCTCTTCTTCGCGCAGTGTCGATTTGTTTCGCAGGGGTTATGCGATTACGACGCTGACATTGCAATCCTGATGTTTAGTAAACTAAATACAGTTATTCCTAACACAATTCCACTGTGAATTTAATAGAAAATTAATAGTCAGGACATAAAATCCAAGATATTGCGATGTGATTAAGCCGCATACCAGTCATTTTAAATACAGAAGGGTTCAAGACGAACTAGTTATTTTTACTGAATCAGTCTTTCAGATCCAGACTAAAAAAAGTTAATTAAGTAGCATAGAAAGGCAACTGGAAAACTAACGCCTGTCAGGGTTGTGATTAGGGAATAGGAAAGCAATATAAACAAGATAGCGGGATGATGGAGTCAGCTAGTTAGAACACTCTATTTTGTTGCAGAAATTGGCGCAATGTTTAATCCTTGCATTGCCCACCCAATCCCCTGTTTGACTTGGTGGAATGCGAGCACCGATAAGAGTGCATATATTTTGCTTTAGATTACAGATCTTTTAACTAACGACGTCGGGTCGGCTTTAATTGCGTTTGTACATAGCATTGTTTCGTGCGTGCGTAAGCCCAGGGGCGCTCAGTGTATCGCACGAGTATATTTTTTTCTGAATAAGCACATAATAAATGCAAGTGAGGCACGCCCGTCGTCGTGAGACATAAGATCTTCAGTTGGTCTTGCACTTACCCATAGGTTGGCTTGTATTTGTTGCGGTTTTCGAAGAGTTCGGCGTGCTTTTGCCGGGCACTGATGTGCTAGAGTGTGACGACTTACGACCAGCCTGGAATTAAGCCACCTTCCTTATTACTTAGGCATTAGAACATATAACATAACTGAAGAAATAGTGACAGCCACAAGCATTAATATGTTTAAAAACAAACTGGATAAATATCTAAAGGAAACAAAACAGACAAGAAGTTAAACACAAATGTACATCTGGATACAGGCTTCACCAGTTCTATAACTCCCTGCCTGAATTACAAAAAATAATAATAACAACTTTATCACTTTTAAAAGACTATTTAGAAGCTAAAAAAAGAAAACAAAAAAAAATTTAAAAAAAGAATATAAGTATATCACTGTTATAATGATTGTATGTTTTTTGTCCACAACTTAGTATGCTTGGAGTCCATTATTTGTAAAACGCATAAATAAATAAGTTTCAAATGGTAATGAAAGAGATCACAATAAGTTGCATCAAAATAGGTACCGTATTGCGTTATGCTTCAACAGATATTAAAAAATTTAATAATCGGTGATTTGGAATGAGAAAACTAAACGATGTCTTTTCATAATTTCACTAAGCTAAAACTCAAGTATTTTTCTGACGGTGAAGAAAGCTTGAGACATACATAGTACAGATGCTTAAGTATATTTCATTTACTTAGTCAGATTATGAATTGGGAAACCATAAACAGATACAAAAATAAACACTTATTTTTGTAACTTCAACAGACACACACACATTAGTAAGAATTTCAGTGCTATCCTTGCACATTTTACAAGAATATGTAGCAATGAAAATGTTTGTCACTCAAATGATCGATTCCTCAATCATCACGGTTCGTGTTTTTGGGGTTATTTTGATGAAAGGCCAAAAAGGCCAACAGAATAGGGATAGTTCCATTTTAACGAAATACTAGTTAAGTTTTAAGTTAATAAATCGTGAAGGTGGTGATGTTAAAGTTAAATAATTCTCTTACTTTCTCCATATTATGAACGCACAACAAACGTGAGCCCTTCCTGACGTTTCACCAGTAAGTGCATGTTAATAGTGTAGGTATAACCAGTGAGACTTAGCTTTAATTTGTAACAGGAGTAGAGTCATACGAGCCAACGTGCCGATGATGCAATGATAGTATTTATAAAAAGCCCCGTGAGTTTTAGCATAAACAATGTTCTAAAGCTTAAACAAACTTTTTTAAACGCGCACGAGAGTAATTCATTCGACGGTCGATAAGCCTTTACATTTTTATCGCACGGTCGCCCGTTATGTGACTGGAGTGCACGCATGTAAAAGTTGGCGTGTTGTCGATGTTATATATTAATTTCTTGGACGCCTGCTTAGTACAATCGACAGCGGGTCAACCTTTAAATTTTTCCTTGCAAGGTCCGCCCGTAACGTAACCGAGTGCACGCGTGTAAAGTTTGATGTGTAGGTACAATAATAATTATGCAATTATTTTATCGGAACATAAGATGGCAGGCAGGAGCTGCGCCAGTAAACTCGGTATCATAGGTTTCGCATAATCATAATGCCTTATACTTTTTGGCCAAAATCGTTTCAGTTCACAATTGCTTGACAATCAAATACCTTAATTATATATTTTTCTTATTTAGCAATGATTTTTAATATTACACTGGTGGGCTGTTCTATAAAAAAAAGTGCTTACAAGAAAGAAAAATCATTTCCAACGCCCCTGTACCTTCATAAAATTTACCAACAATGTCCTGTAATCAAATAGCCACTTACATAGTCTATTTTTAGTATATTTTCACATTAGTTCTTTTTGTATACTTTTGCGATAAATTGACATAATTATTTTGATTTCAAATACCAGACGCGAATACGTGTCTATATATTCCACTCGTATTAAGAAAAAGTGTACATAGAAACTGCGCAAACTACTGCGCAGCGCGAGCATTAGTATCTAGTAGTCAGTTGTCTGCACTAGTAGTTAGTAGTGTGGCATACTGTGCTATATGCTAGCTAGTGCATTGTATTGCACTTGTCAACGAATTTTAAGGCGTATTGTGTTGCACATTTGAAATGTTTTTAACCCTTAATAAGGCATGGGTAGTATGACTTTTTTATTTGTTTTGGACTCTGTGATAAAGTTTAATTTAACTTGGGAACTATTTTGCTCTTGCCCACTTAAGGGTTAAAGCAAGTGTAAGAAGACACTTTGAAAACCGATTGTTTCTTGAAATCAAGTGGAATAAACATAACCAACGACCTATCTCAGCGCTTAAAATTGCCAAGCCGCAGTGGACACTCGTGGTAATTAAGCCCTCTCTCCCTCCCTCTCTCTACAGGGCGTAGGCCCTATAGTTGGACGCACAAAATATTATATTATTTTTATGGGATTCTACCGAACTTTGCGCACACAATGCGTAAGTCGACTCACCGCTTTAGCCTTGGCGGGATGCGTGGGCGTCCCGCCGCCTAGTTTCGGCGAAGCGTCGCCCTCTTTCTCCCCACTAGAGTCGCTCGATTGGCTGTCGTGTGTCACCGGCTTGTACGGCGGGATTGTCTTCACGTTGCCGCCCTTTTTCTGCACACACAAATTTGACGAAAGCTAAAAAGGGATGAAACAATAGGGGACGTTGTATTCAAAGTGGCCTTTGTTGACCCGACGATTTCAGTGCAGTGGGTTAAGCTTAGCGTTGAGTGCCACCTCCAATGATATTTCATAGCATTTGTTCATTGATATGCTTTTTTGAAATCACGTGCTTGTTTCATAGATACTATAGGCATTGTCTTAAAAAAAACGTTACAAATGATACGGCATTTTAAGCCATTGAGAGTAAATGAAAGAAAGGTTAATATTTGCGAGTAAAAAACTATGTTGACCATTGAAAGGTCCGCTTCTATGTTTGCACTAATTACAATTATTTTTAATTTTGTTTATGTTGAGCTTACTTTATTCACTCACCGAGATTTCTGTCGATCACGTACTTTCAATACATTTCATTTAATATACAAGATTTTTTAAGACAATGCCCATTGTAAAATAAACGGGATTTCGGTGTAGAAATAAATATCTGAAGCTCAAATAAATTTATGATCATGGCGAAAATCCAGTTTCTTTTACAATATCTTTAGTGGGTGCTTGGTTCGGTGGGTACTCCCAAGTTTCGCGGTCATTTTCATATTGGTTTAGAATGTATTAAATCAAAGGAAGAAGCATCCTCAACGACTTAATTTTCAACGTTAGTAAACTAAGTTATCGCGGAACATCTTTGCTTCTGGTTTACCTCGCACTCATTAAAGCTGTCCATTTAATTATTGTAAAAAATATACTTTTAACAAAATTTCATATTTGGCTGCACTGCAACTTAAGACACTTCATACGCGTATCAAATTATTATAATAAGAAATATTAATTATTTTATAATTGCGTTTTAGAATGTAAAAATATAATTTAATATTGTAAAGCCGCCAGATTCTGTTAAAAGTACTCATTTTACAATGTTCGAGCAAAAAGGTTGCCAGAAGTAAAAACGTCCGTAAACATCAGTATAGTGTGTCATGAATGATGAAATTGAAGGTATTAGTGTCCGCAAATCGAAAAATAGGAATTTAGAATAATAAGTAGAGTTATCAAACATTACTCTCCTTATTATCCTATACAACTCATCACATCACTCTAATATTATAAAGGCGAAAGTTTGTGAGTGTGTATGTTTGTTACTCCATCACGTCTAAACGGCTAGACCGATGTTCATAAAATTTGGTATGGAGTTAGCTGACAACCTGGAGTAACACATAAGCTACTGTATACTGCGCGGACTGCGATAAGCCGCGAGTAACACCGCGAGGCACAGCTACTTAAAAATAATTCAAAAAATATGCAACGTTTCTCACGATTCCTTCTACTTCCAAGTGGTACCGCTAACTTCACAAATGTACATAGCACATAAACAAAGATATTGGTATCCAGGACCCCTCTGATCTACTAGAAAACATAAGCTACTAGGAAATAAACTCATGTAAATGCATAGCGCACTATGCAGCCTATTTGCCAAACAGCCAATGCCCAAAGGGATGCCTTATGCCTTCCCGGTGCACTGGGTACTGCGGCCTGAAATCTTCAAAACTTTACATATGGTGATCATGTTCAAAAATTAAAAATTATTTAAATGCAAAGAATTTACATTCGATTTGTTGAATATCAAGGTATTTGTAATGGACAAAAAGGCAGCGAAAAAAACTACAAGTCTACATACTGCACTACAAAAATATGTGATAACACATCTATTACTATAGCTTAAGGCTACAATATCCCACTTACTTCACTACTGTTTTATGTCCACATCCGCTTTATGTTGTTACTAGCTGATCGGGCAAACGTTGTTTTGCCATATTAACATACGACCTATTCTAGCCAAATACACAGAAAATTCATAAGAATCGGTGTAGCCGTTTCCGAGGAGTTCGGTAACAAACACTGTGACACGAGATTATGATCACCATTGATCGAACAGATTAGGCGCTTTATGATGCTAACTAGCGCCACCAATGGAATAAAATCATAACTTGTTTTATGTATTTTTTTCAAAAAGTCATCAACATCTACAATCTGTGATAAAAAGGGCCCTTTTTGGCGGATATCGATTGAAGTCCTAGGTTGTTGATTCAAGGTTCTAGACTGTAGAATGTAGTGATTGTTGATGTTCACTTTCAGAAAAAAAGTATTATAAAACAAGTTATGATTTTTATTCCACTTGTGGCGCTAGATAGCACCCAAAGCGCCTTAGTGATAATCCTAATATGACGTGAACGAACGTTAAGAGAGCGTCTCACCAGTTTGCTATAGTGGTGTTGGCAATAGCCGCAGTACTTGACGTTGTCAAGGTAGTTTCCTGCCTCCTCGCACAGTAGGCCGAGGCTTTGCGCGCAAGTCACGTGGAACTGTTGTTTGCAACCTGGAAACAAAAACTTCATTATCGTGCATATCAGCTATCTTATTGTAACAACTCATGGTTGTTCCTAAATCCGTGTTGATCACCAACTTCTAACAGTTTTATATCATATTTGCTATTTCTTTTCATTTGAGAACAGAATTTTTTATTATACTATTTTTATTTTTAATGCACTAACCCGTGATAAGGACAATTTTAAAAACCTATTTAGAGGCTAATCATGAAAAATTGTATAATCATGTGGGTACAGTGATATAATTCCGATGTAAAAACCTAACTGCAAAGTAGGTAGTCGGGGCTGTAAGTGATACACTGGACGTAATACAGAGAATAGTGTAAAGAGGTTCGAAATTTCACTGATTGAGTGAGTCGTCCATTAGCTCAGTTGGAAAGAGCGCTGGCACGGATAGCCAGAGGTCGCGGGTTCGAATCCCGGCATGGGTGGAATTTTTAGCCTCTAAATAGGTTTTTAGATTTTTTATATTGAAGAGCCGTTTTCCGCACAATTTAACAAAGTACTTCATACATGGCGCTTATAGGTGTGTCCTTACAAGAACAGGGACAGGTCTGTCAAATACTGCTCAGCGCAACTTGATTCTGGCAGCCGTATTGCGGTTCTTCTAAGGCCACGCTTGTAGGCGCCATCTATGAATTGCCATAAACTTTTTATAAGACATATTATAAACTTACCAGACTTATTGCACTGCATACAAGCACCAGCGGAAGCTCTGTGAGTTTTGCCCTGCTCTTGGCAAATGTAGCACGTCTGTAACATAGGATGAGTGTGTCATACAAGTAGCAGCGGCTTAGATGGGCGGGTCCCCTGGAGAGAATGTCGGACAACAGAGCGACCAAAAGTTTAAGCGGGTGAACGCCTCAACGCCTCAAAAGAGACCAAGCGGCAGACCCAGAAAACTTTGGATACAATGTATTGAAGAAGACCTCACAAGGATGGGAAAATTCACAACTGGAAGAGAGAGGCGAGGGCCCAAGACGCGTGAAAGATTAGGTAGGAGGCCAAGACCCATAAAGGGTTGTAGCACCATAGGAAGTAAGAAGTAAATGTGTGTGTATTTCTCCAGGGTGCCATCGTATAACTCCAAAAGCAAACATAGTTTCATATAAATAAACACTGTATAAACACTGTCTTTTTTTATTTATAGCAATGGGATCATCATGCAACTCATCTTATGCCTGTCCTTCCGAAACAGCAGTAGTGTAGTGTTCCGTGAGAAGTGTCCCTGCACAATAATGCCTTTCTGCTTTGTAAAGATCGCTTTATGATGTAAGTTAACACCACATACCTTATTGAAGCGCTCAGCGGGGATGAGCTTCAGCACAATGGGCTCCATAGAAGTGACGTTCCCGAACCGTACCTCGGGAATATAAAGCGCGCAGACGACGTGTGCCCAGCCCCCTGTGTCCGAGCGTTTCAGAGCACCCGATTTGGACGGACAGAGCTCGCATCTCTGGAAATTAATCATGTGTTAGCTAACTCGCAGCATATTATGGAATAACTAAAGTTTATAGTATCATCACGTATCTAATCCACCAGTCTCTAAATGTATTGTAAAACAAAATATATTGTTATGCACTGCAAAGATCTGCATGGGTAGTATGATGGTACGAGTCACGCGTTTTGTGACGCTAACTTGGGCCTGGACTTGGCCCCCGTGGTGGAGTTTGGTGGTGGTGGACCTTCCTGCGGTTCAGGAAGTGACTCGTGCCCCAGCATTGGAGACATACAAGGGTTGATATCGATATATTGGAATCTCGCGACTTTTGACATTGGTGAGAGCGACTAACATCGTCATACTACCCAATGTCTTACACCAGTGCGTATTCTTCTTCCGCTCCATTGTCTTTTTCCAGGACTAAATGGATTAACCTCAGATAACTATTTGTGTAATTATATCTTACCACTTTTCCTTTAGTGTCAGGATTCTCACATTTTCTACAGTACCACGGTCCCGTTGGCACAGTCACTATTCCGTAGCAGGCTGGAAAGACACAAGAAACATTCAAGAGCTGCCTAAAATTAAAATGAAATGAAAAATTATACCTAAGTCTTATGCTGCAAAACCAACATATCTTTCAGACAAAGCAAACTGGATAAAGATAAACAACTTTTACTACTATATTTACTACTTTTACATCATCATAATCATCAGCTATTTGACGTACTTTTACATGTAACACTGATTTTGCCATCAAATTGTCACTGCTCTATATAATTTGTTACTATTGTTAAACCACTCAAAGAAGCGAGTTTAAACTGAAAATTTTATTCTTCAAGGCGCTGCGTGGTTAACTGGAACTTGAAATCTTCTTTTACAATATGTTTTTATATACAAGTGAACATGAGAAATTTTAACAACTGTGACAATGTCTAGAACCTAGAATCAACAACCAAGTACTTTAATTACTTTCGATGATCCTAGGTTTTGGACTCTAAAAATAGTTGTCACAGTTGTTAAGATTTTTCATGTTCACTTTTTGATAAAAACATATTATAAGGCAAATTATGATTGTTTTCCATTAGTGGTGCTAGTTAGCACCCCAAGGCGCCTTAAGACCATTTGCATAATAATGAAAATTGACAATTCTACTTTGTTCTCGGAAGTTGTTCTGTCATTGATACTGAAGCTATGGTTATTATCAATATTGTATACATTTGTAAGTGTTAATCAGTACTAACAATCTCCACATTGATTGTGAAACTAAACATATTGAAGTTCATTAAAAAAAATTGTTTATATCTCTATCAAATTTTATATCTATCTCGTTTATATCTCTATACAAATCTTGTGCCAGTGTGTATCACACCAAATTCTACTGAAACAGCTTCAGCTATTTTTATGATTATTTATGTTTATTGGGTCAGTTGTTGACATAACAATGTTTCCGAGTTCAGCTAGAATCTGTTGTTCGTCAGTTTCGTTAAAACTTGTGAATGGGCCAATTTGGCAAACTTTTATGGACCGGAACATAGAAGCCCAGGGAAAATAGAATTGGTGCGAAAAAGAAGACATAGGGGATTGAGGTGATACCAAGTTTTAGGGGTCAACTATAGTAATGAATAAAAATATTTGAATTGAATTATACAACTGATGATAATTTTTGGCTCTTCACTTTTATTTTGAAGTGCTCGTGGCCTAATGGAACGAGTGATTGGAACCAATCACTTGGGTTAAGCAGTCAGGTAGACAATTTGGATGAAGGACGAGGGGTTGTGAATTGAAAAATGTAACCACAGATTATTTAATCTGCCTCTGAGAAGTGTGCCGGAAGGGGAAGTGGGAAGAGAAATGTTATAGAAGAATAGTGTTTTTATAAATAAACAGGACCGTATGTAAACAGAAATAAGTAAATAATGCATAAATGTGTAACATAATTGCCAGTTTCTTCTTCATAATTTACTTTTTGAAACTTGACAAGTAGAATATACCTTTTTAGAAGGTGAAAGAATAGTGTTACATGTGGCGTAGGAGACTCAAAATACCTTGATGTACTGCAACAGTGCAGCCATTACCGTCGCAGTAAACCAGAGGGTTGTCCGGCCAACCTCTCTCGTCAGAGCATACGCAGCAGCCTCCTACCATCTCCTTCATATTGTATTGTACATTCTCACTATAAACCCTGAAATCCAATCATTGCTTAGCAAACACTGATCAATGGTTATCTTCTTCCATCTACGATACTAAGGTCTTTTTCAGGCAATCAGTCATCAGAAAAACTCAATATATACCAAAATATTTTTTTTAATCTCTACACTCATGACCGGAACAGATCTGTTCTTGTTTGATTGATGAGTGAGCTTCCATCTTCTAATTTTTTGATATCTGACAATAGATCTGATTCTATTCCAGCATGAGCAAAAAACGTTTAAATTTAGGTTAAGTTATAAGACCAAGTTAGTACAGTAGATTGAAGACAATAATACTTTCAATGAGTCCAAAGCAATAGTTATTACTTAGGTAATAAAATGACAATGTGTGGAAATAATGATACATTGAGAAAGTTGAATGGGAAAAATAAAAGATAGAGGTGATTGGGATTAAACAGAATGAGCGTGTTGGTTCCAAAGCAGTTTCCATGTGTTACTCACTAATGCATGAGATGCTAAGGAATATATGCCTGGAGCTCTGAGCTGAGACTTTGACGGGTTATAGCTAACTGTATGTTAATTCAAAGAAAACAGGGCAAAGGTCTTTAACCCATGTAACTATGTTCTAACCATGTAGGAGTATTCTAACCCATGCTCTCCAGAGATTGACAATGATACACATGGTCATGAATTTAAAATTACCTGCCATCGGAAACTACGCATCATAATGCATACATGCTAAGGCACCGAACATTGTTAGGTGGACTTGGGTAGCACTTGGACTCTGAGACGGTCGCCAGGATGTAAAAACTTTAGATGTAAATTATATTACATGTAAAATACGCCTAGGAGATTATCAATAGGAGACTGATTCAATTTAATTCTAGACTGTCGGAACAGAGATCCAGTCGTAAAGAGGATTGACTTGTCTACAGCCTAGAGCTCGAATAGTAAAAGTGGATGAAGGTTCACTGGTCGACACAGACTGATGAGCATGAGGCAGTTTTCCCATCTAATATGTACTTTGTATATTTACCAAAAGAAAAAAATATCCGACCATTGTCGAGGAATTCGAAAATGCTGGATCAAACACTTTCATTTATTCATATTTACAAACTTGTCACCTCACCTGCTTCTTAGCAATAATGGTAAATGAAGGCTTAAAGCACGGTAATTCGATTACATGAATTATGTTTATAAAAATGCAACACAAATTAAACTATTGTTTGGTGGATTATTGCCGTAATCAACGAAGTAATAACTTCGGCACCCCCGCAAGTTACCACAAGCAAGCCAGCACCATGTTGTTTTAATATTATTTTGTTGGTACTTTCGCATCCATTGTGTTGTGGTTCGTGCCGTTGGCAGTACTGACGAAAGCATTTGCGAATACTACTACTTGACAATACATTGTTCTTGACACCACATTCACAGGCGCACAGGCCATGATTATATTATTTTTAATGCACTAACCCGTGCTCCCGTGAGTGGCCCATTAGCTCAGTTGGAAAGAGCGCTGGCACGGATAGCCAGAGGTCGCGGGTTTGAATCCCGGCATGGGTAGAATTTTTAGCCTAGTGGTTATATACTCTTTGGCACAGGCGCCAGTTAGTAGTCAGGAGTTGTGGTCAGGAGCGCGCAGATTCGAACCTCGCTGCGAATACCAGACAGATTTACAATAATTTATATGTGAATTTCTATTTTTCTAATATGTACAGAATATAATAATTATTATTATATAGTGAAAGTTGTTCTTTTTAGAATTCATGAATTCAATTTTGGGATTCTGCCCGGGAAATCCCATTTTGGGAAGAATCGCGGAATGATTCCGGAAATCTTTCGAAAATGGGTTTTTATATAGGAAAAACCGATTTTTATGGTGCCCATTTTAAAAAAAACTCGTTTTAGTAACTCGAGTTGGTTTAGTTGTTCCGTGTTCGTGACGACAATACACGGAAACGAAAAAAAATCTTTGTAAAACGCCACTAGGGATGATTCCATAAAATCCTTATTTTATGGGATTTTATGTTACTATGTTTTTTTTTTCAATTTTGTCTAATACAGTACTAGTACTGGGTGCTAACTTGAGATAAGCATTAAGCTTTTAACAGGTACTAGAACTTTTGCAGCTACTGAAAAATATTCTCATGAGACCACATCCAACTTATGAGCAATATCAAATTGCATTATTAAATTTTGGAAAAATTGTACAGTCACCGACAAAAGTGCAATTTCTCACTTTTACACAGAATCTGGAGCGTGCTATAAAAATATTGTAAGAAGTTGCCTACTTTAGAGACAGGAGCTCAGAACTGAAAGATCTAAACCTAGCTGTTAAAGTGTATGACACTAGTCTAATCGAAGATTTTAAGATAAAATACGAGATAGCGAGGTATCCTGGTAAGTGGAGCGCAGGTTGACTAAAATCATTGAATTTGAAGTAAAATTCAATGCTAAAATTACTGAGAAATGAGCACGACACTCAAACTCTCCCGAGTAGGCAAATAAACAGTTTTAAGTTTTAATTTAACTACTATGCCGACCAACGGGATTAACCTAGATATTTCTAAATGAGTTACGTACATTTGTAAATTTGGGTAGCGTCGGTAATTTTTGTATTTTTAGTGAAATAAATTCTATTAATTTTATGCTGTGACACAAACACGACGAATTGATTGAGATATTATTTTGTAATGTTTATAAGGCAACATAGAATGAGCCGTTTTCAGCCCAAAATCACAAAGAACTTCATAGATGGCGCTTACAGGTGTGGCCATAGAAGAAACAGAAAACGGCTGTCAAAATGAAGCTTTTGGAGTGTTGTGTTTTTTATAAAATTTATAAACATACATAGAGCCTTACAACTAAAAGCTATTTCTTCCAGACTACCTTATCATAGTATTTTCTAAGGTTAACACGAGCACTAGACATAATAAAAACTGTTTTTACACGGGCTTCCGAGACCACGGCACTTGAAAAAGTGCCAGAACGTCGGAAAATTGTAAAAAATGTAAAATAAACGAGTAAAATCCGTGTAAAAACAGTTTTTATTATGTCTAATTTCCTTTTACAAACATGATAAGGCATTATGCCTTATCATGTTTGCAAAAGGAAATTAGAATGATGACCTGAGTAGCAGTAAAAGATGGGACGGTTTCGAATCCGAGAGAGAAACAAAGGTTGAATGCGACAAAAATCACTGAAGTATTGTGACGTTAGGTGGATTTGTTTTCACCGCTTCGCTTTCCACCCCTTGGCGTAAATAGGGTGGGTGCCGCCCATGTCAGGGCCAGGGTATGGGTATTTTGCATGCCACCCTCAGGGTGCACTGGGATTCGGTGTGCCCATCGCTATTCAGGGTCAGACTATGTGGATAGATATAAAACACTTTGTTGCACAACAAAAAACTAAAAGAACGAATGACTTTTAGGTAAGTATGTAGGGTTAGGGAAAATAACTCTAGCGATGGGTCCCGCCCAGTCTCACCTGTTTCATAGTACTGAGAAAATGGAACCAACATTTAGTAATAAAGTAATGGCACTAACAACTTGATCTTCTCAATATGGTCGTACCGACTATTATATCGACTAATTTAATAGTTCGCCATTTATTGTGTTTGAAATCTAATCTGCTGCCTGTTTTGTTTTTTCTTTCTCTTATGTTTTCTTTTATATTTACTGCGTGAATAAGCGAGTATCTAAACGTGTGTCTGTTTTTTTATGTGTTACCTACTTCTTGCCAGAACCTATTATAGCTTTTAGAGATTAAGTTACCTTGTTATAAATTTAAAATAAATTTATTACTGAATATAAATAAAAAATGGGGGCTATGTCCAGCAGTGGACTATAAAATCTAGCCTGAAGGAGAAGAAATAAAAAATGCTTCTTCGCACAATGAAAACAATATACTCACGGTATTATTTACAACTACACCATTCCTTAAAGCACCTCATACCAGAAGTATAAATATTGCCTTGTAAAATCAGTCAGTGTGACAATATTTCCTGGTAAAATCAGTCAGTGATCAAATCAATCACCGTCAGTGTTTATCTAAAGTTTTAAGGAATTTATTGACCGAACAGTCTCTACCTACACAGTTTTAAGTAACTGTGTTTTAGTACTTATACAAATAAATAAGAACATATAAGAGCTGTGGTAGCGGAGTTGTAGAGCGTCGTCTTCTCATTCGAGAGGTGCTGGGTTTGAATCCCGGCATGACTTTCTAAGAACGAAAATTTGTCAACTTAAGCAGTACCACTCGCTAACCGTGGAGAAAAACATCGTGAGGAAACCTGGGTTTCTGAGGTGTTCACATTACTGAGCACTTGAAATTGTCCGTAGGGCCCATACTCTCTCTCTGAGAGAAGACCTGTGCCTTAAGGGAAACCAATATAGGCTGCGTTATAAATAATTTACCGATCATTTTACACAGTGCAGTGAAATAAAACCTCTATGATATATATCGGATTATCCATGGGAGATGCTTAGGAATTGACAAAATGAATAACAGAAACTATTAGTTATATTCTTTTAAATGCACTAACCCGTGCTAAAAATTTTGAAAAAACTAAATAGGTTTTTAGAAACTATTAGATTTTATCTAAGACGTTCGTCAATTCTGCTTTTCTCATAGAATAAATGAAATATTTTTTTTGCTTTATAGGACGTTAATTTCCACGCAAAAGTTATTCTCGAAAAGCTTTACAAGCACATCATCAATTTTCATGTGCGCACTCTATTCAGTCCTGTAGTACATTTGTTTAAAGTGCAATAAACTTTACCGATACCTACTTTGACGACTGAAGAAACGGTTTTCAGGTGTTGCATGCGTCATTTCAATAACAGGTTATCCACTTATTACTCCTTACTATTCACTTATCTTACTAGGTATAATTATTTATGCATGCTATGATTGAATTGAGGAGTGTATGCGACTTTGCCCACGTGGGTTTAGATAGAGACGTGAAAATGTGTGAGTCGGAGTTACGGATACTAAGTGTCTACTTGCCTACTTATACCTCTCAACTCGACATTTTACATTTAAAATATAAAAAACACACACGCACGAAAGTACATACACATACATTAATACACACACACACACGAACAAAGCACACACACGGAGACTTCACACAAATATTTGCGCGTTTCGAAACTTAATTAAAACAAAATGTAAGAGTGTAAAAATCTCCAGTGACAGAATGTTGGTTATCGAACTCCTTCGAAATGGCTTCACCGATCTTTGTTTTTATTTGGTGTATTATTTGATAGGTGTGAGTACATAAAGGTCGTAGGCTAGTATGGCAAAACGACGGGTAGGCTAATGCTTTAAAAAAATGTATATTTATATTTTACAACAGTCTAAATGTGGTTTCCTATTTTTAGACATATAAGGTGAAATAATAAGATAAATTAAGTAAATGAAAACCCAGCTGACTTTGTACGGTAATCCCCTCGCCGAGCGCCCTCTTAAGTCTATACCCCTTATTCATAATAGTCGGCTAACTTAAATCATTGCTAATCCTCACTTCTTCTTCTTCTATTGGCCTAAGTCAGAATGAAAAAGAACACTCTTTAGCAGCTGTTTTAAGTTAGCGGACCATTATGAATAAGGGGGTAAGTTATTACTCATAGCGGCTATACCACAGAATGCTTTATACCTAATCATAATCTGCTATCGCGTAAGCAAATAAACCATCGTTGTCGCGTCCAACACAGGCGATTAAGCCCATTGATACTACCTATCATGTAATGTTATGTGGGACTTTCTTAAACGAATCACCGGTGCAATTTTAACATTTTTATTAATAAGTCGACTAGTAGATTATACGCGTGTCCGTACTTATAGTTTAGATGTATCAGATACCTATATTACATGAACTAGCTGCCCCCGCAACCTTTGTTTTGCCATATTAATTAGCTTGCGACCTATCTTCAGATCTACTACATACCTATATACAGAAAAAAATATTATTAATCGGTTAAGCCGTTTCGGAGGATTTCAATAACAAACACTGTGACACTAGTTTTTTATAATTATATTAGACTTTGTCTTAGTTGAGTTTCAAAATGTGCAGATATTTTAAATCAGTTAAATCGCAGTCGATTTTTTTAAATCATGCAGCTGTTTCGAGTGTGTGTGTGTGTGAGGGTGTGTATGTGTGTGTGTGTATGTCGGCGTGTGCGTTCCTTCGTGTGTAACATATTAACACCGATGTAATAGTAATATTAATATGACATAAAAATAACAGTGCATACATTTTCTGTGTGTCCGGTTTAAGTTAAGATTATGAGGTGCTTTTTAATTCCACGTCAAAAATTGATAAAAATATTATTTATTGTACACCAGAAAAAATTAAACATAAAATAATTTCAAAGATATTGGCGGCATTATCGCTTAGAGCAATTTCTTCCAGACAACCTACGATGGAGAGTTACTGAAGTAAAAGTGAGTCTTGTAGTTTTATAGTTGATAGATAAACACAAACTCTAATTGACTTGCTCTGCATTGACGCATTTAGGAGGTGACCCCGCATTAGGTTTCAAGAAGTCCAAGTGTAAATTCTTCCAACACGATTTGCTTAATAAAACAAGTGACCTGTGTGAAAGCAATGAGAAAAAAACAAACCCATTCGCCGTAGCCCAGAGCCAAGAGCGAAAGTCCCTTTATCCAGGACACCTTCGCCACCCCTCGACCCGCGGCCCGTGACGTCAGCAGCTAGACCCAGACAGACGGGCGCCACTTCCATTGATCCGGCGTCCGCCCATTCAATGCCAACATCCAAGCCTTGAATCTACAACTTCTGTGGGCGTACTGCTAAGGGTGCTTTAGAAAACTCTTAAAAGAAAGACAGCGTAACGGTGTAAACTATTATATTCTTTTTAATGCACTAACCCGTGCTAAGGACAACTTTAAAAACCTATTTAGAGGCTGAAAATTCCACCCATGCCGGGACTGGCACGGTTAGCCAGGGGTCGCGGGTTCGAGTCCCGGCATGGGTGGATTTTTTAGCCTCTAAATAGGTGGAAACCATTTTTGATATTTTATTCATTGTGTCCTATAATTTTAAACTCAACTCATTCATTGCAGTTTTCTTTTGGATTACGCCTTCTACTTCACATTCCGACGATCTACTGACAATAATTATTTACCCTGTAAGTTGTAATTTTTTTCCCATTTTATTCTGATCAGTTTTATTTGTAGTTTTAAAATAAATACAGTGTTATTGATGTCATATATATTTTATTACTAGCTCACCCAGCGAACTTCGTACCGCCTAACAGTCGATTATTTTTTTTTCAATTTTTCTCTCTGTTAGAACAATCCTCTTACTTCAAGGAATATTCTAAAAAATGAATCAGCGAAATCGGTTCAGCTGCTCTCGAGATTTGCGCTTACCAAAACATTCAGCGATTCGTTTTTATATATATAGACTAGCTGACACAGCGAACTTCGTACTGCCTGACAGTCGATTCTTTAATTTTTTTTATTAGTTTTCTCTCCGTAAGAACCATCCTCGTACTTCAAAGAATATTCTAAAAAAAGAATTAGCGAAATCGGTTCAGCTGCTCTCAAGATTTGCGCTTACCAACACATTCAGCGATTCATTTTTATATTAGGTACTAGCTGACCCGGCGAACTTTGTACCGCCTAACAGTCGATTTTTTAATGATTATAATGCTATTCGGGACACCGGGTCAGCTAGGAAGATAAAAAAAGAAAAAAGAAAGTTAATAAGTCAACAATTACATAACGACGAAAAATAAAAATTATAAAGCAACCTGTTTAGAGGCTAAAAATTCCACCCATACCGGGATTCTAACCCGCTAATATCGATGGCTATCCGTGCCAGAGGTCGCGGGTTCGAAACCCGGCCTGGGTGGATTTTTTAGCCTCTAAATAGGTTTTTTAAAATTGTATTTAGCACGGGTTAGTGCATTAAAAAAAAAGAATATAATTATAAAGCACTTAAAATTATTCTTTTAATAGTCACAAAAAAATTACGATTTCAGGTTTCTTATTATACCAACTTATTATATTTCATTAAATTTTTAATTATTCTAAATTAAGTTTAATTTTTACTGTAGTGCCTTATGGTACACGATATTTTGGTTCGATTACCTGGCTCGTAAACAAACAGGCCATGGTAAATAATTGGCCATGCGAGAAACATGGGTTTTCGAGATCAATACCACAAACACTTAATGACTGTCCCTGGGATTTGTTTATAGTCATAGCGAAAGCAAGCCGTACTGGAAACTGCAGTCGTTTAAACTCGAATGGTACGTCAGTTGGAATCATTGGGATGCGGGGTATTAATACGTCTTCTCCTTTATACTTTCCTTTCAATATGATTGCTTCTATTACGTTATTCAGTAATTTTTTTATCACTAATCGTGTGCCGTTACAAAGTCGCGGTTGGTTAATATTTCGCCACATTATAACTACAGATCCAAACTTTAATTGAAGATTGTGAGGCGGTAATCCTGGCAAATCTAGTGAGTTTAAAAATTCTGGTGGATAGTTCACGACATCATCTTCATTAGTTGCCGCATCACCTGATTTATATGTCCTCATTTGGCCAGGAATATCATCTTGAATTTTGAAATCATTTACATCGGTGTGTTTGGCAGCCTGTAACATAGCTCGTTCGCTCAACCAATCATGGAATAAGTAATTTTGAGCAACATTTGGAAACACTTTCTGAATGAGTTCAACTTTTGATTGCGTTAGCACACAAAAACTCTCAGGAAAGGTGATGCTGCCAGTCACGTCTATATAAAATTTGCCATTACCAACATCAATGAGTTGTTTAGAGAATACGTCTCCAGATTGATCATTTTGCAATATGACACGCATATTTTTGCTCAAATGTAATACTTTGACATGTTTCCACAAATTGGAGGACTTTAAACACGCATTCAGTTCATCATTTTGCGTTGAACGTGGAACCACTGGCAATGTGTGCCGAAAATCTCCTGATAATAAAATCATTGCGCTACCAAATTGGTTTTGGTTGGTCCGTAGTTTTTTTAAGGTCCTATTTAATGCCTCTAAAGATTTTTATGCGCCATCGTGCATTCATCCCACACTATTAATTTACATTGCTGCAACACCTTTGCCATTGCACAATTCTTGGAAATGTTGCATCATTAGGCGGTGTGGATTAGTTCATTGAACTAACTTTTTCGTTAATTTCAGAACCTGTAAATATTTTTTTAATTATAATGATGACAGTTGAATAACAAATTAAACTTAAATTAAATAAAAAAATTGTAGGTGGCATGAGGTAACATATTTAAATTACCTGTGGGATTTATCATATTGATTGAGAAATCATAGCCATCTTCACCTTGCCAAAATATAATTGTATATTGCAGTGCATCATATGAGCGATGTATTTCCTTAATACGCTGTAATTGATTATTTCGGCAATGTAAAACAATATAACGTGACTCCAAATTTTCTCGAACTACAACCATGGCAACTTCATGGATAGTAGGTGCATTAAAACGTCCTGCATGTTGGTCCATAGGAGTTTTATCAGCTCTGATAACAACTTTGTGATCATCAGTTGGCATCATATCCATAGCACTTTTAAATAAAAAAATCAATTGGTTGTGTTCGTGAAATTAATTTTATAATTGTTCAACTATTGCCCTTTTCATTGAATTGTTATGCGCACACCGTAGATTGATTTCTTGTGAAGAATTTCCCATAAAATAAATTTGCAAGAACTTGTAGTCGCTATCTGGCATTGGTAACAAAGAACCTGCTCTGTGATATATTTGACCTTGTATCTGTAAAGGGAAAAAATCTATGGTAAAAATGTGTATGGGCTATAATAGTTACATACATTGTATACAAATTCTGTTACGAACCTTAAAAGTTGGCATGAAATCTTCCCGAACTACTTTTGTTGCTCCAAATGAAGTCATTTGAAAGCAGTCGTTGTATTGTTGGATATTTTTTTAAAAGTGTATGGAATCTGGTCCTATCCCAAAAACCAATGAGTACAATGGCTCTGGAGGTTCCATTTGCGCAACACAATCCGTTGGCTTCATTTTTGTATTTCAATGCCTTACAATATTGGCAAACTGAGTTCATAGATCCAATAGCAACACCGTTGTAGGCACTGTAATCAATAGACATATCGTAACAAAAAGCAGCTCGATTTAAACTTGCACCATTATTAGTCGAATCTCACGCTTCACGGTTCTGACTTAACCGAATTGTTTCATGTTCATTGTCATCTTCACGTTCCTGGGCAGTACGATTAGATCAATAATTAATTTGATTTGTTGCATTTCGGGTTCTTCTGCCTAAATTTATCCGCCGCCTTATAGGAGCCATATTTAATGAGTCATCATTGACTCATTAAATATGCCTCCTTTAAGTCACAAACACACAAAACATTTTTAAATTAATAGAAATTTGTGGCTTTTAGATTTATGCATGCACAGTGCACTTGCAGTGCACAGAAAGAGACGTTTACATTTCAATTGACATTTAGCACCGACAATTTACATTTTACCACAGACAATTTGTTTTTTTGACAATCGTATAAATAGGTATTGATAAATATTGAAGAAGAAGAAGAAGAAATATTGACATTAATATTTATACGATACCATATACTAACGTCATTCAATTGATTTGCCTTCCCGGAACCTCTCCACTGACACTTAAACTTTATCGTATGGTAATAAAGTTCAAATTGACTTTGAAGTACCTATTATTACGAATCTTTTGTACGGAAGTACAAAAAAGTGTTGTTTTTACTCTCTTTCAAGCATTTTTTTATTTTTTTCTCTCCGTAAGAACCATCCTCGTACTTCAAGGAATATTCTAAAAAAAGAATCAGCGAAATCGGTTCAGCCGTTCTCGAGATTTGCGCTTACCAACACATTCGGGGATTCATTTTTATATTATAGAGAAGATAGACTAGCTGACCCAGCGAACTTCGTACCGCCTGACAGTCGATTCTTTAATTTTATTTAATGTTTTCCCCGTAAGAACCATCCTCGTACTTCAAGGAATATTCTAAAAAAAAGAATTAGCGAAATCGGTTCAGCTGCTCTCAAGATTTGCGCTAACCATTCAGCGATTCGTTTTTATATATAGACTAGCTGACCCAGCGAACTTCGTACCGCATAACAGTCGATACTTTAATTTTTTTTATTTTTCTCTCTTTAAGAACCATCTTCACACTTCAAGGAATATTCTAAAAAAAGAATTAGCGTAATCGGTTCAGCTGCTCTCGAGATAGCTGACCCAGCGAACTTCGTACCGCCTAGCAGTCGATTCTTAATTTTTTTATTTTTCTCTCCGTAAGAACCATCTCCGTGCTTCGAGGGAGATTCTAAAAAAAGAATCAGCGAAATCGGTTCAGCTGCTCTCGAGATTTGCGCTTACCAACACATTCAGCGATTCATTTTTATATTATAGATATTGCACCAACTAAAATCCTCCATGTGCAAATTTTCGGTATTTTCGGATATTTTACCGTAATTTCAGAGTATAGATAATAAGATCAATTTCTATTATTATTGTTATTTCCAGGACCATTATGAGACATACTGTATAACTGAGGTACGAAGTGACCCAGCCAACATAAGTAGACTTGCTTCTTGCTTGCGTAATCGGCGTATGTAGGTAGCTGAAATTTGGCATAGATATAGGTACTTATTGTTTTTATTTTATTTTTGTAAGTCTATAATTTAATTTAAGTATTTATGTAGTTATGGGTACTTTATTTTATTTATGGTTTTATGTACTTTATTATCTAAATACTTGGGCGAGGCAAAAGAAGCAAGAAAGTAGAATTAATGGAGTAGAATTGAGAAGTATGCCTACTATTACTTTGAATGACAGGATACGCAATAGTCTGATTAGAGAAAGTTGTGGACTGAAAGGGGATGTAGTGACTAGAATTGAGAAAGGAATGTTGCGTTGGTTTGGACATGTGTGGAGAGGATGAAGGAAGAAAGATTGACGAAACAAATATATATTGCTAATGTGGGCAAAAGGGCTGGTAAGGGACGTCCCAGGCGGATATACATCGACCATATAGGGGATGTATTAGCAAAGGGGAATATAAAAAGTACCCGGAACCGGCATGCGTGCATGCAACGACTTATGAACGTTGATGAAGCGAAGGTGATCTGTCAGGATCGTGGCAAGTGGCAGTCCCTGGTCTCTGCCTACCCCTCTGGGATACAGGCGTGAGGTTATGTTGTGTTATGTGTGTACTTTATATAGGGTTTTAATGTACATAGTCTATTTTTTTTCTATTATTCATCAATTATTATTTAGAAATTGTAAATTATCTTATTATTATCATTAGATATTCTTATTATATTAAACAGAGGAATAGGTAGGATAAGATAAAAAAATGGGGTACATAAATAAGGATACAGGCTAAGGAAAAGCCGTAACTACAGATTATTTAAACAGCCTCAGACGAGTGTTTTAGAATAGTCGTATTCTTACAAACATGACCGTGAGTGTGTTGACTTTCGTATCGGCGAAAACGTTGACAGAGCAGAGAATGAACTTTAGTGGCGACAACGAAAAAAATTGTGAATGGAATTCCTAAGACGCAAAGGACATAATATGACGTAGGTCCTGTGCGAGCCAAAAATAGTACATTCGGCAGCTGCTCGCCCTTTAGTTTTACTTGTAAAGTAGCCCGTAACGCAACAGAATAATATTGCCCTTATTTACACACAGGAAGGTTGAGCTCGACTCAGTGTGGGGCACCTGCTTCAATGCCCATTGTGCCCTCACACCTGCACTCTGGAGGATCTAACAGAGGACAACGCTGCTGTAATTAAAGTGGCCAACTATTGGGCAGGAAAAATATAAACTGACACTGACACGAAAAGAAGTGTGGGACCAGAAGCAATGTATGTGCCTGTATGTAAATTTTAATGTTACGTGACGTTTTATTCTGGCAACAAAACGCCAAAAGTGACACGAGTGAAGTCACAAAATTTATCCAAAAGTTACTATTTCATTCCAAATATTTTTCCCGCGATAACCACTTGGAAGTTACTTTAAATAATTTTCAAATCCTCATTTTTATGGGAACTTTAAAATGTAAAAATAAAATGTAAAAAAATATACAAATTGAATGAATTTTTCTGCAGTCTGTTACCCATACTTCAAAAAGTCACAATAAAATTAAGCCATGTCGCAAAAAGTTACAAAGGGGGTGCAAAAAATTACACAATTTGTGACAAAAGTCACAGAACGGCAACGTTAGCTCTATATAGTCACTGACTGGGGGCACTATAAAATCAACTTTCACATTCGAATCGTTTGTCAGCTTCACATATCTATTACTTTTATCACTATCTTGTCAATATAGGTATAACCAAAATCTTCAGTACAATGCTTCAGCGAGCAGGTCGCAGATTACCCGCAGCGCACGCTCGACCTAATAGCGGCAACAGAAATACATCCTCTGCCAGCCAGACCTTAGAAATTACCATTTCTAAGGTCTGGCTATCACGATTCGTGTGAAACAGCCTAGTGATAGACAAACAGACAGACAGATCGACAGACGGACAGTGGATCTTAATAATTACCCTTCCCTTTGGGCATGAAACCATAAAAAGTAATTAAGTGTACTGGAAGCAGGGGGTAAGCCAATACGTCATACTGTACAATTCAAAGTAGGAATATTATTGCACCTACTAAAAGCAATTTATTACAATCATCTGCATCGTCATTAAAATGATGACGAACCCGTGGAAATTATCGTAGATAAGATAAAGCGAGATAGGGACTAGGAAAGGAAAAACACAGATTTATCATTATCAGTTGGCTGGCTCATAAGAGGTAGGTATATTCGTGAGGAAAAGTTATGGAAAAATCATGGGGCCAATGTGTATTGTTTGCTAAATATTTTCCGAGTTTCAGAAGCCACCCAGTAAGTTAATCTTGCCGAATACATATAAAACACGTCGACAAAACGGTAGAATACAATAAAACATTTCTTAGGGTACAGAGGTTCTTGTAAAATATGGAACCCTAAAAACGTCCGATTACGAAAAACACGTAATTTATTGACCATATATTTTGATTTATTTGCTGACCGCGTGTTACTGCTCTTCTATTCTGTTCACATCTATTCTGCTGACAAAAATTATTGTTGACTTATAGAATACTTTTTTGCTGACAATTGTATCAATAAAATGAATTCATTTAATTTTGCTTTTGTTGTTACTGATTCTACTTTTTATGAATCTGGACGAACAGTATGCATCTGCACTTCATAGTTATTTTTATGAATCATTATTACAGTTGTATGACGCGTCTGGCAGATTAAAGGTAGACCCCAAAGTATACCATATCTTTTGTACATTCTTTGTTTATCTCATCCACCTCGTTACTAGTTTTTTAGGTTTCAATTTTATTCGAGTTGCACTCAGCAGTTCTCTACTAAATAACGATACGTGTGAATGTGAAACAAAGACGTACAGGCCACTTGGTTGTGGAGCGGTACCGTTAGGGAATGCAATGCCAGGATACCGGGATCGCTGACATTGTTGAGTCGCGCATGCAACGGGAGACCGCTATAAACAATCACTATTAGACCCCTTCTCTCTGAGACGAAGGACAAGGGAGTAACTTGGCTGGAGCTATCATCTGGAGATATCATCTCTCATTCATACATATCATTCATGCATATCATTGTAAGTTTGTGTATGTTTATAATAAATTGTTTTATGTATTATATGTTATGGTTTATGTAAGTATATTATTTTTAAGTATAAGTATGTATATCAATATTCATATTTGCACCAACTACCCGTCTCACTTTTCCTTCAGCAACTGTCCATCGTGGGTTGCCTGGAAGAAATTTCTCTAAGCAATAAGGCCGCCAATTGCACTGTATCTTTGTAATACCTGGTGTACAATAAAGAATATCTTATCTTAGCCATGAACAGAGATAAATAGAAAGCGCTTGTGTCAGCCCAAGACTCCAGGAAAGAGTAAAGGGACCAAAGAAGAAGAAGACTAGTTGAATGTTTAATGATACCTGAAACCTTGGTAACTTCCAAATCTGTAACTTACCCTATTGGTGATAGGTCTAGCTCTTCACGGTGAAAAGAATCACCAAGAAAATTTCACCTCATATTCGAGAGCTTCTCGGATAGAACTCGGGTGTTTAGATTGATTTGATACCGGGCCCTGGTATATTTTTTATGCTGCGTGCATTTGTGACGTTTTAGTAGCAATACGTTGTGAGGAAACCGGAGGGTCTGTCGATCACATACCTACTCCAGGGCCTGAACTCGCTAAGTCACGGAGGAGGCGCGTGGTGATTTAGCCTATATTCTCTCTTTCTTTCTCTGAGAGAAGACCCTTCAAGAGGACGTAAGCTGCTTATGAACTTTTTAACACTTCGGGGTAAAAATAAACTCGTCAGAAATTTATAAATGACGGAGTTGGAATATTGTCTTGTAAATTCGATCAAACAGCCTGGATTCGTCAGCTGGTGGACAGAGGCCTCCCGAAGGCACGCCACTTCTCTGTGACCCCGGCTATCCTCATCCAGCCACTGCCAGCAATCTGCCTCAGATGGTCGGTTCAGCAAGCCGGTGGGCGTCCTACGCTGCGTTTGCCAGTTCGTGGTCTCCATTGGAGAACCTTTGAACCCCATCGACCATCGGCATAAGAACTAAATAAGTCTGAACTAAATTGTAACGCTTGTCCAGTGTACCTACTTTAGGAGTGGATGAACGCGAAAGGAATAAATTAGCGAGTAGAGGACACCGCGAAAATAAAGTAATTGTTTAG
The DNA here is from genome assembly GCA_934045075.1 of Yponomeuta sedellus. NCBI lineage: Eukaryota > Metazoa > Arthropoda > Insecta > Lepidoptera > Yponomeutidae > Yponomeuta > Yponomeuta sedellus. Next base: position 6,890,460 of record OW203721.1, read on the forward strand.
CCAGTCACTTTGCATGGAAGTGCGATTAAATTTTGAACGAAGTGGGTGCGGTATTTTATCGCTTAACCAAAGAATGGTCTTGTACTGGTCGTCATAAAGGCGGGTTTTAAACAAATACGGGTAGTTGGGGGCGGTGCACCTGCCGTTGTCGTAAAGAAGAGTGTAAAATCTAATAATTCCATAGTTTCGAGAAACAGAGCAAACCGTGTCGTAATTAAGGTGCAGTAACATCGCAATAAATTGAAAAAATCGTATCTTTTTGTAGATCGTCGTTGTAAAAAGTTTCATTTTATTAATGATTTTTGGACCCAGCACCACCGGGAACTTAAAATTGCGAACCTGGAACTAGAGTGCATTTATGCCAAAAGCGGACGTTTTTGGCGTTATTGCTATACTATGTTTTCTGTCTTACGTGGGTAGGTATATGGCACTGACTATTTGTGCAAATACGATCAGTAAAAGTATTATATATACTTAATGTTTTTGTTTCAGTGGCGCTAATATTACCGGCCCTTAATCAAAATCTAATAATAAGTGTCTCGATGTTCTGTGTTAAGTATATTCCAGCATAGTTTATTTTTTGAAAATTAGGTATCATTTTTATTACCATAGAGGTTATGCTTATAGTCTGTCTTTCGGTCGGGCGGCGTTCCGCCCTTACTGCGTTTATCGCGTCCCTATGACTGTACGGTTCACGATCTGAGCCAAGTGCTAAGAGTGTAAAATTGTTTACACTTTGTTACAGACACATACCTACACGTACAAATACAAAGCAGAGAGCCGAACGCCATAGACGTACTACGCTAAAACTGAGCTTGTTAAATAAAAAACCGCTCAAAAGGGAGGCGACATGCATTAAAATTTAACATGTCTGTGCCTAAGGGGTTGCAGTAAATGAGTTTTCTGTCACACATACATTCGCGTTAAAGCGGTACGTGGTGCTAACCTTAATCATAACTGGTTTTATAATACGTATTTTCTAAGAGTGAACATCAGAAATATCAGTAACTGTGACAGCCATTCTTGCATCTAGGTTCCAAGCCAAAGGTTGACAGTAAGGAAATGCCACTTAGCCTTAAGTACGCCTTTGCATCAAAAACTTTATGTAATTATTGTGCAAAAAGAATCGAATTAAAAAAATAAGGTTCTTGTCAGTAAGTTCTAAAAATGGCTACTATATATATTAAGATTTATGATTTTTCTTATGATTTATCCAAAGTCGCGTTAAAAAGATTTTTTTCCACTGGTGGCGCCAGTTAGCACCGCTTAGCTCCTTAAAACTAAAAGTGAATGCGAGGGTCGTGGGTATGAAGCGGCGGCAGCTCCACGATTGTGCAGTCCTCGTACTCGCAGCGTAGTCGCGGAGGGCAGTGCCGTCTGTTCGTATCAAGCAGTGGGGTGTTGCTGGGCTTTTTTATAATATTTTGGGCGCCAGTGTCGCGTTTTATAGATAGAAAATAGAAAAAGATAGAAGATAGAACAAGAAATATAAAAAATGGTGTGAAGAGGTTTGCACCGTTACAAGCTACCAATTTGTAGCCTCACTTTGGAGGCGGCCGAGCAGTCTGAGGCCGAGGGTCGCAGATGCTAGGCGTCATAACGCGGAAGGCCCGCGACGAGCTTCGAGGCGAGGAGCCCAAGCACAAGCAGCAGGCTGCTGTTCTACATTATAATAATTCTATGGCGTACGCGCACAAACGGGTATTGTATGTGACGTTTGGAAAAGACGGCGCAGCGCCAAGAACGCGGTACCGGCACGGCTAGCTCGTGTCTACGACAAGGCGAAACGCCGGCTTCCACTTTAAATAGATTAGACACGTTCTTCCCGTCTTTACAGATTCTGAGTTTTTGCTTGGGGTCCACAAATATAAATAAGACAGCATCTAGTGTAGATTTTCTAGCTAGAGCACGCACGTCAAAAGTTAGGTACACGAGCAAAGGGTTAATCCAAAAGTTATGTACAATTTCTTTCCATTTTTTTTCCTGCGAGGTAACTTGCTCTTGAAAGTTGGTACAGTAAATCATTTTCGAATCTTCATTTTAATGGATGAGTTTAAAAATGAAAGATAAAATGTAAAAAAAAATCAAATAGAATTAATTTCGCTCAACCTGTCTGTACAAAACATACTACAAAAAGTCACAAAAATGTTACAAATTACGCCAAGTCACAAAAAGTTACTAAATTTGTGAAACTACAATATGGCAACGCTGTGTTTAAAATAGGTATGTTCTGTAGCTTATATTAAGTGGTGATTTGCTTCAGTATAAATGCAGGAACTACTGTGAATACTAAAAAGATATTTCTCAATATTGACGTCTAAAGTTAAAGTAACTTTCCAACTAGTTTCATCTAATTGCATGTCGCCACAGAAAGTTTGCGAGTGTGTTTGTTTGTTACTTCTTCACGGCTAAACGGCTGGAGCGATTTTAATAAAATTTGGTGTTGGCAAGTTGACACCCTGGATTGACACATAGGCTACATTTTACGGCTGAAAAAATTATTCCCATGGGAAAATCGATAAACCTCGGGTAACACCGCGGGGAACAGTTAGTTTATTACAAGGATTTTCTTATTTTAAACTTTTCATGGTTATTTTATTTTGGTTTATGGTTAATTTGTGTATAGTTATTTTGGACTGAGAGTAAGTCATAGGTTTAAATAATGTTTGCGGAGTCAGCTAATAATCATTGTATTTTTTAATAGGAAATTTTTAAATATTTCTATATCTTCTCTTTTTTTCTTTGGAAATGTAACTTTTTGTTTCAAATTATTTACAATATTATTATCTGCAATACTTACATGATTAACAAATTTAATAACTAGGTATTAATGTACTGATTAACTTATTTAGTATTTATTTACATATATTTACAAGATAGTTTTATATAAAAAGCTCTGGACCGCTGCCGTTGGTGAGAGTTCACAAGATTTATATATTTTAATTAATCTTATATTAAATAGAAAAGTTTTTGATTTCATTAATAAATTGTGACCTTAAAAGCGACTTCTGGAGTTTTTTTCGCTGTATCTTTCTCCACTACGAACTCGACCCGAAGGCAGTGGCTATCATTGTAAGTTGACGTATACAGAATGTACTTAAAGAATATACAGTCGCGTGATCGCGTGCACTAACATGTAAACACGTTAGAACCGTGTCACATTAACCTCTTCCAGCCTGATGTAGGAGAAATTGACAATTTTGACTTTGACAAGGTACCTACTGAAGTGCATACATGTTAGGGCACGTGACCGTATATTCTGTTTGTTGTAAGTCAGTCTGACTGATTTCTTAGTTAACACGTTGGCGCGCAGTACTGCCTCGTTTTTTATTGCGCCATGACACTACTTTTTCCCATACATTGCCTATAGGCGTACTGTCATATCATGTCATGAAATTACGTTCTTACCTTCGAAAAAACAATGCACGAGAGAACAGGAGCAAGCGCGCGGCGTCCTGCCGGTTGACACTACTCGACTGATTGTATGCACGGACGACGCTCACAGGCGTAGTGTGCGTGCGGGGTAGCACACAAAAATGTCAATGTGTGCGTAGGCGCATCAGATATGATCGAAAATTTTGACCCTTTGTTATGCCAGTACAGTGATGAAATTTGCCTGAGCTGTGACAGTACTTTCTACCTTGCCTTTTAACTGTATGGGAAAATGTACGCTTCACGGCGTACTGGCATAAAAATGGATTTAATATGAACGCGCACAGGCGTACTGTCATTTTCTTCACTTCCGTTTCTACGCCTATTGGCGTACCGCCCGCCAAAGTGTTAATATAGTATAAAAATATACTACGGTTTGTTAGCTTTTATAAAGTAGCTAACAAACTGTAGTATATTTATACTCATAGTAGGTATATTTGTACTCGGGTTCTAGCGTAGGCTTCGGTTTTCGCCGAAAGCACGCGAGTGTAATATCTACTATTTCTTGCTTTGTACAAAACTTTTCTTCACTATGATGAAAAGTTAGGTATGTGAAATTAAGTGACATATTAGTTCTGATATTTCTATTACACGAATAGTACTATTCGATAGTAGCTGAGGTATATTCTAAAAGCTAACAGACTGTACAACCATTATAGTTTGTAAAAGTTAATTCGTCTGTTTAAATATACCACGTACAATATTTAGCGTCAGAATCACCAAGGCGGAAGAGGTGGGGCGATCCCCAATTGTCCACGATTGATCAATTTTAATTGATCAATCAATTAAGATACACACACAAGCGCCATCCCTACACATGCGCAGATTAACACGATAATGTATGCTAAAACATTTCAAATCATCATCATTAACCCGTTATGTCCCCACCGAGGGGCGCGGGTCATAGGCCATACTCCACCACGGGGGCCAAGTCCGGATTGGTGGAGGCTTGCAAGACTAGTGGCTGGTCTTACTGTCATTTCATTTCAAATAATGTAATAAAATAATATAATGTCTACACAGCATTTAGAAAAAATGTTAGATATTCAATATTATATTATTTTATATTATATTATATTATATTATATTATATTATATTATATTATATTATATTATATTATATTATATTATATTATATTATATTATATTATATTATATTATATTATATTATATTATATTATATTATATTATATTATATTATATTATATTATATTATATTATATTATATTATATTATATTATATTATATTATATTATATTATATTATATTATATTATATTATATTATATTACATTCAATATTCACGGGCTTGCCTAGTGAAGTGTTCAGGCACTTATTGTACTCTTAATCATATAATTTGTGAAGAAATAAATAAATAATAAATAATAATAATAATAATATCTAACTTATTTTTCTAAATTCTGTATTATAAAAAATATATTTAAATTTGCTAATACCTATGATCATAATAAAATGGCTATACCTGGGCCAAATTCGATAACGAATAGCGATAAACAAACCGTTGCTAAGCAACGACATGTTTACACCTAAAAGGCAGATGTAAACAACCTTTTCTAGAAATCATTTTCATACAAATAATAATCGTTCTTCTTACTAATGTAAAATGCTTATTTATGTTCATATGTTTATGATTTTATAGTTAAAGGCTTAACCGATTTGAATATGACTTATAACAACACTGAAATATGAAATATGACACACAGATGTAACAAACATCCACACGGGCCATGCCGCATGATTTTCCTAATAGAATTAAGCGCGTTTAAGCAAAAAACATACAAACTCTTCAACTTTATAATATTAATAAGTACCTATAAATTCTACTATGAAAACGAGGAGATTAGGACCTACTGCAAATATTGCAATAACAGAAGGTTCTTTGTATATATTTTTATTCATATGTTCACACTAATCATCACAGTCACTGGCCAAAGAGGAGGATGAATTTGTGTCTCCGGAGACTTGAATTATAAATTCATCAATGACATTATTCATTATACCTTCAAATTCGGCGTTTTCTTCTCTTCTTTAATTACGTGTTCAACACAACTTTGCCATGCTGCTGCAGTAATTTTACTTATTGCTTCATGTAACAGGACCTTTATTAATTCGGCCATTTAAAAAGTTTTATTTTTGGCAGCAACATGGCCTTTTACTTGCCCCCATATGATTTCTATCGGATTTAATTCGCAATTATATGAGGGCAATCTAAGCACTTCTATATTTTTGTTTTGTGCCATTTTGTCACACACATATGCCATATACACGTATTGACAAACGACTAAACTTCACTCGATGGCATAAACTAAATTCCCCAAAATGTTGTTCACACCTGAATTTCATCCATGCTTTTTTTTCAGTAGGCCTGTCGCGTAAAATTAATGTCGAATTTTTTATAGTTTTTTTAAATAACAAGGTAATATGCATGTTATTTGAGTGATTATAGTGAAATATGCTGCAATAGGAATTGTTAATAAATAATTAGCATGTAAAAGGCTATAATCATGTAAACAATAGAAGATTTGTAAATTGTTATAACCCTAAATTGGGTTGTTTACCTCTATTCTTTATCGAATTTGGCTAAGTTGTAGATATCACTGAGTTCAATCGGGATGTCTTGGTTTTGAGTCTGGGCATGAACCAATTTGTGAAGTAATAGTAGCAATACCACTCGCTAACTTAAAGGAAAACATCGTAAGAATACCTGAGTTTCTGTGACGTTCAACTATCAGAGATACATGATTGAGGAAAAATGAGAAATAAAAGCATAAAAAGTTTATAGTAATAATAAAAAAAACTTCATATGTTAAATTTTGTTTTTATTTATTTCTTAAAGATTTTTAGGGTGTAGATTTTGTAGGTGCACGAAAAAATATTTTACCAGCTAACAAATACTTGGGTATGGCTAATGCAAAAGGACTCTTAAGGATTATAGGACTTAGCATGAGCTGCAGAGTGATACTCCAGGGCTGGTCGTTGGTTCCGCCTAACTAGGACTAGAACCCTTAAAGCCTTAAAAGCAGCGCTTTATAGGACTTACGCTAGCTGGGAAATGTCACTGCTTGCTCCAGGTTGCTCCACTCGTTTTTTCGCTCCACATCTCTGTCAGCAGTTGGCATGCAAACAAAATCGGCTTAAGTCAAGCCGGACTAGCGGACCAAGAGTTCCGTACAAATTTGTAGGTAGATACTACATACATAGGTTAGGAATCTAGTCTCGCTGATTTATCCGAGCTTTTCATGGTCTTCAAAGACAATTTTTTTTGTGATTTGACTAAATTTGTTAGACTTTAGATTTTTTCATGTATTTATAGTTTAAGACGATACTATACATGCAAACTTCAAATGACCTTAGATCTTTTTGTTCCAAGGTCAACAGAAAGTACCCTACGGTTTTTGATTCCCTTCAGCGGTAAAATATACGTATTTTGTGCCATTAACAGCCGTAACTATTTGGAAGTTTGATTTTCTCACGACTTCAAGGGGTGAAACGGATCCTAAAAATGCTCTTCAAATGCAGGTACTCCAGATTATTTAAATGTTTTAGAGAGATAAATACCTTTTCGTTCTTATAAATTGTGCTGTGCGATATTTTGATAAATACAAATCTAAGAAAAGATTCATACAACATAATCGTTAACAACCCTTGTATGTCCCCACTGCTAGGGCACGGGTCTTTTCCTGCATCGCAGGAAGGTTAGGCCATACTCTACCACGGGGGCCAAGTCCGGGTTGGTGGAGGCTTGTAAGACAATGGCGGGCCTTACTGTCAGAAGTTATCAAGTCGCCCATAAGGCCTCTGACATGGCTTAACGACTGCCATTACATGACAGCCGGCACCAACGGCTTAACGTGCCTTGCGAAGCGCTCGGAAAAATGCCGCTAGCGGTAGTCACGGGACGGTCACCCATCCTGCACCTGAACGCGCCTGTTGCTGCTTAACTCAAGTGATTGATTCCAATCACTCAGTTCGTCTAGGCCACGAGCGCTTCATACAACATAAATAGTAGTCAAAATCGAACTCTACTTGCGGTGTTTCAGGAATAGCGCATCTTCGAGGTAACTCTTTATATATTCCCGGACATAACTTATTGTAATCAATAGACAAGGTGACACAGGGTTACTTCTCACAGTACAATTCATTGATTTTAAATTGAAAGGTCATAAAACATGTAATCTACGCGTAGACGTATGCGTGTATGTATTCTGATTTATGTTCGAATGCATCATTCATTATCATTGCGCTGTGAACTGTTCCTTATTGTTTTCAGACTAGGAAGCCGATCCTATGCTTAGCATCATATTAAAAGTTATACTAGTCAACACTATTTTGAATTTGAAGGACAAATAAGTTTATTAAAAATGTATTGAAAATTTTGAACTTTAGGGACTTAATTTGCCCCTATATTACGCGCGTCACATCCTGAACGATTCCAATAGTCTAACTGTCAATAATTAGTATGGAATTTGACAGACGATTAGAATCGCTCAGGATTCGGTCCGCTTAATTTAACGTAACATAATATTTGTTCCATTGCTTTTCTATCTTTCACTGGTATTTTTAGAAAATAGTCTAACTGTCAGATATTGCTATCGCAAATATTATTATTTGGATTTGGTGAATGCGCATTAGGCATCTGCTCCACTTAGGATATTCGGGTAGTGGTTGGTCCTGCTTCATTATACCCACTGTCGGACAAATGCCTCTTCATGCTTTGCACTCTGCGCTGACTGCTGTTGTATAAAAGAGGGATAGAACACGGCAAGCGCACTGAGAAAATAAAATCTGTTTTGTAGTTCTCTCGTAGCATTCGCAATGCAATGTCGTTCAATAAGACTCGAGCGAAGGAGATCGCATTGCGCGAGAAATTTGAAATTGGAAGTGTATTTAACACTTTCGGGCGAGCGCCGTCAGTTGACGGTTATTTTTTTCCTTCGTAGAGTCGCACAACGTCTATGCACGGTGGACTTTGAAGAGTGAGAGCGTCACAACGTTAAACGCCGACGAAGTCACCATATATTTTATATGTAGGTCAAATATTGTGCTTCACTTTGGTAAGACACCAGACTCGTAGTGCGTCTCTGAGAGATTATACTATTTAGTAAACAAAACACTCACACATACAAAGACATCAAGTACTCACACACGCACAACGTCATACAACGATTATTTTGTTCCGCTTCCCAATACTTCAGTGATCCAGTGCCAACCTACGGGGCGCACGCTCGTTCGTGCGGCCGCACCGGTCATATACATTTTTATTAGGACTGATATATCATCAAACGTAAGTACTTTTGTTCTACAATTATTTTTATTCTTTACTCTTATTCAGTAGAAAAAAGCTAAAATTATACTGTTTTTTTTCATGGATGGACAATTACAGAAAATCCTAGTAAGAGAGGGATCAAAAAAGAAATCAAATTTCCTGAAGTGCAAAATGTGCTGGGAATCCAAAAAGATGAGAAAAGAGACCAGTTTCCGTTGCAAAGGTTGTACTGAGAAGCCTTCACTTTGTCCCCTATGCTTTGAAGGCTGGCACAATGCCATGCCAATGGTGTGAGATATTTTTTTGCTAAAATGGTTCTAGTATAAGAATGATTCAAAAGATTATTTACTCTTAGGTACACCTTATTTTTGTTGATTTGTGTTATGACGAGATAGTTTATTATGTTTCAATTTCAATTACCATAAGTAAGTTGAACGTTTTTATTGATGTCTAAGATTACCTAAGATAAGACTACCTAATACTGATTTATGAAAATGCTATTACCTACTGAATTTAGATGTTACCTACTATTGACTGATTTTTGTGTCATTATTTCATTACATGTCATTAAAAAAATATATGATATATTTGTTACAAATTACATAAGAGTCAGAAAAAGTGAGATTACTTTAAGATTACTGAATGACTTTGTTAATTCGTCGAGACTTTGATACCTTTTATATTCTTCTTATTCATTATGCTTAGTAATAATTATTATGACATACTAAATTAAGTCATTGCAAATGGCTGGATGCGTTTAATACTTAACTGTGCTTGTGTTTTGTGCTATGCACACAATAAATACGAATATTTTGATTATTTGTCGTGTTTTACTTTAAACCCGTCTATTGACGATGTGCACACCTCAAAAGGTCTGCAACCTATGCAATACCGAACAACGTCAATACACGTTGAACGTCATTTGCCATTCTGCGCTATCACATAGATCACAGGCCCATGTAAGTGAGCACAACGTCGTAATACGTCATGATTTTTTGTATGGAGAAAACATGTGCGTCAACACATGGATACGTCATATGACGTTGTTCGCACGAACGTGTTAAGTACAATAGGCATGAAATTGGATGACATAAATGTACTCGATGGATTAGATTAAGCCGCGTTTTCACGGTCTTAGTACGCTCGGACCGAGTGCGCTATCCGAGTAAACTAATGCTTCTGATTGGACAACACCAAAATAGCCAATCAGAAGCATTAGTTTACTCGGATGGCACACTCGGACCGAGCGCACTAAGACCGTGAAAACTTGGCTTTATCCAATTTAGTCTGTCGATTCTTCAATTACATTCGACGAACTGTACCTCTATATCATCTCTCTATTTCTGACTCTATCGAGCCGATTGTTATTAGAAATACCTCACCGCTAGTGAGACGTGCAAATATAACGGAGGATACGTACAATTCAGAGCAATATTAATTAATGCTCTTTCTCCCATAACCCACTCATGCTCTCTCGAGCTACTGAATTTGCGTAATCTAGGTCCGAGAGGTGATAGTTACATTTGGGATAGGGAGTATCTAGAGAAAAACTCGATACAGATAATTTAAACGAATTATAGATACAAACACAATAATTTTAAAACCTATTCAGAGGCTAAAAATTCCACCCATGCCCGGACTCCAACCCGCGATCTCTGGCTAACCGTGCCAGCGCTGTCCAAACTGAGCTAATGGGCAAGTACCGGCATCAGTGAAATTTCGAACTTATTTCTCTGTATTACTTACAGGCAGCGAACATATGGCTGAAGTAATTTTGCATCACTTGCAGCCCGGAGTACTTAATTTGCAGTTAGGTTTTACATCGGAATGATATTGTCCTTAGTACGGGTTAGTACAACAAAAAGAATATAAACATAATCATATCTTAATAAACCTATGGGAAAACAAATGACAGGCGTCTGATTCAGTTTTATTTAAGATACAATTTGCGCATATACCCTGTAGGGTAAATAAAGAACAGCTATTGCCGTGCTAATACTTATCGATGACTATTGAATAGTTGTGCAGTCGATAGACTCGTCCCCTCGGTGTTTTTGCTGCCTTGTGGGGGTCAACGGGCAAACTTTCTGTGAACAAATATATAATATATTACTAGCTGACCACGCAAACTTTGTTTTGCCACATTGATTAGCTTACGACCTAATCTCAGACCTAACAAATATACCTACACAAACAAAAATCATAGAAATATTTCAAACCGTTTCGTAGAAGATCGATAGCAAACATGAGATTTTTAAATACTAGAAGATTACCTACGTTACATACATGCAAGATTCTTTGTCACAGTAAAACGAAAACAAATTCGACGAAATACTTAGAATTCGCAGTTAACCTTCGGTAGTTTATTGTCGTTTTAACGATTCGCAGGCAGTAATTCGACGGTGATTAACGACCGCTATGCGCTTTGCTTCTATAAAATTAATGGTCATCATCATCCATGGGGTTACGCGGCGCCGACTGAGTGAAAAGAGCTTCCACAGAGAATTGTGGTCTCTAAAATCATTGGGCTAGGGCCGAAATTAGCTTGAGTTAAGAGGTTTCCTCAATAGGCATCGCTGTAAATTTCCATTCGATCTTTCAGTGTGTTTGATATGACTAATAATAAGCAACCAATCTGGTTTTTGCCTGTTTTGTTTGAGTTAACAATTGACGATGTTGTTAGATGCATACCGTGCACTTAAAGCTAATTGTACTTTTTTATCATAATAAATCCGTTAGATAGATGCGTTTATTAAGTAAACATTTTGTTTTAAAAGTTTTTTTTTTCTTTTACTTTGATATGGTTTACCATTCGATTTTAACCCGGCCTGTCACCACTGCCAGTCATTATAAACCGGGTTAAGGCTTAAAGCTTTTCCCAGCGCAGTGACAACACAATCCGGATTTAGTATGAATGCCGAAATTGGAGCTTGAAATTCTAACAGACTGCGAAAACAAAGAAGAGTTGTGATGTTATTAAACGCATGTTAGAACATATTTTATGCTCACGTAGAAAAAACATTAATATAATATTGTTTATAAGTGAAGACATCACGAATCAAAGTAGAGCGCTGAAATGACAGCAGTCTAGTTTTCTATATTAAATCCCTACATATATTTTTAATTTTTTTGTAGAAATATCGTTCGTTAATTGTAGAAAAGAGTCTTCTCAATGAAATCACCTTCTCAAAACTTTGAAAACTGAGTGGTGTTACAATTACCTATGACATAGCATAAGTATTTGTACAAAAGCGAGCTTTATACAGCATTTTCTTCCAGCTAGCCTTGGGTTATGTGAATAGTGGTAGTCGCAGCGCCAAGGAAGATTTATTGCATAGTCTATACTAGTCATATTAATTAGCCAACGAACTATTCTTAGACCATCCGAACATACATAAAAAATCATAAATATCTTAAAAACCTATTTAGAGGCTAAAAATTCCACCCATGCCGGGATTCGAACCCGCGACCTCTAGTTATCCGTGCCAGCGCTCTTTCCAACTGAGCTAATGGGCAAGTCACCAGCATCAGTGAAATTTCGAAACTCTGTACAATATTCTCTGTATTACGTACAGGCAGCGACATCTGGCTGAAGTAAATTGCATCACTTACAGCCCCGAGTACCTACTTTGCAGTTAGGTTTTTACATCGGAATGATATCGCTGTACCCACATGGTTATACTATTCTTATTTTTAATGCACTAACCCGTGCTAAGGACAATTTTAAAAACCTATTTAAAGGCTAAAAATTCCACCCATGCCGGGATTCAAAACCGCGACCTCTGGCTATAAGAATAGTATAATCATGTGGGTACAGCGATATCATTCCGATGTAAAAACCTAACTGCAAAGTAGGTACTCGGGGCTGTAAGTGATGCAATTTACTTCAGCCAGATGTCGCTGCCTGTACGTAATACAGAGAATAGTGTAAAGAGGTTCGAAATTTCACTGATGCCGGTGAGTCGCCCATTAGCTCATTTGGAAAAAGCGCTGGCACGGATAGCCAGAGGTCGCGGGTTCGAATCCCGGAATGGGTGGCATTTTTAGCCTCTAAATAGGTTTTTTAAATTGTCCTTAGCACGGGTTAGTGCATTAAAAATAAAAATAGTATAATCATGAATATCGTTGAAGCAGTTTCGGACGAATTCGATAACAAACACTGTGACACGAGATTTTTGTACATTACATAATAAAATTAAATTCTTATGAAGGATGAAACACACCAATGCGGAGGGGGCTTAGAAATACTTCACTTGGTATCAACTCTCCCTTTGTATGCCCCCACTGCTGGGGTAAGCACCTCTTCCTGCATCGTAGGATGGTTAGGCCATAGGGGCCAAGTCCGGGTTGGTAGAAAATTGTACAATGAATGATGGTGACGTTTTCAGGTTTTTCGTTATTCCAGTAACACGGTGTATGGGTTGCGACTGACTCTACAAGCACGCGTACTCCGATATTCGAAATACCTACGGCTACGTCACCGCCAATACCTTTACAATGAGGTATCGGTACGAGTAGAGTAAGCTCTCATTTTTGCAGTCTCGACATCGATATCAACCCTTGTACGTCCCCACTGCTGGGGCACGGGTCTCTTCCTGCATCGCAGGAAGGTTAGGCCATACTCTACCACGGGGGCCAAGGCCAAGTAAGGCCTCTGACATGGCTTAACGACTGCCATTAGATGACAGCCGGCACCAACGGATTAACGTACATAGGCTGCTACTTATGTATGCGGAATCTGGAATTCCAATAATTTTAAACGCAATGTCTGACCTCCATTGTCAAATTCGTTCTTTTTTTAAATACTGGCCGCTAATATTTTTCTCTTATATTCATTAGTGTTTTGTTTTTGTTGGGTTTAAAATGTCATATCGCTGAAAAAATGGAACTCACTCGTAAAAATATTCGTGTTATGAATTATTACGATTTTCGACGTGGTTTAACGCAACAACAGTGCGTAGATCAATTAACTTCGACTTTTGGTGGTGAAGCTCCATCAAAAACGATTGTGTATTAGTGGTTTAGTGAGTTTAATCGCGGGCGCAGTAAGCTCACGGACGGAGTTAAAGAAGGTCGCTCGAAATCGCTGGTTGTGCCACAAAATATTGAAGCTGTGCGAAAACTAATAATGCAAGACCGCCATGTTACGTATTGCGAGATAGAGGCTATTCTGGGCATATGTATGACGAACATTCATAGGATATTACATGAACATTTGTCTGTAAAAAAAAATTTGTTCGCGTTGGATCCCGCACAACTTAACTCGGGATCAAAAAGATGCTCGCGTCGAATGATGCAAGAAAACCTTAAAAAAATTCCACGGAGGCGACTCAAAATCTGTTTATAATATCTACACAGGTGACGAATCCTGGATCTACGCGTACGATCCCGAAACTAAACAACAATCAACAGTTTGGGTGTTTCAAAATGAGCCGAACCCTACGAAAGTGGCTCGTGCAAAAAGCACTGTAAAGCAAATGGTGGCCTGCTTTTTTAGTATTAATGGCCATGTGGCTACAATACCACTGGAGAATCGCAGAACGGTTAATTCGGAGTGGTACACGACCATTTGTTTGCCGGAAGTATTTGAAGAAATACGCCAAAACAACCAGCGACGCAGAATCATACTTCACCATGACAATGCCAGCTGTAGAATACATCTGAGGAAACAACTACATTTTTGGATGGTCAAAAAATAGAATTGATGGGTCATCCACCGTACAGCCCTGATTTGGCTCCCAATGATTTTATTCCCAAATGTAAAGAATAAATTACGTGGTCAACGATTTTCGACCCGTGAAGATGCCGTAGATGCGTTCAAACAGCACGTTTTGGAGATAACTCAATCAGAGTTGAAAAAATGTTTTACAAATTGGTTTCATCGAATGCAAAAGTGCATCGATCATAGTGGAGAATACTTTGCAAAACAATAAAAGCATATTTAGCCATATACATTTGTTTATTTTTTCTATTCCGCATACATAAGTAGCAGCCCTCGTACCTTGCAAAGCACGGAAGCGCTCGGAAAAATGCTACTAGCGGTAGTTACGGGACGGTCACCCATCTTGCACCTGACCGCGCCTGTTGTTGCTTAATTCAAGTGATTGATTCAAATCAGTCGGTTCGACTAGGCCGCAAGCGCTTTTTCAGATTGTTGACTTCTAATGAGATGGCGAACTTGATTGATTCTGCGATTTATTGACATTCTACAAACAGAATGTGAATTCTTTACGTTGAAATAAATTGAATTGAATTGAACTCAATTGCAAAGACGTTCCATTTTTAAACGCTTTTGATGTAACGACGCATATCTAACGACGTCCATGAGTTGTCAATCGCTTATTCCATTTGACGTAATGGACCCAAAAACGCACGATTTCCTCGCGAGAGCATCTGATTGAGGACTTCATGCTTTAAAGTACAGTGGACATCACGTCGACCTTTACATGCATAGAACGCTCAGTTATGTTGCGGATGATTTAGCAATAAAAAGTAGAGGTCCACCAGCGGTCGTAATGTACTGGTAGGTCATTGGTTTTTCCATTCAAACTTTGGAGTTTATTCTTCAGTTCATTTCCAATTATACATCCGTCGATTGTGATCAACGGTTAAGGTTTAAGGCGCTAACTAGCGCCACCAATTGAATAAAAATCATAACTTGTTTTTTAATACGTTTTTTTTTTCAACAACAAAACATCATAGATTTTAACTACTATGATGACAACTATTTTTTGAACCTACAGTGTAAAACCTAGGATCAACATGTTAAGATTTTTGACGTTAGAAGAAAACTTTTGTTTTTTTTTTTTTCAAAAAGTAGAAAAAGTAGAGAACAAAATGTGTTGGTAAGCGCAAATCTCGAGAGCAGCTGAACCGATTTTGCTAATTCTTTTTTAAGAATATTCCTTGAAGTACCTACGTAGATGGTTCTTACGGAAGAAAAAAAAAAAAAAAGAATCGACTGTTAGGCGGTACGAAGTTCGCTGGGTCAGCTATCTATAATATAAAAATCAATCGCTGAATGTGTTGGTAAGCGCAAATCTCGAGAGCAGCTGAACCGATTTTGCTAATTCTTTTTTAAGAATATTCCTTGAAGTACCTACGTAGATGGTTCTTACGGAAGAAAAAAAAAAAAAAAGAATCGACTGTTAGGCGGTACGAAGTTCGCTGGGTCAGCTATCTATAATATAAAAATCAATCGCTGAATGTGTTGGTAAGCGCAAATCTTGAGAGCAGCTGAACCGATTTCGCTAATTCTTTTTTTAGAATTAAATTAAATTATCCTTAAAGTAGGAATATTCTTAAAAAGGCTATTTTCTTTTATTATACCCTAATTTACTTTAGTTTCAATTTGTCGCATAATAATGCTAATTCTGAAATACGAATTTCCCGCAACTTAATGGGTTGTCATTATCAAATTGCCTGGATCAAAATGCCAATACACTTTGAATCGTTTTTTAATCTCGCATTCGTGTTTCTGAAAAATGGCCGCATCTAATTGTTAGGTACGCAACATTGCTATAATGGACGATAAGAATTGTGGGGCAGTTGTGTGAAATTCAAGGTCGCCGATGCGTAGGTACTTTTTTGCGTTGCCGCTTTACTTAGGCAATTTAGTTTCAAGGTGATTGATACAGCCCAAGGTGACTCTACTTCAATATGAGTGTGTACTTAATGTTTAACAGCCGTAATGAATATGTTGTATTTTTGGAGAGATTTAACATTTGCGACAGTGTGCCGAATGCACGTTTTTCTAGCATATAAACGTCCGACTGCAGGGTACGGGCCTTCTCTCAGAGAGAGAGAGAGAGACGGGCTTAATTACCACGCGTGCCCACCGCGGATTGGCAATCTCAATTCCTGAGTTTTACGTCCGAGGTGTTACCCAGCGTTTATCGATTTTCCCATGGGAATAAGATATTTTCCCGCAGTATAACGTTGTAACGGTGCAAACCTCTTCACACCATTTTTATTTCTTTTTCTATCTATCACTTTCAAATATTTAAATTACGTCACACATTCTTCGATTTCCCTCATTTTCCATCATTACTACTTTACCCTTTGACAGGTCGCTGCCTGTACGTAATACAGAGAATGGTGTAAAAGAGGTTCGAAATTTCACTGATGCCGGTGAGTCGCCCATTAGCTCAGTTGGAAAGAGCGCTGGCACGGATAGCCAGAGGTCGCGGGTTCGAATCCCGGCATGGGTGGAATTTTTAGCCTTTAAATAGGTTTTCAGATCTGACTATTTCACGGAGAACCGTTTATCCGTTTTTATCCAGTTTTCTGTTTTATTAAATTATTATACAACTAATCTACAAATAAAGCCACAATTGAAGTCGTTCCAGTGTTATTTATTATTATAAAAGTATACAACCTTCCAACGTAGCCTATGTGTTAATCCAGGGCGTCAGCTAATTCCATACTAATTATTAAAATTATTAAAATCGCTCCAGCCGTTTAGACGTGAAGAAGTAACAAACATACACACTCACAAAATTTCGCCTTTATAATAGTCGTAGTGTGATGTTTTCCTTTACCGTTGGCGAGTGATATTACTACTATAACTTCACAGGTGAATAAAACTTATAGAAAACAAAATCACTCTGATCAGCTCTGGTAATCGAACCTGGGTCTCTCGCTTCTGAGTAAATTGTTCTAGCCACTGGGCTACCGACGCATTCCACCTACTGAATAATAATTTTTATTCTGTGATTGCATAATTTCATGAAATTTTAGTATTACTACGAGTATTTTGTAATGAAAAAATGTAACGAACAAAGGTAAATCGGTCCCTAGAGTTCTGTACCATATTTTTGTGATAAGTAAGTATGCTGTCGTGTGTTTTTTTCCATTCAGTATAGGATTACCTGGATCCAGCTCACGAATGCCCAGTTTTTATTATTCATTGTTCTAATATAGAATTTACACTAAAATCACACGAGTTTGAAGCTAGTACACAAAAATAATTAACACAAGTGTCACATGAGCGGGATTTTTAAATTTTTGTTTATGTGTGTTTTTATTGGAATATTCATAAATTATGCAAATGCATCTAATTAACTTACATTTATGTAAATTTTTGACCGTGTCGTGGTATTACAGATCAGACGACGACTAACGATAAGACAAGTTGGCTAAGAGTCGGCTTAGTGATAGTAAAATGATGAAATACATTTATTACAAATGGATCCCGTTGACACCTTTTGAGTAGAAAAGCCTAAGACAAAGAAGTACAAACTGTCGAAAGATATATGAATGATTTTAGTTTAAAAAAAATGTATACTAAAACTCATTTCAAACACTTCTTTTTAATAAAACCAGTTCAAAGACCCACTGACACTGAGCAGTCTGGGAGCCCACGACTACTCTCAAGTTTTATATGTTTTTCATATTTAAACTTAATGTGTTAATTTCAAATAATTCGTTAAAAACCAAACCATTTAAAAACACATAAATTTGGTAGTCTTTTATTTACAAAGTACTATTCAACGATCGAAATTCTTGCTGGTAAACAGTTGGTGGAAAATACTGACATTTCAGCGTTTGAAAATCGAACATAGCTGTCGCTGTCCTGTAAGCGCGTTCGGCAATCCTCGGCTCCTCGTTCAGGCGTTCGGGTTGCGGTCGGGCGCGGCCTACGCCGACCGCACCGACCGACCAGAGTGCGGCGCCTTCTCATTGCCGACTTCGCTTCCCCCGGCTACGGTCGTCGCGTCGGTTCGCTCGAACTTTATTTTATTTTCCAATTTCCCCAAGTAACTCTAAACTCGACAAACTGACCCGAAAGTGCTAAGGCGGTATCAGACAGTCGAAACCCTCAAAGGGCGCCGACTCGTAGACGATCACTTGGTCCACTTTTCGTCCGGCGAAAAAGTTACGGCAATTTTCACGCTCGTGGCATCGGCGACGCAAGGAGTAATTGTCAAACTTTTTTCAAGGAAAGTTTTTTGTGTATCTTCGCTAACTTCGTTCGTCTATCGGCGTGGAACCGAAAATGTCGAAAAAACATCTTCACAACCAAGCTGCTATACCGCTGGCTCCGGCTGTCATAAAGGTAAGTCTTTAGCGTAACTAATTTGATACTTTGATGCGATTTTTTATTTGTATATTAATGTGTGTAAATTTAACAAACATTCTAGAAATCGACTACCTGCATATTTATAACATTTTCGTCGTGATTTTATATTATATCTATTACAATACGATATGTAGCTATGCGTTAATTGCATTTTACGGAATGAAATTTCTAAATATATGGAAGAAAACGATAATGCAAAACTTTTCCAAATATACAACGTCATGAGGCTATGAACGAGCTTACGGGAAAGGCAAAGGATTATATAAAAATACAAACTCTACCTACATGAGGTACCTACATTCTTTAGGTTGAAATATTATGAATGTAGAGTTTGTCCATAGTTATTTAACCAGAAATAAACGAAGGAAATATTGTTATTTTGTAATTATACTTTATTGCACACGAATAATGAAACAAGACAAAACTTAAAAAAACAGGTATAATTTCGAGCTAACCTCTGTAAGAGATGTCTTCCAGCCAACATCGGAGAAAGTAAAAGACGCGTCTACATAATACGTGTACAAAATAGAACTCGTTGTTGTTGTTAGTTGATTCAAAATCTCACTTATAGTACTTTGTTAAGGCTATGCGATTGTACCATGACGAAAAGCTTAGAGCAATAAAAGCCTCTCTAGCCGTGTAATTTTTAAAGGAATGCCAATGACACACACCTACGTATTGCGTTTTCTCATGAAAAACACGTGCCGTGAACCACACCACTTGTTTACACTGTAATCAATCATCGAAGGATACTGTTGGATGGAGATTTTCTCTAACAAAAATTATTACCACCTTTGTTATTATGGTATCACGAGAATTTCGCTTGATCGATGGCTACGGTCACACATTTCGCCTCCGCAAGGTTGAGGAAAAAACATTGCATATACAGCTTGATAGATAGAGAACACTTTACTGCACAACCAGAGAAAATGAACAACATAACCACTTATATCTAGGTAATAGTACAAAAGGCGGTCTTTTCGCTTCGAAAGATCTTTTCCAGACAATCATTGGATGGAGTGGATTGCGAGAAGAATATAGCCCAAGGTGGAAAAAGAACATAAATAAAATAATCAAACATATATTGGTATAGGACAAATTCTTTCAGGAGTGTTCAGAGGTGACAATTGACTGAAAATTTTCGTCTAAAATGAAGGGAGGTTACACATATTATGAAGGCTACATAAATAATATTGGTATCTGAAGGAACAAGCATATAAACAAGATTTCTAGAATATAAATAAAAAAAATTGTTAAACTAAATAATAATATACTTAAATACCAATAAAATTAATACATAAAAGGTATTTAATAAATCAAATCAAATTACTTGATTGCTTCATGTGGTACAATACCTATTAAACCATAAAATATAGATACTAGTGCCCTGCAAAGGCACTGCAATTTTAAAACAATTTACCTAAATAATGTTAATTTAAAAAGTAATCTTTAGCAAATTTTTTAACTTTTAAATTTTTTTAATGGTATTTTTTTAAGTAAAGTTATTTTGACATTAAACTAAATCTGACACGTATAAAGCTTGCCCATTTGGTTAACCAATTTGACTATTCATCTGGCAATTCAGTACACGGTCGATGCCCATTTGTTAACTTTTCGTTCGTACAGAGTGAGACTGCAGATATCTTTTTAACATCGGTGAAGCACCTGCCTATTCTATTACTTGAACTGTAACTGATGTAAATTAATTGTCAGCCAGTCAGGATGACGCAACCTGAAAGAGGCCCCCGCGTTGAATGGGACTTGGTATTGTGAACTTATTTCGACTCAATTTGGAAATACTATCGCCGTTTTAGCCTCGGATTGGGCGAAACGACAGTTCTTAAGAGTTTTTCAACTAATATCGAGAGCCTACACAGTGATACTCCTCAGCTAATAAAAATAATCGACTGCAAATTGAAAATACCTGCGTTCGATAAACCTACGGCTCATTGATGCCGAGTCGACATTGAGTCTGTAACGAATGACGCCACCGTGTAATATTTGAAGCAAACTATTTGAAATCCGCCGTGATGATTATCCATTTTCTTTTTCTCAATTTAAACCCTTAGCAATGGAATTCTGAATCCACACAGTTGCAGTAAATCCATTACTTGTTACAAACAGCCAGCATAACTCTTGAAAACCGATCCCAGCGGACAGGATATGAGTCTGCGGTTTTCAGTGGTTTTCAAATAGGCCACTAAAGGCCAATGTCATCTCTTGTCAATTGTGCATTGTCCACCCGACACGGTCAGCAATGTTGACACTTGTCACACGAGACGTGTTGGCGTGGAAAAATCTAGACTCCTTACAACACATTGTTATCAAACTTCTTTTGCTGGAAAGAAATGAGTCTCTTGTACGCAATTCACCTTTGCTGAATATCAACAAGTTGCCGCCATTCAAAATGCGAAAGAAAGATCCAGACCCAATTGCATAAACTTTATATTGAGTCTAGTAGAGAGCAACATTACCTATCTTTCGTAACGGAGACAGCTCGACTTTTAATTGCTGTATAGAGGTCCTATTTCTAAGTACGAGTAAAACTGTGATGCCGTAGAGTAAAAGAATACTTACAAGAGAAGACTTACCGCTTCAAAGAAGCAAATATCCAACAGCAACCGAATAAATAAAATCTCGATGCGAACGAACGGTACCAATTGCTCTGAAGATTTATAATTCTACAGACGTAGATTTAATACGGCTTTAAATATAATATATTGATAGTGACAGTTATTGCAAACTGAAATGTTCTGTTCACTGAGGAAAACATACGTTTTAGCGCATGCACGGGAATTCACTAACCGGAATCACACAGTACCCATGAGTGACATTAAGTACCTTCGGTAGTTTGTAATAAATTCTAATTGAAATGAAATATAATATTTGGCTGAAAGAAACGTTTTACCTAAATTTAAAGTAAATTAGTAATTTAGGTTGTTGACGAGTCCAAACTGATCTGGGTCTTAATATAGCTAAGTTCTAAGGCTACAGCAGAATTTACGGGAAGCTAAAGGGCTCATTGACTAGAAAGAGAGAGAGGGAGAGAAAATAATGACTAAGGTATAGGACCACTTTCTGGATTAAAAATTTCGCTAAGTAAATACTTAACTCTAATGCTGTCTCTTAGAACGTTACTTAACTATTTACTTAGTGAAATTCTCAATTCAGAAACCGGCTAGAGACTTTAGTACTTCATGTTTCTTAATCTTTCTTACTCTGTATCTGGAACAAAATTACATAAAGCCATAGAGCATAAACGGATATTTTTTCAATTGACATTCAGTAAAAAGTTGACAGTCTAGTAGAAAACTTATTCTTACTTTAAACTTAAACTTCTTTACATGTCACAGTTTTACGAATAGGTAAGAGTTACAGAATTATTTATAAAAATTGCAATTCCTGATACCCAAGAGTTTGTGTTTAACAGCACGAATTTTGTTCTGCAAGTTTTTTCTCAGTCTTACATTGTTAGAAATAGCAGGGTTTTGTAGTTTTATTAAATTTGTACCTAATTAACGCGTTCAACCAATGTCGCAGCCATCAGTTCGTAAAAGTCGTAGAGCAAAAATTATAAAAAACATACTATAGCCGACATGATTCAGGAATTGCGCAATAGAAAATCAGTTGGTTAAGCAACAACAGGCGCGGTCAGGTACAGAATGGGTGAATGTCTCGTGACTACCGGTAGTGGCATTTTTCCGAGCGCTTCCGTGCTTCGCAAGGCACGTTAAGCCGTTGGTGCCGGCTGTCATATAATGGCAGTCGTTAAGCCATGTCAGAGGCGTTATGGGCGGCTTGAAAACTTCTGACAGTAAGGCCCGCCACTATCTTACAATCCTCCACCAACCCGGACTTGGCCCCCGTGGTGGAGTATGGCCTAACCTTCCTGCGATGCAGGAAGAGACCCATGCCCCAGCAGTGGGGACATATAAGGGTTGACAACGAACGACGGCCTAAAAGTTTCATGACTACTCAGAAAAAGGACAACAACAACCACTTTGTTGCATCAAATAGACCATTTAGGGCAAGAAAAAGCCAGCAGTTTTCTAACAATAGCTAAGCCACATTTTCATGATCTTAGGGCCAATTTATGAATTGAGAATTTCTACATACATACATAACCTCACGCCTGTATCCCAGAGGGGTAGGCAGAGACCAGGGACTGCCACTTGCCACGATCCTGACAGATCACCTTCGCTTCATCAACGTTCATAAGTCGTTGCATGCACGCACGCCGGTTCCGGGTACTTTTTATCTTTTCCTTTGCTAATACATCCCCTATCTAGTCGATGTATGTCCGCCTGGGACGACCCTTACCAGCCCTTCCACTCACATTCGCAATATATATTTGTTTCGTCAATCTTTCTTCCTTCATCCTCTCCACATGTCCAAACCAACGTAACATTCCTTTCTCAATTCTAACCAATTCAATTCAATTCTCAATAATAACCCAACTATTTATAGTTTAATGTCTCTTGGAATTTCTCAGAAAAGACCACGAGAGAACGTTACATTATATAAATTGAAATTCTGAATTGGGAAACCGGCCCAATGTCTCGGACAGTGACTCACCTTGATAACCAAAAACTGTGGGCAGCTAAGATAACACATCTTAATGAATTCAGATGTTTGCTTCAGTTCAAAAGAAAAAAAAATACTGACGAATAGAATCAGAGTCAAATATGTTTATCGTTGAACTTTGACTGCAAAAGTATTAAATGAAAATACAAGAATAGTTTCGTCACGGAAATGGAAACAATACATTTCACAACACTCTACAGCTTCACAAAACTGCACAAAAAACTGCCTCTTCACTCTTTATTTGAGAATGGCAGGTGTTGCTATTATTGGCGCCATTTTGTTTTTGCGATTTCGTCTTAGTACGAGTGGCTAAGACGAGACGAGTAGGGCCATCCGAGTGAGCAAAAACATGGCCGTTGTCATCAAAGTGATATTTTTCTACTGAGAGGACCGTTAACATGAAACGAAAAACATCTTTGTGGCAAAAGTACGTCCCTTGTTCCTAGTGTACTAAGATCGTGAAAACCTGGCTTTATCGGATCATCAACTATTTACGGTAACTCCGTAGGTACCTGCAGCAATGAAACTACCTATAAATAAACTGCAAGCTCCATAAAATACTCGCTTTGTTTCCACGTACGTGTCGGATTTCGTAAGCAATACCGATGACTACTAGAGTGACACAACCTGCCTAACAGTTGCAAAAAACTGAAGCGACTGAGGTACTATTAGAGTAGAGACAGCTGGTGCTGCAGTATCTTAGCGAAGGGCAAAATAAAAAGTATTCAAAAGAGTAACCAAAGCGTATCACACATTTGAAATTCTAAGTTAACTGTATATTCAATGTAAATGTTACAAGGTTTGACGGTCTCAGTTACCCATAGTCATTGTAAATTATTCAGCATAGGTTTGAAGTCCTGAGCAGGCTTTAGTATGTATCAGGACAGATTTGTTGTTCTACGACTTAGAATTACAATGAATATCTAACAGAATCTATGTTACCTGTATATTTATTGTAAATGTTACAGCACTGGCTTGAAAGCCTCGTTTACCGCAGTAAGGCTCGTTTACCGCACTGGATGAAAACAATTAATTTTTCCACCCAGTTCAGCATAATTAGGTTATCATATTTTTTCGGACTGTTAAATGATGAACATGTAAATATTACAGCACAGATTTAAAAGCCTAGAAGGCCTAAATGGTATCGTCATTGTTAATATTGCAGCGGATTGAAGGTCTTCGTTACCTTTACCTGTATCTAAATAGTATGTAACCGGAGAGACTCCATTGTTTTTGATACGCGCGGGTAGAGCATTAAACATTACCATGACTATCAGCTTCATCTACCCAATTAAGAAACTATGTCTTATACATTGAAGATATTTACAAAAAAAAACAAATACAAATGCCTGTACGTAATACAGAGAATAGTGTAAAGAGGTTCGAAATTTCATTGATGCCGGTGAGTCGCCCATTGGAAATAGCGCTGGCACGGTTAGCCAGAGGTCGCGGGTTCGAATCCCGACATGGGTGGAATTTTTAGCCTCTAAATAGGTTTTTTAAAATTGTCCTTAGCACGGGTTAGTGCATTAAAAATAAAAATAGTATAAATACGATATAGTTAAAAAAATGATTTTTTATGTAGCTTTAAGCATCGCTAAAGCTACTGCACCGATTTTGATAAAACATTTTGTGTTTAAAATTATTATTGGTTTATTTTATGTCACATTACGATGACAGGAGCATAGGATAATGCCACATTTTTTTGAGAAAGATAAAATAAACTGAAGGAGTCACTGGCATACGCTAGTTATTGTTTAAATTTTTTTACACAGCGTAGTTTATGAGTTCATGTCAGCTTTACTCACTAAACCTATGTCTAATCTACGCGGCAAGAACTAATGAAAAGTTCGATGTTCTATCTTGTAATTTGGCCAAAAAAAGTAAAGCGTTAAGACCGGTGATATTTTCTTAGAAGCTAAACTTACGATACGCTAGGTCACCATAAAGTTACTGCTTAGGTCTATAAATAACCAAAGTTTGAACCGCGTGGCATGCCTAACTCGTTCGTACATGTGTTATGTGTGTGTAATGCATATCTTCAACGCCGTGTCCCATCTAGCGCTGTACAGATACTTCAGCGTATTTAAAGACTATTTGGGAATCTTGCGTGTTAAGTGGCGACTACATGTAGTTTGATACATCATGTATGGTTTCATTGGGAGACAATTTTAGACACGTCAGAATGACAGATCACGCGCAAACAAGTGCCAATTAAATAGCGCCCATCCGCGTCGTAAATTTTTGAGATTTCTATTAGTCGGCACAAAACAACCGCACAACTTAAATAAATCTGAATAAATAAAAACAAAACAAAAACGTCACTGCTAAACTTTAACGTTGTCAAGTTAGAAACAAAGAAAAAATCTTAAAGTAGACGTAAAAATGAGTTTAATTGTATGCTACATTAGACTGAAATATCCACCGAGAAAAGTTTCCACGATCTTTGGACGACATAAATGGCCTTCGCAAGCTAACATTTTTCCTCAACGGGGGAAAGTCCTCTTCTAGGGTCATCCGCCAAATTCAGCGTTGACGAAGCGAGCTAGCGCTTCAGCGTGACCTTGTCGTTGGCCGCAAGCCATATCAGTGTGTGGAGAGGCGGCGGCGATCGCGACGGCGGACGATGGAAATTTCCACTGAACCAGCTCCGCTAGCCGCGTACGCGTCCGCGCCGCGTGTCTACCACGCACTGGAGACAACAATATTCGCGCCATCCCGCTCTACCCGTACCCAGAACGAGGAAGACAGTGCGCTTTTTGACAGTCAGTTCATGCTAGGTATACAGGTAGCCCTGCCCCCCGCCCGCTCCCCTGCCCCGCCAGCTCACATAGCGTTCTCACGCGGCTCTCCCCCTTATTCAAACACAAAAAGTGTTCCCGGTTCCAGACGTATTTACCTAACTTCTTTGAGAATTACAACAACGCAAAAAATGTACACCCGAGGCCACCTTTTGAATTCATTCGGATACCTGAGTCCGCAATTATTCGGCTAGGCGGTTGCGACTTTCGACGTTTCTAGAACGGCTATTAGCGCGCTGCAAGCACCCGGGCGCTGTCTTGCCGCCATTTCTCAGAATTTCTAGCGGTTCTTTGGGAAAGACTTCAACGCGCGCACTCTGTGTGAAAGTACTCGAAATGCACCATTCGCTGGCAGCTCTCTGGCAACTTTTATTATTCCAACAGCGGCGCTGTAATGTGGAAGTGAGAACGAATGAAACTTTGTAATTACTCAGCGCTTATCATAACGATGATTCATGCACTTTTTGCTACTTTGCTAGCGCCGTGCCTCCTTGGAACTCTTGCACAATATCTGTAATAGTACTGAGAACGACCACTGAGAATACCTACAGTTAAAATACTACTCAATACTCAATACTCAATACTCAATACTTTATTGCATTCCACAAGTTTCAAGGTTGTTACATTATAACTTAACAGTTATTTGATAAGATCTTTGTGGACCCTGTAGGGCACGCTAAACTACTAACTACAGTGCTTGCATGTAAAAGTTGACGTGCTGTCGACTGTCTACATAATGTGGAACGTTCCAAAATTTATCTTAGTACCTTTGTAGTTTTATTTGATTTCCAACGAAGAGATAAAAGTTTAGCTGCTGTTGTGTATACCTAACTAAATGCTCGGCTTAATCAAAAGATAAACTTAAACGCTGCGAAATCCTGGTTAGATTAGATTAAAGCATGGTTTATTGCACACTGAAATTTCATAGAAATCAGTCCAATCAGCGGCCTTATCAAGCTATTAACTTGGCCTTAAGACTGATACTTCTGGCATCGAATAACTCTTTATTTATATCTTTTCGTAAATGTAAGAGGTATTATTTATACAAACACGATTTGTTTAAAACGCTCCTCAGACTCAGTTTAAATAATCTGCGATTATTTTTGTACCTTGACCACAGACTATTTAAACTACCGCTGAGGAGTGTTTTAGGGAATCGTGTTTTCATAAAACACGGTTTATGGGTGGAATTTTTAGCTTCTAAATAGGTTTTTTAAAATAAACATACTATTTAAAATTCCACAAATTTCTATTACCATAGTCTGTTATAGTAATTCGTCGAAAGTAAATAATATTATTAGAATCCTAAGGAAATTCAGAGTGGGTGAGGGAGATGAAAACTCAAGTAGATAATTCTTATTACGTAAGGCATAAGCGTGTATCGAAAAAAGGAGTTTCTGCCGATTTCGCTGTACGTGTCAAAATATGCCGAGTCAGATGAAGGCTGTTTTGTAAACAAGATATAAATAGGTCGGGTGAAACTGAATGTGATTATATTCACATGAATACAATCAGAGAAGTTTCAGTAACACGTTTATTATTACTAGTATTGTTTTACTAATGTCGAATGATTTATTTAATTACAAACAATAATGATTCGCATACATTATTTACTTTCCCATTATTCCTCTATTTTCCTTATTGTTACCAAAAAGATTTAAACAAAATAGGTAAATGTTTCGATAAGTACCTACATTGTGAACGGTACTGCGAAGTAAAGTAGAAAATAAGAGTTAGTTTTACAATATTTAGTGGCCACAGAATTTATTGAACGATAAGAAGATGGCGCCTCGCTTTTTGGCTTCGCCACTGAATATAACGAAACTACAGTCTATTTATCCTTACTTGTCTATGTTAGTAAAAAAGATTCTACAGGTAAAGTATAACTCTTAAGTCGTAAATTGCGATATTCCCGTTAATCAAGTAACCTGGGACACTATTTTAGATAACACACTGCCAATTTTATAAACAAAGTTCATTAACTTACGAGAAAATACCTAGTTTTGGCATCAAATAACAATTTTTAGGTTAGAATCTTGTTTACTAAATTGGACGAGTAAGGATAAATAGACTGTAAACAAATTATTTTCTGCCGTATAGAGCATTGAAGACAAAAATATTGTGTGTTATTTTTTCATGGTTTATAGGAAAACAGACAGCTTATACGAGAGGTATATTTACAGAATTGATATGATTAATTCCAAGGCCAATAACAGGTTTTCGCTGATAATCAGAACTAAATTTAGAATTATGATAGCATATTCATACTTTATTTTGGGTTATAAGTGCATTTTTAGTTTAGTAGTAACCCTTATATAGAAAAAAATGCATAAATTTGACAACCGCTGACTATCAATATAAGTGATTACATTATTATTGACGACTATGTGGCGAAGCGGTAGAGCATTTGCCTACCATGCGAGAGGTGTCGGGTTCGAACCCCGAGGGAATCGAGAAAAGATAGCTTTAGGATTTGAACGATCGTAATTTTAATTGGAGATAGCTACAGAATTATACAGACTTAACTTTAAATCGAGATAACTATAGGTTTTATTTACTGACTTTAACTTAGGAATTACCACAAGCCAGCCATCACCATTTGGTCGACACTTTGCGTGCCATCAAACTGTGAAGTAAATTATAAAATATGTGTAAATTGTAACAGTCTTATTTATAAAAACTCGGTTCAAGTAAAACATTCTTAAGACGCAGTCAAAGCCGTTTTACAACAGGAAGTCCGGCCATAAACCGGCTTTAACTAAGTTGGTACTAGCATGGCAAATTCTACCTATCATAGAATAAAATCCCATGTGTGCAATAATCATCAACTTGCAATGCCATTTGTTACTATTCTTAGAAAAGTAGGAAAACACAAATACTGCGGCCAGGCAGACGGACACTTGTTCAGTAAGGTTGGTAAGGTTTAGCCAAAGATGTTTTAGCCACCTTGGGCTTAGCTATCGCCAGTAAAAGTAGAAAACGAACGTGTCGTGCCGAGATTCGTACCCACTACCTCACGCAAGTTTGGGTTCTAAAGCTCAGAATCTTCGCTGTATCGCTGGATTGGTAAACGCAACATTGCGAATTCGCAGAACTCAATTATTTATCGCGGCAGTACAGAGGCAGAGGGTGGGGTCGAGGACCGTACCTGTTCTTTCCGTGACCGAAATTTGTTCACGCCCATTATGGCTCTTTGTGTCCTTGGCGGTCGCTTTTTTATACGAGAACTTATTATTATTTTAATTGTGGATGTTCCAAGCCGTGCGCTATGGACGCACGGTTAGATTTTGATTTAAGTAGCGTGCGAAAACTGCGTGCCAGAGTACCTAGACAGCTTAACATTCCGACCACCGACGTGCATTCAACAAAATTCAACAAAACCGTGGGGCTGTGAAGTGATTTAAAAGCCTATGTTATTTAAATTCACTTTATTAGGTAAAAAGTATAAACATCATAACGATATCGTTTATCGAATCATGAGAAGGTGCGAAAGAATTCTAAATTTCCTGTAACACTTAAAACTCATGGCCGTAAAAAATATGGGTTTCCATAACGTTTAGTAAAGTAATCCACAGGAAATGCGTAGTGGTTTTTGAAGCATGGTTTCCAGATTTTCTAAGCCACCCTAAATACTTAGATCTGTAAGAAAGAAATCTTTAGCAACTCAAATACACTTCAAAATATTGTTGACAATTTCTAGAAGTACTGGAAACTTTACATTACAAAGGCAACTCAATTTTTAGCATGACATCACACAGCTTCTTCAAAAAGGATTTCAAAAGTTGCGGACTAGGCCTCTCTAAACCAAGTCAGTGTGTGGCCAAGTCAAATGTACTATTGCAAAGAAAGCAAATAAAGCTTTATGACTGTACTAACACAGCTCAAAGTATTGAAAAGATTCGTACAGTTAGCTACACAACTAGCGATAACCGTGTTTCAAAGCATGTCTAGCATTGTAACGAGCTCGATAACGCTCAACTACACAGTACAGTCACCAGTGGGTCAATTCTATCAGTATTTTTGCAGTCGCCTTAAATATAGTGCACGTGTGTACATGCTTGATTCTTTGGGTCTTGGGGCTCTTACATTTATTTCGCTCGTAGGTACATAGCAGAGTTTTGTCATAGCGGAAAATCAGAGCAAAACCATCAAACAAATGATAACATATCGATTAGTTTATAGATAGATCAATACCTGCCGCCCGATAAGGTATAAATATGGACGCAACGGCCTATGTAAGTAAAGTCTACCTTCCGCATAACTCGTACTGACGGGTATTCTGAGATTTCAATTATATAAATAAACTTTAATAACATATTTGCATGTTAGAACATACCTAACAGAATGTGAGCTCATATTTAATAAAATATTTAATAATATTTAATAATGTACCACGTTCTAAGCAAATAAATTTTATTTTATTTTAATGTGTTTAATGCGAAGTGAAATTTATATGGCTAAGGTGTTAGTCGGGTATCATATTAGTCCTGCGGCTATGAAGCGCGACAGTGGAGGCTTTATCTTATCAGAGGTAGGCGGACCGTGCCAGCGTTAATCGATTATGGGAAACGTTTCGAAATCCGTGCACGTACTTACGGCGCGTAATGCGTTGCAAGAGAGGCTCTACCTAGAGTGTGGTTACCGTTTCGAAACGTGAGGAGTCCTGAGGACTGATAGGTCACGCGTCCAGTTCAGATTTTGTACGAAAAGTCCTGACAAAAACCTGGACACAAAAACCACCGGCGATTGTTTAAAACAAATGCGAGTCAGACTCACGAAGTGTCTCTTATCTATCACACCATATGATCGTATTTTCATGTGCAATATAAAAAGGATAATATGAAAGAGCATTTCTGTAGAACCAGTAGACTATGGTTACATTAGTAAGTTACTTCAAGCGTTCATGGCAGATCGTTTGGTGGGATTGCAGTACAACTAAGGTGAATTAATCAGGGCACACTACACTAGCCACAGCCTGAATCGTAGGGAACGGTAGACAGCTTGGACCTAACTAAAGGTTGTCTGGAAGAGATCACTTTTAGTGACAAGGCCCCCATTTGTACTCTTAGGTTAAGAAATATCTGTGTAATTTCCATTTTTATGTACAATAAAGTGTTCTCTATCTCTATATATCTATCTATAACTACAGGAGTACGGTTTTTGCACGTAGCGTTAAGTAAATAAGCGACTCTAATTGAAACTTCATGAAAAGTAAAATAAAGCACTGTAACAGTCTCATACTTCTGAAAGAGTTGCAAAAACATCTGGCTGTCAATCTAGCTTAAAACTAACTACAAAAACTAGTGTATACAACAATCATTGTTTTGCATGCCTACGTAATAAACAAAATAAAAAATAGTCTATAGTACAGGAAATGACGCAATAATTTAAAAAGCCGTACATTAACCGGTCGGAAAGTTTGAAATCCGAACAAATCTGGACAAATCCGGACAGATGTCACTACCAAATTGGAGATGGTCAAAGTGAGGTGCAGTCGACACCTGATGCCGATGTCGACTGTTTCTGCCAGGATCATGTCTTGACATTGACACGACATGCGCAAGGGAGGTTAATAGAGTATACAGAAACTTAAATAGGGATTACTCTGTGGAGGCTTTTAATATTGTGGCGGCGGAATATACGTTAGAAAATCGGTAATATGATAAATATTTATAGTACAAACACAAGGTAGGATGAAGTTAAATATATAAGGACAAATAATAAAATATTTACAGAGCATACATAGACAAATTATAATTTAATTTCATTTTCCCCAATAAATTTAATTAATAATATAGCTAAATCAGATGACATATATATGTGAGCAGAGAAACAAAATTAATAGGGAGTGGGATCTCGATTTTGGGAAGAAACGTGTATAATTCTAAAGATCGCTCATTTAGGGAGCAATTGAAAAAAATGTGGTCCAGGTCACCCTCCTCAAGTCCACAATCACAAATTGGACTATCACGCACTCTATAATCTTGTTTAGAAAAACAGAACCGATTCAATATGGAGGGTATGTAATCAGATTGACAGTGTGTTTGCTGTACTAGTTAGTTAGACTTGAGATTTCCGCACTTAGCCTCATAGTTGGGCCATTGTACGTAGCAAGCGCTGAGGTACGCTAACACCTTAGACACTAGGGTTTCCTTACGATGTTTTCCTTCACCGTCAGCGAGTAGTATTGCTACTATAATTTCACAGATGTACATATCTTAGAAAACAAAGTCAATGGTATATGCCGGGGTTCGAACGCACGACCTCCCGATTGAGAAGCCGGCGTTCTACACCGCTCCGCTACCACCGCTCTATTGCTGTACCATTGCTGTACTATCGACTGTCCTCTGTACTGTGGAACTCAGCGACATAGAACCCTCTATTTATCGAACAAAAAGTGGTCGAATGCGGTGAGACCCATTGTACCTACCTGCAAGTGGTTGTGGTCGAAACTGTAAGTTGATATCATTCTGTTACCTAACTGGGCGTATCGAATTATTTGTTTATCACGTGTCTAAGTCCGGGTCTCGATTGTATTAAGGAAAAATGAAAAATAAAAGCATAAAAAAGTTTGAATAATAATAAATAAAACTTATGTGTTAAATTTTTTTTTTATAATCTTTCATAAAGTTTTTTTAGGGTGTAGGTTTTATACGTGCGTGAAAAAATGTTTTACGAGCTAAGAGTGTGAATACTGTGGGTATGGCTAACGCAAAAGGACTCTTAAGGACTATAGGACTTAGCATGAGCTGCAGAGTGATACTCCAGGGCTGGTCGTTGGTTCCGCCTAACTAGGACTAGAACCCTTAAAGCCTTAAAAGGAGCGCTTTATAGGACTTACGCTAGCTGGGAAATGAATGAATTAAATAGTATTCAATTAAATAGTAATTGATTGTCGGGGCACGTGACATGTTTTTATTATTCTATTGACACCTATTCTAGATTTGACACGGCAATAAATGAAATCAAGGAGTTCAATGCAATGGGAGCTTTTCTTTTTGAGTTTAAAAATAAAAAAGTAGTTCTCAAGAAGTGTGTAGATGGCGCTGAACTGACTACGTTACTACCCGTGTCTTACGATTTGAGACGGTTGATAAACAGTGATCGACAAAATATTGTTATTTCGTTTTCTTTTCCTAGTAATTGTATTTCAACATGTGATGTAAAAGCCTATTAAGAGGCAAAAAATTCCACCAATGCCGGGATTCGAACCCGCGACCTCTGATGCCGGTGAGTCGCCCATTAGCTCAGTTGGAAAGAGCGCTGGCACGGATAGCCAGAGGTCACGGGTTCGAATCCCGGCATGGGTGGAATTTTTAGCCTCTAAATAGGTTTTTAAATTGTCCTTAGCACGGGTTAGCGCATTAAATAAAAAATAATATAACATGTCATGTCTGTGACAAATTACATAATGTCAGGTTCGTTTTATGATCTCAAAAACCTAAGAGAAATAATAAAAAAATAATGTGGTTTTCCGTACCTCGCAGTAACTTACCAAGTTCAGCGCCATCTATCGAGTGACTGGGGAAGTATTTAAAAACAAAAAGAAAATCCCTCATTCCGTTGTACTCAAATGCACTTGCAGCAACGTATGAAATAGCCAATAAAGGTTTTTATTTCGCTCCGGTAGATATTTAGTGCTTTGATTTAATGTTTTAATTCTCATAATTACATACTTACATAATTTTTATTTTTGAGCTTACGTTATTAGCTTTTCGCTAGTTGTTCAAATGTGTTGATGTTGCAGAAAGTTCCGGTAGAACTAATGCTGTTTTACAATTTTATCTTTTTCTAGAGTAGCGAATTTTATAAATAATTAACAAAATGAACGATCGGACTAATTCTCCAGACTCTACGAAACTTTCACTAGAAAATATTATTGTTTGACACACACAGCTATCGTACATTTCTCGTTTTCAGAGATGGTCTCTTGATAAAAATTGTGTGAATTAAGCTCTACCAAACCATTCTGAAAATAATTTCAAGCCGCAGCATTATTGTTTTCGTATTTTTGTAAGAAAGGTAACTAGTGCTTTAGAATTGCAAGAGGTTGATTACACTAATGGGATCTCGTTAGATACTCGTTCCCAGCTGTCTCTTTCTCGACCCACTACAACTCAGTGTGGAGTTTTTTATAGCTGTCTCTTTCTCTACTACGACTCAGTATGGAGTTTTTTCTCGCTGTCTCTTCGACACAGTGAAGCCATTACAATGTACATTATCAATTCAGCAAACAGAATGATAATTCTTTACATTGAAATAAATATCTGATTTTTTTATTTCTGAATACAGACCGTAGTATGTATAATACCACAACATAAAATGAAACAAATAACTAAGTACCTAATGTTCTTTCACAGTCCTTATCTGACAGTGAAACAGTAGAAGGATTTAAGTACGTAACATAATGCACTTAGGTGCGTGAAGAATGCACCGCTCGGCAGTAATAGGATTCCTATAATAAGTACCTCTAATGCTTTCGTTGGGTAATATTTATTTAAACCCCAGCGTGTAGTGGCGTTCACTGCTTTGTTCAGTCTAAGTCGCAGTTCAATAAGAAACAATATCGTTCCCGGACGGACTCGCTCAAACTGTAATGGCAACAAAGATTTCTGTGTAAATACAGCCGACAGCATCTCAACCTTTACATTTTATGTGCAAAATCACCGGTGACGTAACTGAGAGTGCTCTCAACTGTACAGCAAAGCATAAAGCAGACAACGGAAGGAACTAAGAGTATGAGGCCGGTCACATACATTCATATGTTGATCAGGAAATCGTACGACCGCATTCGTAATTCCGTGTATAATTACCACACCTATTGGATTGTTAATTTCAATACAAAATAATATAGTTACAAAACATGTCACACATAATAAAAAAAAATACATGCACAGTAAGATATCCAATAAATTTTCGTCAAGAACACATAAAATATTAATAATAATTTAAACACAAAAAAAAACAACACTAACTGAACAAACCACTCCGGAAAATATCTGAGCCAAAGGAACCCATAACGCTGGCAGCATTGCCACGTTGCACCGCCAAAGAGACCCTCTGTCCCAGATACGCACCGGAGCGGCAGTCAAGCCCACGGCCCCCAAGCGGCGACCCAGCTCCCTAACAAGGATCTTAGTCTGAGTCCCCCAAACTCCCATTGTTTGGATCTGTCACTAAGGCGCCGAGTACGGTGTTAACTAGCACCACCAACGGAAAAATAGTTATTTGTTATACAAGAGTGCAAAGTTGCTTTTTAACCGCGTGTTCAATTTTGATGACCGAGCAAGCGAAGGATT
Organism: Yponomeuta sedellus; assembly: GCA_934045075.1. Lineage (NCBI taxonomy): Eukaryota > Metazoa > Arthropoda > Insecta > Lepidoptera > Yponomeutidae > Yponomeuta > Yponomeuta sedellus. Next base: position 6,925,943 of record OW203721.1, read on the forward strand.
CTAAAATTGAATCACGAGCGCAGCGAGTGATTCAAAATTAGAATCCTGAGCGTTAGCGAGGGAATCAAAAGAGCACGAGGTGAAAAATCTTTGCACTCGAGTGCAACACGTAACTTTTCATTCCACCTCAGCGAGGAAATGACTAAATGCAAAAAAAAACGTTTACAATCACAAGATAGGTACACTTTTATTTCAGTTTAGTTATTAATTACTACCTTATGACAGGTAAGTATTACAGAATAATCTTTAAATTATAACAAAATAATACTAAGGTATAATTAAGAAAATTTTAAAGTAACGTTGCTACAGTTATTTAAATTGAGTGTAATATTTTTTTAATTCACAAGCTTAGTGCACACGATGTTCTAAATTCAATTTACTTTATCCTCTAGAGAATAAAAACGGCTTTTCCACTCAGATATTGAAGATTAAAAATACTCTTTCCGAGATGGTGGGATGAAAAATATATTTCTTTAATAGTCCGATTTATTATTCACTAATCATAATCACCACACGTTCATAATAGGTATACTCGAACTACATCTGATTACTAAACTCTTTCATTATAAATATGAAGCAAATCTTTTAAGAAAAACGGTGCACCCGCAATGACATTGTGTACGATTATGAATTTACAAACAAACATCACAGAATCAGTTCGAAGATTACTTCTTATTTATTAAGTGTAAATGTCAATACAAAATAGTTACAAAAAATGTCACACTTAGTAAAAAAAACATGCATAGTACGATATCCAATAAATTTTCGTCAAGAATTTCTTTTATAACGGGTCTTTGAAAAAGTGAACATCTTAAATCTTAATTACAATAGTAGCTCCTTTTAGAACCTACAGTCTAGAACCTAGGTCCAAAAATCTAGGACTTTAAGGCATATTTTCCCAAAGTCAATTAAAGTCCTAGGTTGTTGATTCTAGGTTCTAGAAGGTTCTAAAAATTGTTATTACAGTTGTTATGATTTATGATGTTCACCTTTTGAAAAAAACTTACTACAAAAGAAATTCTGATTTTTATTCCATTTGTGGCGTTATTTAGCACCCTGTAGCGACTGTTACGAACGATTTTCCCTACAGGCACACGGCCTTATTTATATTAGGGGTTAAAGTATGAAATTGCCGTTTTATTGCAATAGGTTCTTTGAATTGACATAGAATCTTCATGGTTTGAGGTTTTCGAATGAAACTTTTTTCAAATGGTTTCTATGATGTTCTTTTTTTAAAAAATGTGAAACATTTGAATATCGACTTTCAATTGTTTTTGTTATTCAACTTAGACAAGAAAGATGGATACTGCGAAAATTCGAGTGATTTTTGAATACGAGTTCCGACGCGGAACTAACGCGGCAGAAACAGCCCGCAATATCAATGCTGCGTTTGGAGAGGGGTCTACTAATGAACGCACCGTGCGATTTTGGTTTAAACGCTTTCGTGATGGAAATTTCGACTTAAAGAACGAGCCACGAGGAAGACCGGTGAATAACGATGAACTAAGAGAGATAGTGGAAGCCGATCCTAGTCAAACTACCCAGGAATTAGCGGCATGGTTTAACGGCATTAGTAGACCCCTCTCCAAACGCAGCATTGATATTGCGGGCTGTTTCTGCCGCGTTAGTTCCGCGTCGGAACTCGTATTCAAAAATCACTCGAATTTTCGCAGTATCCATCTTTCTTGTCTAAATTGAATAACAAAAACAATTGAAAGTCGATATTCAATTGTTTCACATTTTTTAAAAAAAGAACATCATAGAAACCATTTGAAAAAAGGTTCATTCGAAAACCTCAAACCATGAAGATTCTATGTCAATTCAAAGAACCTATTGCAATAAAACGGCTATTTCATACTTTAACCCCTATTACAAAATAATTGCTTGAAACTCTCCAAAATCGCTGACTAATATAGAAGTCGCCACATTATATTACAAGTAAATAAAACGCCTGTGTGCTTTAATGGAATTGTGTTTTTATAAATAAGCCCAATAAATAAATCAAAGGGATTTATTTATTTTATTAGGATAAACAAACAATTGTACAATGATTGGTAACAGCAGCTTAAGTAACATTGAAGTATTTTAAGTCATTGTACAACCAGCGTCGCTTACCACGAATTAGAGAAAAAGAAAGAGGAGTTCTTCAGAGAAAGCCAACTTTTGAATAAGGTAATATATAAGGGATGGTGTACAAAGAAGAGTTGGAAGTCTAATACTGAAAACGATTGTATAAGGACGGTCTGAAAATATTCCGAAGCTTGTCCGGAAGTGATCACTTTCAGTGATTAGGCCGTCATCAGTTTAGAAAAATTTAAGATAAGATAGGTGATAATTTTCTTTTTATGTACAATAAAGTGTTCTCTATCACCATGATAACCTTTTGCTAAGCGAAGCTCTCTGCTATGTAAAACCCATGCTCCAAACAAGCGTAGCTCGTAAAACCTTCATAGTTGTGCTATGGAGAACATAGTTGTGCTATGGGTTGTTAATGGCAATCATGAAATCTTATTAGGTTTACATATGGCAACTGATGTATTTGGTTTTAAGATGATTTGAGAAAAGATGGTCAGAGTGGAGTTTTTTTTTCCGCTGCCTTTTTCTCCACTACAATACGGCCCGAAGGCGGCGGCTTACACTTTACATTGTACATTGACATTCAGCAAACAGAATGTAAATTCTTTACGTTGAAATAAAATTATTTGAATTTGAATTTGAGAACGGAAAAACCTTTATTTGACTAACCACTAACCGTTTTACAAAGTGAAATCCATCGAATTGATGATTCAGGCCTCTAGTCAGTTAGGTGTGGTCCGATGGGGTATTTAACGTACACAGGAGACTCAAGATACCGAAGAATGGCTATCAAAAGATGCTTACGAAAACTTCCGAAACAAAAAATTATCGTCCGACTCAAAACGTCATAAAATAGCATTGTCACAAAACCTCCCAGACATTGTCTTTAGTTCCACAACATAAACAAAATAGTTATTATGTTATTATCTGAAGAAGTTTTTTTTTTCATTATAAGATATCAAGCACTAAGGTGAGTAATTAGAAATCGAGCTTAATCAATTACCTACAAGTATCAATCATTATTAGCGATTAACAGACGAGTTAACCGACCGCGATGGCTTTAACCGGTTTAAAGCGGTTTGCGCGACACCCGGCGCGCGTTGTGTGTGTGCGTATGTGTTACTATGTTTATAAATAACACACGCATTGTCCAACTGAGAAAGTTTGGTGTTGTACCACGTAGCGTGGCACTGGTGCTTAAACAGGGAGTTCGTGAGAATACAAAATATTCCGTCGCTTGTAACTTTTTACCTAGAAGATTTACAAAATAAACATGCACACAAATTCTGGAAATTAGCTAAGTTGAAAATATCTGATAAAGTCAATTTATTTTAACAGGTGTTAACTTGTCAAAGCAAAGCACTGTTGTGTTTAATGTTTCATAGGTAGTGCCCACCTTATAGTCTATACGTGCGAAGCCAACCAAGCCGAGGGCGGGTACCCTCACGACGTTTGCCTTTACGTTAACGTGTGGTATTGCTAAAACAAATTCGTAGATGTAGGTACTTACGTAACTTTGCAAATAAACAAAGTCATAGGCACATGCAATCGCGCCGGTGTCCCTCACTTCCGAGTCCATTGTTCTACCTCCTAGTGAAACACACTAGGCACTAAAAGCTGTATAAATCATGCAGACGTAAAAGGCCTAGATCGAGTAGGTAAATATCTGTATAACCGTGAAGTGCAATTACGATTTGCAATTTGACGCTCGAAATTAGCCCACAAGTAACATCGAGGTCGTCTCGCCGAATAACAGATTTCCATTCTTCCGTGGTCGCCGCCGTCTCCTAGGAACTTGGTCGAATGAGCGGCCACCAATCCGTACATCGGCGAAGACCATTCGCGGCGAAATACGAACGCGAGCGCTGTGAACGCATAACGGTACACAAGCTGTTAAAATATCTTCTCTTCTCTGTTATTAAACAACATATAGATAGCAGTTTAGTTGATTTACACTGCAGACAGGTTTTGTGTGCGAAAAAACACAAGATTTCATTCTTTAGGCTTTGTATGGGAGTGAAATGTTTTATTTTTCCTGCGAAAACTTCTTAGCCAAATCCCACGAATTAAAACCTGTGCTTGCATTTAGTGAAAGCAAATAGAAGCAATAAAGTATCTTATTCTTCTTCATCTTCAGGCTATATAAAACCTTAATTTTCATGCTTTTTAAGCATTCTTTACATAAAGGTACAATAGAATGGAGGCGCAAAAAGCGTATACCCGTAAAGGGACAGCAAATTCTTTGGGGTCACCACACGAATAAAATAAAGGGTAGTGTAGTGTACTCGTAGGTACTTAGTACCTAATTCAGCTATGTATTACAATTTTTCTAAAAAGCCTTATTTACATCTGCTTTACTTTCATGCTATCCATAGAGCGCATGCGATCTGCGAAAAACTGCAGGCAGATGCTGGATGCGGCAAGCTGAGGACAGGGCGCTATGGCGCTCGTTAGGGGAGGGCTATGTCCAGCAGTGGACTACATAATATAGCCTGAAGAAGAAGATGCATAGAGGAAAAATTTAATAGCGACGCCATAAACTTACAAATTGTTTGGGGGTTTCCGCGGTGGGCACGCGTGGTAATGAAGCCCATACTCTCTCTGAGAGCAGGCTAGCGCCTTTACTTTATTCGTACGGTGACCCCAAAGGATTTGCTGTGCCTTTACGGGGTGTATGCTTTTTGGGCATTCTATTCTACCTTTATGTAAAGAATGCTAAAAAGCATGGAAATTAAGCTTTTATGAAGTACATGAGTTCTATGTTTTAAAATAATTATGTAAACTCTGTTAATTAAGGACTTTGGAAAAAAAAGTTTGGAGATTTTTTATCCATTTTTTCTCCAAAATGATCTAGATTTTGAAATGGACACCTAGTTTGAATTGTAACGTTGCTTACGTTACTTTGAATAAAACCTTTTCATTTTATTTCATTTCATCAGGCTTACATCGCCAAAAATGGTTCGATATTCGTGTAAACTCTATGGAAAGTTGGCTAGACCTTTTCACTGCGAATAAAGTCATTACGAATAGGTGAGACGTAGGAGTACTCGAACAAACATTAGCATACGACCTCGGTTAAGTATAACTTATTACGTGTCAGAGTCATAATAACCTACTATTTTTCCTATGTGGTATTATTGACATTATGATGAATTCTACAGCTCCTCTACAGTACCTACCTTAAAAAGGAAATTGGCAAGTTAGAAAGAAATATCAAGGTAGTTGTTGTTATTAAAAATTAAGGGCAGGAGAAAAAATGTCACCATATCTCACAATCTGCTTAAAATTATAATGCCATTTTATTTTTTTGCGTAGGTACAAATACAAGATTTTAGGGAGAGGTTCCCCCGCCATTCTCCCCCACCCCATCCCTCCTTCGTCTGAGAAGTACATGAAAATCTCACGTCAATTTTGTTATTCAAATGATACTGTAAGTTTTGGTAATTTTCTCTTACCATCGTAGAAATCACTCGTGGGAAATCGGCAGATGACAAATTTTTACCAAGGGGTTTATGAATAAGAGAAATTGCTCACAATAAATACATACTCACGTTCTTAATTAGTGGGGAACTTAATGGCGTTTAACTTAGATTTGAGTGACATTGCTTTTAATACCATAAAAGACATTATAAAAAGTTTGGAAAAATAACAAAAGAAAACCACTACTGTGAACGTACCTGTAAACGTACCTGTACCCTATTAACGAAGGGTTTACTTAACACTGATTCCGTTGAACAAATCCCAGGATACAACAGAGCTTAAGGAGCGCCACATTGGAGAAAGTCTTAAAAAAATATATCGTTTCAATATCAACCCTTGTATGCCCCCACCGTTGGGGCACGGGCCTCTTCCTGCGTCGCAGGAAGGTTAGGCCGTACTCCACCACGTAGGCCAAGTCCGGGTTGGTGGAGCATTGTAAGACAGTGGCGGGCCTTACTGTGAGATGTTATCAAGCCGCTATAAGGCCTCTGACATGGCTTAACGACTGCCATTACATGACAGCCGGCACCAACGGCTTAACATATTATATCCTTTATTATTATCCTTTTAAGAGCGGCAGCCAGTGGGTAGACCAATGGACTCGGAAGCAGGAGACTCAGGTTCGATTCCCAGTCCGGACATGTACCCAATGACTTTGTTTTTAGAGTTATGAACGCTTATGAAGTTATAGTAGCAACACCACTGGCTATCCATGAAGGAAAACATTGTGAGTATCTGAGGTGTTCGAATAGGTACCTACCGCAGCTCTTGTAATTGCCAATCAGCAAGCGTGGTAATTAAGCATATACTCTCTCTGAGAGAGGGCGTGAGCCCTGCAGTGAAATGTTTATAGGTTACGTAAGGAAATATCTTTATAAGCCAAAGTGACCAACGAATTCAAGGATCGTTATTTTCAGAAGTGGCAGACGAATGTTACCAATTTCTTGCAGGTTAAGTTGATTAGAAGGGATTATGAAATTTTCAGTTTTTATATGTTCAAAACCAGCGCTTACTTAGGTATAGTGAGGTTGATTTTTGCATTGCGAGCTAAGCGAACTATATGGCTGAGCGAATATTGTTTGGCTTGTATTGTATTGGAAGCGAATTCATCTAATCTCATTCACACTCATTAACCATTTGCACGAACCATTCTATTAACCAGAACATACAGCCCTTGTATTTTAACACTTCCTGGAGAAACATAATTTATGCTCAATTCTAGCGTGAAACCCGATGTCAAACATTACCTTGTACTTTATTATCGATAACCTATCCTATGTCTGCCCTGTGAAGCCTTTATTTAAGCGTTGTCTTCTTTTTCTTTTAGTGTCAGCGATTCGACCAGTCTATATTCTTCCTGCCCAATAGTTGGCCACTGCAATTGCAGCGTAGTTAAGCGTTGTGTTTTTTTTTATTAATTTTTTTTATTTTAAAAAAGTCCTCTAAGCTAACGCAACAAGAAGGCATTATTGTCGCAAAAACGTGTTTTTCAACTCTCTAGGGAATCAAAATTCATAGGTTACCCGATGACCTACAAGTCTGAAATTAGCAAGTAACATGTCCTTATACTACAAATACAGGAAAAAACCCGAAACTACAGATTTGTAATAGAATGATGAAAAAAATTGTCTTTGAAGTTCGAGGAAAACTCGGACAAAACTTACCTACAATTGGTACGGAACCCTTGGTGCTTGAGTCCACAAACGCACGCTACGATATTTACTAAAACTTACATTTCTTTTCACTGTCTTCACATCAACAACATAATATGTTAAAAGTATTTTAAAAACCTATTTAGAGGCTAAAAATAGTTAACGCTCATTAGAACATACTATCATCTAGTTGAGTAGGCGTCGATGCATACAATTATCATAATAAGTCAAATTATTTGTCTACCATAGTTAAGTGACTAAGCAGTTTTTTTTTGTTTTAGTGATGCATTTTGCAACATTAAACAATGTTTTACGATTGGCCATGGAACAAGTCAAATATTTTAATAACATGATGACAAAAAATTTCATGAAACTAATATTTAGGGAGAAAAGACAACAATATAGGTATGTCGAAGGTACCGAAGCTAAACAGATAGATGAAATCGCGTTATCGAGGGCGCCTAGCGCCGATTAAATAGTTTGTGGTGGAGAGATTACTTAAGTTAGACAGAAAACAGTTTTTAAGGAGGTGTCTTGTTTTTATAGGTCTATAATTATGTAAAAAGTCTCAACAAGGCACGCACGAGGTGGCATCACACATCTGAGAGAAATTGCCAAGACGCAAATGTGTCATTCAAATTAACTCGTTTCATATTAACTAGTTTGTTTAATTAACCGTCGTAAAAAAATTTTTCTTGAAAACATTTGAATGTCGGTTTTGAAGAACCGGTCTATGTGCGTCGCAGAGTTATTAGACCGGACGACATCTTTTTTATTATTAGCGGGTCGTGAAATTGGGCCTAGCCATTTAATGTTGGATTTTTAACTATGGGGCTCCATGCACTATTTGTATTTGCTATTAGTATTTACCATTGGTAGCGCACCAATGGTAAATACACTGGTAAATAGCACTACTGGTTGTGCCATGGAAGGCTTTTCTCTCCCGTCACATTTGCAAATTCGTTTCACCAAGCTTTTAATTTTGTTAATAGTGATGTTTAGGATCCGCGGCCGAGAACCTAGGATCACGGGCCTGAGACTAGATAGCACTTATGCCAGAAATGGCCGTTATTGGCGTTAAAGCCATCTCGTCCTGGGTTTTAGGCTCACCACCACGGGTCCTAAAATACTTTTAAAATGATTGAGAGATTTCTTTGACACTTTTGCAAAAAAGATATGTTTGTTCTATTCGTTTTGTTCGACTTTTTATGAAGGAAATGAGGCGAAGCGAAGTAAAAAAATTGCTATTCCAGTCCTAGTAACATGGCATGTTTAGACTTTTGTCTTTTTCCAAGCGAGATGGTAACTCTAAACTTTCGTAGGCAGAAAGAGACGACGCCTTATATGCGTAGACAAAATTATCTTAGCCCGACAGATCTCCTAATATGGCTGCCGTCGAATCGGCTATTGTTTGCGCTAGTAAGGGAACTCCTTAAGGAAAAAAAGTGATATATCTGCGGCGTAAGCAGGGAAAAAACCAGAAAAAGAAATCATAATAATAAAAATAGTAATAAATGCTTAGTAGTCGGATTGTTGGTCATTTTATAATACAGTTTTTAATTTTTGTTCTCGTCAATGATTTTTAACACACGAGCCAAAGTTACATTCACACCCCCCTCCCCTCCTTGGACTCAGCCGCACCCGGGCAACTCTCTATCTCTCTCTTCTTCAGGCTATATTATGTGGTCCACTGCTGGACATAGCCCTACCCTAATGAGCGCCATAGCGCCCTGTCCTCAGCTTACTCGGGCATGGGCCGACGGAACTCCATAACAATCAATATTTATTAAAATATCTCAAATTTTTTCCTACTTAAACGCTATCGCAACGCTAATATTTCAACCAAAATTAACCAAACAGCGAATTAGTTGGACCGCACCTACTCTACTAGACTGAGTATACGTTCTTAATACTTTCACGTATCGTCAAAGATCACGTAATAAATAGACATTCCATACGGAACTGGCAGCTGATACTGCGGCCTAATTCTACGCACTAAATCCTGAAAGATTCCTAACTTCAAACCCAAGAAATTGCTTTTAGCAATAAGGCCCCCAATTTTACTTTGTATCGTTACATGTTTTACGAGTATAATATGTGCTCTGGTGTACAATAAAGAATATTCTTATCTTATCTCAAAATGCGTACTAATCGCAAACCTCAGGGTTCCAGGGTTCCAGCAGGACAGCTAGGGGAGCACAACGTCTCGATAAAAGTTTCATACCATTATCGGCTAGCGCCATCTTGCTTTATTACACCGCGTAAAGCGGGATGCCGCTACCCGATAGTGGGATAAGACTTTTGTCTTGACCTTGTGCTGGAGTAGATGGATGTTATTAAAATTTTTCGTTGCAACTCGTTTTCGTAAAGTAGTAACTGCCCGAGAAATAAGTTGACCAAACCACCCAGACTTCACGTGGATATAATTCGGGTGTGATTGGACGTGAGATGTTCGATACTTAGTTTAGGCGAATTAACAAATAAATCATTTTTAAAAATTTAAATTGACACGGTTAGCCAGAGGTCGCGGGCCCGGCATGGGTGGAATTTTTAGCATCTAATTAGGTTTTTAAACATTGTCCTTAGCACGGGTTAGTGCATTAAAAAGAATAAAATAAATGATTACCTACTTACTCTTACGTTGCAAACTTATCCCAACTGCACAGAGTTTTGATTAAGTTATTTGCCGGTTATTATAATTGATGTATAATTGTTGCAATCATGATTACTTTCTTCCATAATGGAACTAATATATTATGTTTCATCTGGAACAAAAATATGCAAAACGTCGGCGAACAGATAAAACAAACATGGTCGGCAAACAAATAAAATGTGGTAAGAAAAGTTTTGGTCACCTAGGTAATTATTTGGTCAGCAAAATAAATCTGTAATGTTATTTGATCAGTACAACAGAAGAAGGAGGAGTTAGGATACATAATGGTTTTTTGCGACTTACCTACGTATTGAAATAAATACAAAAAATGCCAATTAATTTCATTTCAATATAAAGTTTGCGCAATATATACATAATACCGCCAATTAATTTTTTCCTGATCGATTTTAAAATTTCTGCTGATTAGGAAATTTTTCCGTTGATTTTTATCCGATCAATTTGATAAACAATCACAAAGAAATAATACTAAAACAATGTTAAATATTCATTATGTTGAAGTACCTACAAAGTGCAGATAATTAACTTATAGCACGTCAAAACGGTTTACAGTTCCGATAACTAACGGCCCAAAGCTATTTATTTTCCTTATAGGAATTGAGGCAGCAAACGAATAATAAGTAAACCATAATAAAATTTACTTCGCAGAATCGACATTACATCAACATTTTGGCGAGAACAATATTCAGTTACGTTACGTGTGACTTTGTTACCAAAATGTAACGGTTGACCTGCTATCGACTGAATTGAGGCTGAAGGTACAGTCGACAGCATGTCAACCTATACATACGAGCACTTTAATTAGCTACGTTACGGACGACTTTGCAACAAAACTGTATAGCTTGAGCTCGTGTCGACTGTGCAGTCTGTGTATCTATAATTTCAGTGTAGCCGCACGTATCTGATTAGTGTGCACGTATGTAAGGTCGACGTGCTGTCGGCTAGTACTGGTGGCTTTTGGGACTATCAACGATATGCATTTACAAGGTCTTTTCTAACACGCAGTATTGAATTGAGTTTTCCCTAATCACTACTGAGGACAGAAAGAAGTGGCGTGCCTTGGGGGAGGCCCATGACCAGCTAGGGCGAGTACAATCTGATTGATTGACTAGGTATTGTATTAATTTCTTGGTGATCGAAGCTTAGTCACCTTGCATTGGTTGGCGATAATTCTGCTTGTATTCAACAACTTTCGGTCGCTTTAGTCGCAGTTAGAGGTGATTTCAGATTGACATTTGCTTAGTTCCGACTCGGCAAACTCCGCTCTTTCGTCCCACTGTTAAATGAAATGAAAAGGTTTTATTCAAAGTAGCGCACAAGCTGCGGCTTAATGAACGTTACAATTCAAACTAGGTGTCCATTTCAAAATCTAGATCATTTTGGAGAAAAAATGGACAAAAAAACTCCTAAAAGCTAAAAAGCATGGTTCTATTTTATAAACAAAACTATTGCTATGCTGGTCATAAATGGTTGAAATGGCCATTTGGAAGGTCTACAATTCGGCCGCCAAGACTACAGAACCTCTACAATTAGCTTGCTCTATGGAACGCGACACACGCGGCTATCACGCGGAGTGCGCGTGCGCAGATCCGCTTGGCCTGCGCCGTCGTTGGCGCCGCGGTCGACAGTAAGGCCGCCTATTCACTGAACACAATCTGAAGACCACTCTATGAAGTTACAATAAAAGAGCCAAAAGATTCCACTGCGCCGGAGTTACTTGGAGCCCTCCAAATTATAAATTCGCCCCATGTTTCATTCAAAGAATTTTAAGATTAGTATTTCATAATGACGTGCGAGGCTCATACTTAAATATATTAAACGGGTCCAATCGCGATTATTTATTACGTAAATACCTTAATTCCCGACGTTCATGTCAACTGCAACATTGCCGAAACGTTGGGAATTAAGGTTCGCGATTATTATTAGGTAAAATTTACTTTTACCCAAGAAATAATCGCGATCAGACCTGTTTAACATATAATATATCATTAGATTCGTTTCATTCGGCTAGTTCAACGCGTTCAGCTCGGTGTCACCAAAGACCAAAAAAAAAGGTTAAACTGTCTTGTCATCTAGTGAAGAGAACTTACGTACGATAGGAAGCCTTGGTAGGAAGCCACGAAAAATATGATTCTCCATTGATTTACAAGGGGTTGTAAGTCAGACTTTACCAGGGGGCAAAGGCCTACTTTCTTTCCTACTTTGTACATATGGCCTCAACTTGTGTGTGTGTTCATGTTTGTATGACGACCTTGAGTGGTCACCAAACCACAAGGTCACAGGTAATCCAAGTTTAGCACCAGTACAAATGATTGTATCGTGTATTAATGTTATGAATGATATGTTATTCTAATAAAAATGTAAGACAGTGCTATTTGCTACCTTATCTAAGATAGAAACTAGTTCGCGAGGTTTGCAAAATCGATCGTGTGGCAACTTTTTTGAGTTTCTGTCTAGACTCTTTTTTATTTGAGCAAAACACAGGTACATTTTTTTTTGTTTCGACTTTAAACTTTATTTGGTGTTGCTAAAGACGCAAATTGGTTCTTTGATACCATAGGCTTCTATAACCTTGCGAGAAAGAACGCCTTGACGCCGGACACAAGCAGAACTCTGCGTGTCTGACTAGACCTAAAGTAGTTCTTATCATCCACTGCTATAGAGCTGGTATTAAGCTAAACGGTGTAAGTACTTGAATACTCAGAAGGAAGGCTGGTATTCATAACAAAGATTTCCTGCCTACGTGGATGCTAAACTACACAAACTTAGAATTACTAATAACTACCTACCCACCTATTAATGCAACATATTATATCTTATTATATGGATCAATAGAATCTCGTATCTTATTTGAAAAGTGTTGGTGACGTAGGCTCCTTGTGGTTTTACCTAAAACCTGTTTAAACATCTTCAACATGTTCCTTTTCATTATGTAGCGAACAGGCGTCTCTACCAAAAGCGGAAGTCTGGTTACTGGCCATAGTCCAATTCAAACGTAACAATTTTCCATGTATACTCGCTGCGAATATTAACATTCAATAAATGAAAAACACATCAGTGGGTGCTAATGAATGATATGAAATTAAATGAAAAGGTTTTAATCAAAGTGGCGTAGAAACTGCTGCTTAATGAACGTTACAATTCAAACCAGGTGTCCATTTCAAAATCTAGGTCATTTTGGAGAAAAAATGGACAAAAAAACTCCAAAAACGGTATTTGCTAACTTTATTTTAATATGGCGTAGGCACTACTGGGTGAATTTCAAATCGTTAGCAATCTGTCTGGAAGAAATAGCTTTGAGCAATTAGGCCGCCAATTGTACTCTGTTACATATTTTATATCATGTACTCTGGTATACAATACTAAGGGTTTTTTTTTACTTTTTCTTAAACATTGACAGTAAGTAATAATAAAAACGTTTCTATCAATAATCGCATACTATAATTTTATATGTTTGGGTCGAAATTGTAACCACAAACCTGCATCGTGCTGGTTTCAGTATCGTGGCATTGATAATAAATACTTGCTCCACGTGAAACATTCATGAGAGTATCTTCCGATTAATAAAGAGTAATAAAGCGGAGCGGAACAAGTGATAACGTGTCCGTAAGGCGCCTCATCCACCTATATAATTATAAGGTCGATAAAAACGTATTAAAAGTCTATTTTTTACGATCTAAGTTAAGAAACGATTCCCAGTGCGAGCATGTAGGTACCAACAACTTTTTTATGTTATGTACATTTGTGGAGTTATAGTAATAATACCACTCGCCACCGTTGAAGGAAAACGTCGCGAGGAAACCTGAGTGTCTGGGGTGTCAAATACATCAGCGCTTAAAATTGCCAATCCGCAGTGGGCACGCTTGGTAATGAAGCCCAAACGCCCTCTCCCTGAGAGACGGCCTGTGCCCTGCAGTGGGACATTTATAGACTACGAAAAAATAAGGAAAGAAACGCAACACAGTTTGTATCTCTTCATTAACTGAGATGAATTAAAAACAGGACCGGACCTCAAAAACGTCATAAATACTTTTAGTGATTTTTATTCACGGTTTTTTGCTATTATGCAGCCACTCCTATCTTGTACGGTGTACTCACATGCGGTGTTATGACGAATCGACGATAGCTATACACAATTATTACTATCATAAAAATATCAGAGTAATAAACTTAACGATTTTAAGTATCGATACGGAATGTTGCTGAATACTGCCGTTGAATACTGAATATTGTCGTTTATGACGTCGCCAATGTTGTACATAGCCTTTGATATTTTATTGAACAATATTGGCTTTGTGAGAACGGATTACAGCTTACAGAATACCGTATGCGACGACATTGGGCTCTGTTAAAAACATTTGGTTGTTCTAAGCCGATTAAACTTAAGAAAAAAACGTTTCACGTTTGACGCATTACCAAAATTTAAAAGAGCATTTTATTTTTAAGAGTCTCAGATTTTTTTCCGTATCTATCAATTAATATGTACCTACAGATCGTGTATTTATTTTCGGGTACCGAAGTCCACAAAGAACCCTTTTAGTTTTGCCATGTGCGTTCGTCTGTCTGTCTTTGTGCCCGCGGCTTAAGCAAGGAAACGACTTTAGTGTGGCCATTAGTGCTGTGCACTCCCTGAGGTATGCGCGGCGAGGTGGGAGGCGAAGAAAAAAGAGCGTTGACGGCGCACTATGACAGAGCGCAGCAGCCGATTCTCCCCCCCGTCTCGCCGCGCGCGTACCTCAGGGAGTGCACAGCACTAATGGCCACACTATAGTGAGATATTTGGCATAGACATACATAACAATTACGTCAACGACACGGTTGTAAATGTAGGAAAACCATTTTTATTAATTTATTTTTGTTTCACTCGCTAGCGGTGAAGGACAGCGTCGTGAGGAAACCTGTGTGTCTGAGGTATTCAAATACCTCAGCGCCTGAAATTGCCAATCCGCGGTGGGCACGCGTGGTATTTAAGCCCATACACTCTCTCTGAGAGAAAGCCTGTGCCCTGCAGTGGGAGGTTTATAAGCTACATAAAGTAATGTTAGAGTATTTATCCCCCACGGGAGGCATCACCTAGTGTGGGGGTCTGTACACCCAAATGATGTAATAATCTTATATGGCATAAACGTTTTTATCTTTTATGATTGGTAATTTATTTGTCTTATCATTCGCTGACAATGGAGGAAAACAGGAAATCCCTAGTGTCTAAGCGGTTAACATACCTCAGCGCTTGAGATTGCCAATCCTCGGTGGGCACGCGTGGTAATTAAGGCTTCTCTAATCACTTTTAGCAGTAAGGACGTGAATTGTACACTGGATCTTTACATGTCTTTTTATACCATGTTCTCTGGGGCCAATAAAGAATATTCTAATCTTATCTCTCTCTCTCTCTCTCTCTGGCTACATGACTACATAAACAACAAGTAATATTGTAATTACAATTTTTTATCACCTTTGTACATTTACACCCCCTGGCTACGCAGCCCTAAAAGGGATAAATGTGTCCGGATCCCAAAAAATCAAGGAGAAACAAAAACATAGGGGTGTACATTTACACTCCCTACCTACGCAGCCCTAGAAGGGATAAATGTGTACGGATCCCAAAAAAAACATTTACACCCCCTAGCTCCGCAGCCTTTAAAGGGATAAATGTGTCCGGATCCCAAAAAATCAAGGAGAAACAAAAACATAGGGGTGTACATTTACACTCCCTAGCTACGCAGCCCTAGAAGGGATAAATGTGTACGGATCCCAAAAAATACATTTACACCCCCTAGCTCCGCAGCCTTAAAAAGGATAAATGTGTCCGGATCCCAAAAAATCAAGGAGAAACAAAAACATAGGGGTGTACATTTACACCCCCTAGCTACGCAGCTCTAAAAGGGATAAATGTGTCCGGATTCCAAAAAGAAAATCAAGGAGAAGAGGAGAAGAAAAACAAAGGGGGGTGTACATTTACACTTCCTAGCTACGCAGCCCTAAAAGGGATAAATGTGTACGTTTCCCAAAAAAAATCAAGAAGAGACAAAAACATAGAAGTGTACATTTACACCTCCTAGCTACGCAGCCCTAAAAGGGATAAATGTGTACGGATCCCAAAAAAAAAACATTTACACCCCCGAGCTCCGCAGCCTTAAAAGGGATAAATGTGTCCGGATCCCAAAAAATCAAGGAGAAACAAAAACATAGGGGTGTACATTTACACCCCCTAGCTACGCAGCCCTAAAAGAGATAAATGTGTCCGGATTCCAAAAAGAAAATCAAGGAGAAAAGGAGAAAAAAACAAAGGGGGTGTACATTGACACCCCCCTAGCTACGCAGCCCTAAAAGGGATAAATGTGTACGGATCCCAAAAAAGTCAAGGAGAAACAAAATCTACGCGAGATTCATTTCCGCGAGATTCCTTCCTTAGGTCCCAAGCTAAATCAAACAAAGAGTTCTGTATCCGATTCCGAGGGGTAATCTGCAATCCTATTACGTGAAAATGGCTGTGGAAAGCCGCCTCTAGTGTTCCACTAAGATACGTACAGTCCAAGACATGCTAACCATTCGTAAAAACCGATTTAGTGTGTGTCGAGGCACTCGTAGCGTTGAGTTCTGGAGATGATGGGGTTTTTATCGTAAATCGTATTCGTCTTCATCAAAGTAATTTCAACTGACTTTGTACAAAGTTTTCCTTTTATAAGTTAGTCGCCTGTAATTCGTTGACTTATTAAGTCTACTTAATACAAAAAAATAATACAAAAATCTTTATTCTTTATCTTCATTATTTTTCGGTACATAGTAATTTGGAGTCACCTTTTAAGCATACAATGCCTGTACTAGGTGACTCCGCTTTTTCATAGCATTAAACAAGTTTAGTTTGAGATGATATTACGAAAGAAAAAATAAATATAAAATTAACTTAGCCAACTACATAGTTGGCTAAGTTAATTTTATATTTATTTTTTCTTTCGTAATTTCGTGTGAGTGGGTGAGTGTGTATGTGTGTGTGAGTGGGTGTGCGTGTGTGTATTTATGTGCGTGTTTGTATACATATGTATGTGTAAATATTATTTTACTTGCTCTATTAGTTTTTCTGTCTCATTGTAATTTAAGCTATTTAACCATTGCATTATTTTTTTACATTCATAATAAGTTTTATCGTAAATTTTAATATTCTTATTTATCTTATTGTATATAAAAGATGACTGCGCGCTGTACTGCATCCTAGCAAATTTAGTTCGTGTTGTCGGTGATTTTGCTACCATATCCTTTGTTCTTTTATTTTTAATTTTAGCCGTGGTAGTTTTCTTTTTAAGTTCATTACGGGCCAGTTTCTGAATTGAGAATTTCGCTTTAGTAAATACTTAACTGTAGTGCTGTCTCTTCGAATTTCTCAGGAAAGAGCGTGACAGAACGATAAGTATTTAATTAGTGAAATTCTCAATTTAGAAACCGGCCTTATATGTGCTGTACTATGGCAATTTTAAGCGCTGAGGCATGTGAACACCTCAGACTCTCAGGTTTCCTCACAATGTTTTCCTTCGCGGTAAGAGAGTGGTATTGCTAATATAAGCACTCTACCTAACTTAGAAAACCGAGTCACTGGTACATTCCGGGAATAAAACCCACGAATAGGCCACGCTATGGTGTAGGTAAGAAAAAACTATTTGCAACCCTTGCCCCAGCAGTGGGGACTTACAAAGGTTTGATACCAACAACAATAACAACAACTCTAATTTAAGTGTAGGGGGTACTCTAAAATAATTGTTTTCAAGGTCTTAGTTACAATTTCGCTGGCGTAATTAATATGTATATCTGTAATGAATTTCAGCTTTCTAGTAGTATTTTAGGCTTCTTCAATTAACCGCTCGTAAACGATCGTTTGGGGACGCCCATTTCTACTAAAAATATGCGCATTAAAGAATAATATTTCGCAAACGGATCCAAAGTCGAAAAATGGTTTTATAACACCAATCCAATTGGTGACCAATCCAACTATACACCATGGTGTAAAAAATTTAGGTGTAAAATTCCCTATAACTTACTTTTTCGTGATTTCTGTTTTGTCTACGTTCCCTGGAAAAATCTTACATCAGATATAAGTTGAAAATAATAACTACTTATTATTAACCTCCTAAGCCCTCGAGGTGGGTAACACTTAATTCTAGTCTTCTACAACTACGTAGATTTTATAGAACTTTTTCTTCTTTTTGTACAAAAAATGATAAGAAAAATATTGAACCTGGAACAGTAAGTTTTCCGAACTTGCTACTAAATTATTGGGTGTGAATTAAGAACGTTATTCGTGATGTCCCGTTTCTAGGACGCCAGGGCTTAGGAGGTTAAATAAATTTATTTCAAAATAAAAATTCATCTTAAGTTCTTATTAGGAAACTATTACAAAAAAAAAACATCAATAATACCAGCGGTTTAAAAATCTCTTGTGTGTAGTAGTAAGGTCTATAACTGAACGCTTGTAAAAAAGCTAGCATGAAGCCTATACACTGAATTCCGCGACGTGTGAGGCTAGCATAAAGATAGTCACGATGTTGCGTAGCAGTCTAAAGCAGTGGTTCCAAAACTGTGGTCCACGGGCCACAGGTGGCCCTGTAGCGCATATTCTATGCATGGAGTATTCTACTCGTGAATACAAATATCTTTTTTTCTAAAAACCTATTGAGAGGCTAAAAATTTCACCCATGCCGGGATTCGAACCCGCAACCTCTGGCTATCCGTGCCAGCGCTCTACCAATTGAGCCAATGGGCGACTCACGGCATCAGTGAAATTTCGAACCTCTTTACACTATTCTCTGTATTACGTTTAAATTTGTTCCTTAGCACGGGTTAGTGCATTAAAATAAAAATAGTATAATCTTTTTTTCTATTAGGATAACTTGGAAATCGCGAAAAAATGTTAGCTGTTCTAAACAGCTTAACATCGCAAGTTGTGAAAAATGTGTGAGAACTGAGAACTAATGTTTTTTTTCGCTATTTTGAAGTTTCTTCAAAGCATAAGTTATTCTTAGTAGTAGAACTCCCAAGGTGTGTACAGAGGTTTTGTTACAATATTGTACATCAACAATTAAGTTTTTTTTTCTTCTATTTATGCAATAATATGTTCATATTTTTTCTATTTACGCAATAACGTGACCACCCTATTTATCTATATTTTAAAAGCAATGTGCTCATGTACTCAATGGGGTAAAAATACATGCCTATGCCGATGACTATCATTAGTTCTGTTTAAATTAACTTTATAACAATTATCAATAATTTTGTTGTGTTTTGTGTGTGTGCGTGACCTCAAACCTTGTTAGCAAAAAATCAAGGAGGCCCGTGGCGCCGTGGTCAACGGAAGTTTAGGGACCACTGGTCTAGAGAAAACGGAGGGGGTGGGGTGGCCTCGATCCGGGAACGGCGCCTGGAGGGTGCCCGCCAGACACGTGACGTCACTACACTTGTGCTACAGCGTTGACACTCCGGAAGCGAACGAACACATAAGACAAAATATAATACATGATATACTAAACAAAAAACCTAAATAAAAGTGTTACACTTAGTCTGATTATAGTAGAGCAGAGCAGTTACTATACAGTAGGTAGCGGTCATCCTCTAGTACACATTGGCCGAAGTTTATCATTACCAGCGTCTAAATGTTTCTATTAAATATACTCTAACAATGTCGCAGCCTTCAGCGAATCGTTGTCCTACATAAAAGAAGGCCCATTTTATTTAACACACATGGTTGTAAGCATGAAAAAATGGAAAATCAAACAAATTATACGAGTATTAAAACTATTTTGAAGTACCGAGACCACGAGACCACGGAAACGTTGGGAAATAAGGTAATTACGTTTTACCCAATAAATAATCGCGATTAGACCCGTTTAATATATAACTATGTATGAGTATCGCGAATCATTAATAAATACTATTTTGAAGTATAGACGGTTGGTTATATTAACTTTTTTATACTAATTCTTTATTGCACGGTGCACTTAGTGCCACGTTCTCCATTCTATGTAAATTGCAAAGTCGATTAACCAACTGAATAACAAATCGACTCTGCAACGCAATGTACCTCGTATTGTCATAATATATAATAATATATATGTATATATAAAATATTCACGACTAACTGCAGTTTTTTGAAACTCGACCCTTATAACTAAGTAGGTAATCACTTAATACATTTGTATACTCGATTATACATTTGTATACTCGATTGCAGGTGCAACATTAACAACATGAGAAATAACATGTGTAAAGTCAAGCTAATTTCTGAAAGAGATTTCTTGTGTACCTAAATGTTACTTTGTAGACACTAGACAAATCAAACAACGAAATTCCGTTGTAATCGACTATCCAGTGACTTCACAGAAGATGTGTGTCGTATTTTACGCTTCTTTGCAAGGAGACCGATGCAAAATATTCGAAGGCTTAGACATTTATCGCATAAAAATAACATAAGATAAGGCAACAGAATCATTAGACATTTATTTTCTCATTCGAATTCCATCTAGCATGGCGTTCAGAAGACAGATTTTGGCTGGCGCTCGACTTCTTACGTAGAATTCAAAGTCTATAAGCCTTAGAGAATGTGAGAATTGGCTCCCCGGGAGCCAATTCTCACTTCATTAGCAAATAATTCGTATACGACTCTAGGGCGTATGACTTGAATTCTGCATAGACAGTCGCATGGTAATCACCATGCGACATTATGCCACCTCAAAGCTAGCGACATTTATTAGCAAATTTTGCGCATACGACTTTGTGAGAATACATGAAACTGTATTTTTATACGACAAATGTCTAAGCCTTCGAATATTTTGCGTCTACGGTTTCAATTCGCATGGGCGAGAATCGGCTCCCCGGGCCTAGATTCTGCTAATGTGGAAGGCGATTTAATTTCGTCGCTTCTTCAAGCCTACGCGCGCATGTATAGCCCGACCATGTATCTGTCACGGTACTATAATAAAATAACGCACTGACTGAATCGACACCCAGATTTTATCCGTGTGCGTACAACTGCTGTTGTTATCACAAGCAGCGGCTGTGAATGCCACCGGTCTTCCGTTTTATTTCCCAACAGCGCAATTCGAAAAATTCTCCGCTACTCCTCGGCTAGCACCTACTACGGATTTACTTTCAGGCAGCTCCTCAAGAAGGAATTGCTATACAAACGTTGTTAGCTTTTCACATTTTATTTCCCAACAGCGCCATTCGAAAAGTTTCCCGCTACTCCTCGCCTCTTTATGGCAGCAGCAAGCTTTAAGGCGGCTCCTCAAGTGGAAATTCCCATACAAATCCGTTTGCTTTTCGTTTACTAACGGCATACCGGGTCGCAATGAAAGCTTACCAATACGTTTTTAGGACACAAACACGAATCTACAATTTTACATCAAGTGTTATTTTAATTACTTACAATAGGCTTAAAAATGGTATTTAGGTATTATTTTAATTACTTACTTCTCAATCGGGAGGTTGTGGATTCGAATCCCGGCATGTACAATGACCACAAATATAAAATGTAATGTTTTTAGCCTCTAAATAGGTTTTTTTTCACAAATGTAAAAGTTATGTACATTTGTGAAGTCACGTCATAGTCAAATCATAGTAGCAATATCGAGAGGAAACCTGAATGTCTATGGTGTTCAAAAACCTGAGCGCGAGAAAATTCCAATTAGGGATGCAAAGTTTTTTTTATGATCGGATTTTATTTTATATTCTGATAGTAGACGTAATTTTAAGAAATAACTTTATTTTTTTTCGTGTTTAATCGAGTTTATCATTGTTATCTAATTAAAATGAATATTATTCGGCGTGACGTCATATGTTACATACTCTGTGTGTAGGTAGAGTTCGCGATTGGATTTGTCTGTGGTTTAGTGTAAAAAGGCAGGCAGATGTTTGACAGATGAAGTTGACAGGCCATTGGTATTTTTTCCACAGAATAACTAAAAAAAAAAAAAAATTTAAAATTTAAACTGTTTATTTCATAGAAAAAAAAAAGTATACAAAAGTTTTCTTGTTCTGGAGGCTAAAAATCTTTCATACAAGATTATAATGCTTCCAGAGGTTGCTCTATATCAGAAAATAAATAAATTTTACAAAGCAAAGCAAAGTAAAAGTGTTGAGAGTGCCAAGGAACATTATACAAACAAGTGATTATATTAAAGTATATTATATTCTATATATGTAGTGAGGTATTAATATTTTAGAAACCTATTCAGAGGCCAAAAATTCCACCCATGCCGGGACCCGAGCCCGCGACCCCCGGCCATTCGCGCCAGCGCTCCCTCCTACTGAGTCAATGGGCGAATCACCAGCATCAGTGAAATTTCGAACCTCTTTACAATATTCTCTGTATTACGTTTTATATTATTTAGCATGAAAATGGGACGCACTACCCTTTCTGGACTTAGGGGCAGGCAATACGTCTCCCTCCCCCTCATACTTATCAATTAGATAATATTTTTTTAAAAATTTTTTTATGCAGTGACTTGGAATCATGGAATATTTTTCAATTTTTTCTACTGTCGTTATTGGAAGATTGTTAAGGATGTGGGAGAGGCTGAAATTCCAGCTTCAACTTCAACTACTACCAAAGACGATTTAACATGTGACGTCATCATTGAGGTCATATGAAGGGCATTTAAATATTATTATTTACTTAAAATAAAGCTCATCTTTTATGATAAAAATCTCTTACATTAAAAATACTGTAGTTTGGATGCTAAGCTCAAAATGGTTTTCGATTCCGGCAGTCTAATTTTTTTTTGCATCCCGAATTCGCGTTGGACACGCGTGGTAGGTAATTAAGCTCATACTCTTTTTTTTAAGTGAAGGCTTGTGCCCTATAGTGGGACCTATACAAGCGACATAAATAATCAAATAAAGATTTGATTTGTTGAGGTTATTTCCGTAACTGGGATTATTTTCCATAGATCTAAGGAAGGCTACAGAAAAAGTAGTCTGTGTCATTGAAACAGTAACTCAACATCCTGAAAACGTCCACGATGTAGGGGTACGGTCACCAGTCCATAGTAGGTCCGCAGACAACTCGACGCTGCCACTGCCTTGGCACATCATTCCAGCACAACAATAGAAGGTGAAAGTCTGAAGGTCACATGCCTCTCAGAGAGAGTGTGGGCGTAATCACCACGCATGCCCGCCGCAGATCGGCAATTTTACTTTACAGTTAGCGGTGTTGATAATACAAATTCACAAATGATCATAACAAAATTTGTGAATGAATTTCGGCGTCGGTGTTTTGACACCTTGATGACAGGGACAGCCTGACAGTGGCAGGTGCATAGGTACGAGCCGGGTACACTGAACTCCTTCTCATTGGTAACACAACTGACAAGCCGTGGGGTCTTTCTAGAACAAGTTAGGTCGTCTATGTTATTCGATATCAACGCTTGTATGCCCCCACTGCTGGGGTACGGGTCTCTTCCTACATCGCAGGAAGGTTAGGCCATACTCCACCACGGGGGCCAAGTCCGGGTTGGTGGAGGATTGTAAGACAGTCTATGTTATTAGCTATCATTTACTGTGACGCAATGACATGAGCATGCAAGCCACTCATCCTATTCCCATCACAGTGACGTCTTATTTTTATCGAACAAAGCAGGACCGCATCGGCGTCACATGTCGTATTACGTTTAATCAATGCCACTGTGCCGCAAAAACCATTTCCATTGATGTATAACCCATCGAAATATCTAAGTACCTCGCAAGATGGCAATCTGACGGTGACAATTGCATAGACATTTTGCCGGGTAGTACTGAACTCGCTCCCAATGGTAGCACAATTGACAAGCCACGCCCGCCAGTCCACAAATTGAACGTGGGGTCATTTTTTAGCGCTTAGTCGTCTATGTTATTAACTATCAATGACTGTGACGCAATGGCACGAGAACGCATGCGCCATGCCCACTCTTCCCATTATCATCTCAGTGACGTCTTATTTTTATCAAACGAAGTAGGACCACGTCCGCGTCATACGTCGTATTACGTTTAATCATTGCTAATAAATCACTGTGCCGAAAATAAACCAATTGACTAGAGAATATGTGACGAGCACAATAAGTTTGTGCTTTTCCGATGATACCAAAGGTTGCCGTATAAATACGCCTACGACGTCTGTCTGTCTTGTGACCTATGAGGAGCTTAATAAATAAATTACTTCACATAAAACAATTTCATGTCCTGGTCCCAAACTAGGATACCCTGTGTATGGCAATGAGGCAAAGACATAGAATACATGAAAAAAAGAAACAGACTGAAAAACAGTCGGAATCGAGCCCACGACCTCCACGATAGTAATCGGACGTGATATCCCTCGCTAGACCTACGATGCAGCCATACCGGGTATCTTTTGAGTAATGGGGTAAATAAGTTAATAGTAACTCGTGCCTTATTATTACTACGGTACCTCCAACAAAAGGGGAAAAAGAAAAAACGAAGAAGGTGCTCCAAGAAACGTCAATCAAGCTCAATCCCGAGCTCATTGAAATATAACTATTTTTCAAATTATTTCTAGTTATTCTTTTCCTTTACATAAGTGCTTATTTACGATCCTATTTATCATAAAAATGAATAAAAAAAACATAATAGAAAATAAATAGGTTTTTAAAATAATAGAAAATATAAAAATGAAATTAAATCAAATACTAATATAATGAAATTCAGATCGCTGTCGGTCGGTAGAGTACCGCGAAGGCTGGCGGCATTGCCTCCCTGTATGGCGAGGCTTAATCTTTGGCCAAAGTAGGCACCAACCCTTGGATCTCCTGAAGCCTCGACGAGGCGCGACGAGATCTCCTTTTAAAGAGGAGTCGTGCTTCGGACGCAGTGGCCTGGAGGCGCCTTTTCCTTAAGTTACTGTTTATGTGAAGAATACAACGTACAGTGTGTTAGCTTTTAGAATACACCTCGGTTGTGTTAACGCTGTTAACTTACAGTCTGTTTTAGAATATACCTCGGGCTCTAGAGTAGGCTTAGGTTTTCGCCGAAAGCACAATAATGTAATACTACTTCCTGCTTTGTATAAAATTTTTATTGTGCGGTTTATTTAAGTTTATTTAATTGAGTGTCACATTAGTTCCGATATTGCTATTACACGAATATATCCGATAGTAGCCGAGGTATATTCTAAAAGCTGACAGACTATAGCAGTGATGAGGTCCACTACGATGCGCTGCCACCGCCATGGTGCACAGCTGATGGTTTGCGGAGGTGTGGCGCTGTGCGCAGCTAAAACAAGCTGCGCGCACGCTGATTATTGCGGCCTTGGTTGCGGGTTTGTTGTGCGTTTGCGGGCGGTCCAATTGTCCGCCTATTAAACTGATAAATCGGTTTCCCGAAGGTTAGTCCACACAAGCAACATCAAAACAACACGTAACATAGACCCAGCATTGGCTTACAAATAAAAGTCCTGTATATCAATTTTTTAAGAAATTTTAACATAACTTTTACATACAGGCACATAAATTGCTTCTGGCCCCACACTAGGATACCCTGTGTCGTGGGAACCAGAAACAGCGACATCAAAAACATGTAAACATCCAAGACCTGGGGTTTTTTTTGTCCCCAGCCGGGGTTCGTACCCTGGGACCTCTCGCATAGTAGGCAGATGCCCTACCGCTGCGCCACAGAGGTCGTCGGAGATTTTAAGATGAAAGCCAGTTGAATGATTATATTATGAACATGGCAACAATGCCTAAAGCAACCAACCTAACTGTTCCTTTTTATTCAAGACTATTAAACCGTTTTTCACGTGTGAAGCAAAACGTTAGAAGTTTGAATGAAGGCCATACATTTATTTTCCTACAAAAAAAGTTTCATATTATACGTTGAACTTCGCCTACAACCTACGTACCGACCTTACAGACAAACTCTGTGACACGAGATTTAGATTAGATCTGATACAACTCGGGATCCGATACCTACCGGATAAGTTAAAAAATAGATAAAAAACGATAAAAACTTGATCAATGGAGTGAATGAATGACCAGGGACCAGTAAATATCTAGTATTTATAGGAATGTTAACGATTTCTGTCAAAAACTTTTTACCGCTGTCTTTACCACTACAACTGGACCCGAAGACAGCAATAACAATAACAGCAGCATTGACAATCAACGAACAGAATGTATTTTTACGTCGATAAATATTTCTGCTTTCTAGATATTACAAGTCTATCGCTGATGGTTATAAGATGACCTATGATAGACAAATAAGGGTGTGGTCTTGTTTACTAGCTAACGCACGTGAGTTGAAGGCTGGACTGAAACTAATTTACTGGAGGCAGACTTCGAAGAAGCTTGTCATTCATTCATGCATTCCTCGTGCCATTCATTACACTCCTACGCTGTCTGTGACAGTATGTGTAATGCCACTCGTATATCACGATGAGACGAGTCCAAGCTTGTTAGCTGAAGTAGGTACAGTCGACAGCACATCGAACTTTACATTTTCGTTGTAAAGTCACCCGTAACGTAACTGAGTAGAGTCCAGGTTCATTAAGGTTGACATGATGTCGACAGTTCAGAGTATCCTTATTAGGTACTTCAGAAGATTACTGAAGCTCACTACGAGTAATAAAGCAAATGTAAATACGTTCTTGTTATAAAAATAAAAATGAGATGCAAAGACCCAGGACTTGCCAAAACCATTCAAATTTAAATGTAATAAAATTATTGTTATCATTTACATACATCTCAGTGATATTTTAACGTGTAAACAGCGGCAAACTTGCGTTTGTTAAGAAACTTTTGATGCGCAAAACTTATTTTTTTTTCTTAAAGAACCACAAATAATAATATTATTGTTCGGCCGCTGGGAGATTACGATCCTGACACCTGTCTGTTTCATATGACTAGTGATGGGAGATAATCAACGTTAGCATTCGTTACGTTATTCTTAACTAGCTTTTGCCACCGACTCACGATTTATATGTAAATAAATAAACTAATAGGTATGTTAAGCTTTTTATTGCACAATATAATAAAACAAAAACTTAATTAAACGAACTTAACTTAATTTAACATAAAATAATTTCGCCTTTATTTCAAGCTCCTCCATGTTTGTCCCGATAGTGGCTTCCTGCTGGACGAGTGTCTCCAGGTGGTTTTAGGACGCCCTCTCTTTCGCGTTATATTTTACAAAGAAATTAATGTAAAATTTAACGATAGGTACGTTATTATTTTCGTTATTTTCGGTACATCACTCGAAAAAAATACGGTTGACATAACCTTGTAACTGCGTAGTACGGATTTTAGGCATGAACATTAAATATTGATTTCTTCTTTATTTAACATTTAAATTACTATGCAAAATATTACATTAGTTGTAAGTTTACATAATAGTATAGTTTCAATGATAATTATTTGCTAGTAGGACTAGAAAAATAGAACTTAAAAATATTTTTATCGAAAATTCAACGCCACTTCAAAGTTACGTCCGTTCCATCGGACGTAACTTTGAAGTGGCGTTGGTTCCATCGGACGTAACTTTGAACTGACCTGTCAGGATCGTATTCTCCCAGCGGCCGGACAAAACCTGCGCTACACCTGATGATTTTATAGTTGACTTATCACGAGAAAAGCCACCGCATAGACATATAATCGACGGGGACAGACGGCTGATATTTTCAGGTCTATCACATAGAGTATAATAAGTTTATATTTTGGAACTCATTGACCGCGTCCACATTTCACTTGGCATAGCTACCTACATTACCTGACAAAGTCTGCCACGGTACTGGAAAGTCGTGGATTTTGTTATTTGAGCGCATGACTTGACGTCATGCATGCTAGGGTACCATAAAACTACAATTAGTATACTTACGAGATAGAAAAGATAGATGACATTGATTATCATTGGCATTGACGGATTGTTGCGACAATGACTGACAATTATATTGTTAGTTTATTACTAATTGTATCTTTATAGCACAGTTTTAGTAAACGCATAGCGAAAGCCTTTATAATTGGCCTTTTTGCATCTACTTAATGAGATGATTCATACAGCGTCCAGTGGCATCTTCACTCACACTAGATGGGTGAAGGGACCACTTCGACGCTGTAGTGCCTGGGACATGGTTTTATAGCGAAAGCAGATGCAGTCAATTCCATTTCTAATAATCCTGAAAATATGGTGCATCACAGGTTCAATACATAATCTATATTTGTGGTTCTATTAAAATAAAAAGTTATAATTTTTGCATTAACATTTTATTCCAACCTTTTGTTTCTATTCATACCTACTCCAGTTTCTAAAAACCTCGTTTTACGGTAACTACATTAAGGCGCTTTGGGGTGCTAACGAGCGCCTTAATATCCTTAACATAGTTCTCATAGTGATTGAAGTATACATTTGAAAAATAAAATATTGGAATATTTTAGCCTCTAAACAGGTTTTTGAAAAAAAAAAAAAAAAAAAATTTATTCCATTGATGCATTGGTGGCGCTAGCCACCGCGAGGACCACCGCAGGACGCTAGTTTAGCACCTCAAATGCCTTAACTGACAAAGACTGCAACTTTAACATTGTAACGCCACAAAACGCGCGACTCAGGCTGGTGGTTTAAAAATCCTTGATAATCTTTAGCCATGTTTACCCACAAAGTCCGGCTATCGGTTAAACTGTGGGCCGCGATACGTTATGTAAACAAATGAGCGACGCACCTCCCTATATTTAGCCATTTTGGCACGCCACGAGACGCATCACTCATCTGCAGCCGCTGGATACAAACGGAGTGGATTCCTCAGGCGGTGTTTGGAAAAACTACCCGGTTACTCAACTTTAGGCGTAAAAAAACCTACGCGACAGGCGATTTAAATAGCATGATGCGGCCTAGAACATTTTTAACATCAATACAAACAACTTTTAACATAGGATCAACATATAGAATATCGAAAAAAATCAAACATATCTTAGATATTTGATTCTAGGGGATGTTCTAGGAGTCAAGTAACTAAACTAGTTGTACACAAATCAATTGCTAGGATATAAAATATAATATCGTTCCGGTTATTAATAAATTTGCCTCATTGATTCATCTTTTTTTAAAAGTAAAAAAATGTTTACATTTAATGTGAGGTCACCTGTCACTGAGTATAATTATCTAACATAGAAATAAGATTCTAGTATAAATGCACCAGAACAAAGTTGAATAGTTAGCGATAAGACTCTACGTAGTGTAAATTCACCTGGCACAGAGTCCAATACTTAGAAATAAGATATCGCGTCAAGCATCAAACAATCAATGCTACGACTCCCGACTAAATGGAATGACTATACCTTGCCAGAAGGACGAACGTGCCTCGCACGTGAGTGAATTATAATATCCCGTATTACAGATGCAAACATTTCGATCACAAAATTGCGCAAGGGGGACAATAAAGGGCAGTGCAGGGACCGACTCAACAATAAATAGTGTGGTCGAATAATTTCCTGTCCCACGTCATAGTCAGTCATTCAAAGAGTCCCGAAAATAAATACCTGCGTTTTTTTTAAATGTGTTCCGGAATCTTTACTTATTGGAACACCTTATTATATTCACCTTGTAACGGTGCAAACCTCTTTACATATTTTTTTTATATTTCTTTAATAATAATTCTAACTATCATTTTCAAAAATTTTAAATTATGTCACTTTTCGAGATTTCCCTCATTTTCAACATTACTACTTTACATTTTGACTAGACCTGACTGTTTTTACCCGCTCATTTCGTTTTTAACAGTTTTTCTGTTTTTATTTTAAATAAAACAATAAAACATTAAAAAATAAAACGTTAAAGTCGTTCCAGTTTTATTACTTTTAAAAGATATACAACACTACAACCTTATTACTGGACGGTGCTTACAAGTGCAACCAATGAAATGTCATGACTTGTTTTATAATTATACTATTTTTAATGCACTAACCCGTGCTAAGGACAAATTTAAAAACCTATTTAGAGGCTAAAAATTTCACCCATCCCGGGATTCGAACCCGCAACCTCTGGCTATCCGTGCCAGCGCTCAACCAATTGAGCCAATGGGCGACTCACCGGCATCAGTGAAATTTCGAACCTCTTTACACTATTCTCTGCTGCCTGTACGTAATACACCTAGGAACCTAGAACCTAGGATCAAAAACAATCGATTTCCACCACAAACAGCTTTTAGCGGAATTCGATTTAAGTCTTAGGATGTTGCCACTACGTTCAATGCTGTGTTCTAAAAATAGTTATCACAAATATTAAGATTTTTGATGTTTTCTTTATGGAAAAAGAAACGTATTATAAAACAATTTACTATTTTTAATCTATTGGTGGCGCTAGACAGCACCGCCCAGCGTCTTTAGAGCACAAAACACGAGTAGAAGGGAGTGAAAACGTCCTACAAAAAAGGGGACAAAGCGCAAATAAAACACGACATAACGAGAATGATTCGACTTCAATATTGGCAAATTATTATTATTTGCCAATACTGGCGGTATGGTTTTTTTCGAATCAGTTCGGTATGGTGTGATGATTTCGCTCGAACTCGACAACGAATTCAGCAAACGCGGTCTCAGCTTCGGCTGATGATGTAATTGTGTATAGTTTTAATTAACAAAGCTTTGTTAGCTGAACTAATTGGAGTGGCATTATACCTGTCTGATAAAGGATTCGGATGGACATGCGTCAGGGCCGATGATAACAGTGACACTTTTGACATTCTGTAAGGTAAATGATACCGATCCAAGACCCAATGCTAAAGTAAGGGTATCAACGTTATAGTTCAATTGTCTTGGATGGGCCAGGGACTATGTTCTCGAATCAATATCAACCCTTTGTAAGTCCTCACTGCTGGGGACTCGTCTGCATCGCAGGAAGGTTAGGTCATACTCCACCACGGGGGCCAAGTCCGGGTTGGTAGAGAGAATTGGTCCCGAATATGAAATATTATGCTCCGTATTTCACTAAATATTCATGTACTGAAAATTCAATAGAACTTGTTACTAATATACGTACGGAAATATCAATAAAAATAATTCACATTCACGTGTGTACCTGTGAGAATGAACTGGGAGGGAATCCTTAAAATTATTAATATTTTTATTTAAAGAAGTTTTTCGTTAAATCCTAGAATATTTAGACTACATTCTAGGCTGTATGTTCTAAAAAAGTTGTCACAGCTGTTAAGATTTCTTTTAGATAAATACGTATTATAAACAAAGTTATGATATTTTTCTTCCGTTGGTGGCACTAGTTAGCGCCCCAAAGCACCTTAACGTGTAAAGTAATTTATGGATGGCCTCCATCCATAATCTTTCCAATTTGAAGTTCTCGTCATGCGGAAACTTTCTCTCCAGCCCATCACTATTTAGGGGTTATCCGTAGATAAACAGATAGATAGTGTTGTCAGATGGAGTTTACTCGTTTTATTGCTTCCCTGCGCAATTATGAGTATGTCACCTCCAGCAGTCGCTTGCGCATGAAAAACATGCGCTTGATCGCCGATCGGCGCTTCCGTCTGGAAGTAACTGCGATGTTTACAGCGCGTTATATTTAGAATCGCGACGTCGAAAGATCGATTGGACGGTCTGCCTCTTGTGTATCTTTTAACGTTTACATCTGCATGCGAAAGTGGAGTAAAATTTTATTAAAAAAAGGCAACATGACGTGACTCCTTATAATAATTAAAAAACTTACTTAAGAATATCCGAGCGAGTTCGACAAGGTATTTAAATATTGATTAAACATAAAAAAATGTTTATATTTAAATATAAACATTTTTTTGTATATCTTTAATTCTGTCTAGCATTTTCATAATTTAAAATTACGTTACTCATTTTCTTTTTTAGCATTACTACTTCACATTTCGACTAGACCAGACAATATAAATCGACCTTTACCTGCTTATCCGGTTATTACCAAGTTTTCTGTTTATATTATAAATAAAGCCCATTATAATTAAAACACACAGTTGAAGTCATCCCAGTTTTATTATTTCTATAACGCTTTACAACATCGCAACTATACAAAATAAAATTTAAGATGCATTTTAGTTTTCATATAAGACTTTTTGTTAAATAAACGTAATTTTTGTGGCCAATAAAATCTTTATCAAATACTTTAATAGACCTACTTATTATTCTATAATCCTTTTGTCAAATGTGACACCGAATCTCACGAAGAACCGACAACCGTTGGAGTAAACGTGTTCTTGAGTGGAGACCGCGACTCGGCAAACGTAGTGTAGGACGCCCTCTGACCAGGTGGGATGACGATCTGCGAAAAACTGCCGGCAGATGCTGGATGCGGCAAGCTGAAGACAGGGCGCTATGGCGCTCATTAGGGGAGGGCTATGTCCAGCAGTGGACTACATAATATAGACTGAAGAAGAAGAAGTAGAAGTTTTCGCCATGCGAGAACGTTTTTTTGTTTCAAAACATCCTCCTCGTCACATCACTAGCCAGGCGAAACAAAAAAAAATCACTGTGTGCGTTAGACTAAGTACAGCTAATCAAGGCGTATATAAACCATCCTGGGCAGAGTTTCATAAAACTACAAAGTGTATGATGGCAATTCGAGTTACATTGTGGAGCAGAGTCTACTTGTTATCTTGTAGGTAAATAATTTTGTCATGGTAAAACATGAATTGTAATTATATGAACCAGGCCCCTGGGTAGTTAGAGCGAGCAAAAATCGCCTGATTACGCGAGTGACACTGTAATCTGCCTTAATTATATCCGACTAGGTAAACTACCATTTTCCTACTTCGCAGAGCAGCGTTTGCCTGAACTTTATCACAAAGCCATAAGGTTGGATTTCCACTGTAACAGTACAACTAACCATATCATAAAGTTAAAACACAAAGGCCTTATAGTAATGCTCTCATAAATAAGATAAACTTTTTATGGTATGGTGACCTGTACGGACGAATACCTGGCAATTGAGTTGTGATTATAAAATTAACCGCATTTCCTGGGCGAAGGCTGGATTATATTACCTGCACCATTACTCTGTTTTTTTTACATTTATGATGTACAATCTTTACTACAAATTTGTACCTACGCGTTGTTTGCAGTAGACATGAAGCAGTGGTGTTATGTCTGTGTGAGTTGCGCGTCTTTTGGCACTCTATCACTTCCCACTGTATCAGGGTAGTGATACAGTGGGTAGCGACATTTTGAAAGTGTCAAAATGTGTTTGTATTTGAAAGTTCGTAGTGTTCGGAAAGCTCGGCGTTATATCGGAAGAGTCCATACAGTGGAGCACTTACATTAAACCGCCTCTGAAAATTGTATTCAACGTGTTTAGGACTTGCGCCACGCCGGAACAAAATCATGTCTTTTTCTACAGCACTCTCAATAAAGTTAATAGTGATTTTTGGCACCCACGACAGTGAACTTAGTATCACGGACCTATACCGCATTTATGCTGGAAACCTCTGTGCTGTCTTGTCATAGCCTTAACTTCAAAATAGCTTTTTCCCGTTGGTGCCGCTGGTGATCAAACTATGGATGGTCATGCTCCCATCGCTAGTTTGACCAGAGACAAGAAAAGTCATTTTAAAATTTCAATTTAGAACTACACTTCCTACCCATGAACACAACGTTTCAATAGACATCTGAAATCTAAAAAAAAGTGCCAACTGTAACAAAATTGTGAGCTCCATCCGAGTATCTCATTAATAAACTCATTTGCCCGTGATGCGGAAATGTAACGCTCGAATGCACATTTCCAAGGACTGTTTTGTCTATGTCCACCTTTGTCGTGCTCCGCGAAAATTGCATCTACGCTGAAGCGTATAGTGACCACTATTGGTTAGATTGGAAAAGCACAGCGGAAATTGTCTACGAAGATAGTAGAAATAAAAACTTATCTTTCGATGTTATTAAAATAACGCAAAACCTGGCAACCTAGTAAAAAGATCAATTAGGCCAATAAACAAAGTATAAAATTACCTTTTTTAGCTAAAACTTTCGTTATCAATACACATTATTCACCTTCTTTTTCGATTAAATTGTCTAAACTTACACCTGTATACCCGAGGCGAAGGCAGAAACCAGAGTTTGCCACTTGCCATGCTCCTGTCAGTCCTTTAAAGGCCGCCATTCACGGTACGATAGATCGTTTCGTTAGCCACACTCGTTCGATATATTTCTTTCATCAATCTTTCCTCCTTCATCCTCTCTCTTATGTTTAAACCAACGAGATACTCAATAACTATTTTAGGCACTATGTCAACTTCTTTCAGCCCACTTCCTTTAGTGAAAAAAAAATGTTGGCAATGCTTTAATTATATATGCGTTTTTTCCATGAAACATTTTAATAAACATGCCATCACGTTTTATGATATTACTTCGTGAGTTTAAACTTCAAGAACATCCCAGAAAAAATATAGTTCCCTTAAATTTCGCATTTTAAACTTTAACGTAATTAACAAAGAAACGAAAGCATAAAGAAAATGCAAAAGATGGCTCTACAATAACAATGCTTTCTAAAACATGAATTAAGGTTTAGATCTGGGACCTGCTTTAGATGAGCAAGAAGACTATTGATGAACCAACTTTTTCGTTAAGCCTGCGGTAGTAGATAGACTACTCAATGTATCTATACAATATCGGCGACGTAATATACAACAATATAGTGGTGCCTCCGCCAATTCCAAAGATAAGTAGGAGCATCCTGTTACGACTATCTATGTGGTAGGACCACTTAGGCTCAATGTCACCCGACACGGTTACGGAACCCAATACTCGTCCTGATCTCTTGTAGTTATTTAAAGTGATAAATCACTGTGATCCGGCACCCGACCTTGAGCTAGTTGTTCCAATGGGCTAGATACAGATAAATGAAAATGGAAACTACGCCCCATCGCTGGGGAATTAATAAAGACATGGTATAGATAGGATCTTCGTGCTTCGCAAGGCACGTTAAGGTGTTGGTGCCTGTTAAGTCTTGTCAGAGGCCTCATGGGCGGCTTGATAACTTTTGACAGTAAGGCCCGCCAATGTCTTACAAGCCTCCACCAACCCGGACTTGGCCTCGGTGGTGGAGTAAGGCCTAACCTTCCTGCGATGCAGAAAGAGACCCCAGCAGTGGCGACATACAAGATGGATAGGAAGAAGATAGGATCTTCCCTCAGAGAAAATACGCTTAATCGTCACGCGTGCTCACCGCGTGTTGACGATTTCAAGTGCTAAGGCTGAACATCTCAAACACTCTTTACCTCACGATGTTTTCCTTCACGTCTGCGAGTGGTGCCACTAACAGCCACTACAAAGATACGTAACTTTAAAAACAAAGTCCTCGGTACATTTCACGATAAGCCACGCATATTTGTATTTGTAATCACAAGATGGAATTAAACAAACTGGACTAGATATTTCCGGCCCACATGGTTTTATGAAACATATTGAAACACCCCACCTCGGCTTCTATTACGTCTTGAGTATCAGATCTATTTATTTTGTCATGGATCTTTCCGGTTTCTGAAACAAAACTGCAGTACGCATTAATCCGTACCATTTCAAATAATGTCGAATCTAAGCATCACTGTAGCCATGATAGTTGATGGCGCCACTAGGTAAGTAAATAATATCTTATACAGCGTTTTGTAGCTACCAGCTCCTAGCTCTACTTACCTGTAGTAAAACATGCACCTTGGATAGATTTACGCAGCGGAATAGTGGCTATCATTAAGTTGTGACTAACCTGTGCTAAAATTGTCAAGTAACACCTTTTTGTGCAAACAATGGACGTGCTTCAAGCAAAATATTTAACGTGTCTTACGTCACGAGCCCAGGAGAAGTTTGCGCCAAGTCATTGTGGAAACAACACCAAGTCTGCTCGGTATTCCTTAATGATTCGCGATACTCATACATAGTTATATATTAAACGGGTCTAATCGCGATCGTTTATTAGGTAAAATGTTATTGCTTCACCACGGCAACTGTAACGCTGCCGAAACGTCGGGAAATACGGTAATTACGTTTAACCTAATAAATAATCGCGATTAGACCCGTGTAATATATAACTAAGTTCGCTCGGATTATTATACGGATCTTGATCTACAATATGGTGAAATTGTTACACAAGGGTCTCTGTAGATTAAAGATATTTGCGGTATGGTGTGAGATAATAAGACATGTATAC
Source organism: Yponomeuta sedellus (assembly GCA_934045075.1). NCBI lineage: Eukaryota > Metazoa > Arthropoda > Insecta > Lepidoptera > Yponomeutidae > Yponomeuta > Yponomeuta sedellus. The sequence continues at coordinate 6,961,949 of OW203721.1, forward strand.
AATACAGGACATAATGGAACGAAAAAACCTATGAAATATGTGAAATATATAGAGTAAAAAAAATATCATAGAGAAATTTAAAAGGTGAATTTATAGTTACTTTCATAAAAAAATTTGTGCAAACGATTTATTTTCAAGAGCGTATAGTTGGAAACCTCTATACTAAAGTTAATCTAAAAATACCTCCTTTTCCAAGCGCCGTACGTGCCCACATTATGTAAGACCTGTCAACTAAAGTAACCAGAGGAGTACATACATGTCATAAAGTCGTTTTGATACATGAAAAAAAGCCGAAAATTGGCAAACTGACAACAAAACAGACTGTATTCATATAAGAATCTATATACGTTTGCTTATGTTTGGCTAATACTCCAGAATACATTCGCATAACTGGCAAAGATCACGAGCACCCAAAAATATTCTTTCGCGAAGGTCGTTTTGTAAGAGGTGAAAGAAAGATATTTTCGATCATTCCAAGTGGTCTGTTAGCGAAAAATCGCTCGTAAACATTCAACTTATGGCTGAAAGTTCCATAGCCATATGACTTATTGATATTGTGAAAATATAGGTGGTGTTGTTTGGCACTTTTCGTACGTGCGAATACCGAGACTTGGCATTTGGACTTAGTACTTCGCTTTTATCTCGGACTACTAACTAAAAAGAAAATATTTCTTATTCTGTTGTGAGGAAAATAAACAGAAAATGCAAATATTTTTGATAAAGAAAGTCTTGGCTACTGCCAAAGTCGCTTTTTCAGCGCATACCGTTGAGACGTATCACTTCTTCAGCTTGCTTCAGCGCAAACTTTTGTAACCGCATATGCCTGCCTAATTTATGTTTTGACGTTCTCTCTATCATAATTATTGACCAATCGATTCCTTAATGAAAGAGTCAGGCGCATACACAACATAATATCCAGTTCAGCTTAAGTTGAATTAAATTTGCACAGAATCGTCAAATCCCGTTCAGTGACTCCAAAAAGAGCAAATTGGTAGAGTCGACAAAACATTAACCTTTCACACGCATGCACTGTATACACAAAGAAAATCTTTAAAGCAACTGTTAGCGGTTCACAGAAAATAGAAAATTTGCCAGCAGAAAAATCAACATTCTTCTTCTTTGTCTTTGTCTTATTTTTCAGGCTATATTATGTAGTCCACTGCTGGACATATCCCTCCCCTAATGAGCGCCATAGCGCCCTGTCTTCAGCTTGCCGCATCTAGCGTCTGTTTGCAGTTTTCCGCAGATCGTCATCCCACCTGGTCGGAGGGCGTCCTACTCTACGTTTACCGAGTCGCGGTCTCCACTCAAAAACGCGCTTACTCAAACGGTTGATGGTTCTTTGCGAGATATGGCCAACCCACTGCCACTTCAGATCGCTAATTCTCTGAGCTATGTCGATAACTTTGGTTCTGTGTCGGAAGCATTCGTTACAAATCCTCGCCTTCAGAGAAACTCCGAGCATAGTTCTCTCCATAGCTCGCAACAATGATTAGCTGAAAATTGCAAATTTATCAGGGCCGAAGTACTCACTAAGCCAGTACCTCTGGCGCCCCCTGGACAACCATCAGCGAGTCCCTCACGCTAAATTTGCAAATCGTCTTAATACTATGCTTGACATCGACACGCTAAGAAGCCTATAAAATTTATACCAATAAACACAAAATATAGTTCACCAAAAGGATTTCATTTGTTGACTATACTTATTGTTAATTATATATTTAAGGTGTATTATTTATTACAGTTGACAACACAGACTTCTACACGCGTAAACTCTACGCCGTTAAATTAAGGCAGACTGCCACAAAATCGTTAAGGATGATTTGCTGTCTACTGTACTAGTGTAAACTTTCAGAACTAAGTGGCGTTTACAAAAGACGCATTTTCCTGCCTTTATTCTGAGTGACTGCCGTGACGTGATGACGCATTTAATTGTATTTCCTGCTATGATGTAAATGCAGCGTCGCGATTCGTATTGTTTGCAATAAATGTTCTAATTAAACTGAAATTTGAATCATGTCTCGATCTGAGTAGCACTATGTAAACAGTAAACATGGTTTCACGGAATGTCTTATTTCACTGCGGTCGTCACCTTATGTTTCCACCTTATGTACTTTGTTTTCTTAGTTATGTACATTTGTAAAGTTGTCGTAGCAAAACCACTTGCTAACTGTGAAGGAAAACATCGTGAGGAAACCCTAGTGTCTGAAGTGTAAACGTACATCAACGCTTGTTACGTACAATGGCCCAACTATGAGGCTAAGGGCCAATTTCTGATTTGAGAACTTCACAACAACTAAATGCTTAACTGAAGACAGCACTACAGTTAACTTAGCGAAATTGTCAATTCAGAAATTGGCCTTACTCTCAGAAATCTCAGGTTAACAAATAAACTAATAAAGATTTTAAAACTCTTGTTACTTTACTATAGTACGCTCTGTTAGCTTTTAGAATATACCTCGGCTACTATCGGATAGAATCGGTTATATTCGTGTAATAGAAATATCGGAACTACATAGGTATAATTTATTTCACAATGTTCAAATAAAGTTCCAGATAAGCTATCCGCAACCAGGGCTGCCGTTTGTTCTAAATTTAAATAAATTTTCCTACTTGCGTGTGTTCGTTATGGCTTTAAATTTAGAACAAACGGCAGTCCGTGGCGGATCCGGATCTTTATCTGCAGATTGTGAAACAGGCCCTAAATTTTACATAACTTTTCAAAATAGTGAAGAAAAGTTTTATACAGAGTAGGAAGTACTATTGCAATCGTGTGCTTTCGGCGAAAACCGTAGCCTACTACTCAGAGGCCTAGGTATATTCTAAAACAGACTGTAAGTTAACAGCGTTAACAGCACCTTTACTCGCGGGCATTTCAGAGACAGATACGCCAGGGGCGACTTTGTAACAAAAATCTAGGCAGAGATAAATAATTGCTATCGGCAGAACAGAGATCCCTTTTCTATGAATCTTAAGCATATTCAAGCTAAGTAAATAAATTCACCTCAGCAAAGGTTCGCTGACCGCGCTCTAGCTCGTAAAGATTCTAAAACGGTAGACGTTACATACTGAAATATTCAGTATCTAGGTATCTAAACAATTACGCATGAACGCCGAAAACGATAATGAACTGGGGCCGGTCTCATAACAATTCATGCGACAATTTGATGTACAATGCAAAGTCGATTGACACACAGAACAAGCAGGAAGACTGTTGCGCAATTTATATCGAATTGCCATATTAAATTACGAATTGTAATTTTGTGTGATGCAGATGTTGACGGGCCCCCAGAGAAATTAAATAATGATTGGTTGGCTAATTTGATTATTTAGGTACCGACTGAGTGTAATTTATTGCAATATTGTCAATTAAACTTTATTCTCATTGTTAGTTATATAGGTAACTTAAGTTAATTAATTGAAATAATTTAAATTTATTTATTGTAAAGTTATTTAACATGACTTTGGCTGGAATAAAAATATTTGTCGCTATGAAACTCAACGCTGGTATTATCCACGCGATTAAAGCGGACTGGAATGGAATCTTGTCGAGGTGAATTCGGAATTTCGGGAAGATTTTGCGCCAAAAATTCGGATAAAAAAAAACTCAGCCAGTAATTTACGACCAATGTCAATGTACATTAATTATTGCGCGGCCCGCAGTACAGTCGGCAGTTTAACCTTAACATTTTTGTTGCATAGTCACTCTATCAAGTCGTAGTGATTGGAGTGCACTTATGCATAAGTTTGATGTGCTGTCGACTTCACGTGCCTAATACACCGCGAATTTGAAGCATTTGATCAAACAATATCATTTTATAGCCGTTTGTAAAGACTAGCACATCGACCTTTCCATCAGTGCACTCAACTCAGCTTCTACATCACGATCAAATCCTGAACGATCCCAGTAGTCTAACTGCCAAATTAGTTTGGGATTTGACAATTGGACGATTGCAATCGTTCAGGATTTGAGTGCGTAAAAGGGTCGAAATGCACAAAAAAATGTTTTGTGTAAGTGTTAATAAATATTCGAGGTATTTCTTAAGTTAATGTTTTATTTATCCTTAATTCTACGCCTATTTTAGACAAAGTTTAGAATGCAATGAAAAAAGGAAACTAAATTTTTCGCAGTTTTTGGGACACGGAAAGCCCCGAAAAAAATATTGTTATATTTTTTTTACGCGTCAAACGCATGGTTTATTTTTCAGAAATTACTTGACTTCCGCGGGTTCGGTTACAAATTTTCACGTTCCTGCAAAATGGTGTTTTTTAAAGCATAGCGTAGATGCCACGAAAGTGTGATTATGACCGCATTTAAAATTTGAATAACTTTGAGGTAACCAAATCGTCGCGTGAAACTACTTAGGCAGCACAGAAACTATTTAATAAATTGCACCAGCAAACCTTGCCGGAAATTCCGCGAATGGAGCATGATGCAACTGTAAGCTTTGCTACTTTTAGATTAGTCGGAACGGGAGCGTATAAAGTTGCCAACATATTGTAAGATGTGAAAAGGCATAATAAGCAGCCTACAGACCTTCTCTCGGAGAGAGCATGGGTTTAATCACCACGGGTACCCACCGCGGATGGGCGATTTTAAGTCAACACGAGTCATCAGAAACTTCATTGAGGAACCATATTTGTTTTTTAGTGATTTACAAGCCATTTTCCCGATATTTTAAAATTCCACGATTTATCGATTTCCACCTAGTCTCTAAAGTCTACCTTAGGGCACCGTCTTTTTCATACATTACGTATAAACTCATTTTAGTTTCTGCTCCCACCTACTCTTGCGGCACCTCGTTGGACGCGGCTCGTCGCCGGCTTCGCGAATCTGTAAAAAAAAATTAAATTAACGTGCATAGCTTTTAACCGTTTTTTAGTCTTAAAAAACGGTTAAAAGTCCGATTTTCCCACTAAAAGCACCCATTTTCTCAAACCCGTTTTAACGGCCACGGTTCGCTCCGGGCGATCGTCCCAAATTTTTTGAGACCTCACGGTGAGCAGGTGTTCAAAACTCAGTCTGGCCATCTAAGAATGGCGATGACTTTCTTTTGAAGTTTGTATCCAGTGATAGGACTTTTCGCCGGATGTGCAACGACAACGCCGTCTGGCAACAGATGTTTATTAAGTCTTCGTAGCGTTGACTTCGCATATCCAGCACGAATGGAATGTCATCTGCATGCAAGATAGCCCGAGTAGTTCCATGATGGAAAATCTCAACAAAACTATACAATGAAAACGAACGAAAGTTAGAACGTTTACATTTCTTTTTTGTGGATTTCGAAGAGTTTTGGCACAGAGATGGATCATGTCCCGAAATAACACATAATTTTTATTCGAATCCCACGCAAGTCAACGTCATTGCTGCATGAATTTCACTTACATAAAACCGTAATAGAAGGATGCGACATTGGTACTTTAATCGCGAATGAAATTTTGAAAAATAATGACTTATTTTGCATTAAACTGCGAAAAGATTCGTAATACAAAAATTATGTAAAAAAAATACAAACTCAATAACGGAACTCTGCACCTAAGGTTTTACTGAAATAACGAAAAAAGCCGCACCTTTTGTTTGCATCTATCATCAACCATCTCCAACTAGCTTCATATAAACAAATAACTTTTTTTTCTCTTACACTTTCATCGTGTTACAGTTCAAGACACACAATGGACACACACATTAAAACAGAGAGATAGGCTTCTAAGTTATAATACACTTTGCACTTTATACTTCGGTATTACTATATTATATTATTTACTGGCACTATCCCTTCCACTGTCCGCATAATCGTGGGTTAGCTGGAAGAAAATACTATCTAATGTTAAGCTCGCCTTGGTACAAAGTTTGTGTACAGTGTTTGAAAATGACGGGTGGACTGTATAAGAAAACTGAAGAGAAACTAAGGGAAACGCTAATAGTAGATTTAATGGAACATGTGGGCAGAAAATGGTATGAGACAGTGTGGTTGACAAATATTACAGTAAAAACATAGAATAATAATAAGGAGGTGAAACTGTCTGCAACAGTGTTTTAGTAAAGTATTTTCATTCATTCATTGACCTTCACACTTTCAAAGTATTGGATTAAAAAGTGGGATATAAAAATAACCTTTTGGCCCAGCATGGCAGACGAAGCTTCGCACTTTATCTGTATTGAGTATTTTAGATGCAATAGCCTTATGTAGCATAGCTATGCCCTGCACATCACGTCACCTACGTGAAAATATTCAGAACATTTCATAACGACGGTGTTGGAAGGTGCGAGCTGTTTTGAGCCATTATTCTTGCGTACAAATAACATGACACGAAGTGATAATGTTTCAGGCTCAAAACATTTCCTTTTTCAGCAATGTTTTGCGTTGCGCGAAATTTAGTATTGCGCATTGTTTCACGATCTACTCCTGCTTCTACCTTACGCGTAAATAATCCTGAACGATTCCAATCGTCTCGCTGTCAAATTTTAATTGCTGTAAAAACATCAGAATTGGTGCTCCTAATTGGGCCTCGAGAGACTCGGCTGCGGATTGAGGCGATTGCCTTTAAAATATAGTTTGGTGTTCATTTACAAACGACTTGGAGATTGCAACAAAACTTTGACTGTAGGTTTAGTCGGTTTAGACTAAACAAAGCGGCGTTTGATCCTACTTTTCACAAGACTCATATTAGTTTATTGGCAATGCTAAGCACAACCAAGATTCGGAGGCGCCCTGCACATGTAACTCAAACTTACTTGCGCCTGAAACTATGAGTTTCAGGTGCACATTTACTCTCAATAGCTAAAGTACCTACTCTAAAGTAGGTACTATGATCAATTTCGGCGCGTCAGTCTCCTACTGTGAGCTTGGTGGGCAGTCTCTATTTATAAATATCTTTCAATAACAAGCAAGCGCTCTTCACTTCATTAAGTACTTAAAAACTTTCAAGAAGGATCTCTATTGGTTTTAGGTTTTAAAGACAATTAAATGATTATGGACCGATTCGGGATGTAAGTGCAAACACATCCTTATTTATCAGCGACACAAATCACATTACGTTACATTCTAGATTATAGTTTCAACTAGCTGTACCTCCGTTCATTTGCGTGGGATAATACTGTGTAGTCCAGAATTTTCATTTGCCAAACTTCTTGCAAATCTGTCGTTCACGCGTGACAAAGGAATCACATTTATAATAGCAGTAAGATTATTTTCTCAATGTAACACAACACTTTATCCTAAGTATTCCTAACAAGTAAACACACATTCTGCACCTTCTGTGTGACAGCAAAGGGTAAACGGTGTGATTGATGTGTAAATACAAAACAGATCTATCCATTTGCGATGACTCTGTTGACTGGACGACTTATGTCAAAGAAAGTGCAGATACAGAAGGCAAACCTTTATACACCCACGCTATCTAACAACTCCTTGTTGTGTATTATTCATGTGTAATTAGCTAAGATTCCCTACCTGAAACTGTCGTTAAAACACTAGGTTGTACCCATGAAGTTTGTTTGAAGATAACTTGTTTTTTTTCTTAAACCGCAGACGGTAGCCAGTTGAAATATTCACATACTTAATAGAGACAATTGCCCAAAAAGTTGTTAAGAAATACAAGAAGTAAAAAATGAGGGAACTCCCATTTCCACGGAACCGACGTGTTTTTCCACATTATTTTTCTAGGTATCGTTAAAACTTTAAAAATGCCCGTAGGTCCCGAACAAATTTTTTTTTTTTGTTATAAATGTGAACTGTTACCTGTATAAAAAATATGAACAGTCTTGACACAGTTTGAAGCCGAACTTACTTGCTTATTTGCAAGTTCACGTTAGATACGTAGACGACCAGCTTTTGTAAAGCACGCCCCTCGCTGCCTTTGAGCTACTTGCGTTTCACATGAAACTTGTTAGGCTTCCTCGCTTGTGGCTGAAATAAGCTGAAGCTTTATCGCTCATACACCACGCCTTCACCTGCTTTCAGGCTTTCCCTTTTGTACTTCGAAACTTCTTGCTACTCTTCTGCATTAAGTCTTTGCTTGAGCCTTTCAGGCTTCCTCTTTGTGCCTGAAACACCTAGTAGCGGCAGAACAATATTGGTTTTGTCGATGACGCGGCCGTGGAGGCGTGTCCGACAGACACGACACGTCTGTTGACAGTTCGTGTGCTGACAACATCTGTACAGTACACTTGGCTGTAATACTTACGTCTCAGTTCGTTATACAAGGACTAGGCCGTTCACCCTCTCGAGAGGATAGCTAGTCCTGCGGGGTCCGTTGACTGAACCTGAATCTTTAGACGCTTTATACTTTTATTATATTTTCCTCCAAACGTTTCTACAATACAAATTAAAACTTCTAGGTATAATAGTATTTGTGACGACCGTACCGACGAAAATACTCTGCAATTAAATCCGCGTGGTTTCTTAATATAGTATTGTGTGTGTTCATTATCTAGAACAGTCTATTTGTGTGAAAGTTTGTCTAAATCACATTACACCACACTTATCACACTAAGATAAATGCGAAAGTTTGTGAGTGTGTATGTTTGTTACTTCTTCACGGAACGGCTGGAACGATTTTAGTAAAATTTGATATGAATTTAGCTGACTCCCTGTATTACCACATAGGCTTCGTTTTAATGCAGTAAAATATCTTATTCCCATGGGAAAACCGATAAACCGCGGGTAACAATGCGGGGCACAGCTAGCATAATAATAACTTTCACACAAAGACATCATAATCACATCACAAGTGATTTAAAACTGCATACCCTGTTCTATGGTAACCAGAAAAGTACAAAAAGACTAGCAATGATGAACAAATGCCGTCGAATGTACCATCACTGAAATAAATGCCTATGAACGTACGTACATCATTTTGTCTTCCATATAGAGTACCGCATTGTCATTTCAAAGTCACGACCAATATGTTTATACGCGAGACACAATCATTTGCAATCTTATTACCAATCCTTCAGGGGCCTTGAACGATTGTTGGCAAAGTAATGCGCACATCGGTTGACCATCGATGACGTCACTCTTAAGGTTCGCGATAATGGGGAGGCAATGAGAGTTGGAACCATTTGTTTGTACTGCCTCTTATTTGCCTAGTGTATGACCTAAAATGCAATGTTGAATTGAATCCTTGTTGTTCTGTGGTTAGGTAGAGGCAGGTTAACTATTCTCTATTTACACTTTTTAAACTTTTATTTAGCCTTCAATAAAAAAAGAAATTACGAATTGGCACCTAACTAATAAAAAATATTCGTATGCATGCTACTAACGGTCATCGTCATTTCATGGCAGAGATTATTTTTAGCTATACAAAAATTAAACGTAATTAATGTAAAGTTTCGTGTCTGTGCTACTAAGAATGATGTGAAATACCTAAACATTATTCTTGTGTTTACTAACCGTTGAGGAGTATATCGTGAGGAGACAACCCTGATTACAGCGTCATATCTATTATTTTAGTATACCGCCGTTAAAACTGCACAATCACTCTAAATTACAAAGGCGTAAGTTTATACTCGTAGGTACCTGGTGGTTCCGGCTCTAAGAATTACTAAAGAAAGCCTGTAACTATAGATTAGATACAGAGAGAACACTTTTTTTCACAACCAGAGAAAAGAATACAAGCATAATTTCTTAAATCTAAGTAATGTTATACAAATACAAATGGTCTTATCGATTAGAGCTATCTCTTCCAGACAACCTTTGGAATGGAGTGGATTGCATGAAGAATATAGTCAGTACAGATTAGGATACATATATAGACCTATTGGTCTGTAGATTAGCACATCATTCTGCGTAAATTTCTGATTTTCGCTACGAGTTCGTTTAAAAATACGAAACTTCTAGCAACGTAGTTGTAGACTTAGTCCGGATCTACTTTCGGGTGTTGTTATATCGGAAGAGTCCGACGAGGTTTCGCTCCGATTCGCATAGCTTAATCATGGTGAGCAGAGACGGAGCTCGCGTCGTCGGTTGCTCGTCTCAAACCTGGTCGGACTCTTCCGATATAACAACACCCGTAAGTAGATCCGGACTAAAAGTCCACAATGTGTTGTGCTTACGAAAGTTTTAGTTCAAAACGTAGTGGTAGAAGATAAATCAGTAAATTCATTCTTTTATACTGGCTGACTGCGGCCGTTCCGTGCTACGTCCCTTGTCTAGATAATAAAAAGTGTATCAGCTAAACCAATGTTATTACAGATAATTATTTTTCGCCTCTCCATTCTCAAAAAACATTTCAGATGTATACATTGATAACATGAAGTGCCTTAGGTTGGTTTTAGTTATAATTTAATTACTTTATCATTATCAAGAGCTCTAACGTCACCTAAATACTTGAAGATACTTAGACTAAAGAGCATACTTCAAAAAGCTTTATTTTTATCATCTAATCGTGCAGTTGATATGAGACTTTGCATGTGAAATAACTATGTGCGCTCTGAATTTTCTTAACACAGAAATGAAACTCACATTTGTTATAAAAATAAAACACAATTTATCACTTCTGAGCACAGGCCGCGGAGAGAGCACCGCGGATGGGCAATTCCAAGCGCTCGCTGAGGTTTCTGAACACCTCAGGTACTCATGTTTCCTCACGATGTTTTCCTTTACCGTTAGCGAGTTCTATTGGTACATTAACTTGACGGCGATGGGCACATTAACTTCACAAACGTTTGTGCTCATCGAATACGCGATAGAACTCAATGTCACGTCAAATGAACTAGACATTTATTGAAGCCGACTGACTTAAAAAGTACGAGTATTCAGGGACCGGAATGACGATGTTTCCCTTCACGTTAGCGAGTAGCACCTATTGCTACAAACATTTAGAAAACAAAGTCATTCTTTCGAATCCACGACTTCTCCCAAAATGGTCTAGCGAAACCATGTCTATGTTTGAACGGAATTAAGATGTCGAAGCAATCTTCATACTCTTAATCTGAACTCTTAACTCAAGAGTCTTAAATAGTTTATGTCCCTTGCAACCCAATTCGTTTCTTTGCCGCCGCATTATCCTGTCTGGATGGCAACATCTACTTTCGGGTTTACTGGGGGGCAAGTACCATACAATTATGCCTCATGAATCTGAATTGATCTGGGACCGCGCCTCGATTGGGCCCCTCGTATCGCACACTCTATCTGTCCGATGTATGTTTGCTGTAGTCTGTAGTATTGTGGTTAGTCGCGCAGTAGGCAGAGCTACACTTAAGATATATTTTGTGAACAGGACCAGCATATTTATACTAGCTTTAACACGCTTTAATCACCCGCATTAGAAATTATCTCACGGGAACGCATTACCTGGATATCAAGTATCATAAGTATGTCTTAATTCAGATTTTTTTCTATCTACGTCTAGTTTCACGTAAATGTAAATTAAGGACTGAAAAGTTTAAGTTTGAAGTTTTTTTTGACCATTTTTTATCCAAAATGATCTACATTTTGAAATGGACACCCTAGTTTTACTTGTAACGTTCATTAAGCCGCAGTTTCTGCGCTACTTTGAATAAAACCTTTTCATTTCATGTCATTAAATCCTTTGAGCTGTTATTCCGCGATTGAGTAACAAACATCCAAACATATTCCCAAACTTTGGACAAGGAGACTTCCCAGTCTGATCAACCCTATTTAAAATAAAATATCCAGTTGCTAAGTCAAATTGTTCAAGTACAAATTTTAATTTTTGGTTTTTATCATGTATGTTTTCCATCTAGAGAGGCGTTTTTCAAACTTAGCAATCTAATCCCTATGACCTATCAGGGAACTTTATTTTAGTTGGCATGCATTGGCAGAGATATTCCTTCATTGTATCAGGCAATACTACAGCCAACCAAAAATACGCTGCGTCGTCCGCTATCACTAATTTCCTGCTTTCACCACACGCGACTTATTGAAGACAAACTGTATCATAAGTATAACAAAACATCTTGATTAGGATAGTTCAGAGACTCGCCTCGCCCTTGACTCGCGGCGGGCATAATTGTATTGATCTATCATTGACACTGACCAATGTGCGTAAATATTCGCCATAAATGTATGCGTATAACAAAGTCATGTTATACGCATAAGTACATTTATGTATGCGTATAACATGAAGCTATACAGAATGTAACAAAATCCCCTAATGTTTTGCTCAGTTTCTACTCAAATACGATCAACATTTACTATAGTAAGAACTTTACTGGCGGCGAGAAAATTGCCGTCTTTGCCCAACTAACGTTACAAGTCATGCCACGAAGAGTCCGACTTACGCTTGGCCGGTGTTTATTTATATGATGTTATAGGTACTATATAATAGAGATTGCATTATAATCACGGCAATTTTTACACTTGTATGTATTTAGGATCCTTGTTTTTAAGGATCCATAGTCAATAAGGAATTTTTATAATAATGTCCAACCGTTGGTGTGTCCGCGGCTAAGCACAGAGACTATAAGTACTGGAAAGCTAAAGTTAGCCATAAAGCTAAAGGTAGAATATTATTATGAAAAACATTTTTTTTTGGGTCTCCCTCTAAATTAGTTTATGGTTAGACTTAGGGTTCCCGTTGGGGAATCTTAAGTTTATTTAAATAAGAAATAGAAAGCGCCATTTTTGTCAGACGGGGCACCTCCTCTCCCGGCTAAAAGGTGGATTGTAGAAACGTGAAATAAATCTGTGCAGTATTGTATATAATAAACTTAAAAGGAAAATCACGGCCAAAGAAGCTTTACAAGTTAACGAGTAACTTATAAAAGGAATACTTGGTACAAAATCCATTGAAAATTACTTTAATGAAGTTGTTAGTTCAGTAAAGCTGATAAAAACTTTGTCTACGAAATCATACGCTGCTTATGGCCCGAAACGCAAAAACGTTGATAATATACCTACGTTTCTTGCGCAGAGATCACCTTTATTTCCTCTTTGTATTATTTATTAATTTTTGGGTAAATTCTCCGCCAAAAAAATTATTCTGTGAAAATTTTAAATCGCTAACTATGGTTCATAAGACATTGCCTTTCATTTAACAGATTGACAATGTAGACATAACACAGATATCATATAGTCCCGTTGACACCATCCGGTATGGAATTACTAAAACTAAATTTTATTTTACTCGGAATATCATATAAAAAGTGGTCGAGGGACAAAATAATAGACAACTCAATGAAACAATTTTGTTTCAACGTAAAGAATTGACATTCTGTTCGCTGAATAACAAGCAACCATTATGTAAAATAACGGACAAACAATACATTATGTAAAATATGAACCCTGATAGCATTAGCATAGACATTATGTACACTCTTTTTGTTCGGGCAGTCGTGTAAGACAGGCGTGGTTGGCTCTATCTATATTGTTGTTTACCTCGACGATGGCGATGTGGCTGGAGGGACACGCCACTGGCTACCCCACGTGACCACGCTATTTCAGGACGCTAAAAATACACCATGCTAATCGGCGGAAAACGGTCGTCCACAACGCCTGTGAATATTTACAAGCGGCCGTACGGTCTCTAGATTTAAAAGTCCAATGTGAACCAATGCGACGTTATAACGAGTGACTTTCACTCGTTATTCCGTCTGAACAAAACGGCGAATTTCAGACCGTGACGGCCAAAATATGACCCAGATACATACGACATCACGTCAACTAAGTATACATTTTATTTGCAAAGTTAGAGCGCACGGATGTAAAGGTTCAAGTGACGTCGACTGTACCTACGTAATACAGCGTCTGTGGTATTTTTTACGGTCTATGCTATAGAGCAAAAAAAAATGGTAATATTACATGTATGAAAGCGGTAAGGTGGAAGAACGTCCTGTGTTGAAGGAAGGGTCTGCCTCACCCCTTTCGCAAAATGAGTCACGTTGCATTTTAAAGCAATTCTTCACATGCGATGCGAACGTTCCCCTAATGTTAAAACGTAAAACAGCCTGTTCGGTGACCTAGAGTTCTATAGCATTAGCCCGGTCTCTGAAGGCACCTAGAAGCGGCGATGAATATCAGGCATTTCCTGTGCTGGCGCTATTACATCTACCTACGTACTTAGTTACAAAAGTTTGGGCGGCTAAAACTGGTTTCATCTGGTTCCAAATATACATTGGAGAACCAGTCAAACAGCAGCGGGCAAACTGGAAAGTATTGTATAGATTTTGTTTTGAAAGCCTGTTTACCTTTCCGGTTGGGTGCAAGCGCAGTTCATAGTGACAGAAAAAAATGTATCGCTAAAATGTCTCAATGTAAGGTCTTACAATAAACGATACCTGGAGGTCAGTAGTTACTAAGACCTGACATTCCCAATCCTTAGGCTCATAATTGGACCATGGTATGTAGCGACCATGAGGTATGTGAATACCTGACACTCGGGTTTTCTCACGATGTTTTCCGTGACAAATAGCGGGTGGTATTGCTTCTAAAAATTCACTAATTACCTTTATACTAAAACGTATACTTGGAAGTGAATATGATTGCGAGCATGATTGAGTATTTGAACAGATAGAAATAAAACTTGGAGTGCAGTGAAAATTACATAATTTTGAGTGTCATTCCTACTCATGTTCTAAGCCAAGAACACAGGTTCATGATTCGGCCAAAAATTGAGAGAACGCATACTAAAGCCATACAATTCGTAAAAACCCAGTGTAGTTACCGTTTGGTATAGGTACAGTATTTGAGAAGACTATAATTAACATAATAACCCGGTGGCTAATAGGATGCTATATTCAAAAGAAGTCGTTCTTTTCACTTAACTAATTGGGCAATTTGTCGGCGATTTCCACAATTACTGGCAAACCATATTTGAAGTCAACGTACGTTGTGCAGACATTGTGCCCACGTTATTTGGACTGAATCTTAATTTCAATATTCAAACTAAAGTGGCTGGCTCTCATGATTCTCACTAGTTTCACTAACTTATTGACCTGACTCTAACCCTAACAACCACCTAGCGTGCCTGCAGGCTATCAAGCCTCGCCCTAGACTAGGCACAGCCGTTGCTTCTTCATTAGTTAATGTAAATAACTTACCTATCTGGATTTAACGTAGAAAAGGTAACTCTTGCAAGACACGACAAGCTCGAGGGTTCTATACAGATTACTGCGTCGACGGTGGCCATATTTTAGGTGGGGAGGGGATCCTATCCATAAGCCCTTTCACTGCCAATCTTTTGTTTTAACCGATGCTACAGCCGTGATAAGTTAGTGAAGTAGTAAAATCCAACAAAATGTAGGACGTCCGCCATAGGGTGTTATTAACACTCTAGATATAATTTACCTGGATCAAAAATCGGTCGGCTATAGCAAATAGATTTTAAATAAACAACGTACTCACCATTGATAGATTGAAGGTAACTTCTCATCGGTTCGTTATTGTACTCGTAAGGTTAAGTTCCTCGAAAGTTATTCGCGGTCATTCCAAACAATTCAATGGAAGCAAAACATTCTATAAAATGGACAGCGTAGCTGCAGCGACATTCAGAAATACGCTGTTACACAATACTGTTTCTTGAAACGTGACGTGTCAAGTTGGTATAGAAAATAAGAATAAAGAAAATTGGAAAACATTGTAACAAACTCATTTGAATTAGTTTAATTACATATACTAAAGAAACGGTAACATTTTTATAATTACCTGGAGAACGGTACAGTAGAACCCTGGAATCTAACCCAGACACAAAGTAAACGGTTAAAAGCTATTGAATTGTGAATTGTTTGTCAATCAATCAATCAATCAATCAATCAAATCATTTATTTTGTTTAACATAGGTGACATAGGTACATGTAGGTGTTAAAATATATTTAGATTTCTCTATGTTACACCCATTGGGTGTACAAAAAATTATACTTAGCTTCTAACATGCACACATGCATAGGCGATATAAATTGGTAAAGTAGTCAGAATTGCATTAATTTACTCATAAATATTAAACGAAAGTTTCCGAAGAACGAGACGAAGAGTCTCTCTAAAGAGAGACTCTTTCAAAATACGAAACAACAGATTATAAAAAAACATGTCAATATGGTCAATTAAAAACAAATCCAAGAATAAAATGTCAACAGTGTCAATTAAATTAATAAAATAGTATAAAAATAAATCGTTAAATCAATCAATCACATCTATATGTCACTAACATTAACACATTTCATCAAAATTTCTTAATAAAATCACAAGTCAATAAATATTCCATATTAAGTAAATAGACTGGCAACCTAAAATTTTTCTTTAAATATGTCATCAATTCTATAGAAGCATTTGTCAATAAGGAGCTTTCCTAGTTCTCTTTTAAATGGGATCAGCGGAAGACATTTGATACTATTTGGAAGTTTGTTATAGATTTTTGGTCCCATGTAGAGATGGCTCTTTTGCATAAGTGCTGTTCTACTGTGCTGAGCGGTCAGTCTCTCTCTATTACGTAGATTTAGATTATAAAGACTGCCAGCTTTCACAAAAAAAAACGGGATTGGTTTTTACAAACACCGCTATTTCGTAAATATAGAGTGACGGGAATGTTAAAATCTTTAACGATTTGAATACTTCTCTGCAACTGTCTCTAGAGACAGTAAAACCTAGGTTTTAGTACAGTCATTGCTCTTAGACATCGTTTTTGCGCTTTAAAAATGACTTCTTTTTCTGTGCAATTGCCCCAAAATATTACGCCATAGCGTAGGATGGAAGCTACCAGGCCATGGTACGCTGTCTTAACTGCCTGAATCTCTACAATTTTAGATAATTTAAAAAGCGCGTAGGCGGATCTACTTAACTTTTTACAAACTTCTTCAGCGTGGTTTTTCCATGTGAGTTTGTTGTCAATTATGAGTCCTAAAAATGTTGTTGTTTGTGTATCATTAATTATTTCATTATTATACATTATATTTAGATTTGGCGTAGCAAATACTCTTTGATAAAAATGCATTATATTGGTCTTGCTCAAGTTTACCAACAGATTATTGCTATCTAGCCAAGTTATTATTTCTTTTATAGAGTTATTAATATTATGTTCGTAAGAAGAAGATTCATTCTGTTTTATTATTACTGTGCTATCATCAGCAAACAATATTAAGGGGTTGGAAACATTTAACGGTAAATCGTTTATGTAGAGTAAGAAGAGCAAGGGCCCCAAAATATTACGCCATAGCGTAGGATGGAAGCTACCAGGCCATGGTACGCTGTCTTAACTGCCTGAATCTCTACAATTTTAGATAATTTAAAAAGCGCGTAGGCGGATCTACTTAACTTTTTACAAACTTCGTCAGCGTGGTTTTTCCATGTGAGTTTGTTGTCAATTATGAGTCCTAAAAATGTTGTTGTTTGTGTATCATTAATTATTTCATTATTATACATTATATTTAGATTTGGCGTAGCAAATACTCTTTGATAAAAATGCATTATATTGGTCTTGCTCAAGTTTACCAACAGATTATTGCTATCTAGCCAAGTTATTATTTCTTTTATAGAGTTATTAATATTATGTTCGTAAGAAGAAGATTCATTCTGTTTTATTATTACTGTGCTATCATCAGCAAACAATATTAAGGGGTTGGAAACATTTAACGGTAAATCGTTTATGTAGAGTAAGAAGAGCAAGGGCCCCAAAACACTTCCTTGTGGCACGCCGTACTCTACAACTCTACTTTTTGATGTGTAGAGAACCTCCTGTTTAGTTTTTATACATATTCTATTTATTTGTGTACGTTGAGGTCTATTTTTTAGATAAGACTCTATTAATGAAAGTACACTACCGCGAATACCGTAAGAGTGTAATTTGTTACATAAAATACTATGATCGGCATAATCGAATGCCTTAGTCATATCCATAAAGACTGCGCACACTGGAATACGTTGGTCCATACTCGTTATTACAGCCTGTAGAAGCTCATGTATCGCCAAATTAATAGTTTTATTTTTTTGAAACCCTTTTTGTTGAGGGGCTAGTATATTGTACTTTTGTAAATAATTATATAACTCTTGGTAAATTATTTTGTCGAAAACTTTTGAAAAAATTGGTATTAGTGCAATTGGTCTATAAAACTTAAGGTCTTTCCTGTCTTCTTTTTTAAAAAGTGGATTAACGAGGACAGGTTTCAGTTTTTCTGGATAGATGCCGTTATTTATACATAGATTCATTACATGACTGAGGGGGAAAGATATTATTTCCGAAACAAATTTAATGGATTTGTTCGTTATTTGGTCGTAACCAAAGCTTTTTTTGTTTTTTAGTGCCATGATGGCCTTGTGTACCTTTGCAGGTGTTGTAGGGCCCAGAAACATAGACTGACTATAATTGCTTATATTTAGCGGTTTTTTGTCTGCAAAAGCAAACCTTGAAGAGTCTCTTATTTGATCTATGTAGTAGTTATTGAAAGCCTCCGCTATTTGATTTGGATCTGATATAATAGTGTCATTATATTTAATTTTTTGTATTGGTTCGCTTACTAACCCATTTTGACATTGATTTATTATTTGCCAAGTTGCTTTGGATTTGTTTTGTGCGGTACTGTAAAAATTGTTTTGTGCTCTTTGTGTCAATTTTATAATTCTTTTGTATCTTTTGGAGTAGTTGGTCAGTGCTAATTTCGTAGCTACATTGGGTTTTAATCTATAGTTCCACAGGATTTTTCTTTGGTTCCTACTGCATTGTTTAATATCTCGTGATAGCCATTTGGGTTTTTTTATACAATTAATTCTAATATTTTTTTTGTGGAAAGCATAAATCATATAGCATCTTGAATATGCTTATAAAGCTCTCAAATGCCTCATTAGCATTTGTACTAGTATACACTACGGAAAAAGAAATACTTTGTAAGCTAGATCTAAATTTTTTGAGATTTTCCAAGCTTTCATCTCTCACTTCTTTATGCCAAGAGTTAATAAGAAAAGGTCTCTTTGCAGGACATTTGAAAATTTGCCCTGTGTGGTCAGATAGACCTAAATCAATTACTTCGCCCTTACATCCACGATTTATGTTATACGTGCAAAGTTGTCTATACACGTATTGCTTACAAGAAATAAGGCTCTTTAAATTGGAGCATAAGATTATAACCTAGCAAAAAGTATTCAAATTCTTTATTACAGTTTTTCTAACAATGGTACTGTGCAAAAATGTGCAAAAAAATCGCAAAAAATGTAATTCGCGAGCGCAGACGGTTAAGGCTTCCGTGGCCACGCGACCCGGACGTTTAAGTGGTTATAAAGTCTATTTCTTTTTAATATATTAATATTGAAGTCTCCACACAAAATTATTTTACGATGCTTTTTGATTATTTGGCGCAAGATTAAGTCAAGTTTCTCATAAAAAATATCAAGATTTGAATTTGGAACTCTATATAAACAAATGATAACTAAAGATTGGAATGGTAACTCGATAGTCTTGCTGGTTTTGCGTTAGTTCAATAACAAGTTGTAGGTAGGTAATAACGTAAGCAATAACGCCTCTCAAGGTGATAATGAACGTACTCGAGGACGCACAGAATTTTTTGAAATACATAACTGCATTGCGACTTGATGTGTCATAGCAAATAGTTCATTTGAAGTTAACTAGACGCTTTTTATTGTTCCAGAAACCCCAGCTGCGGCCGATGATAGCCGAATATGACCCGAAGAAAAAGGGCGTTAGAAACGACCTATCCGACCTCGTCATGGTCAAGTAAGTGACATGTTCCCTGCACGTGAGACACCTCAGCCACGGCTTCGATTCCTGCCTTGTCAATAATAAATTTCCATGAATAAGTGTTCATTATTGTGATGCCATCATTACCTACCTACTTTTGTTTTGCTGCTTTGTAAACAGTTTTGATGAAATGAAATCTAAGATATTTCAAAGCATGCCTCACTGCTTAACCTCATTAGTAAAAGAAAACTCTTTATACCTACCTACTTGATTTGTGAAAATAAATTATGACTGATGAAAAAATGTGCTTAATAAAATAATAACATTGATTATATTTATTTTTGTTCTACAGGAAATTGAAAAGAGAATTTAAACTCTATAGGATTGATATCAAATAGCAAGCTTCACCAGCTCGATCTGTGTGAAAAACTGCGCTCACACGTTGAGTATTTATAGGTTCTAGACAAACCTCTATTGTCGACATAACTGCTTATCGTTAAAATGGTATTTTATATTGTATGTTGACTGTTAAGTACTTGCGCCTTAATTCGAGACATAAGGCCTCGGCGAGGAGAGCTGCTTCCCTGAGATTCTGAGATTAAAGTCGTTCGACGACCTTGATCCTCGCTCTGGACTCTTACACCGGTACATCATTCCATTTTTATGGTTTCAATTTTTTATTTATTATCTTTGTTTGGTTCTGGTAATATTTCTTGAGATGCTATGTATAGCGCTTGCCTCCGGGCTGATTGGGGCTGATTCTCGAGCTACATTGTGTCACATCCGAGAGTAAACTATGTAGTGTTAAGTCGGTTAAGTAAGTCGCATGTGACATAATAGTAATCGTTTGGGTTTGAGGTTTGGCCCCCTCGGCGAGGCGGCGGGTGCTATTGCGCATGTGCGCCACCTCTGTTCAGGCTCGGGATTGCTCCCAAACTCCAATTTTGTACAAATTTGATTTAGCTTTATGTCCATATCAACACCAATTAGCGAAAAAAACCCGCAGTAATAAGTGGAGACTGAGAAAATTAAATTATACAATTTTCGTTACGATTTTCTCTCTATTACAAGTTTCAATAGAACCAGTAAGTATTTTCTTAAAACAATAAATAGCATTGCATTCAAACATTTATAAGCCAAAAACGTAAAGCTGTATTGAATTTATAGTTTGGGACGATATGTTTTGTAAATGCCAAGTCTTAACAGAGTGAAGCGCACGCGAAAAGAAAAAAAAGATAACTTTAATCTGTATATCGATTTCGAGACCATAATGAATGTAACACACCCACACAATCACACTGATACACGCTAACTTGACACAGAAATAAATTAAGTAGGTACCTAAACTACGACACTTTGATTTAACAAACCGCGAGTTCAGCCACAAATAGTTAGAAATCGAAATCGCCCGCGTAGATCCGTCACACATCGCGTAACAACACATCATACGTTAGAGTTCACATATCAGCTTTGATGTGGCTTTCTTTGTTACCGCAATCATCACATTCTGTGCTATTGAAACTACACTTCTACCAACTCACTTCTAACCTAGACATCCATACCTTCCCCGAATTTGCTCTCTCTATAACTATGCTTGTGGAATTGGCAGGTACAAAGTTGATCCCAATGAGATCCCCGTGGAACAGCAGGCGGGGTCCACCCTGCCTCTCATGGAGATCCCTGGAGTGGATGTTGAGGCTGACGAGGACTACAATCCATTCGAGCATAGAAAACTGGCGCATCCTACATCGTAAGTTTGATTCTTGATATGAACCCTATGTACGTACACACTGCTGGAGCACGGACCTCTTCCTGCTTCACAGGAAGCTTAGGCCATACTCCACCACGTTAATCTATTGGCGCCGGCTATCATGTAATGGCAGTTGTTAAGCCATGGCAGACGCCTTATAGGCGGCTTGATAACTTCGGTAACGGTAAGGCCCGCCACTGTCTTACAATCCTCCACCATGTTAAGTTGCCATTTTATTATTTAATTTCTTTCTGGACTGAGTTCCTTTAAGGAGACGGAATGAAAAAGGCAGGGAAAACAGCAGAAACCATTTTTCATACCACAATCTGAAATCCACTTCATAAGTTTGCAATGTTGTACGTACAAACTCCATAGTAGGTATATTCTAATACAAACAGATTTCAAAACGGCATTCTACGCTTGTATACAAATTTATTGTGATAAATCAGTAGGACCTAATATCTTTCTGTTCAATTTCGCAGTGACATGGACACCCTCATTCACCTGCTCAAGGGCTCCCTCGGCAGTGGGATCCTTGCCATGCCTCTGGCATTCCTCAACGCTGGCCTGTATTTTGGACTGGTGGCCACATTTAGCATCGGGTTGATCTGCACATACTGTGTCCACATCCTGGTGAAGACGGCCCACGAGCTCTGCCGGCGGATACAAAAACCCTCGCTGGGATTTGCTGAAACCGCCGAAGCAGCTTTCCTAGCTGGACCGCCCGCTGTGCATAAATTCTCGAGGCTTGCGAAGTGAGAATAACATTTTCATTTTTGAATTAAATTATTTCTACAAATTTTTTATCGGGGTCCGATCCACAAAGGATCCTCATATTTGCACCCATGGCGTTTGGATGCGTTTGCAAATTATTAAAAAATCAGGGCAAGAAATGTAATGAATGAAGTTAAAAGGATAACTATAACGGCTTAGTTTACAAGTTATTGAGTCGATCAACTTATAAATGGAAAACTGCGAACAAATACCACAGACAACTACTTTCCTGAAGTTTTAACCTCCTAAGCCCTGGAGGAAACAGTTACTTCAAGTCTTCTAAAACTACGTAGATTTTGAAGAACTTTTTCTTCTCGCTGTCCAAAAAATTATGAGGAAAATATTTTTCTGTTAAATATCTTTCTGGATAATTGGAGCTGGAACAGTATGTTTTCCGGACTTCCTACTAAATCATTGGGTGTGAATTTATTAAGAAAGTTACTTGTGATGTCCTATTTATAGGACGCCAGGGCTTAAGAGGATATGTAGTGTAAAACATTTAGTTTTACTGAACCCTACAATGCGTGTGGACGTGATATGGACCGACACTCACTTGACCGGTTTAATTTATTTTCTAGTAATAAAAAACAGTTTGGTCTCTCTCTCTCTCTTCTGCGGATCATGACCGCTAATGACTTTGGTAGGCAGATGTTAAGTACCTACTCTCCATCTAGCCCTGTGATGGTTGAATTGCCATGATTTAACCAATTTCTCATCTCGTTTACAGAGCGATGGTGAACTCGTTTCTCGTGATCGACCTGCTTGGCTGCTGCTGCGTATACATCGTATTCGTCGCCAAGAGCATTAAGCAAGTCGTTGACTTCTACGCTCAAGACACCGAATGGCACGACATGCATATCCGATGGTACATGGTGATACTGCTCCCATTCTTGATCATGATGAATCTTATTCGAAACCTCAAGTATCTGGCTCCGTTCTCCATGATCGCTAACTTGCTCGTCGCAACTGGAATGGGCATCACTTTATATTACTTGTTCCAAGATATCCCAAGTCTTGACAGCCGTGAATCTTTCGCTGGGCTGGACCGTCTTCCTACTTTCTTCGGAACTGCCATTTTCGCCCTGGAAGGCATTGGCGTTGTCATGCCCTTGGAGAACAACATGAAGACCCCAACTCACTTCATCGGATGCCCTGGTGTACTAAATACTGGAATGTTCTTCGTGGTTAGCCTGTATGCAGTTGTTGGATTCTTTGGCTTCTTGAAGTATGGAGATGACACCCAGGGCTCTATCACTCTCAACTTGCCTAAGGAAGAAGTGTAAGTATTTTTAATTTATTAAGGTACAACATGAATTTCATCCAAGAATATTGTTATTGGTCTCCTCTCTGGTTATTGGAATATTTTTATCAATGACAATCTACAGATTGCAGGTTTTATTAGAAAGCTAATCAGAGAGCCCATGTACTTTATTATTGTTATTCTGAAATATTGCTGGTCTACTTACAATAAAGAATATTTTATCTGAATTGGAATGATTCCACTTAGATGCCATCTTCTTCAAGATCATCAGCTCAAACTGCCACTTCACTGGACATTTTATTTTCCTTAGCAAGGTTATCTTTTTATCAGCGTTATAGTAAGCTACAGCAGCAAATGTTTAATTTTATGTAAGGTACACTAGTTGATTGAAGAATAGAATAATAGCTTCTTCACAAAAACGTTGTCTTCAGTAGAGCAAAAAATTCTTCGTCAACCAATTCGTAAAAAAATTAGCGCAATGGTTGATGTAGACTGCACACATATAGTTGTTCGCTTAGTTAACTACTTTTTAGTTATTATCAATTATTTTTTGAGACAGCAAATACCCGTCGACAAGAGAACCTCTTTCTTTTTGTCTATTCAAATGTTTGCTTTAATGTTTTCTTGTAGTTTGAACTGAATTAGGTTAGTACAGTAATAACGTTGTAATTTCCTCTTTTCAGACTCGCTCAATGCGTCAAGCTGATGATCGCTGCCGCAATCTTCTTCACCTACAGCCTTCAGTTCTACGTCCCTATGGAGATAATTTGGAAGAACGTGCGACACAGGTTCGGAGCCAAGAAGAACTTAGCCGAGTACACCATCAGGATCACAATTATCGTTCTGACCCTTTGCATTGCCATCGCCATACCGAACTTGGGTCCGTTTATTTCGTTAGTGGGCGCCGTCTGTTTGTCGTTCTTAGGCTTGATCTTCCCTTCGGTTATTGAGACTGTAACTTACTGGGACAGGCCCAATGGACTAGGCCGTTTCAATTGGGTCCTATGGAAGAACTTATTCCTGGTTGTCTTCGGTATTCTGGGTTTTCTGACTGGGTCTTTTGTCAGTATCAAAGAAATTATAAATGGAAGCGAATAGGTAGGCGGTCTATTGGCGCTCAATGCCTAACTGTGCTACTATCGGTTTAGTGGCCGTTTGTAACAAAATAAGATCCTTTTTAGAGTATATTTTCATAGTCAAGTTTCATACTTATTACCTACATACTTCTTTAAAAAAGGGAAAATTTGCCTCGGTTTGTTTAAGTTCAATAATAACATAACAATAAATTATTAGTTTGCTTAGCAATGCTCAAAAACTGTTTGGAAATCATTTGAAACAATCTTTTTTTTTTATTGCGCATTCATTTTTAATCGTGCTTATGTTTTCTTTTTGTATAAGTAACTGTTTAGCCCCGAATCTCTGTAGCCATTTAGAATAAATCGCTCTTTAGATTACTTTTATGAAAATGTGTGAGAATATTTCTAGTGCATTATTGAAATGTGATAAAAAATAGGTTTAAAGGAAAATGCTGATTTGTAAGTTGTAAGGGAAAATTAAAATATTTAAAATTTGTCACACACCTGCTAACTATACAGGGTGTCCCGTAAATTTCGGTCAATCAATTATACATAAATGGATCAAGCTTCTTATTTTGTATGTACATTTATAAGTTAAATGATAGCTATAATATATACATTTATGTACGATTCTGATAAGATTTTAGTCTTTTTCAGACTTTTACACAACAAAATATTCTTGCTGTGGCAACAAGTACTTACCTAATCGAAAGGTAAATAAGAATACCAAGTTAATGTATGGTCCTATATTTGCGGGGTGCCCTGTATTTATGTTTGATAATATGTAATATTATGCTTAGTAAAAGTGGACAATAATGTCAAAGCCTCATTCTGAATACATTTTTCTAATCAAATGCCTAATTATTAAAACGGCCAGAATGCAAAATCAACGAACGATCATGAGATATAAATAAATAGTAGCTATGTAAATATTGGTCACGTTTTTCTGAAAGTTTCATTCTAATAAGATAAAGAAAATAACAACGATTGCAATATCAAGCAAGAAATTAAATAGAAAATGAGCAATAAATCGAGTGAAAGATACGTAGTGTAGTGAACCGGTCCTAAAACACCGGCAGTTTGGCATTTGTAAGAGAAAATTTAAATTATTTTTTGAGGAACTCTTCTTTTTGAAGTAAAAAGCGTTAAAGAAAATAACATACCTACCTAACCTGCTAGAATTTGTTATCGGTTCACACACTTATAGTCTGACATCGAGTATAAGGGAAATTAAATATGAGGCAAAATGCCTTCACTAGAAAGCGAGGATCAGTGGACAGCAGGGCAACCCATACATTTTTATTGCTAAGGGCCAATTCTTGAATTGAGAATTTTACTAAGTAAAGTATCTTATGTTCTGTCACGCTCTTTGCTGAGAAATTGGAGGAAACAGCAGCAAGAAGTATTTACTTAGCAAAATTCTCAATTCCGAAACTGGCCCTTTGTCAGCCCTAATGTAGGTAACTGGTTAAATTGCTCGTATTGTGCAGGTTGACGAGCTGTCTGTATAGTAAACTTGAGAAAAGACGATAACTCACCTCACACTCACAAAATTAAATGTTATTAATTATTGATCACTATTTCAGAAGAACTTTTGAATTAGAAACAAACACGTTTCGTGTCATATTGGTCAAAAAATAGTGTAGCTAAATATAGTTCCCAGTACATAACGTTCATTTAAATATATTGGAAGCTTTTTTTAATCTCTTTGTAGGTTTCGGTACCGCTACACTTGCTGACCATACTAATAAAGTTAAACTTACATTTCTACACATTACAATCAAGATGTAAAATGGTTGTATTGAAAAAAAACATCCTCTGTCTTAATTATATTATACTAAACTATGCACGTATAAAGATATATTGGACAATAGGTTGGAAGTCGATTCAAGTTGAGTCGTGTCATGTCGGTTCGCGTAGAATCGGTTGAGCTAGGTCAAGACGTTTCGAAAGGTATTTCATAGAGCATCAGAAATCGATATCATCATCTAGTGCATTACGTATAACTAAGTCAGAGTTAGTTTCTACTATAAAAATCGGTATCGGTTTAAAAACGGTGCCGCTAGTAGAGGTGCTAACAATCAGACATGTTTTTTTCTAAAAAATATAGTAGGCTACAAGCCGTGATTATAAAGTGTTATAAGCCCGGCCCCATAAATTTACAACGCAAGAATTTTTATTTAAGAAAAACGTAAAATTAAATTGCTCGAACTTTTTTAGGTACCACTCATTGAAATAATTGAACCTTTTAAATTATATCACCCCAAGCAGTTCTATTGCAAAAATATTATTATTGCTATAATCTAGTGATTACTTTTATGATTAAGCCAATATTGCACAAAGGCCAAAGTTAATGGGCATTTATTTGAATTAACAAAACGCAACAGCTACGTATTTTCTCGATATAATAAAACCATTGAATGAATATTAAAAGACAGCTTTCGTTTTATACTGAGCTACGGCTTTATATTTTTTGGCATCTGGTCAAATGGGTTGTGTTTGTAGTTTGTGTAACATCAGCAAGAGTAAAAATAGGGTCGATGTTCCTGTAGTAAAGTCGCATTTCTGGCTTTTGTATTATAGACATACATTGAAGGTTGATATGATTGTGACATTGTGATGTCATTATATTTAATTTTTGTATGATGGTCTTGTTTTTACCACTTTACGTACATAGTTAGATATCAGCCAATTTAGGATTTTGTATGATCGTTAAATCCCAGGCCCTTTTGCCTGAGTATCTAGTTATAGATGCTGTTTGTAGTAGGTTTGTTTTTGGGTAGGTACATAGCTATGTATTTTTTTTTATTATCTTTGATTTAATAGATGCTACACATAACAAAACTAAATGTTCCAGTAAATTTTTAATAGTATATACCTACCTATTTAATCAAAAATTAAAAATTTGATATAGAATATTATTCTATTTTCTTATGAAAATATTCTTACAACTTGTTAAAAGTGTCAATTGGACCCAATAGCTTAGAATTTAGATCAATACCTACTTGTTTTTGAATAATGTGTTGTATTGCGTTGATAAAGGGATATATTATCATTCCTTGAACTATCTGGTAAAAATACTTTTACCTAATTTAGAATTTTAGTGATTGTTTTGTTACAGTATTAAATAAACTTTCATCTAAGGACACTCCGTGTTTTTCTCCTATGTAGTCACCTTACCAATATTCATAAACTTTCTGGGTTCAGAGCAAGCAATTCAAATATAATACAGATACTTAACGTGTGCATTGAGGCATTCCAGCTAATCGCTCCCTTACCATCCTTAACACGTATGAAACTTATTCACGATATGGAACTAAAGAGACGTTTGCCAAGCAGTAGGTAAGCATTATCCATAGACTGTGTAGAAAGACAAAAGATAAAAATAATGAGGCATATAATTTTATGCGTTTTGTTTTCCTCCTTTAAAAAAATTATCCGAACGCAGCTTGGAACGTTCGAACGAGGAGTACGAAACGCCTTTCAAGTCACCTACCAGAGTCCAAGAAGGGATGATCTGCGCAAACTGAGCCAAATTCGATAACGAATGGCGATAAACAAACCGTTGCTAGGCAACGACTTGTTTACACCTAAAAGGCAGATGTTAACAACCTTTTCTAGAAATCGTTTTCATACAAATAATAATCGTTCCTCCTACTAATGTAAAATGCTTAATATGTTTATGATTTTATAGTGAAAGGCTTAACCGATTTGAATATGACATATGACAACACTGAAATATGAAATATGAAACACAGATTTAACAACCATCTACGCGAGCCATGCCGCATGATTTTCCTAATAGATTTAAGCGCTTTTAAGCAAAAAACATGCAAACTCTTCAACTTTATAATATTAAAAATAAGTACTTATAGATGCTGCTATGAAAATGACAATCTACTCATTTTCTGATCCTACTGCAAATATTGCAATAAAAGAAAGTTCTTTGTGTATATTTTTATTCATATGTTCACACTAATCATCACTGTCACTGGCCAAAGAGGAGAATGAATTTGTGTCTCCGAGACTTGAATTATAAATTCATCAATGACATTATCCATTACACCATCAAATTCGGCGTCTTCTTCTCTTCTTTAATTACGTGTTTAACACAATGCTGCTGCCATGCTGCTGGAGTAATTTTACTTATTGCCTCATCTAACAGGACCTTTATTTAGTTCAGCCATTTAAAGTTTTATTTTTGGCAGCAACATGGCCTTTTACTTGCCCCCATATGATTTCTATCGGATTTAATTCACATTGATATGGGGGAAATCTATATTTTTGTCCTGTGCAATTTTTTCACACATATATGCTATATACTTATGCCATATACACGTATTGACAAACGACTAAACTTCACTTGTTGGCATAAACTAAATTTCCCAAAATGTTTGTCACACCTGAATTTCATCCATGTTTCTTTTTCTGTAGGGCTGTCGCGTAAAATTAATGTCGAATTTTTTATAGTTTTTCGAAATAACAAGGTAATATGCATGTTATTTGAGTGATTCTAGTTAAATATGCTGCAATAGGAATTGTTAATAAATAGTTAGCAAGTAAAAGGCTATAATCATGTAAACAATAGAAGATTTGTAAAACTTGAGTTGTGATAACCCTAAATTGGTTTGTTTACCTCTATTCTTCATCGAGTTTGGCAGAACTGCCACTGCTGCCTACTGCCCACTGCTATGAATCTTAGAGTATAACTTTGAATAGACATTTTCTCAACAACAACTAAGTAATCGACCGCCCGCTTTTACCGCCTCCTTTGAAGAGGAAACACTCGCCCTCGCCCACGTGGTCTTCCTGCAGTATCATCAAAGCACTTCTGGCTTTCTGGAAAGATATAGGCTGCGCTCGAGCTGGCGTTAAAAAATCGTAAAATGGTCTAACGATGAAGTGCGGAAATATCAAATTTTTAACTGACCATAAATATTCGAAATAATTTTCCCAAGATTTTTGCTAGTATCAGTCTGTATTTTTCTCTCGATTCGTTCGATTACGTAGTGTCGTTATGGGAACGTAGAGGTATTATACTTGAAGGGGCCTAAGCGTACACCCGTAAGGGAAACCTTTTTTTGTATTTTGGGGTAGGCAGCACCGTACCAAATCATCCAAATTGAATAACCGCAACAACTGAATTATTATAGGCATTCCTTATTAACCCTTGTATGTCCCCACTACTGGGGCACGGGTCTCTTCCTGCATCGCAGGAAGGTTAGGCTATACCTACCTACTCCACCACGAGAGCCAAGTCCGGAGGTAGAGGATTGTAAGACAATAGCCTCTTACTGTCAGAAATTATCAAGCCGCCCATAAGCCTCAGATATGGCTTAACGACTGTCATTACAATGACACTCTGCACCAACCACCACTGCACACCATTACCCCGAGTACACAATGGCAATGGCGAGCAGTGGGCCATCATGGGCCATTGTGTACTTGCCGCATAAAGCCCACTGTACACCTTGGCCCATTCTGGCACACTGCTCGCCATTGCCAACTGTAGGCCACGATCACTTGCTGTGTACGCAATGGCGCGTGGCTCATTGCTGTCTGGCAAAACACTTGCGATGGACGTGGAAGTAATTGCGGCCGCAGCTATTTATTTATTTACAAATTTTGTTTATTTATTTACAAGTATTACAGAAGTATGTACAGCCGGCAGCACGTCACGGTACACAAATATACCTACCTACAACTTCACCCGATTCTATATGTTGGATCGCACGAAAGGGACTGCGAATATCACGCGCAGCCAATCACAGAACAGCTCATTCCAAAATAGAGGCCGCACCACCGCTGAATTCCGATGAGACATTTTCGTCCTTATTTCAATGAAAACAAGATCGTCTCTGTCGGTAATTAATGAGTGACGGCGCGTGCTCTCGCCCTTATTGCAACACACACACGCGCGCGCTCAGCTCAGGTGGTCCCCAGGTAGGCTGTTTATAGCAGCTGTTAAAAATATTGTAGGTATATTTAGATACATACTTGGTTCGTCTAGCGTATGTATGATACAACTGATAATTTTAGATTTCAAAGTTTATCTCATAAAAAAAATTGCTAGTATTGTTAATCCGGTTATTTTACCGGATTTCTTGCAAGACCCTGTAATGTGGTTAAACATTGAAATGTTTTGGAGCTTACTTAAAAAAATTGATAAATGTCGTATAAAATTTAATAAAAATACATAACCTTAACTGAACTTCTAAAGGTGCATGCAAAGAAAATTCATTGCAGATTCCGACCCTCAGACTCATAGCAAAAGGAATGCCAGGTGTACAATCAGCCCAAAGCTTTTTAAGTTCTGTTGAACCGTAACTTTTCATTTTATGTCGTGAAACCTACCCTTGAATAGTGACCGTATTTAAATAAAAAATATTTACACCCAGCCCAAAACTTAGTAAAACCAAATAAAACTATCATTGCCCTGTCTGTGCGACAAATTGCTTATATTAACAACAATCATTGGAACAGAGAGGCGAGCATAGTTAGTTAATAATTTGCAAACGGAACCTTACAAACACTTATAAACAATTTTAAAGATATTATGTATTGCTGTGAGCAAACTAAGGATATTAATAGACTCAATACATTGTTGACGAGCGTGTTGCGCACAAAGCGAGGATCGTAGATAGAGTAGAACTGCTCCCTTTACGGCGAGGATCGTTGATTGGGCAATCAATTTTTTGAACAGGCACAAAAGTCAATTGTCTTGTAGACAAGCAGCAAATATTTCTAGGGAGAGGGCTAAAGTCTCAGAAGAGCAAATTGATGCTTTTTTGAGAATTATTTAACAACCATTGAAGGTGTAAGTCCCGACTGTAAACTACGATGAGACGAATCTTTCGGATGACCCAGGCACGAAAATATATATCTTCAAAAGAGGCAAGAAATACCCTGAGCGTGTCATGAATAGCTCAAAATCTGCTGTGAGTTTAATGTTCAGTGGAACAGCCCACGGGCATTTGTTACCAATCTACGTGGATTATAAATCCGAAAAACTCTGGAACACTTGGCTGGAGGGAGGTCCGGCAAAAACCAGGTACAATCGGTCAAAAAGCGGCTGGTTCGATGGAACATGTTTTGAGGATTGGTTCGAAACAGTGATATTACCGTATTTGAAAAATAAACCTGGACGAAAGGTCATTATTGGCGACAACTTGTCATCGCATTTTTCAGAAAAAAATCTGAAAAGTTGTGAGGAGCACAACATTTCATTTGTGTGCCTGCCCCCAAAAGCTACGCATATTATGCAGCCCTTAGACGTGGCTTTCTATGGACCCCTAAAGAAATATTGGAGAATCGTTTTATCAGAGTGGAAAACAGGAGCAGGAAAGAAACAGACGACACTTGCCAAACAATCTTTTCCGGGATTGTTGCTCAAACTGATAAACAAGATGGAAGAGAAAGAAGTAATTAGTGCCAACATTATTGCAGGATTTAAAAAATGTGGCCTCTTTCCATTCAATCCTGAGCGGCCGAAATCAAACCTCCCACAGAAAGACGGTGCAAATAATGTGTCAGCCGAAGCAAGTTCTGCAGTGATCATAGATATGTTACAGGAAATGAGAGATATGAAGACAACCACAGAAAAGACTAGGAAGAAGCGTTGTGATGTTCAACCCGGAAAAAGCATTACTGCAGAAGACCTAAACGAGAAAGAACAGCCTGACGACAAACGTAAAAAAGCCAATGAAAGGAAGAAAGACATCATAGAAAATTTTACAGAGCAGAAACGGCCGACTGAAGAAATTAAAAAAGGAAAAGGGAAGAAGACAGTGAAGAAAGATCTTATCAAAAAAACAAAGCTATTGCAGTCTAAAAGTAAGAAAATTATTAACAAAAAACTGCAATCCCAACAACCTACAGCGGATAACAAAGAAGATGAAAGACTAGAGTTGTTGACTGATATGACCAATTTGGTATCAAACACCACCATTGCTATACATATGGCAAAAAAAAGATTACTATCAAGAGCTAAGGCGTACGACTCCTCTACAAGCGTATCCGAAACTATGAGTGTTCATAGTGATTCAGATGTCATGGATATACAGAGTGACGTGGGTGAGATTTGTCCTACAGCAATTTGCGACTTCGAAGATCCAGGTGCCTTTACTAGCAAAGGACCTACAAGGAACGATGAAGATCCAGGTGCCTCTACTAGCAAAGGACCTATAAGGAACGATGAAGCGTCCATGTACTACACAGTAGGTGACAGAGTATTAGTAAGATATTTCCATAATAAATCGTGGAAGTACTATGCTGGCGTGATTGAGAAAGTTATCAGCCAACATTACATCATCAATTTTTACAAAACTACCGGTAGAAACGAGAAGTTGAAGTTCACTGTACCGAAACAGGTTGACCGAGATACTGTCCCAGAGATCTGTGTGATCAAAAAGTTGGAACTTCTGCAGTTTTCGGACATACAAGACGAATATATGCTGTTCAACGATGAAGACTACATTTATTTTTGAGCAAATTGATAGCAGTTTAGCAACTCAGATTAATTTATTTTTTAATCCAAAGAATAATTTTCTTTGTTCACATTGTGTGTCTCAATATAAGTGCAACATAGTTCCTAACTAATTTAAACGATAAGGCTACAAAGTATGAAGATAATAAAATTATAGAAACTTTTCTAAAAAATATAAATATGATTAATTTGTGTTTCTTTATTGACAAATTTACAAACAAGCCATTTTATACCACTAATATGACTATCAGGATGTGTCTCAAATAGCCTCTGGATAGTCATATTCGATATTAAAGTATAAATTCATAAAAATTTGATGAAATATAAGTGAATCCCAAATAGCCCCATAGCAGGGGCTAATTGGGACAGCACTTAAATATTTTTTATAAAAAAAACTACAGCGTCAATAAAATCTATTTCTAGGCTAAAACATGCGTGCACGCTAGTTTTATCGATAGAGTAAAAAAAAAATTCGATAAAGACTGTGCCAAGGAAATGGCATCATTTTTACTTCGAAAATCGTACCAAATAGCCCCATTTTACGGTATAATCTTTGCAGCTGAGGGCCAAAATCTGTACTCTATCCATAGAGTACATTATTAATACTGAGACTCTATATAAGATCTATCTGTATCGTAGAGGGAGTACTCTATCTACG
Organism: Yponomeuta sedellus; assembly: GCA_934045075.1. Classification (NCBI taxonomy): domain Eukaryota; kingdom Metazoa; phylum Arthropoda; class Insecta; order Lepidoptera; family Yponomeutidae; genus Yponomeuta; species Yponomeuta sedellus. The sequence continues at coordinate 6,995,537 of OW203721.1, forward strand.
ATCTGTATGCATTGCATTTGACAGCTAAACTAGTGTGACCAACTTCAAAATACGAATCCTGCCTTACCTAAGCTGAAAAACTGCCAAAAAATGCCTAACAACACCAAATAAACTGCCAAAAAAGTGCCAACATTAATTAGGTACCTACCATTATGAAGATGCGTATGACCTGATAGGTTTCTTTATTTGTGGTCACAAAAGAAAACATTTTGCTAGATACATACAGAATATTGTACTTTTATTGAACAAATAAAAAAAAACTTTACAGTGTATATAATACTGGGTATATTTCTTTAATTATTAATGATTAGGTACACTAACTCACCGATGACTGTACCCAGACATATTCTTCGTGTATTTGTTAATTGTTGCATGTAATTTCAGAGCAGACTGTCGTGTAACTAATTTGATATTGAAGGCTTTTCAAAACGCCACATCTGGATCGTCTTTGGCTTTAGATATCCATGAAGAAAGCAATGGATCTTGTTCCCACTCCGGGTGGTACGGTCATTCGTTTACTCCGTGTTCTTTGTTAAAACAGTGACTCTCAAAACCAACGAATAACGATAGCTGGTGTCTAAGATCCTACTCTGAGTGCTTAGTGCGAGTTTTTTAACAACTCGATCGCGTTAACGTAAACTCATATTTCTATGGCATCGAGGAAGCGCCACCTAGCGACAAGTATGGAAATTAAAATTGCTGAGTGCTAGTTGTAATGGTTTACGTTGAGAAGTGAACACGTTTACCAGCCAAAACACGAATAAACGCGAGTGCGAGTTGTACTGTGACAGCGTTTTGCTAGTTCGAACGGTTAACTTACTCATACTCACTACTCAATGCTCGATTAACGCGGTAGTAAAGTTATTCGATTGGATCTGACAAACTCGCACTAAGCACTCTGATTTCTGCCTGACAATTTGACAAAACAAAAACGAACGAACTATGCAAACTCAAGAGGCAAAACTCTTACAAAACTCACTGCTGCCAACAGAGTTGCCACCTTGCAGAAAACTTTCTCACTAGTTTTGGTTTGAGATTTCACCAGATTTAGGGGTATTTTTAACTAAAAAAAAACCCCAGAATTCACTAAATAATTCAAAATTAATTACAAGTTAAGTACAAAAAAAAAACATTTTGATTGTGAAAACAATTAACACTAATAAACATGACAAAACTAAAAATCAACTTCAACTATTTCTGCTGGTATTTCAGACCACAAAGACAGAGTCGAACCAGCGAGTCGTGGCACAATAGATTGGCGGCAAATTTAAAAATCTTTAACCTGTTAACCCCAAATATAGTCCGAAAAAACAAGTTTTGCAAGATTTCTATGAATATATTGCAAGATAATTTAAAATATCAAGTTAGCCTTTTACGACTGTATTTGGGGTAACAGCTTAGATTTTTCAATTTACCGCCAATCTATTGTACCACCATTTGCTGGTACGATTCTATACGTCTAGCTACGTTCCAAAACAGGTAATTTTTACTCTGCAAAGTGTACATACTTATTACTTTAAGCCGGGTCCAAAACATTTATCGGAGCCTTTACCAAAGAGTAAAGAGGGTTGCCAATATGTACTTTCTAAATTCTTAAAAATCACTAAAAGTCATCAATTGAATTTTTCAGTGATTTATTTTTTTAGAATATCACTGCCTAACCCCTAAAATTCACTAAATCTAGTGACAAAATCACTAAAGTGGCAACACTGGCTGCCAACATTAGAACTATAAATGTAAGACGGTGAATATCGGGGGAGTCCTCAAGAAGAGCATTGCAAAAATTGTGTTTATATATCGACAGGGTTACATGCCATTTTTATTTTTATGCCTTGCTTAATAGGGCTTAGTTCAATACTGCCGAAAACTGCCAAAAATCATGAACTGCCACAAAATCGACCAGAGGTTAAATTAGAGGTCGAATCCTGCCCAAAAGGCAGGAAACTGCCACATATGGTCACACTGCTAAAGTCTGTTTTATACACAGATCACCCATTTAATTGACAACATTTCAAAATTGTATGGAGGTCTAATTCGAAAACCATTTCGAGATTTGGCTTTGTAAAGCACGTAAACATTTATTACAGTTTTTTCTGTAGTTGCATTTCGGAGAAAATGGTAAAAACACAAAAATACTCTGATGACGTCACACCATGGCTCTCAGTGAACATGCCTGTACCACGATAAAAAAAGTCAATTTCAAGATTTAACCTAAAAAAATTACTTTGTGTGTATTTAGTAATTTTTCGATACGAAATGATGGGCGATGATGATGTGACAACTTGGAAACCAATGAAACTGCAGTATTGCTTCGTGAACAGATTGAACAAAATTGAGTAGAGAGTAATAAATTTAACACTACACAAAGTTTGTTTACGTTACGCAAGGCAAACACAACATAAGTATCAGGGTTACCATACTTTATACTTACCATTATAAATAAACTTGAAAAAGTAGCTACAAAAGTAACAAACTGGCAGCAAAAACACTCCGAACGCAGATACAGGCTTCGCCAACACAAAGTGCATTTAAAAAAAGGAACAACTACATACATAAGGGACGATGAATTGAACTAAGCTGATTTAATTGTATAAAAGAAAAACATATTTGCAGATGTTAAAAAAATACAGAAACTGTTTTTTAACATGGCCATGGCAATACTAAAATGACATTTGTTAGTAACTATGTTTTTTTAGGATATTAGGCAATAGAAAACATATTGTGAGCCTCGTTGTTTCGTCACTTCCGGTAAAAATATTTTAAACTTTAAAATTTATAAAATATAAGAAAACGTGCGTGTTTCATAAAATAAAAAAATATTGGTCGTTTTATTTTATCTAGTTTCCTTTAAGACAATAAAATACGTATGCTAAAAAAATGAAATGTTGTCAATTGTATACATTCTTTTGTGGACAAGCAATGTTACCATTATAAAATATTTCGTTATACACGGTAGATATTTTTTGATGCAAAAAGTGGACTCGTGTGACCAAATACATTATTGAATGAAAGATATAATTTTTAATAACTAGTAAAATAAAAGCACAGAAAAAAACAACTCCAATATGTAAAGCACACAGAATTTTGGTTGGTAGTAAAATGGGATTGTTATTTTTTTACGTACCTATTGCCTACACTGCGGTATTGCCAATCACGATTTTGAGATTTTAGTCACTCTTTCATTATGATGTATTCAATAGATTTATTCAAAAAAGTTTTCAAGACACCTCAGCTACCGTCATAGAATTTTTGAGCATAATTATGAGGAAAACCTGGGTAATTTTAAAGTTGCATTTTGGAAAAGAGGCGCATCCTGGCAGACATGATGTTCCTCCATGGCACCATCAATGGCTCCTTAGACTGTAGAGACCGATTACACGAAATCTTTACTTTACTTTAAGAGTTCCTAGAGTCCTACATAGACCAGAATACAAAGTACCTTTCAAACAGAATCGCACAAGACAAATTATGTGCAAAATAGCTTAATTAATCATCTTATGAGGACCTAAAACCATATATTATCAGTAATAAATATATCTTGGATGTCAAAAAATTAATATAAAAAGCGCATTTTGAATACATCAGGTATAAAGAAATATTTGATTATACTTTGTCAAAAAAGTGTAGAATCTAAAGAGTAAGGTTTCGCTCAGACTTTTTGTCTATGTTACGTTATTTCTTGCACTTAAAAGCATTATAAAAATAATAAGTAGAGTCATTACATTAAGCTACTTTCAAAAGTAGTTCAGAGTTCCATTTCCTGTTTTATTTGAACAGTTTAGTGTAAATCTATAATTGGACCTTATAAGTATGTATTTTATAGACTTAAGTGCCTGTTGGATTACTAAATAAATAAAAAAAACATTCTGTTTCCTTCTTGATCGCACGAATGTTATCTCCCCTGTCCTTTTCATGTAGAACTAAATAATGTTATAAACTGAGGCATAACAGGGTGGAGGGCACTGAGGTGGCCGACTCTTCACTTGCACTTGCGCGTACTACGTAAGGTACTTTACCTGTTTACCTTAGCCTAATCGCCTGAACAGAGCTCATAATGTAAGACTTAGACATGTATTATACCATATGAATCTGAACAATAAATCAATCAATAGTAATCACTAGATCTTTCATTCATTCAAATGGTAACCCCAAAACATTCGGAGTAACGTTTTTGGGTTGTCTTGTCTTTGTCTCTATTTGATATCGTAGTAGTTTTTTTTATTACTTATGAGTTGCAACACCATTCGTGCATGCGTTTACCTTACCTCTGTTCGCTTCCTTCACTTTTTGGTTCCGCCATATTGCTGTGTACTGCGTGCGAGAGTTCCTCTGATCTTTACTAGGTAATTAACTGCTTTTGATGATTATTATTGACACCGAAACACAGTATTATGGTGTTCTAACAATCCTAATATCTCCTAAGATCTCTATTTGGGTACATAGTAAGCTGGGTCATGTATGCCACCTTGATTCATGATTAGGAATCTACTGTTGTACTTCCATTATCATCACACGAGGTTCTGTCGAGTCGTGTCTTCAAATCAGTTTGTCGTATGCAAGCTTAAGGTATTATCTTGGTATAAAAGTGTAGTGAAGTGTACACGTAGCGGAACAGTTATTTGGATAACGCATTTACGAAGGTAAATAGGTCTATTATTGGTGGCATATTGCATGAAGAAAATGGGTTTTGTAACTTGTAAATGTTCTAAATATATAATTTCTAGGGTGACTGAAGCAAATATGCTACTGTAGTTAAGTTCTTTAAACACGAAAGTGGCGTAAAATTATTGGAGTATCAATATATTTTTTATACGTTTTCACTTACCATATTTTCGTATTGGACAAAGCTTTGTCGACATCCGGTGTATTATTGCTGTGGCGAATATGTGTTGTTATTGAATATAATGGTAGTTACCTACATTACATTGCTCTTATCATTGTTTATTAAATACATAATGGAACATGAAGATAGTTTCAAGCAAAGTAGGTTGCCTTTACCAAGTGGAACAGCCATTGTATTTACAGTTTATTACAGGTAATTATGAGATATTCTGTATAATTGTAAATTCTAGCATGCATTTCTGCTGTCAGATTTCATATCCTCTGCTCTAACTGTATGTATTAGGAATGAAATTTTAATGCTGTTTATTTATTGGGTTTTAACTTACAGACTATGGATTTTATATTTAAAAAAAAAGCAAAACAACTTTACTGCAAAACACTCCTCAGTGGCTGCTTTTTCCCTTTACCTCAGCCGTGTTATAAGGTATTGTGTTTTTCTAATAAAACTGGATGTTCACTTAGGACGGTGATTTGATGATGCCTCATGTACAAAGAATTCAATGTACATTCTGTGGCTTAGTATTCGCAATTGTCATTCTGTAGGTTAATCAACTTTGAAATAAACATCAAATTGTCATAGTCAGCCATGAATTGTAGTTGTTTGAAATTGGCCCTGGTAGTACACAAGTGCGCTGCTTTAATGACCATTATATTATGTATATTATATTGAGACATCCTCGTGCGATGCATAGGCCTGCAGTTCTAAATTGGGAAGGAAAAAGAAGAACTTCAATACAGTGAATCTGATTTCACTTTAGATTTCAAAGCTACAGTGAATCAATATATTTTAGTAAACCTTTGTCACAATCTAGAAATACGGAAAGCTAAATTGTCAGCTTGTTTGATTGTCCTAGTTTGTTTATTAGTCAAATAAAATTCAAGAAATATCAACTCCTTCTATAATTTTTGGATAACAAGGTACTTAAAGATTTAGGAATTCAAAATATGCTGTGACCACATAACTCCCTCTTTTCCGACAATGTGTTGTGCTTACGAAAGTTTTAGTTCAAAAATCCCTCTCTTTTGTTTAACAATTTCATTGCCATATTAATGACATTAACCGCCAAAACTTGCACCGTATGCCCATGTTGTGTAAAAGAAACTTACTGCATCCAACCAGCCAGAATTATTTGTTAGCAATCCGATAGAACAATGGAGGCCAGGTTCCATATGGTTACATTTATTGAATATGGTGGTTTTTATGTATCCGATGACTGGTGTGGTGGATTAGTTTGGTGTGTGGTGGAGTACGGCCTAACCTTCCTGCGTCGCAGGAAGAGACCCGTGCTCCAGCTGTGGGGACTTGCAAAGGGTTGGTATCAACTTATCAAAATTGAGGAGCTGTGTATTTTTTACATCAAGTAGGGTTTTTTCTAATATATGTCTCTCTCTCATATAGTCTTGTATCTATATTAATTTTAGTAAGAATATTGGTGTAGGACATTAATGTGACTTAGGTGTTAGTTTGAACTATGAGTTACAGGATATTAACGGCCAAAGCCCTTTTTGCAAAATGTATTTGGTTATGCTAAAGCGATTTGTATCTTTTTGCCATAGATTTGTACCATGAGACAACCTAACTGAACTTTGACAAGGTTTCAGCCTTAAAAAGTAAATAAGTCTTTCAGTTAAATCATGCCATATTTTTAGAGGAATCTGAAAACCATAGTACTTAAATATTTATGGTCTTATTTCATGAAAATACGATTCCTTAAAACACTCCTTACAGGCAGTTAAAATTTCAAAATGTGGGATAGTGGTACAGGTAAAGACTTAACCACAGAATTAACATGTAACATGTTAAGAAATCACAATAACATGTCACAGTGGACCCGGCTTCTTCTTTTTCTTTTAGTGTCAGCGATTCGACCAGTTTATATTTTTCCTGCCCAATAGTTGGCCACTGCAATTGCAGCAGCGTTCGCTTCTATTAGGTCCAGCAGCGTGCAGACTTAATAAAGCTACTTTAACATAGGTGTGCTCGCCTCTCCTCGTCTATATCTCGATCCTTACTTCCTTCCCTTCTTCCCTGATTTCCCTCCCGTTTTCTGCTTTCGTTTCCGGTTTATCTCTTACGTTTTATATCTTGTTTAATCTCCCATTTATCTTCCGTTGTATATACCGATTCTTCTCCCGTTTTAGTTCCAGATTTCTCTCTAGTTTTAATTTCCGATTTCTCACTTGTCTTCTTTGCTGATTTCAGTTTGTGTTCCCAATTTCTCTCCCACTTTATTCATTTATTTCTCCCGTTCTATGTCATTTTTCTTCTGCTTTCTCTTTCATTTTTCTTCGACGGTTTTCCCCCATGTCTGTCTAGTTTTATTTCCAGAATTCTCTTCCCTTTCATTTTCCAATTATCCTCTATTTTATGTCCCTTTTTCGCGCTTCCTATATCTCACTCTCGTTTATCTCTTGTTCTTTCTCTATCGTTTTCGTTTTCTTGTTTTAAGTCCCGATTATTCTCCCGTTTATCTTTCGTTTTATCACCCTTTGTCTCAACTTCAGCTTTCTTTCTTCCGTTTGGTTTCCCTATTTCACTCCGGTTTATCTCCCGTTTTCATCCTTCCACTTCCTCCGTTTCATTGTCTCCTTTGCTCTCTTTCTCCCGTTACATCTCCAGTTCATCTTCCGTTTTAACTGTTGCTCTTCCGCTTTATCTCTCCCGTATGACTCTCGTTGTATTTCTTCAACCATCACTTCGCCAACCATCAGGTGACGTGGCGTGATATGCACCTGACCGCGCCTGTTGTTGCTTAACTCAAGTGATTGATTCCAATAACTCTGTTCGAATTGGCCACGAGCGCTTTGTATGTATTTGTATGGAGAACTTTAGGATTTTGATTTTGCACTGAATGACAATTTAAAAAGTTTAAAAACAATATACAATCAACCCTACTTATCTCAGGAAGGTACCTATTAAGTTCAAATATGGGTCAGTCTGTCCATAATGGAAGTCTTTGAACGTATGTTTTGTACGAGTTCTTCCACGTAGCCAAACTATTTTGTCAAACTGATTTGAACACGTGGAAACTTCGTTCCTCGCGGGCAAATTAATGTAATGATCCTTCCTGTATAAGATTCTGAAACCATAGTCAAACTATTTTGTAAAACTGATTTGACCACGTGGAATTATCTTTCTGCATAGTTAAATTAGTAAAATGCCCTTATTCCGTACAGACCAACTAAACGAATCAACTAGTTGTGCCGATCGGAATTCAGTACGTGGTTTTAATCCCGTCGGACTACTCAAATCAACCAAATTAGGCTTATATAAGAGTTCCCAACGGAATACTGTGAAGTTTTATTCTTCACGGAACAACTCGTTAAAAAACAACAAAATAATAAACTTCATCCTTATGTATCTATTTAAATACTGAAGCAGGTACTTTTTACCATAAACATTTTACCATACTGTTTATCAGTGTCATTAATACAAACTTGAATGGTGCTAAACGTTGTTACAAAAAAAATATACTTTGTCGCGGTGCGGATTGCGAAAATATGTTGCATACCATACCATATTAGCAATTTATTTAGTACTGTATTTAACAAAAATGAACTTATGCAAACAGTTTAAGTTACAGAGCATATGCGCCATTTATATTTTAGTACTATATATTGTTAGTTATTTTGTATTCAGGAAATTTAATTTGCTAGCTGTTGCGATTGCAATTTTAATGTCATTGCCATATCAAATGAGCGTTATTTAATAATGTTCACGTTCGTTATTGTGGCGGTCTAGCTTTAACCTTGAAGTTTTGTTCTAGTTCTGCCGTTGGCTATCATCGTTGTCGGCTGCTTTCCGCCCTCGCGACCACTGTTGCCTTCGGTCCGACGACTCCCCGCGAACAGTTAATTCGAAAGAAAAACTCGTAAAATAACAATGGGTGACCGGATTAAATTTGGCCCCCTATGGCTTCGCAACTATTCACGAGAGGCTGGCGCGAGCGGGGGTGCCCAGGCGACGGGTGGACAGGCGGGCGGGGGGCAAGGAGCGGGGGCGGGGGCGGGCTCCACAGCCAGCGCGCCCCCGGGCCGGCCCAGCGCTCCCGCTCCTTCCACAAGCAGCGCGCCCTCCACAAGCACCAGCACTCAGCAACAGAAATCAACCATACAACTCGCTAAGATGCGGTAAGTCCATAGCTCCGTAGACCCCTAGTTACGAGGGCAGTATTGAAGTCTAGAAAATTTTCACCATTATACTTCGTACATTCACATCCTGCTCTGCGTACGATGGTTAATAGCATCGTAAATTTATGCATTCGCTTACAGATGACATTTTAAAGATTTTGTTTTTTTATACAGGTATGGCAGAGAGGAGATGCTCGCCCTGTACGAAAAGAGCCTGGAGGCTCCCACTGAATTGAAACAGTTTGAACTACTTTATAATGCGAGGGAGAAGCCGCCTATAGCACTCAACGCCTTTGAGGACGATGGGGTAAGTCAACACTGCCCAGCAAGGTCTGTGGACCAAAATGTGGGGCAATTTGTTTTTTTTTGTGTTAGTAACATGTTAGTATAGTTTTACCATTGATAAAAGTATTGTTTTACCATTGATTTGTTACGTTTATTATTAATCTCTTGGCCTCTCCGACTATAATAAAGCACTTTCCTGCAAGTTCTCCATTGATCGTTAAAAAGCTGCCTCTCCGGGATACAGGCGTGAGATACGTACAGTGGATGATTGTGCTCTAACTGATTGAACTGTTCTGATTGACTGACTGAAATAGGTTGACTATTAAATAATCTGACCATACTGTAACGGTGGCCAGCGCCTTGGTATGTTATCACAATTGTGGCCTTTTTGGGGCACCCTTGGCATGCATAAATCTGAGTATGCGTAAGTCTGAGTCTCATATTTAACTCGTTCTGCGTTACAGGGTGTTAATTTTGAATTGGACAGCAATGAGAACTACCTGAACGTTCGAAGCTGCAGGAAAAGAAAAGATGTAGCCTTTGCTACTTCATGTTAATCGCCCTATAATAATCCAAGTATCGTCGTCGTCATGCTGTACTAGTCCAATGCTGGACATAGCCCTTCCCTAAAGAGCGCCACGTTGTGCTATCAATCCGAGTATACATGGTGTTAAAATGCCTGACCCGAAGTCACATCTTGGGCAATAAAACTAAAATTACATGTTGCCGGGAAAGACATACATTTTTTTAGTCACGATAATGATAAAAATGGCCAAGTGCGTGTGGGGCCTCGCGCAGTAAGCAGGGTTATTTTTAGTTGCTATATAGAACTGACAACTTTATCAGATTAATTTTCAATGGAATTTTTACGAAGTTGGTTATTACGCGTTAACTTTTTTATACGTGCTGCCGTCCTGAATTTTTTCACGTTTCTACAATCGCGGGCTTAGCCTGAGGGACGGCCTATTCTAACAAATATTTGTGTTTTAAAGCTTAATATTTCGAGAACACATTTCTAAAGCGAAAAATGGTCTTCCTATTTTAAAAAACCTATTTATCGATACCCCATACAAGTGTAATATACAGGGTGTGTCGTAAATAATGGATAACCCTGTAGCTGCTGACTGGCCACATAATCATCTATAACATATCCCACTTTTATCGTCATTTGGCCACGTATTTTTGAAATATGATTTTTTTTTTTAATTTTCAAAAGAAATATTTCTATTTTCACAAAATTGGCTACCATTTCCACAAATAAAGAGGTTTTTTACTTCTGTTTTCTGTTTCTAATTCCTGAATATCTGTACTATTACTTGAATTAGATTAAAATAAGATAGTATTAACAATTATTTAAGAATAAATAGTTTTTTCCTAATTTTCAAGGTCATTTCTGCCGGACTATGTTACTTTGACTGAATTTTCTTAAAAAAAAATGTATGGCACTCAAGTGGCCCATTATTTTAAAAAGTTGTCCACTTCATACAGATTCTAAAATGGTGTCATAGTAAAAGGTACCTTATCGCAATACAGAGTTATTACAATTTATCCAGAAAATGGGCTAAAATTAAAGTTACGTGTATTAAATTTTAACGTTTTAAAATCGTTGTGAATTGCTTGTGATTAAACCTTACGTGCCTAGTGTGGCCTCCTCGCTCACCGGACCTAAATCCACTGGACTTTTTTTACTGGGGCTGTTTAAAAGAAAAAGTTTACAAAGACGAAATTACTACGGTGGAACAATTACGGCAACACATTCGCAACGCTGCTGAAGAAATCAATCAGGAGGGATTCGCACGACGCCTTAAACGATCGTTCATAAGAAGGTGTAGAGCATGCATCGCAGCAAATGGAGCCCATTTTGAACATTTAGTTTAATAAAAATTAAAAAAATAACACTTGTGTCATTATTCATACCCTTTTAAAAGGCCCTTTTTAAAATTAAATAAAATTTTATTTCGTAAGGTTTAATCACAAGCCATTCACAACGATTTTAAAACGTTAAAATTTAATACACGTAACTTTTAATTTTAGCCCATTTTCTGGATAAATTGTAATAACTCTGTATTGCGACAAGGTACCTTTTACTATGACACCATTTTAGAATCTGTATGAAGTGGACAACTTTTTAAAATAATGGGCCACTTGAGTGCAATACATTTTTTTTTAAGAAAATTCAGTCAAAGTAACATAGTCCGGCAGAAATGACCTTGAAAATTAGGAAAAAACTATTTATTCTTAAATAATTGTTAATACTATCTTATTTTAATCTAATTCAAGTAATAGTACAGATATTCAGGAATTAGAAACAGAAAACAGAAACAACAAACCTCTTTATTTGTGGAAATGGTAGCCAATTTTGTAAAAATAGAAATATTTCTTTTGAAAATTAAAAAAAAAAATCATATTTCAAAAATACGTGGCCAAATGACGATAAAAGTGGGATATGTAATAGATGATTATGTGGCCAGTCAGCAGCTACAGGGTTATCCATTATTTACGACACACCCTGTATAGGGGAGGTACAGTATATTTTGTTTTACATTTTATCCTACTCAAAATGCGTTTGTCGATACGACTAATATGTATCACTGGCGAATTCCAGCAAGTACTTGTCATCTCTGTGGTAAGCAGCCGACATACAGACGGATGGACAGACAAACAAGACGACACTACCGCTTATTTGTGTACTAACTTTTGCACGCGACTCCGTCCTCGTGGACGTTAGTTATTCAGCAAAATTTTGCAACTCCGTTCACTCACTTAAGGGTTAAACTTAGAGAAACGCCGAAACACGTGTTCAATCAATCAATTGTCTTATTATAAGTTTCAAGAAAATTAGGCAACATTCTTTCAAATTATGGCAACCCTTTTCGCCCCCTTTGCCTACATTATATATATATCTCAAAAATATATGTGAACCATGAACACGGTATTAAATCAGCGCTACGCTAGTTCGTCTCCGATGTGGTACTTTTTATAAAAGAAAACTTAAAAGATTAAGATATGGCTTATTGGGAAGAAATGGGTTTTTACGATACTGGGCGCTTATCGGCCAAAAATGCAAACGGAAAGTGTCCATTTGAACTTCAATACTTCATATCGTATAGTTGATTTCCTTGAAGTCTGTTTTTAAAGCTAAACCTTATTATAAAATAAGTTGTTTTTTTCATCAATAACACATTTTACAGTTTAAAATAAATTGGGCTACTGCACAACAAATTTTGCCTAAACTTAATGTTTCCGAATTTTAGGTGTAATGATTCAGATAATATCGGAGGGTCGTCAGAATAAACACCCAATAGATAAGTTAAGATTAGACAGCTCTTCCATACAGTAGACTGGTTGGTGGGCTAGCCAGTCACCTCGTATATATATAGGTGACGCAATACGTCGCTCATAGTCGGTAATTCGCCTAGTCATTACTGCCTCCATCGTCATGGCCTGTATGGCTCAGTCAGACACAAATCACAATGCTACAGAAAATGCGCGCTTGTACCCAACCGTGAGACATTTAAGTAGTTGTTGAAAGCATATTTATTATCTATCTCTGTCATAATTTATTTTTTCAGGTATTTAGTAACTATGCACTTTATTTATTGTGCCTGTGAGTAGTGACACCTCTAAGGTTTGCTGGAAGAAATCTCTTACAGAGATAAGCTCGTATTTGTACACGTCATTTCTTATGTTTTGGTCTCTTCAATGTTTCGTGTGCAATAAAGTATAGTGATAATAATGCAAGTCACATTGGATGATTTCCTGAAACAAGAATTTAGTGGAAAATGTGTAGGCTTGACACCTTCAGTACAGTCACTGCCTCAAGGTATGACAATAAAATAATGTTAGTTATTCAGCAAAATTTTGCAACTCCGTTCACTCACTTAAGGGTTAAACTTAGAAAAACGGCGAAACACGTGTTCAATCAATTGTGTTGAAGAGTATTTATTATAAGTTTCAACTAAAACTTTCGTAAGCACAACACATTGTAGACTTTTAGTCCGGATTTACTTACGGGTGTTGTTATATCGGAAAAGTCCGACCAGGTTTCGCTCCGATTCGCAGAGCTTAATCATGGTGAGCATATATATATATATATATATATATATATGTTGTCGGACATATTTATTGAATTACTCATAAAAGAAAAATATTTATAAAAACAAAATTTTACTTTTTTTTTTTAATGGTACCAATGAGTAATGTATTTAATACAATAAACAAAACATCTAAAGTAAAACTAAAATAATAACTAAACTAAAATCTAATAATTTTCTTATATAGATATATATATATATATATAGGCTGAGTGCCCTGCAATGTGCCAAAGAAAGTAGTATTTTTCCGATTCAATGCATTACATGAAACGCTCGTGGCCTGGTCGAATCGCGTGATTGGTATCAATCACTTGAGTTAAGCAGTAACAGGCGCGGTCAAGTGCAGGGTGAGTGACGGTCCGTCCCGTGACTACCGCTAGTGGCATTTGTCCGAGCGCTTCCGTGCTTCGCTAGGCACGTTAGGCCGCTGGTGCCGGCTGTCATGTAAAGGCGGTCGTTATGCCATGTCGGAGGCCTTGTGGGTGGCTTGATAACTTCTGACAGTGAGGCCCGCCACTGTTTTACAATCCTCCACCAACCCGGACTTGGCCCCAGTGGTGGACTATGGCCTAACTTTCTGCGATGCAGGAAGAGACCCGTGCCCCAGTAATGGGGACATACAAGGGTTGATATCGAGTGCGTTACATAAACACACGCCTGATACGACCAGTTCAACGATAAGTACCCCTATAGTGTAGGCGAGAAAATATGGCATCCCTAACTTTGTTTTAAGGGATATCCCCTGAAAAAATAATTTTATTTATATGTTAGCGTATCGAGTGGTCGGCGTGTTGAATATGTATATATATATGCCAAATTTCAGTCTATGTGCTAAGCCCCGCATAGACAGACTGGCGAAAAGGATTCCTTGTAGCCATTGGAACTCTATAAAAACACTGTGGTAGAGCATCGGTAAACGCTCGTCACGTGTTTTATACTCATTTATGTACCAACATAGTTTATTTTGTAACTACGTACATTTGTGAATTGGTTGTTTCAAAACCACTCGCTAATAGGGAAGGCAAACATGGTATGGTGTGTTTACATACCTCAGCGCTTGAAATTTACAGTCCGCGGTGGTGATGCGTGCTGATTAAATCCTTACTCTCTCTGAGAAAAGGCCGTCCCGACGTACATAATATTTTATTGTCAGGATGTTAGTTTCTTTGAAGAAATCTCTCAACGAATCGCTATCTTCTGTAAGACGGAGATGGACATGAAATTGATCCTTGGACCTATCGATACTAAACTTTTAGTTCGTTTTGGCTGGCTGAAAGACGTGATTAGTCTTTCAGCCAGCCAAAACGAACTAAAAGTTCAGTATCGATAGGTCACACACTAGTATTATAAAGGCGAAAGTTTGTGAGTGTTTATGTTTGTTACTTCTTCACGGCTTTAGCGATTTTAATGAAATCGGTATGGAGTTAGCTGACACCCTAGATTAACACGAAGGCTACGTTTCACAGCGGGAAACTATCTTACTCCCATGGCAAAATCGATAAACCGCGGGGCACAGTCTATCATGTCCGCTTTTGTTTTTGCGAAGCAAATGAATCTACAATGTAGCATCTAATTTCATGAATATGCAGAGATTCTGGTTCTGTCTCCGGATTTACCTAAGCCTGAAAGTGTGCTCGGGAATTTGTTTGAGGTGCGTTTGCATTCAGCCTGCGTTCGCAGGTGTACGTGCTGAGCGAGGACTGTTTGCAAAACAACATGCATAGTTGCAGTACAGTTCGTACACTTGAAATGGAGCTTAAGAATAATATGACAGTTTTGGGCGACATCAGTAATGTATTCACTATCTATTTCAATCTAGTTTCGAGTGTGCTTGTCACCGAGCAGTAACATCCATCGGACCAAGTCACAGGCGAGCGTTAGACGAAGGACTTTCTATAGTTTCTATGAATAATTGCAAATTTACACACGCATCGACCAAATAAATAGGGGATGTATTAGCAAGAGGCAAGGTAAACAGAATATCGAATATTTTACTGTTGATGAAGCGAAAGAGGTTTGGCAGGATCTTGGCAAGTGGCAAACGGACGTGTGTTTATGCGTGTAATGTATTTCAACAACAACATCTATTAATAATGCAATATCGTCAGTGTGCCGCGTTACCGTATTCCTTTGCCTCGCAAATACAAAACTTTGTAAGTTTGGCTATAACCATTTTTTGGGGCCTTGTCATTTTTTTACCATATAGACTGTAGATTAAAAAAAAAACCGTCATTATTATCGTCATAATTATCTGGGTGAAACTTATCTGTGGCTTATATATAAGCGAAGATACGTTCTGTTTATTGGATGTGATAGTTAGTAATAGTAATATAGGTAATATTCATACTAGATTGGTTAAACTGTTTCTGAGTTGAGAATTTCACTTAGTAAATACTTAATACTTAAGTAACGTTCTGTCACGGCCTTTTCTGGGAGATTCGAAGAGACAGCACTACAGTTAACTATTTACTTAGCGAAATACTTCAATTCAGAAACCGGCTCTTTATCAACCCTTGTATGTCCCCACTGCTGGGGGACGGGTCTCTTCCTGCATCGCAGGAAGGTTAGGCCATACTCCACCACGGGGGCCAAGTCTGGGTTGGTGGAGGATTGTAAGACAGTGGCGGGCCTTACTGTCAGAAGTTATCAAGCCGCCCATAAGGCCTCTGACATGGCTTAAAGACTGCCATTATATGACAGCCGGCACCAACGGCTTAACGTGCCTTGCGAAGCACGGAAGCGCTCGGAAAAATGCCACTAGCGGTAGTCACGGGACGCTCACCCATCCCGTACCTGACCGCGCCTGTTGTTGCTTAACCAAGTGAAAGATTCCAATCACTCGGTTCGCCTAGGCCACGAGCGCTTCGAGAAACTGGTTCAGAGAATACTATGAATTCACCTCTGTAATCTGTCGATTTCCTAAGTGCACTTTTAACATTGAACAGAAAAAGTTGGCAGCAGCTAATGTTTGGTTGTTTGATAGCGCGGCGGCGGCGGGGCGCCCATCGCCTCGTCACCAGGGGGCGACAGGTACGCGGGCGTCGGTCGGGGCTCCACGCCGCCGGACGCGCGCGCCCGCGGTCGCAACTTCGTCAGAACGACCACTGGACGGTGAGTCGCTATTATGTACCATTAACCCCCGCGTTATGCTGGTGAGTCGCTATTATGTACCATTGACCCCCACGTTATGCTGGTGGTTCACTATTACGTACCATTGGCCCCGCGTTATGCTGGTGAGTCGCTATTATGTACCATTGACCCCCGCTATATGCTGGTGAGTCGCTATTATGTACCATTGACTCCCGCGTTATGCTGGTGAGTCGCTATTATGTGCCATTAACTCCCGCGTTATGCTGGTGAGTCGCTATTCAATGGTACATATTGACCCCCGTGTTTTGCTCGTGAACGGGTGCGGATGTCTGGTCGCTGCTTTAATGTTCTTGCCTTATTTTGTAAGAATTTTAACTTACGTCTTTGAAAGTTATTGATGGCAATCTTGGTATATAATCATATAGGGTCAGGTCAGGTCAGAGTGGACCTTTTTCTCCACTGCAATTACGGACGGGATCCAGCTGCTAACGTAGTACATTGACATTCAACAAACAAAATGTAAGTTCTTTACGTTGAAGTAATTGATTTCTGAATCGAACTTGCCCGAGGCGAGATCCACCGCGATAATTTATCAAACACAAAAACAAAAACTGAAGTGTCATTAGTGTCGATAATTACAAAACGTTGTTAAAACTTACTTTAAACTCAATTTGTTGTGTCTACTTGGTCATTGTTTGTTCGTTTCTTAGGTACCATACTAACTTATTTTTAGTATCACTAAGTACTAGTAGTGTCCGTGTGTATTCGAGCGTATGTGTGTGCGTGTGTGTGTGTGTCTTTGTGTGTGAATTGGAAGAGTCCCAACTGTTAAAAATGTTTTTTTCTTTGAGATTTCATACTTATTGAGTCATTCTGATATAATTTGTTATAGTTTTATGATTGTTCTTTCCATGTGGCAGAAACCCCGACGGTATCCCATTCGAGCGCGAACGGCCAGGCGAGGAGAACCCTTATGACCCTACCAGAGAGAGAACCTATTCGCGGTGAGTACCAGTAGTACCACCATCCCAATTACCCTATTTGCGAGGCACAATTTGATGAATTACGGTTAGCACGTTTGACAAAATAGCCAAAACAGATATCGTGGGTTCGATTTCCTTCATGTAACATATAATTTTTTCCTAAGTTATGCACATTTGTGAAGTTTTAATACAAAACCAATCGCTACCGGTAAAGGAAAATATCATGAGGAATCCCTAGTGTCTGGAGAGTGGCCCAACTATGAAGCTCTAAGTGCGGAAAGCTCAGGTCTATGTTTGACACAATTCCTGATTGGCACCTGTTGGAAAATAAATAAAAAAATCTAAATTTACGTTTATAATCACACTATATTTTGCGGGCGGAATGATGGCAGACGGACGAAGGCAGTGACAGAGTGGCGGCCGTGGGAGGGGGAACGGTCGGTGGGCAGACCAGCAGCCAGTAAAGTGACCTAAGTGACTGGCAAACAGTGGATGAGACTAGCGCGAGACCCAGCAGTGGGGTTTACCGGGCTGATGATGATGATGATCATTTAACGATATCGACTACGGTAGGTTGAGGTTCGAGTCCGGTTAAGAATGAAAAGACCAGTTGTGCGTTGCATGGAAGACAGAATAGAAAGTGAGTGCTGAAATTTATTTACAAGTGATTTTAATACGAACTTAAAAACTAGATCACCAATCAAATACATTTAAAATAATATACACCAATAGGAAGAACAGAATAATAAGCCAATCACAGAAGAGAATAGTCCAATAGAGAATAGTAAATATAAGCTCGTGCGCCGCGTGAGTTTCCTCCAGTCGCGAATTGATATCGCGAACTGCTGACGTACTGGTGCAGTAGGTACTTGGTAGCTACAATCACATTATATTTTAATCACTTAATTTATATTATATTTATTATTATACCATGCATCATGCGTTAAAGATTAGATAGATAGAGAACACTTTATTCTACATAAAAATGGAAATTACACGGATATTTCTTAACCTAAGAGTACAGACGGCGGCCTTATTAAGATAACTGGCGGTCGCAGTCATCGTCAGGCTGTCTCTCGACATAGGCCTCCAGCGCCTCCCAACATCCTCCTATCCTTCGCCAGCCTCTTCCTGTCATACGCACTCTTCCTGGCATAAATAAAACGAAACAAGGCGACCGCATGATTCGTCTCTCCCCGGCAGGCGGTGGCAGGGCTCCCAACAGAGCTGGCGGCGGCACTCGTCGCGCGAAGACACGGACGAGTGGCGTACCGACGGGTCGACGAGGCCACGCTCCTTGCATCCCGGTAATGTCCAGTACTAGGGGCTATTATTAGTAAGGCCGATATTAGACTATCATATATTCATCATAGAAATATGACGTCATATCTGTCAAATTCTATGATATTTTTTTTTCTATGATGCTGCTCTTTAATTGCATATTACATATAAGGTCAAATCCACGTCATAGGTAATTAAAATGCATACCAACTTAGCCCCGTTTTCCATTGCTATGAGAGCAATTATAGTAATTGCCCTGAGGTTGAAAAAAAAAGTAAAGAATAAAAAAAGGAACAATCGACGTGTTTGGGTTAGACCGTGGATTGCGGGGCAATCAGAGATAGGAGTCATTAACATAGTACTAGAAGAACTTAGACTGGAAGACAAAGTCCTGCAAAATGTACCTCCGTATGGACGGAGACGTATTTAACTATTATATTGTCATTCATTTCAAAACAAAAACTCATTTAAAATGTCCAATCAGTGCAAAATATCATCTACTAGTAACTCTGAAGTTAGAAATATGATCATAATTGTACGCATGCTGTCAAATAGGATTATACTTCTATAATCATAGACAATATGAATCATATTATGTTGACATTACACTGTCATACATTTTTCATATAAATATGAGTCCTACATCTGTGATCATATATGTGTGATAGTGTAATATTGGCCTAAAACAATGGTGGCTCTTTTTATAGTATTTTCTAAGGTTAACAGGAGCATTTGACAATAAAAACTGTTTTTATACGAAGTTTACTCGTTTATCACTACATTTATAGCATTAAAATGCTTTCAAAAAGACGCCTGTCGCCTCAGTCATCCGAGACCACGGAACCTGAAAAAGTGCCAAAACGTCGGAAACTTGTAAAAGTGTAATAAACGAGTAAAATCCGTGTAAAAACAGTTTTTATTATGGCTCTATTTATAAAAACACATTAGACGAAAAATCCGAGTTGAACTCAGATTTATCGTTGGTGTTTAATAAGTGCCTAGAACGTGGTATTGTTTCTAAAGAAACATTTTTAAAATAAGGCGCCAAAACGCTCTTGAGCAAAATGGCGTCGCACAGGAATTTATGACGTCACTGGTCAGTAAGCAAACGAACGTCAACTCTCGGGTTCTCAGATCGCTATATTGACTGAGCGGTGACGTCATTATCGATTCGACCAATTCTGTTCGTTTTCGATAAACTTGTTACAGATACAAAATTATCGAGTTTTATCCTGGTTTTTTACAGAAATGATCCATTTTTTTTAGTTAAAATGCCTTAAGTCGATTTTCAAATTCCTAATATGTACAAATGTGTTCAATTAATACTTTTTAATACAGTTGCTCAAAAAGTGGCGTATTACAGGGACGTATAGCGTGCGGGATTTGGGCTATTACACACTCGTGCTATTTTTTTTACCTTTCCCGCACTCTTGCATTTTCTTTCCCAATTGTCAAAATAATGTCTATTAAAAAGAAAAACCAACCATGAAGTTTTTACTAAAAAATATCATAGAAGTTTTTATGAGCTACTAATTTGTTTCAATATTAGATATAATGATTTGATTGAATGAGTTAAGTTAGGTTTCATTTCATTTCATCTCATTAAATTTCATTTTCATTTCATCAATAAAAAAATTCTACTGAAAACTTGGCTGTATGGGCATAGTTCCCTTTGCCTACTAGAATGGGTGAAGAAAAAAAAATCTCTGCTTATTAAATATTTTATTACGGTTGGCGCCATTTTCCAAATAATTTTTCTTTACTAAATTGCTTATTTTTTCGCAACTGTATTAAAAATACCGTCATTGCAACTTGCTCCGACTGTCAATCCTCGCCTTCGGCTGCGCCTCGGCTCGGGTAGTCATTTGTCGGAACTCTTTGCAATGACAGCCTTTCCGCACTTGTAATGAAATATACTATTTTTTCACACTGTTAAATAGCCTGCGGCTGCGGCGGAGATTTTACCAGGAAAATAAGTAAATATGATTGAAAAAAAAGCACCTCCAGGAGTGTTTTAGTGGAATAGTCTTTTTAAAAAGAGAGAGACTTAATAATCCTATTTCATACCCCGGTTGTTGCACGGTTTACTCTAACATTGTCATTGAAGGTAGGACGACTAGCCACAAGATGGACAGAATACCTCATCCAAGTGGCAGGAAGACGCTGGATGGATGCCTCCATGGATTTCCAAAAAGACGTCCCTACGTCCAGCAGTAGACTTCTTGTAGCTGCATAATGATGATCATTCTCATTGAATGTCTCTCGTGCAGACCGCGATTGGAGCGAGCGCGGGGGAGACCGGAGCGACCGGGGCGACCGCGGCGAGCGGGGCGGCCGCGAGAACAAGGGTTGGAACAGCAATCGGCGCACTTGGGTCGGCGACACGCCGAGTCACGACGATCTGCCAGAGTGGTAAGTGCAGCGACTTGTTGTCTCCAAACGGGGGCGGTCGTGGAAAGCCAGCCTGCAACCTGGGCGCGAGGAAAAGGGTTGGATAGCAACCGGCGCATCGGGTTCGACGACACGCCCAGGTACGACCATCTGCCCGAGTGGTAAGTGCAGCGACTTGTCTCCAAACGGGGGCGGTCGTGGAAAGCCAGCCTGCAACCTGGGCGCGAGGAAAAGGGTTGGACAGCAACCGGCGCACCTGGGTCGACGACACGCCCATTCACGACGATCTGCCCGAGTGGTGAGTGCAGCGACTAGTCGTCTCTAAAAGGGGGCGGTCGTGGTAAGACGGCCTGCAGGCTTGGTGCAAAGAGCTTGAGTAAAACAATTTGTATTTATAAGGGGGCGGTCGTGGCAAGCCAGCCTGCAAGCCCGGTACAAAGAGGTTGAGTAAAACAATTTGTCTTCAAATGGGGCTGTCGTTACTAGCCGGGCGAAAAGCGTTGGAATAGAACGATATTCGTCGCGGCTAGCGGAGCAGAAAGATCTGGAAAAGAGAACCATATTCGGCCCAACTGGGGCGACACGCCGCCGAGTAGACGATCTGCTCGAGTGGCGATAGCAGTGACCTGTTGTCATGTAACGGGAGCGGTTAGGCAAGGGTTGAATTTACATTAAAACACATGTTTACGAAGCATTATATAAAACACAGGAGCACAGCAGTTTGCCTTTCACGATATTGTCTGTAGCTTTTGGGGAAAAAGTAACTTAAATTTAAATTGGCTCCAACTTTGTAAACAGGAGCGGTCGAGGCAAGGCTGTTCCAGGCAGAGTTTAGAAGTGCCTTGTTCTTTGTAGGGCTGAGGAGGGCAGCTTGGCGTGTGGCGGGACGTTCGATTCGTCTGGGGCGTTCCACGGCTACAGCAACGACGACACCAGCATACCGAAGGCACAGGGCGACTCGTCATACCGTGAGTTGATGTTTCACTGTTTTCTATTAGCCGTGTCATACAATCAGTCCAAAAGGAGGTCGCCAGTAACGGGCCAAATATGGCTGAGCTTGGTGAAATGAAGGAGCAAAATCGGCCGCCCCAAAATCTGTTCTGAGAGTGCTATGTTACTAATGACAGGGACTGATGATGGTGCCACAAAATAAGACTCAGTATATTCATCAAGTGGCGTGCCTTGCGGGTGACCTATGTCTAGCAATAGCCAAGTAAAGACTAATTGATTGATTGATATTCACCAAAGCGAAGAGAAGTGAGAAGAGAAACCATCTCTTCTCCAGTCCTCTTCAGCAGACACAGTTTAAGTAGAGAACATACGGGTGCCATATACATGATATACAGTGTTACTAAAAATTAATGCTCTCTTCCAGACTCCTGCATCCATGACTAAAAATATACTCATTGTTCCAGAACTTATACGGTCCCACACACAAGGAAGTTTCACGCGGGCAAAGACTGTGGAGGAGGGTTCCGAAGAGTGGTGGGCTTCTGAGAAGGCCAAAAAATTGTCTCCCAAGAAATTTGATGCATCTGAACTGAAATATAAAAAAGTAAGTCATATTGAATCTCCGATGGCACAGTAACCTGCTGTATCTAGAATAAAATACACTCTTCCTGAGAGAATGTTTTACAGTTGTAATAAGCTGCTTCTGTACCCAATGTAGATTTCTTATCTTTGCCACGATTCTCTCAGAGGGAAGGAGGATAATACTCAAAATATAATCTTAGTTTTGGGCCAGAAAAAATAATTATTTTTATACATCATTGCAGCAACAATCGCTCCCGGGCACAACCAGTACGCCATCCGATCCAAAGCCCCCCGAATCGCCCGCTAAGAAGGAAGCCACTCCCCCCCAGGAACCGGAGCCCCCAAAGACCGAAGGGCGGTTCCCGAAACCAGACCAGGAGGAAAAACAACGGTATGTTAAATGAATTACACGTTGAACTTGATTTGTTCAATACGAAGATACCGACTGTAAGCGACTAATGCGACTAATACTAATGTATGTATGTTTGTATGTTTTTATTAATATAAAGAGAACATTTTATACCATCATGTTATACCATCCTGATATAAGTATAGGTTACGATATAGGTGCTGGGCAAGACTACACCATCAATAAAAAACCATGTTCCAGGCACTACAGCATTCGAGTGGTGCCTTCACCCATCTAGTGTGAGTGAAGATGCCACTGGACGCTGTATAAATCATCTCATTACGTAGATGCAAAAGGCCAATGTTGTACATGATATAATAAGGCGCCACAAAAACAATACCTTTGAAAATACACAGATCACATTTGTCAAAGTCAACTCATTGTTTTACAACCATCAAATATTTGTGTGTGGAAGAGTGTGCAAGCGAGGGGGATCTAAGAAGCAGAAACAACCTTGACAAGGTCCCCTATTTCAGATTCGACATGATGATGAAGCGCATGGAGACAATGCGGAATGAGAACAGCGAAGAGCGTGGCAACTTCAAGTCGGTGATGATCAACGCCAACAACGGGCTGCGGCTGAAGCATCAGAATCTAGTGCCCGTCGTGGGTGAAGAGGCACCGCGGCCAACCCCCCCCGCGGCCCCGCTCGCCCTCAAAACGCCCCTGCCTACAAGGTGAGTCTACTACCCAGGTTATATTAACTTTCTCTCTTTTTGAACTAAAATTTTCGTAAGCACTGCGAGATATAGGTGACCAAAAATTAAATTACCCCTGAAATTTTCTGATGCTTGGGTGTACATTGAGCACAAAAAGTTTGCAGAGCACTGGTATAGACAGAAAGGTATTGATTTGTAACTGGATAAACTTACTTGACTTTTTGTCAGAAGAAGAGTCTGACTCAGTCAGTGACGAGCAACTGACGATGAGCTCCGACACCCTGTCGGTGCCGATTCGTGATCGCTGACAGTAGAAGAACTCAATCGCTCAGTGAACTGTGGAGCGGGCTATACTCGGAGCCTCTTTGACGGATCGCACCAGAAAT
Source organism: Yponomeuta sedellus (assembly GCA_934045075.1). Taxonomy (NCBI): domain Eukaryota; kingdom Metazoa; phylum Arthropoda; class Insecta; order Lepidoptera; family Yponomeutidae; genus Yponomeuta; species Yponomeuta sedellus. The sequence goes on from OW203721.1 coordinate 7,019,621, forward strand.
GAGACAATTAGCCAAAGTACTAAGGTGATTGACTTTAGTTACAATTAACTGTCTCCTCAGGCTGGTAAATACTTTCACTAAGATTGCCGAACAAGCAGCATTAAAAAATAACTTGTTTTGTTGCAGCGAACAAGGCAGACCAGACCCGCCAAAACAGAAGAACTTTGACCCGCTCGACTCACTGGACACCACACTATCCGATCTCACCTCCACCCACCTCCACATGCAAGAGATAGACTTCGAGGATTACTTCATGCCGCCCGAGACCGCCTCGAGCGGGCCGTCCAACGCCTCCGTGACGTCACTGAACACGCTCCTCAACCTGAACCCCCCGGCCGGTCCCAACATGCAGCAGCAGATGGGTCGGATGCCGCAGACGCCCATGAGTCAGCCGGGTATAAGGATGTCTGCCCCGTCGATGATGGCTACGACGCCTTCGCTGGGCATGCGCTTGGGTCTCGAGGTGCCGCGGCATATGCAGCCACGGAAGCCTCTTCCTTACTCGCCGCGGATGCTGTACTCGGGGCAGGCGAGCCCGGGCGTCCCCGCGGCCCGGGAGGCGGCCACCTCCGCCTCTCCCGCCGCCGCCGCCTACTCGGCGACCATGGGCCCGCGGATGTCCAGCTCGCTATTCATGGGCCCGGAGGGAAGTGTGAGTGTTGTCCCAATAATATAGATAAAGATATTTGTTTGTTAAAGAGATATTTACCATATTAAAAACGTATTTAGAGGCTAAAAATTCCACTCATGCCGGGTTTGAACCCGCGACCTCTGGCTATCCGTGCCAGCGCTCTTCCAACTGAGCTAATGGGCGTCTCACCGGCATCAGTGAAATTTCGAACCTCTTTACAATACTCTTTGTATTACGTACAGGCAGCGACATCTGGCTGAAGTAATTTGCATCACTAGCAGCCCCGAGTACCTACTTAGCACGGGTTAGTGCATTAAAAAGAATATAATCAAGTGGGTACAGCGATATCATTCCGATGTAAAACCTAACTGCAAAGTAAGGTACTAGGGCCAAATTACTTAGCCAGATGTTGCTGTCAGTACGTAATACAGAGTATTGTAAAGAGGTTCGAAATTTCACTGATGCCGGTAAGTCGCCCACTAAGTCGCCCAGTCGCCCGTCTCAGTTGGGAGAGCGCTGGCACGGTTAGCTAGAGGTCGCGGGTTCGAGTCCCGGCATGGGTGGAGTTTTTTGCCTCTAAATAGGTTTTTTAACAGACATTACCATGTTTACGATACTTGCGGTATCTATAATGTCACTAATATTGAAATGCTAGCTGGCCCCACAAACGTTGGCGTGTTAAATTTTGTTTATTTAAACCTGTTATAAAGCATGGTTTTGGTTTTCCCGGGGAGCTTAATTTTTTTGTCTATAACATCATTAGACTATTACGAATAAAACATAAGTGGATATTTTTTTTTTTTTTTTTATTAAAATGATGAGTATGTTTAACACAGTTATTTTTGCGCAGATTCCAATGCCTGGCGACATACAGAACATGCAAAGTCAGCCGCCGCCCTCTAGTCAGGCTAGCATGTTCCCTGGCCAAAGCATGCAGTCGGCGTGGCGAGATGACAAGGTACTGTAACGATACTTCTTTATAGTAGCTGGCTGGCGTAGCCGTCTAGCAGAGTTTGAATTATTTAAAAGAATATCGTTACGTTTTGTTTAGGTAGGTGTCAGTTGTGTTGAGACTCGCAGCTAGGCTAGGTTTTGGTGATAAAAAATATAATAAAATAGAAAGTCATTGCTAATCTAATGTTTCAATAACTACAGCGTTACAGTACACATCTCACGAAACTCTTGAATTTATCCGATCATCACATTGTACATGATATGAAAGAGAAATTAATAGTTATTCAATTGCAATAGTAATAACAAATTAATAGTTTTTTTATTCGCAGTGGGCACACCTGGTAATTAAACCAATATCCTCTCTCTCTCTCTAAGAGCTATTAATTAATTAATTATACTTTATTGCACACAACACATTTAACAGGACATTACAGCTTATCTCTGAAAGAGATTTCTTCTAGTAAACCTTAGAGAGTCGCAGAAGCAATAATAAGCGGGTCTATATACGTGTACAAAATATACTACATAAATATTGAATAACCTACCTAACTATGAAAGAAATATGTAAATAAACTAAAAATAAATACATAAATATGTAGGTCAATGTTATGACAAAGATAGATAATGCAGTTCTGTGCCCTGCGGTGGGAGGCATATTTTTTTTATGTAGCCTCGATTGTATCCCACCCCTCCCTTCCACTTTTGCCTTCCACCCCTCCTTCCTTCCCGGGAGGCATATAGCTACATAAATAAAGTACCCAATAAATAATCGCGGGTTTAATAATTAAATGTATAAGTAAATAGTTATGCAATTCCCCTTACACTAACAGTTCTATACGATTGTCACAATCCGTGCCCCCAGATCCCAATGCCGGGCGAGATGCCGAACCTCCAGAGCCAACTCCACAACCAGCCGCCGTCCAGCCAGACCACCATGTTTGCGGGCCAGGGCCTCTCGCCGCAGACGCAGCCGCCGCAGCCGCAGTTCGGCGCGTCAATGTACGGCAGCATGCTGCCGTTGCCGCCAGGCCTCTCCGATATGTGGTATTACGAGGATCCCAAGGTGATTACGGCAATTTAATTTCATTTAGCTTTAGTAAATAAATATCTGCTCACAAACATACGCAGTACGCACGCGCACATGTATACAAAAACACAGACACACACACAATCTTTCCATGAACATTCGTTCATCGATATTAAACTGAAACTCCAAAATTTTTCCCTGTTAACATTTCTTGTTTTCAAAACAGGTTTTAATTTAATCAACAGATAATTAATTAGGTAATAGGTAAGCTCTGTGGTTATTGTAATAAGCTTTGGTATTATAGAGAGCGCTTTACAATACCAAAGAATTTACATTGAGAAGGAATAATGAATGTTCATGATAAGTAGATCAGTTAATAAATATATTGAGTCAAGTCCCATGCTCAAATCCCACCATGACTGTCACACCACACAACACAGAGCTACGAGATACATCGCCTGACTCCATCACTTTTGTAGAAAAAGCACTTAAAATATAGAAGTAAACTTATTAAGTGTATCTTTAAAATATGCAGTGGCATGTGTTCTCACGTACCATAAAATATTATTATCGCATGTGGTGCTTCTGGAGCTGTCATGTGCGGCATTGAACAAAGTGGATAATAAATGGCCTTTCTAGCAAACAGCGACGTTGACGAAGTCTCGTTTTCTTCCAGCCCAAACTTAATTACTTATCCAATGTTTATTTTATTTATTAGTTTTCGATACGTCCCTCTTTTCATAGCAAGTAACTCCTCCAATATAATTTTTAACCACTCATATTGTCCCGCAGCAAATCACGCAAGGGCCGTTTTCGTCAAAGGAGATGTACAACTGGTACCGCGCCGGCTTTTTCACTTCGGAGCTGATGGTGCGTCGTGCCTGCGACCTTCACATGCGGCCTCTGGGCTCGTACGGCGGCTCTGTGCCCTTCGCGCCGCCGGTAACTAGATCTGCGACTCTTCCTTAGACTGCTCTCCCAGCCCTTCGCGACGCCGGTAACTGGTTCTACGCCTCTCCCTAAGACTGCTCTACAAGCCTTTCGCGTCATTGGTAACTATATTTATGGTAAACTCTTATACGCTCTCAAAGCCCTTTGCGCCACCGGTAACTAGGTCTATGCCACTCCCTTAGACTGCTCTTCAAGCCCTTCGCGTCGCCGGTAACTAGATATACGGCAAACTCTTAAAAGCTCTTCAAGCCCTTCGTGTCACCGGTAGCTAGATCTACGCCAATCTTTTTAACGTTGTTCAAGCCCTTCATGCTACCGGTTACTAGATCAACGCCTTTCTAAGTCTTCACGCCACCGCCTCTTCGCCGTGCACCGGAGAGAAAATACTTTCTCAAAGTCAGGTTTTTTGTTTTTATAAAGTTTTTCTCGAAGCGCTTCATGTACATATGCATATGAGTCAGATACCTTAGTTCACACAAGAATTCTGTTCTGCTTACTAGCCCATTTTGTTGCCTTTGTTTCAGGATGTGGCCTACCAAATGCCCAGGAGCGGTTTCACTGGTGGTCATCCCGATATGCATCGCTTCGGTCTTGGTGATGTAAGTTTTTCTTTGTAAACTATTATTTGCCAGAGACCTGGAGTGTGGTTAACTGTTTGCAAACTGTTTGGGTTTCATTGATCGATCGAAAGTCACTCTTGCCGGCGAACACAATAAACAGCGAAACATTACAAGTCAAATTAGATGTCCATTTCAAAATCTAGATTTTTAGAGAAAAATGGACAATAAACTCCAAACTAAGTCTTTTCAAAGTCCTTAATTTACAGCTTTTACATAATTATTACCTATAAAATGTTCACAACAAACATTTGTACATTCGACAATAACGGCATGTTACTGTCGGTCCATTCAGTTATGTTACTGGTAAATTTGGAACAATAGCTGAATGTGAACACAGGATAACAGAAACAAAATTGTGTAAAAAATTATATGATAATTAAAGAGAATTAATTACAAACAGACCTGTAGTTGTGTTAACCGGCCAGCAGTGCTCTTTGCCTTTACTAATAACGTTCAGTGTCAGCATCTCATTCGCATTGAACTGTATAGTTCACCCTTTCATTTACGCTCAGGTCATGGGAGGCATGGGCGGTCCCAGCGAACCCGATTCGCTGCAATTCGGCAGTGTGGCACGTGATTTTATACGTCCATCATTCAACCAGCAGCCAATGGTAAGTCCTTCGCGTCTAACATTACATCTTTCACATAGAGTATATATATCATAGTATATATCACAAAAAAAATAGAGATTGGTTTCGGACCTCACCGCCAGTTTCCCTCTGTTACGAAGTCTACCCGTTTCCCTATTACAGGGTTATCGAACCTCAATTTATGCTTAACTATCACTCGATGGTTAAGCATAATTCGATGTACATAGCAAAGTCTAAGAAAGATAAATTGCGATTAATCTACACATTAGAGAAATAGACAGGGAGAAAGAGAGAGAGAAAAGAAAGAAATAATTTACTCAACAATTAAAATGTAAGAAGATCAGCTACGCAATGTTTGTTAAATAATATCTAACTGTAAAAATATTTATGCCACACCTGGCAATAAAGTGGCTTTTTCCGCACGCTGCGCGTACGGAAAAAGCCGCTTTCTGGCCAAGTGTAGACATAAAAAGATGTACACAACACGGGAGGTAATAAAGAAAGCTCTCGATCGCATATTTACGTCCCTCGCTTGCAGCTCGGGCCGCAAACTTCTGCGATCTCGACCTTTGTATTACCACCCTAGTTGTGTAATGTACTATATCTGTATAGTATTTTCTAAGGTTAACACGAGCACTAGACATAATAAAAACTGTATTTACACGGATTCTACTCTTTTAATTTTACATTTTTACAATTTCACGACGTTTCGGCACATTAACAAGTACTGTGGTTTTTAAAAACCTATTTAGGGGCTAAAAATTCCACCCTTAGCACGGGTTAGTGCATTAAAAATAAAAATAGTATAAGTACCGTGGTCTTACGAGTTTCAGTCTTCCGAGACCACGGTACTTGTAAAAATGCCGTAACGTCGGAAAATTGTAAAATTAAACAAGTAGAATCCGTGTAAATACAGTTTTGTTATCTCTGTAATTTTCTGTATATGTTATACAATAAAGCAGTACAGACAGTAAGGCTTGTTTTACAATACTCCACCAACCCGGTCTTGGCCCCCATGTCCCGTGGAGTAGTATGTTCTTAACCTTTTTGCGATGCAGGAAGAGACCCATGGACAACAAATTGTTCTCTATCTATCTATATCGAATTGTCATAATAAACTATGAATTGTAGTTTTATGACGAAGGGTGGCCCGGACCAACTTTTATTGCAGTCGCTTCTAACGTTAATAATAATGCAGCATATATACGGTCGCGGTCTAAATATGTTTATCAGTTTTCAAATTAGATTCTTTAGCACACTGTGTGCAGTAAAGTCTAAAATGCAATATCTAGGTACGTATTACTTTTTAATAGTTGTAGCATCGATTCTAACAAAAAGAGTATTCATGACGTTTTGATGATGAAACTCTTTTCTTTATTTAAAAGGTGACATAATTGAATTTTTTACAATGATATTTAACAAAATTGAAATAATAGAAATTGATTGTAAAACCATGGCAACCTCGCTTGGGTGAATCTCTATTGCTTCTTCTATGTTCTATGCTTAATATTATGCTCTATGCCTAATCAAATCACATAATTTCTTCGACCATGTGGCATAGATTTGTGCATGCAATTACCAACCTTAAGGTGGTAAACATTTTCAGACCGCGAGTGTACGTCCCACTGTAGGGCACAGGCCTTCTCTTAGAGAGAGAGAATATCGGCTTAATCATCACGCGTGCCCACCGCGGATTGGCAATTTCAAGCGCTGATGTATGTCAACACTTCGGGCACTCAGGTTTCCTCACGATGTTTTCCTTCACATTTGTGAGTGGTATTGGTACTATAACTTCTCGAATATAGTTAGAACTTTATGCTTAGTTAGATGAATAGGACATTCTGATTTAAAAAGTATTGAGGGACAGGCCTAAATTCAAGACGGGTTGCTCTGGAGTAATCGGCGGTGATGTCTTTCGATTCTCGATTGCACGAGTGCATGAATTATATTACTTAAATTAAATATTAGAATTTTATCATCATCAGTAATTGTACTTTAGTTAGACCTGAGATTTCCGCACATAGTTGGGCCATTGTAAATAGAAAGCGCTAAAGTATGTTAATACTTCATACACTTCTGGTTTCCTCACAATGTTATTCTTTGCCTATAGCGAGTGGTATTGCAACAATAACTTCACAACTATAACTAGGAAAATAAAAGTCGTTGGTACATGTTGGGATACGAACCCACGGCCGCCCGATTAAGACGCCGGCGTTCTACAACACCGCTAGCACCGCTTTAGCTCCGCAGCAGCCCACCGCTACCCACTGTTGGGCGTTGCCCCAAATACCACTAACAATCCCTTGCGCATCCAAGGTTTTCCGCCCACTCAACGATATCGTCCAACCATCATCGGGATGCTGGTCTGCCCAATGACCTGCTGGTCTTCACAATGCGCAATGAAGGGTATACGACGGATAGTGGATAATCATTCTTTATGGGGAGCCAGTACAATTTTATTCTAGATTGAGTTCGTTGACCACAATCAGTGATCGCGATATGTGATCACAAACAATGATCGCGATCCATATTGATAATGTGCTAAGTACATTGACGGTTTTATCAATCTGATCACAAAATAATCAGGATAGCTATCCGCTGATCGTGATCAAGATTGAGCGTGTAACAACCGGATCACATCAGTCGCCCTATGCGCATCCCTAGTTTTTATAATCGTCAGTTTCAGCAGTAAGTTGTATTAATTTTAGTACCTAGATTTAAGTGAGTGTACAGAGCCAGCGGCGTCTTCTTAATTTTTTCAGACTAAGGGCCAAAACAAGGGATAGTAATGCTTTAACCTTATGTAAATCCATGACAACAGATGTTAATGCGGCGGTTACTTAGGCGGCCTGTAGAATTCAAGATAAGACTGTAGAACACAAGATCGTTGTGGCGGGATCGTATTACCCATGACCGCGATCAAAGCTAGTCATGGCGCGATCATAGTACCCATGATCGCGATCAAAGCTATTCGATTGTGATCTAGAATTATAGAGTAATATATTAACAATTTCGATGCGGCTTTGTTCTATATTTCTTATCTAGGCACACCTTATGTCAAACATGTCTGAACAGAACGGGCCCATAGAATTTGGAACAGTTAGGCGGACTGACTTCATACGGCCCCCCTTCAATGCGCCTCAGCCGCCAATGGTAAGTCGGTGCCTAGATCTAGATTGTTCTAAGTGTCTCTAGTACAAAAGGTAAGCTTGTGTTTAGGTAATTCCAACCATGAATATGATGGCAAGTGTCGCGTTGGTCAGCAGCTATATTTTGTATTCAGCATATCTTCTAAAAGGCAGTGAAAACAATATGTGTGGAGAAATTTTGCACTTTCTAGAAATGGCGCCGGTGAATCAATTTAGAACGTCGATGTAAAGGTGTTGGAGACGAGATGAGACGACGCGACGGCTTGGTTGTAAACGCCGAGTTTTGCAAGTTTTTTTCCCTCTGGCATCCCTCTTGCTTGCACATTCTAACATTTTCAATTAATGTAGCATAAATCTATAGTTTTGGCAGTTTTCGTTGGAGCCTATGTTAAAAAGTGGCCCTTAATTTTGAGGATGAAGAAATCTATTCATTATTAACACACACTTCAACTACGTTACAACCCTAAACAAATAAGACCTGAGAACTGGAGTTTACTCTCGATACAATGAAACACTTTTTACGTACACAAGTTGCGTTGCATTTTTAAGTCTTTTTAAATTGGTTCTTTATTCGATTCCCACTGGAGGCCGCCGTACTGAATCAGCGCAAATGACCTGAGTCTGGATGTTATCTTGTGTTTAATGTCCTCGCCTGGTTACCATAGCGCAGGGTGTCCTAGTTTGGTATTAGGACAGATGCCTTTGTTGTGTGGAAGTTATTATTATTTTCCCCCCTCACATTGTAGGTGGAGTCGCTGTGGAGCCAACCTGCGGCGCCCGGCGCTGGCGACATGTGGATGACGCCGCAGCAACAGTCGCAATCTCAGCTTCAGCCGCAACAGCAGCCGGCCCTCAACTCCAACGACCCACGCGTCATGTTTTTTTGGGACCAACAGGTATTTACTCACACGGTACTAGACGGTTCACTCTTCGTTCCATTCTGCCTTTCATTACGCACCTTTCGCTCGCATTTAATATTCTGTGGACAGAACAAACGACGAATGCCGATCCAACTTAGCACTCGGCATGGTTCATTCTTCCAGAATGAAAGAAGAGTGAAACGTCTAGACACAGAATGAACGTACATTCTGATCACGTCGTTCCATTATGCCTCCTGTGACACGGTCACTAGATCGATTTAATTCAGATATTTGCTTCTCGTTCACATGATCTGCATAATTAGTACGACATCGCGAGTCGCGCATTTCCATGTCAAACGTTTCTAGTACATCAAAGCCGATTTTATTTATTAGTGGCATATAGACAGTAATTTCTTCGAAAATTTCACGTGTAAACGTCATGCATGCATCGAATTCAGGACACTGAAACAGTTTTGTATCGTGTGCAAATTTAGGATAAAACTTAAACGACGACCTCTGTGGCGTAGCGGTAGCGCGGCTGCCTACCATGAAAGAGGTCCCGGGTTCGAATCCCGGCTGGGAACAAAAAAAAACCCTAGGTCTTGGATGTTTACATGTTTGTGATGTCGTTGTTTCTGGTTCCCCACGACACAGGGTGTCCTAGTGTGGGGCCAGAAGCTATGTATGTGCTTGTATGTAAATGTTATGTATTGATATATTGTTATTGTTATAAACGCAATGCGAAACTATTGTAGCGAAAGTGCCTGCGCTGATAGGACATAGTGGCAATAGCAATAGTGGCATAGTGACATAGATAGACAAGTGGTATGCGCTATGTTAGTCGAAGAAAAAACTCCAACGTTGAACGGCTTATAAAAATTGAGTGTTTGTGGGATCCGAAACACTCTCAATACAAATTTAGGGATGCCCGTAAAACATAATTCAATGCAAAATAAAATAATTATGTCGGAGCCATAATCGATGCATATTGATGCATATCGATGCAAATGCACGGCCCTATTATTTAAAGAGACTAGTTACACAAGTACTGCAACCATTACTGCAATCATGAAAATAGTTTCATTACGCATGACGCCATTTCGTATTGTAGATACCATAACATAACATTTACATACTGGCACATACATTGCTTCTGGCCCCACACTAGGATACCCTGTCTCGTGGGAACCAGAAACAACGACATCACAAACATGTAAACATCCAAAACCTGCGGTTTTTTTTTTGTTCCCAGCCGGGATTCGAACCCGGGACCTCTTGCATGGTAGGCAGACGCGCTACCGCTACGACACAGAGGTCGTCTCGGCTTGTTTATCAAATAGTGACAATTACGCCAAAAAAGGCGTGACTCGTGCGTCGTATTACCAATGATTCCAGTAGTACGTACTGGAATCATAGACAGTTTATTTTGAGTGAGAACCAAATGATTGTTCAGACGCTTTTTTATTGGACGCAATTATAAATGAACGTTCATTTTGACCATTTCGTCTGATTAAGGTGAACATAAACTATCATTCGTGTAAACGAACATCGTCTTGCCTCGCCTTTACGGGCCTTTATGGAAAAGACGATTAGGGGTATTCCCTGTATGGTACCGTTACGATTTAGGGTGTCGTTCTGTGAATGGATATTTTATGCTAACTAAACGCTATTCGCAAATCCTTGTAGAATGATGCACAATTACAATAACACTAACTATTCTAAAACTAAACTGAATTGCGAAATTACCTTAATGGTTACTAGTTTTCTTAGTAAACTGTTTAATATTGGATGTTGTAAGTTGCTTAGAACGACCCCCTAAGACGAAAAGTATATGCGCTTCTGTATATGTGCTGCTCTCACAATAGGCTATGTTACAATAAGCTTACGAGTTCTAAACTCCGGAAACTCAGCCATAGAGTTGAGTTTATTGAGTTTAGAATACGTAAGCTTTGATTTTTGACTGGTCTTGGGAATCCATTATAATTTAAAAGTAGAAATAGAAAATCTTTATTTACTTGTTCTTATACAATTATACACTTTCTGAGCGTTAATCGACACGACACACATCAATCCGCAAATAAAGCTTAAAAGATCGAAGCTCTTTTTAAAATAAGTGGTATTAGATCGATTTACTTTCAGAATTTATTTTCGGAGTAATTTTGGTTGGGGTATATAATAGTCATCCCAATGCCCATTGCCCGAGCCGCGCTTAGCTTTATCTGGTGATACGTACCATCACTCAAAATTCCAGAGCTAAAACCTTATAATTATGATTTACCTAATTATAATATGACCACAATATGAGTTATTTATAATTATTTACCAATCCTCTCGTCCACAATATCCCAATATTAATATCATTACTCTCTCTCGGCATGTGCCGTGACTACAGAAGGATATAAGGTGCTTATGTATATGTTTTAGTCAGTTTTTGTTTTAAATTGTATTAATTGTTATATTGTCAACGTGCGTAAAACAGTTTCACACGTCCTCCAAGTGCGCGCGTTCGTGCGTGGTGCGTGCGTTCGTGCGTGCGTTCAGGCGTGTGTGCGTGTGGGTGTGTGTGTGTGTGTGTGCGTGTGTGCGCGCATGTGCGTGTGCATGTATGTATGTATATTTCTATATTACGCTCTGTAGCCTAAACGGCTTTAGCTTGGGAGGTGTCGTTAGATTTGTCACTAACTGTGAGAGTGACACTGAATAAATTAAAACCAGCTAATTCAGAAAATTTTGTTATGCTACAGTAAGAGACCTACTAAATATGTATACACCTACAATATCATAAAAATCGTTAAAGTTGTTTCGGAGGAGTTTGATAACAAATACTACAAAAGATTTTTATATATTAACAATATTTACTTATATTAAAAACAAATTATGCAGTCTGGCTGTTTTTGTATTCTAAAATTCTGACACATTATGACTGCCTGTTATCAGGCAGTCAATCATAATAGACTTTCAGGATGAACATAAGGTTATATACACTGCGGAAAGTAAACATTACTTCACTTATATCGCCTGTAGTGAGAGCATCGCATATAGTTTGGTGGTTTATATATAAACCTATATAGTCGCTGGTGGAGAAAATACGTACAATGCGGCATTAAGTTCGCCGCATTGTACGGTTTTATTTTTAAAAAATGAAATAAAAGTATTAATAATAATCATAATAAAATCATGCAGAAGGCGGTGCTGCTTGATACAGCCCGGATAGTCTGGCGTTTTCTCTCGCTGTCGCCCAGAGTGCTTAGTGCGAGTTTGACAGATCCAATCGAATAACTTTACTACCGCGTTAATCGAGAATTGAGTAGTGAGTATGAGTAAGTTAACCGTTCGAACTGGCAAAACGCTGTCACAGTACAACTCGCACTCGCGTTTATTCGTGTTTTGGCTGGTAAAAGTGTTCACATCTCAACGTAAACCATTACAACTCGCACTCAGCAATTTGTACAGCATGGAATAAAATAACCATTCTTTCCGAGTTTCTGATGAGTGTTAAGAAAACTATATCAGAAAGCGGACCTTACATACGATGAATTTCCATACTGACTCGCTTCTATTAGCGCACTAAGTTTTCACCTACACGAATGGTAATCCCGTATGCCTTGTTGATTAATAATTTCGTTCTGTTCTGAGTGGATTTTACCTACATTTTTACCGCTTTTGATTGTCGCACGTGTCTTAACTCTGGTGGCATTCGTGACGAAATTCATGCGTGTATCACTTATGTAATATTTCCGTTTGTTGTAAACAAAGCAAGGGATTATTTGAAGGCTTCCTCGTTTGACGTCTGATCCCTAAAGCTTTGTCACCGCAGACGGTATTTAGAGACTAATAAATTGACCATTTTTAACCGTTAAAGTATACCTTACTCCCGGCTCTTTTTCTCTAAATATTTACGTTCCCAACTTCAAAATATTTTGTGTTGAGAATGTAAGCTAACCCATTGATTCTGTTTCCATGTTTCGTAATTTACAAAATGTTCATTGTCGTCGCATTTATATTTTTTTCACTGCTCCTAATTTATATTTTTTGAAGCTTACGCACGAGAAATGTCCGATGAATGCACACAGTTAGTCATGGCAATGCTGCAAATATCAATTACTTTACCACAGTGGCAGCGAATTTTTTACTGCGTGAAATATTATTTAGTGTCAACAGAGGGTTTTTTCAAAGGAGCACATCTCCTCCGTTGCCAAAGTCACTTCAGCGCGTATGCCCTTTAGCTCGCTTAGCATGATCTTTCATCGGGCTCTGAGTCGCACCATATCGCTCCCATTCGCTATGTAAAGCAAGATGGCGCTGCTCATGCTAGATCATGATAATTTTGTTATTGACGAATTGCTGATGTCTGTGACTACACTCACCCGAGCTTTACCACGTCACAATGGGCTGGCAAGGTGCGGGCGGCACTACTTCGATTTAGAATAATCCTTAACTACTTACTAAGTTAGAGACTACCATACTAGTCGGCGTCTGTAAGAGGCGTGCGTATCGGCAGATAGATAAATACCATTGCACTTTATTGCATAAATAAATTCTAATACACATTGTAAAAGCTATTCATACATTCTTAATAAATAAAAATAAATCAGTGCAAAAAATAAGTGTTGGCGGGTCAGGCTCGTCGGCCGCACGAGATCAGACTGTTTGCGGTAGTATTGTAGTCTCTATAGCCTTAAAATTATTTAAGGCTATACTTAAAAGTATATTAGGTTTATTTAAGGTTGTTACGGCCCGTTGTGATCTGGATAGTCCCTTACTTTCCCACATGCTTAAGTACAGTTTCTACATCATAGTTTTGCTTTGCGTCCGAGTGGTCCTTTCACCCATCTAGTGTGAGTGAAGATGCCACTGGACGCTGTATAAATCATCTCATTACGTAGATGCAGAGGCCTAACTGTAGCAGTGGCACCTTGTCGTGGTATAGCATGTAAACTAGCAAACACGGCCATGTCGTTGTCTACGATCATTGTTAACTTTTCTTCTATGCGAAGCGTAACATATTATATTTATTTATTAGCTCTATTCAACGTATACTTTACACTTAATTGTTTTAGTAAAACAAGATACATCGTGCTCCTTGAATATAAAAAAAAGTCTTCAGAAATGTTGAGTATTATCCGCGTCCACATTTATTCAATGTTAGTTAAACAACAATGTTGCGTTCTCTTCTTCGGCTGTGTCTGTCATATCATTGCACTATGTTTATTTGAATGAAGAAATCTTTCCTATTCTTATTATTTTTAAATCAATTTGAATACCTCTCGATCCAATAACTATTTATGTATACGTAGTTCAAGGTCTTCTAAACTACTGAAATGCTGTTCGCTGAACTGTTTAGACTTTTCTTCAATTTCCGCGACCCTCATCATGAAGCAAGCGTTTGAGTAGTTTGGAAGGGTGCTTTAATTGTCATTTTCTGTCTGAAAGAACATAACTAAATAGATATTTTTTTATTAAGCTGTTGAAATTTTAGAAATCTAGCTGATATGATTTTATGTAAATTTTACCTTGCATTAAGGGTACATATTGGCTGTTATTCAAACAAAAAAAAAACAAAGTCGATCGGAGACTGTTGTAGTTATGGGAAAGATAGATAGAGAACACTATGTTTATTAATGGCGATTAGTGTTAAAAAATCTGTCAACAATGCACTGTACAACGTAGCTCCTATACGAGGTCAGAGTCTCATGCCGTACAAAGTCAGGGACTCTCGGGACCGGGACCCTTTGCCGTTGATGTCTGTTTCTCTTCGCCGTATTAGTCCAGATTAGCATGAACGCCACGGGCTGGCTTCTACCAGATGGATACCGACGACGCGAAATACCAAGTTGGAGTTGCTGGGAAAACTACAGTACTTTTTTGGTCGGAATGATCAGAGTTGATCGAAGGAGGCTGCAGAAAACTGTTGTTCGGCTTTTGACCAGCAGTCGAATACCTTATGAGTTTGCTTTAAACACATCGACAGTTCATTTATTGAACATTGCGATACCGCTACTTCCATAGACAAATGAGTAGATCTTCATAAAAAAAAGCTTGAACGAAAGTAACCTAATCTAAACACAATTGTTAGATTCATTTGGCAAAAAAATGTTCATTAGAAGGATTATGCGATTTATTGATAACTATAAATGAAAAAGGACACTATATTTTACCTAAATAAGCACGAACATATTACTTTCATCAATGTGACGATGTGTTGTGAGCCTCGAAAAGTGTGCAACGAAGAAGTGCAAAATGGCGATTCTTCTGGAGAAATGTGGACTTTTGATAATAGTTTTTCGGCGACAATTTTATCTAGAAATGCGTTGTTTTTCATGTCAATGAATTCTTAGGTACATGGTGAATAGTTAGTGCTAAGTAAAAGTAAAAATAAAACAAAGTAGTTGACAGAAAACATCATCAATGCAGGAAGAGGGAAAAAAAACATTGTTTACTTTTTGAGGCTGTAAAATAAAAATAAATGACGACCTTACAATCTTATTGTGTTTATATTACTTGTTCATTATTGGACTTTCCATAACAATCATAAATTTCATAGGTTCCATACATTTTTCCAAATTTCCAAGACATTATCTAACACGCTGTCACTCGCGCTAATTGACACCGTTACGCCCGGCGCACAAGGGTGCAACATTTTCGGTGGCTCTGGCATTCCAAAGGTTAAGGCTCTTAGACAAGGTCACATAGAAAATGCGTTAACAATCGTCAGATATACCTTATTCTCTGTAGTTTGTTAAGATAGGCTGGTAGATTTTATACTTACAAGTTAAGATTTCATTAAAGTAGCTCCCGAGGAAAAGGGCCTTACTTGTTGGAGACATGGATATACTGCCAACATTACAGTCGATAAAAATTGGCAATTTATTAGTCAACTTATGGTCAATTTATGCCACGGTTGGGAGACAATTTTCGACAACTTAAAAAGTTAAATAACTGATCACATATACTTCTGGATTGATATGTATTCATTTTATTTTGAAGTTTTAAGAGAACAATTCTTCATAACGTTTTATATGTTTTACGGCTTACAACACTCTACATAAAAATATGAATGGCTTATGAAAATGGCAGTGTTGACATTTTTATCGTATTTTATTCTACGTTGATTAGCAACAATTATGTAAAAAGTGAATGATAAATAGTTTTCTTTTTCTATATAAATTTAATTTTTTACATGTATTTATATCAACAGGGCGGCCTATTTATTAAATTAAATCAATTACATATTTGTCGGACTAGGTTGTGAAAAAACATCTTTATAAATATATAATCTGAAAAGATTTCAAATATCTTGACATTGTTAGTAATTATAGGCTGAATCTAAATTTTATTTGGTCTACTACAATGGGCCACCCTGAATACTGTTGTTTGAGTTAAATACAATTCAGAAGTTTTTTTGTATGATCACATTGTCCACTGTTTGTCCGACCGTGGCGAGAATAGGTGCCCCGCTTTGTATGTTCGAGTAGCATTGTAGCAAAATCTTTCTATTTCAGATGTAAGCGGCCAGTTAAAAAATAACCCCGATCGAAAAGGAGGCTTCAATCTCCAAGCTCCGATATAAACTTGCCATGAGCGCTAAACATGATTGTAAATTCCTGAACGTACCGCCAACGGCTAACTAAATGGCTTGGCTATGCCATGCAGATAAGTGTTCAACTAAACGCCATATTTTGTATGTTACGTATGGATGAAATATTTGGGCACCTAGTTCCCTTGTACATACCTAAATAAAGTATTGTTTCAAGATACGTTAGTTTCCGTAGAACTTTGAAATAAATTGCCCGTGTTGGCCTGTCTTCGTTGATAAAAACTACGCTCATATAATAAATTTAAGATTTTTTTTTAATAGTTATTATAAGGCAAGTAAGATATACAGACACAGACGAAAATGAAACGCCAAAGGTGCAAACCAAAAGGTGCAGTGTATTCCGTAATTACTACTGCCTTGCTTGTAGATTCTGCCTAGTCCTAGGGGTGTAGTACATACTTTGTGTTGTCCATGTCTGCTTACCATTGTACAGTCATGTACGTGCTGTCTTAGCGTGATCGATTGTTACTAGTGACCATGTGTGTAGAATAGTCAAGGCTCAAAGACTGACTACGGTAAAGAAATTACTTGACCAGAATGATGTATTAATGCTGTAGGAGCTATTTACTAACAATAACCTTTCAAAGCTACCAGGTAGCTTTTATTCGATTGATGATTATGATAAAGCGCTAAGTGTAGTAATTTGTAGTGAAAACGTTCCTCAAAGCAGCTTTAATGATGTACTATTTGCTATTTTCTTACAACTCTCCACCATCAATCAATCTCAGTATTTTTCAATGTTTCTTTGCATGCGGTGAGCTTTCCAACCGATACTCTACGTCAAGTCTTGTTGCTTCATGAATTATCGCGAGTATTAGAGTAGAGCCGACCGTAAGTTTATCTATTCATAAAATTATGCCTATTTTTGCTGTTCAGAATGTTAAGCAAAGCCACTGATGCTGATCTTTTTAGATGACAGTAAATAATCCAGGTAAACATTTTAACAATAGGTAAAATAATTGAACTGTAAATTTCCGTGAATTTATTTAAGACTGTAAAAATGAAATGCATTAAATGTAGAAATAATAAAATAAGTATGAAGTTAATTGGACTTCATGGGTAAGCGCCAAGGTATGTAATTTTGGTGATGTAATTTTTCTAGGCTGAATTATAACTTTTCTACTAAGTGAAATACCTAGTGGACACTTACTAGGAAAGCTTTTGAAGAAGACTACTTCGACCTAGTTCGTTTCAATTACGGTAGAAAATATTCGTGTTATTTTCCTATACTACTCAGCATTTCTAAGACTGTTAGGTAAGTTATAAAGTATTAACTTGTAATACATTTATGTAGAAGTTAATACATTTATCTTTTTTTGATTCTCTTTGTGTGTGATGCTAATATTCTACTAAAATATATATAGAGTGTCCACTGCCGCAGTGATGAAAAGGGTAAAGAAACTATTTATGACCAAACTTGTTGGTGTTCTTCATTATTTTAAGTTCTGATGTTTCCCAACTGGCGGTGGGCACATATTTAAATAAATTATGGTTTTTCATGTAAATAGAACTATATTCTTCATGTATAAGGGTAGATTTAACGTGTTTAATGTGTATTATTATCACGTTTCATAATTTTTTTGGTCTGTCAAGAGACATGTTATATTTGACAAGTATGAGAATGGACTGGTACATTAGCGTATCTGTGTGACCACCAACCCCCTTTGGAGCAGGCCCCAAATAACATTCATAATTCTACTTGATTCTTACTGAAATGACTTAAGAGTTTGAACAGCAAGTTGGAAACGTGAAAAGGTCAAACTGATATATTTATCAATACTTATCTTTATTAGCAATATTATAACCAGTTATATATTAAACGGGTCTTATTGCGATTATTTATGAACTAAAACTTAATTACCTTAATCCTGACTTTTAATATATAAGTATGTAAGAGCTTCGCGACTCATTAAGAAATAATATTATACATGGTATTTGGTCGAGAAACCCCTTACCAGAATCGAGTGGAACAGGGTGGCAATTATTTGACTATTTAGCCACATTTAACCCTATATACATTTTCACTGTATTTTAGATATGATGGTTATAATTATTTCGTTATAGTTATCAACCCTTATGTCCCCACTGCTGGGGCACGCTCTCTTTCTGCATGGCAAGAAGGTTAGGCCATACTCCATATAATTATTTAGCCGCCTTAAAAAGGGTATTCTTTTTCTCGGCTAGCGTTAGTCATAGACGATCACCCATCCATGCACAGAACGCGCCCTATGCTTAACCTCCATGATCGTTTAAGATCACTCAGGCAGCCAGGGCTACGAGCGATTCGTAACTCGTTCTTATGATGTTTTACTTCCATTTTTGGAGCAAACCTAAAATATAATTTATTACCTAAAATATAACCATGGCTCAAAATGGTGAGACATGATATATGGCTAGGAAATTATAAATTATGTACTTATTGAAGAATACATGTTTGCACACAGATAAAATTTTGGAAAAAATGGGTTTTCTACCTAAATATAATTGGATTTTTCAGGAGTAATTATGAGGCTGAATAGTTTCCAAATGACCTCACCTATCCACATTTATCGATTAACAAACACCCTGTATTTAGCTATGACTGATGTATTAATATTGGCCGACCAGAGTTACTCCTTTCCATTCACAGACACTAAAATAAAATCTTCGTCATTATCAAATATAATTTGATTGACTATAATATTTAATTAAGGTCTAGAAATTAAAATTATTGATGAGTCTCATTAAGAAGCTGTTAAATTGTCTTCTTAAAACTAAGACGTGTTGCCCTATATTTGTGTTCGAATCGATGTGATGTTTCCAAGTGATGCCAAAGCCCCATTATACGGGTATTCCGTTCAGTGTTAAACGTCGATTAGTGTTTAAGGCGTTTCGGGGCGCTAACTAGCGCCGCCAATGGAAAAAAAATCATAACTTGTTTTGTAATACGTTTTTATTTAAAAAGTGAACATGAGAAATCTTAACAACTGGCATCTATTTGTAGAACTTAAGGGACTTCTAAACGGGGAATATTTTTAGTGCAATACGTGGCCGACAACTATTGGTGTCTTTCTCTAACATGTGAGTAGGAGAGGGACATCAATAGTTGCCGGCCACATATTGCAGTGAAAATATGGCTCGTTTAGAAGCACCTACAGTCTAGAACCCAGAATCAACAACCCAGTACTTTAATCACTTTCCCCCAAAACGGCCTTTTTTAGCGGAGTCATTAAAGTTCTAATCTATGAAGGTTCTAGACCGTAAGTTCAAAAAATATTATCGCAGTTGTTAAGATTTATCATGTCTACTTTTAGATAAAAACGTATTATGATTTTTTTTTCATTGGTTAACTAGCACCCCCAAGCACCTTGAGGATCTTTTTCAAATCTCGTTGTTGTGATCGCCGACAAAACTCGGTCGCTCTTTGAGGAAGGAAATTCCTCGACTTGTTTCTATTATAATCGTTACATTAGTTAAGGTACTTCGCGAAGAGGACGTTTCGATGACCTCCTGAAAAAAAATATTGTAAGGAAAAGACAGGGTCGCTTTTTGTTGTTTTGATTATTATAATTTTAAAAAATCAGGTTACCAAAATTTGTTATAGTTTTTTTTTGTTTGTCTTAAGCTGTAGCTATTTAATAAAATGAAGTATGATATTGATGACATGGTGTTTTCAGTTACAGTATTGTGTATTATCTCTATTGGATTGTATTATTTCTGTGGTGCACGGTGTTGATTTTTTAATTTATCTAGATTTCTATGTCCAATAAAAGTACGTCTTGTAAGTTAGATGAGGCTTTCCTTCTGCAACCATAGTAATAGTGTGTTTGCTTCATATAAATTTTTAGTTAAGGGCTTTAATCATGCTTGGATCATTGTATTGCTAACGATAGCCTCTCATAACATAATTTATTCATAATTCATAACATCTATTACTTATTCTAACTATGATAGTCTATCGTGAGTTTTTAACCGAAGATAACTCCTAAAGATAGCCACCCATAACTATTACTTATTCTGACTATTCCTTACGACATCGCTATTTTTTTACCGCAGATCAACTCAGCTTAGTTAAAGTTCATTGGCCGCTGCAAATATTCACTGTCTTTTCCAACGCCTTTACACGTATATTTTTTCTTCTATTTTCTTTATACGTATTTATTTCTATTTAAAATATTAGGGCCAATTATAAATTAATTTCTTAAAATTATGTGTTATAATAATCATCTGCAATCTACTCCAATCAAATCCCGAATGTTTATTTGTTATGTAAGATTCCCCATTCATGGCTAGCTTTGCCGATACAGGTCTTCAAGTGAGTATTAATGCATTATTTCTGTAACTTCGCTGACTTGTCGATTGATCTAAGACAATGATCTCATTCAACTCATTGGGTAGTAAAATTGTTAATGTTGTTGTTACCACCCACGGGCATGTTGTCTCGCTCGCACAATCTAAAATTTTCAGTGATTCTGATAGTCACTTTACAATCTTTATCAATCCTTCGGCCCACAATTATCAAAGAATTTTTAGTGTAGAAGAATATTTTTTTTTATAATTACAAAAATAATTTTACATTATACTCTTTTTATGCGCTAACCCGTGCTAAGGACAATATTCTGTGTACGTAATACAGAGAATATTGTAAAGAGGTTCGAAATTTCACTGATGCCGGTGAGTCGCCTATTAGCTCAGTTGGAAAGAGCGCTGGCACGGATAGCCAGAGGTCGCGGGTTCGAATCCCGGCATGGGTGGAATTTTTAGCCTCTAAATAGATAATTTTACATTGTGCGACAGCTAGACGACGACGCCGCTAGACGTAACCGCAAATTAACAAAAAATTGTGTAGTTCAGCGCAAATAGACTTTGCACCAGGTATTTTGCTGTTGTACTTTTAGTTGTTTTATAAGAAAGTATATAAATATGAAATGTATATGAAAAATATCCAATATAAATTACGCTATTATTTTTTTTTGTTAGGAAACTTTTCCGCATTGATTGATCGTAAACAAGCATCTACTTTTAGTTGCTTCACTAAGCCCTGGTTTAACTTGCTAAGTATAAAAGGTACCTATTGTAATAAAATTAGGTGCACTTTAAATTTGATCAAAAATAATCAGTAATTAAAATACGGCCTCTCTAACGAGATTTTTTTGCAAGTTCTCCATTATGCTTTTTGAAGTAGCTGGAGTTATGACTCTAAAATCCAAACAAATGTACATGCGTGACACCAGAGCAGCGTCGGACTGGCCATAGAGCCAGGGTGGCATTTGACACCGAGGCCACGGCCTGTACCAACCCTTGCGATTTTTGGCCGTAACGGAACCTTGAATGAAATTAAAATAGAATATTAATAATTTACTTCTCAACTTGGTCTTGGACCGAGCCGCAAAAACCCCCTCATAATTTCTTTGTTGATTGACCTGATGGTACGCGTGTGGCGCGCCCCTGAACCCAAAATGCCACCCGGGCCCTTTAGGCCCACTCCGACCCTGCACCAAGACCTAGTTGCAGTTTAAGTATTGCAGTACAATGACAACGCCATGATCGCGCCAATTTTATTTCCTCTTCGAGCCTTGCACAAGTATCTTTCTGAGCTTCGATGGTATGAAAAATGAACAATATCACGTGACTTTACCATGGAGTTGTCATAGTAAATGCACAGAACTGAAACCCAGCGACATTCGCCTGCTCACAGTCAATTGCAGTCCACAGGCGGGACGACGGGCACCATTCTGCCCGACGGGAAAGAGATGAAAACAGAAGACCAGATTCTGGCGCAACTTCGCGCAACCCAGGAGGCTGAGAACGCCGTCTTTCTGAAGAAAGAGGCCTCCAAAACGGAGCCTACGCAACAAGGCCCCACTCCTGACCTCGGCGAGCTCGAGAAGTTCATTCAGAAGGAGGCTCTAAGTCCTTCTGCGCCGGCCGAGGCTAAACCCGACGCGGCTTCCAGTGCACAGGTGGGATGTTGATCCTATCACTTTAGCTCTACTTTACTACGCAAAACTGAAGTGTGTTTTTCTTTTAACATACATACATAACCTCACGCCTGTATCCCAGAGGGGTAGGCAGAGACCAGGGACTGCCACTTGCCACGATCTTGACAGATCACCTTCCCTTCATCAACGTTCATAAATCGTTACATGCACGCACGCCGGTTCCGAGTACTTTTTATCTCTCCCTTTGCTAATACATCCCCTATTTGGTCGATGTATGTCCGAATTTCTTTTAAATTATCGTTAATTCATTTCTTCCAACTCTATAATAGTTTAGCTGATAGCTAAGAAAACAAAAAAACAGAATTTCCAAGGAGACGTCCGACATAGCAAGCGTAGAAACACTGCGTAGCGTAGACGCTAAAACTGTAGTCTAAAGTGGCACGCGTCGTCCATAAAAGTCTAGTCTACACCTGCTATTTAGAAATCTGTAAATCGAGAACTACACTACTTAGTCCTACGTTCAACCGGTCTAATGGGTCTTTTTTTAATTAAACCTTAATACTTACTTTAGTCCCATGACGTTAAGTAACGTTATGTAGTTAATATTTAAATAAATAAAATATACTAAATGACTATAAATATCCTACAAATCTTGCCAAACCTCTCTTCACCTTGGTAAGATTGAGAAGAGGCGTCAACATTTATGGTAGAATATCTCGAGAAAAATGACCGACCCCCTAACCTCAAACCTCCATCTGATCGCAAAATCAACCTTCCAGCCTACGCCGGTGAAGTCAAAATCGGACAATGCTGAGGATTCAAGCAACAACGCCAGCCCCAAGTCTCCCCAATCCCAGCTCAAGGCGGCCGCAGAGAAACTCCCGAAGATACTGAAAAACGAGGAGAAACCCAAGAGCAAAGAAAATGGCACTGCCAAAAGTAAGAAGAAAAACAAGGAGGAGAAGAAAGAGGATACGGCTGACACCAAGAAAGACGAGGACAGCAACAAACCCGGAGTAATTACCATTTTATGTTCAGCAATTTCAGTCTTTTAGGGTTTCCGTACCAAAAGGGTTCAACGTTCCGTACCCAAAGCCACTGTAACTTTGTCCTAATATATATGATATATATTTGGCACTGTCAAGGGTAACCGATTAAATTATCGTGTAATTACGTCGGATATACATAACGAGCATTATACGTAAACTCACGCCTGTAT
Organism: Yponomeuta sedellus; assembly: GCA_934045075.1. Taxonomy (NCBI): domain Eukaryota; kingdom Metazoa; phylum Arthropoda; class Insecta; order Lepidoptera; family Yponomeutidae; genus Yponomeuta; species Yponomeuta sedellus. The sequence goes on from OW203721.1 coordinate 7,043,140, forward strand.
CTCGCAGGGGTAGACCTAGACCATGGTTGGCCACTTGAGACGATCCTGACAACTGATAGACTAACTAAAAAAAGAAACGAAAATTATAAACATTCTCTAAGCAAGAAAAAAATGTTTTAAAATGTAATAAGTTAACTCTAACAAAGCGAACAAGTCTCGCACTTTGAAGTGTCAGACTAAGCCAGAATCAATAATCAATAATTTATTGCATTCCACAAGTATGTACAGATGACATAAGTTAAATCTTTGTGGACCCTGTAGGGTACGCAATATTATAAATTATACAAGGCCTTTATAAATTAGGCCTATGACATTTTAATTCTAATTATATTGTATGTCTTCTGGCCCCAAACATATATATTATTTTCTGGTTTCAATATCTCGAGGCCTTAGAGGCAAGTGCACATGTAGGAAACTGCACTATGTGTGTAGAGATAGTCCTGTCTATTCCCGTAATTAAATACTTGAAGCAATGTCTATCAAGTCATTGCGCGTACTTTATTATAGTCATTAATTTAAGGAATATAAACCCCTACTATAAGTTTCTTGATTAAAGAATTAAATAATATTTGGTTAGGTACACGCAGACAAAATGCTGAATGAAATTACTCAAAGCCATACAGAGGAATGAATTAATTTGATTTTCCAATCTACAGAGAAAATCAGAAGACTCGTCGCCTTCCAAGAGTAAAAAGGAGGATAAGCTTAGTAAAAAAGATCTGGAAAAGGAGAAGAAGGTATGTACTACTTAAGGACGCCAATTGTATTGTATCTTTAACATATTTTATTTGTGTTTTTTCCTGGTGTGGAATAAAAAATATCTCATCTCATAGCTTACGTACAATGTTATTGAAATAACCAACCCGAAAATTAATAATTTTGCAGTATCCATAATGCTCCCCAATGGGCAAAGGCTCTTTCAAACTTCTCTATTATTTATTAGTCATACAAATCGTTAAAGTAAATATTTCAAGATTCTAAAATTATATAGACTCTCCTTCTCAGATGTGATTTTAGTTAAATGAATGACTGGGACCAATTTGAGTTGTGAATGAGACAATCTGTGCAGGAATCCACGGAATGATGATAGGTTACGTTCGTTTCACATAATATACTTCTATTAACTTTAGTTACAGTATTAAAGAATACGCTCAGAGTAATATTAGAGCATGGGACCCTGACCTCCGAGTACACCGTCCATTTGTTATCGGACGCTAACCGTGGTTAATTTCAAGTACTTAGGCTCAGTTAGCAAAGCGACGAGTTGCTTCACCAAAAACTTTATACTTATACACGCATTATATTGGTTGATTAGAACATGAAGGTGACAATGACAGTAAAAACAAAATACTTGTTTGACAGGAATGGCTGAAAGAAGGCTTCACTATCGTAAAGGGCTCTGACAAGGGTGTTAGTAAGGAGAGCAAGAAAAAAGCTGAAGAGAATAAGACTGCAGAAGAAGCCGAACGGAAGAGGTAAGCCCTACAGTGCGATCTGCCTTACCGCTCACGTTTTAATTCGACGTTTAAACTAGACTGGTAGGGGTGTGATCACTGGAAGTGCGTCGTCAGAGTCACAAAGAGTAGTCAGTGTAATGTAGTTTTAAAGTGATTCAAATAATAATAGGTCTTGGTAAACATTGGGTGCAATATTAACTTAACATAAAAAACACAAAGCTCTGAAAATAATTTAACACATCCAGTGTTTTAAAAGGAAACGTCTGTGAACAGTAGTTGTTCCAGAATGTTGCAAAGTGGAAACATTTAATATTATAATTGGGAGTTGAAACTTAATGTTACCTACAAATAATCAGTATAAATGTAAAAAGATAAACAATAACTAAATTGCAATAAAACGAATACCTAAATTAAAACGAATAACTAAATTGCATCAAAATTGGTGCCAATAGCACCAATTTTGATGCAATTTAGGTATTCGTTCGGTGATTATAGTATGACAACATTCAAAAAGGTTATATTCAATGTAGCACAGCAACGGCTTCTTAATGAACTTTACAAGTCAAATTAGGTTTCAATTTAAAAATCTAGGGCCCACTTGCGTCAGCCCGGGTTAGCTCATTTAACTCGAGTTAACTGGTTAATTCGATAATTTCGCATTCGAAATGATCGATTTAACCGGTTAACTTGAGTTTGAGCTCTCCCAACTGAGCTAATGGACGACTTACCGATCAGTGAAATTTCGGACCTCTTTACAACTTTCTCTGTATTAAATTCAGGCAGCAACATCTGGCTGTAGCAATTTGCATCACTTGCAGCCCTGAGTACCTTACTTTGCAGTTAGGTTTTACATCGGAATGACTTAAGCTGAAAATGAAATAAATTTATTGTTTTACAAAATGGGGTACATTTAGCAAATGGTAGTTTCTTATATTTAGGTCATCGGGCTCTACCTTTTCAGGTGTCTAGTGTAAATTCTCAATTTACTGTTCACTTGTTATAGGAAAGAAGAGGAAAAACAGGCTGCTGATGAGGAGAGGAAACGAAAACAGGCTGAGGTGCTTAAGAAGCAGCAGGTAACAGAGAGTTCTATTGTTCATTGGACAACAAAACCAACAAAATCTGATTTAATCATATTTCAATCGAACTGTTAGATTAAATTATCAGCAGTAGCAATACTTTCATCACCATTATCATCATCATCATCATCATCATTCAGCCATAAGAAGTGCACTGCTAAACATACGCCTCTCGTCCATGGATTAAAAAAAAAACCCTAGTTGGAAGTAACTTGCATCCACTTTGATGAGCTCATCTGTCCATCTTGTGGCTGGTCGTGCTTTAGATGCGCAGCGTAGGACGACCGGCGCATTAAAGCGTGGTCATTTAAGGTTCTCGAGTTGAGACCACATAAGGATGCCCGAGTGCAGAAGGACTTCCTTCTACTAACGGTAGGCTACTTAGCCTACCGTTTTGTATAATTACCTAAGATATCCACAGTACCTTAAAATAAGTCGTCACTCTAAATGTACCATTACTTTAGTGGATTTTTTTTACTTTAGCTATTTAACCTTGTGGGAGCCATAAGTCCGGAAGTGGAAGAGTGCGTGTCATTGATTTGATGTATTTACACTGTTATTTAGGCGTGTACAATTCATATGCCTCCGAAACTATAATTTTGTATGTATATACATTACCCCCCAATGATGTCACAACCTTGCGCTATGGCGCTCATTAGGGGAGGGCTATGTCCAGCAGTGGACTAATATAGCCTGAAGAAGAAGATGCATGTACATCTACTTCCTTCTCCAAAGTATTAGTCCTGTCCATCCAAAGGTTGTCTGGCAGAGATCACTTTTAGTGATAAGGCCGCGGTTGGTATTCTATGTTAAGGAATATCTGCCTAATATCCATTTCTATGTATATTAAGGCTTTTTGGATTGCTAACTAGCGCCACCAATGGAATAAAAATCATAACTTGTTTTACAAGTTTGTTTTATACGCCGTATTTGGCGGAAACCGATTAAAGTTCTAGGTTGTTGATACTAGGTTGTATGTAATAGTTATCACAGATATTAAGATTGTTGATGTTTACTTTGGGAAAAAAACGTATTAAATAAGAAATGTGTTTCATTTTTGTGACATCCTTGCCTGGTAACCATAGTACAGGTTATCCTAGTCTGGGACCAGGTCAAGTGATTGTGTTGTGTCGAAGTTATTGTTATTATAATATGCGTGATGAATTGATAACCTCCTGTGTTTTTGAAGTAGGTTAAAAACGAGTTAGTGATTTTCATTCCACTGGTGGCGCCGCGCCTTAGTGTTCTCTAACCACCTAATGGAAAGTGGTCGTCGTGAAATCAGTGGATAAACGGTAAACACGATCAAAAACTCAAACTAAAGGAGCAACAGCAGCAACAGCAGACGCGGCAAGCTCTAGAGGCGGTCTCGAAGAAGGCGCCGTGGTCGGCTGTCGCCACGCCCGGCCCGCAGGGGCCCTCCCACGAGGGCCTCTCCCTCGCGGCGATACAGCGGCTAGAGAGGGAGAAGAAGCTGGAGCAGATGAAGGAGCAGCAGGCGATGATGCAGCTCATAGCGCAGCAGCAGCAGGCGGCGCTGGCGAGGGAGCAGGTGAGCGCTCGCACCCGGCCGCTCGCTGAGTAAAGCCAGGAGGCCGATTCTCGCCCATGCGAATTGAAAGCGTAGACGCAAAATATACACATTAGTCGCATAAAAGTAACATAATATAACTGGACAGAGTCTTTAGACACTTATTTTCTCATTCGAATTCAATCTAGCATGGCGTTCCGAATACTGATTTTGGCTGCCGCTCGACTTTTTACATATAATTCAAAGTCATAAGCCTTAAGAGTCGTATACGACTTATTTGCTAATGAAGTGAGAATTGGCTCCCAGGTTTTCACGGTCTAAGTACGCTCGGACCGAGTGCCCCATCCGAGTAAACTAATGCTTCTGGTTGGACGGTTTTTCGTGACAACACCGAAATAGCCAATCAGAAGCTTTAGTTCACTCGGATGGCGCACTCGGTCCGAGTCCGCTAAGACCGTGAAAACGCGGCGCAAGTGGCGTGTGACCATTCTAGCTGACCCGGCGAACTTCGTACCGCCTAACAGTCGATTCTTTATTTTTTTTATTTTTCTCTCCGTAAGAACCATCCTCGTACTTCAAGGAATATTCTAAAAAAATAATTAGCGGAATCGGTTCAGCTGCTCTCGAGATTTGCGCTTACAAACACATTCAGAGATTCATTTTTTTATTATAGAATATGCAAGCAGCTTTAAGCTGGTGCGTGTATATTACTTTATGGCTAGCTTGTTTTTAAATAAGTTTACTAAATACTGCCGCAGGTAGTTAATTCCACGTGTTCACTGCGTGGTTCGGAAAGACGTGTTTTCTGGGATTGCTGAATTGATTGAACCCGGTCAGTCATACAAACACGCACGCGCACAAAACGAACACAAACAACACACACATACTCAACACACACACGAACTCACCCTTACACACACATCATCGCGTGTGTGTTGTAGTTATTACATCCATTATATCCTGTTGCGACATATAACTCGTATGCGTTATTTTCTTTGTGGACATTGTGTACGTACTGCCTAATTAAAAAAAAAAATATCCCTCAAAACAGCGATTAAGTACATGGAAAAAACGCCTAATGTCGAAAGGTGTATCATCCAATTTTTTTTTCCTTATCTCTCTCTCCAGTACAAGAGAACCACTGTACGAGCCACGCGAGCACTCGAGCAAATTTGTTGCTTTTGTTGGCATGTCGAGATTGTATCTGTGTGAACTGCACTTTCATAATATTTCTTTGCCACAGGAAATGCAAGCTGGTCTTGGTTGGGCAAAGAAGAATGCTATGAACACGCCCGGGCAGAGCTTGGCCGAAATACAGGTGGGTTAGACAGTCGCAGATTTTTTTTTGTGACTACATCAGCAGCATCGTCAGCAGTACAGCTGCGCGTAATGTAATTGGTAATGTTAGATAGCTCACTGTGTCATTTAATCATGATTGCGATGAAGTATCAAAGAGGCCCACAGTTGGGAAACGTCCTCTGCAAAAGTCTTAACTTTGCGACACTTTGCGACTCTTTAGGACCTCTCTTCAAGTATTTAGCTTACATAAAATTATAAGTTTTAAGGATGTTATACAATCTCTGTAAAACGATGGCTGGCTGGCTGGCTAGCTGAACGGGTCTGAATGAAATTTAGATTAGATATAGTCAGATAAAGCACAGGCTACTGTAATAAGTAGCCAGGATAATTCCTGGAGAAATTTAAAATTACCTTTTAGATTACGACCCCATGCAGAGATGTGAAAGCGTTAGCGTAGATAAGGCAAAGCTTCTCGGGCCCCAACCCACCTGAGAATTGTGTAAGCACACTCCAGGATGTGCTGAGTTTTTGCATTCATGATTTGGGATATGGTGAAAGACCAACATGGAAAAAAACCCAACGGCTCCTACAGATATTTTAAGAATGCGATAACCCAATAAAAAATATAATATTGATAGATAGAAGATAGATAGAGAACACTTAATTGCACAACCAGAAAAATATTACAACCATGATTTCTTAAATCTAAGTAATGTTATACAATTCATTAATTAAATTTAAAATTAAAACTTGAAATCACTGCATTCGGCTATAGAAAGAGCATTCATACGTGCTTGTAGCGGCACATTATTTTGTATGTCAGCACTTGTTTAGCTAGCGCGCTCGACAGCCAGTCGTTGCCCCGCCTTCCGCGCTCGTGGTGCTAGCCTAATTAGACCTAACTTTCTAATTAGGAATATATCTACTTTACTGCTTAAATTCAGTGTTTTATTTCATATTAAGTCCACTTCCAAATGCTCTTGCTTTTCGAGCTGTATCAGTATTTTAACGGGCATGCGAGTTAAAGACGAAAAAGATTTCTAGTTTTCACTTTGAACAGCGATGGTTACCCGGTGCGTTGTCCACAGGCGGAGGCGCGCAAGCAGGCGGCGGCGGCGCAGCAGCAGGCTGTGGAGGACTGGTTTACCCCACCCCTGCCCATCGCCTTCAACCTGCCTTGGGGCAGCACTCAAAACGGCGGTAAGGACTAAACTTTGACTGCCCCTTGGGTCTAGCGGTGTCGTGGGGCGTACTAATGCTCTCAGTCTGGGAGTATTTCCATGTTTGTGATCTCCTTGCCTCTTTACAATTTATAAAGAACACAATATTTATAATTACAATGAATTTATAAGGTTGCAAGTGGGATTTATCCTTACAGCTTTTACTTTTTAGACTTAACGAAATCCTTTGTTCGAGCTCCCCGCTGCGATGCACTGTTATCGAGATTGAAGCGTCTCCCTTACTCCTCATGTTAGTTGTTCATTCAGGCCAGGTTCAGGTTCACTCCCCACACTACGATACCCTGTAACGTGGGAACCGGAAACAGCGACATCACAAACCTGTAAACATCCAAGACATGGGTTTTTTTTCCCCCACTCATGGTTCGAATCCGAGACCTCTCGCATAGTAGGCAGATGCTCTGTCTTCTCTTCTACAGGCTATATTAGTCCACTGCTGGACATAGCCCTCCCCTAATGAGCGCCATAGCGCAAGGTGCACAACCTTGCGCTATGGCGCTCATTAGGGGGGGTAGTGCCCATAATCCCCACGCTTGGCATGCGGGTTGCGGATCGCAGTTTGGTGGCAGATGCGCAGCGCCCAACATGAGACCGGCGATGGCCAGTATTGGATATGTTTTAAGCTAATGGTTGCAATAAACACTTTATTTGCTATGTTGTTGGCAGGTGGCTTCTGGGACACGGAGCGCACTAGCCAAATCGTGCAGAAGGTGGCGGAGAAGCCCCAACCGGAGCCGAAGGTCGAGTCGCGACCAAAGAAGAAGCCCGCCCCCGCCCCTGCGCCAGCCCCCGCCCCCGCCCCCGCCCCCGCGCCTCTTCCACCTCCCAAAAAGGTCACGTCGCCGGCTCACGAGTTTGAGGCCTGGTGCAATAGCTTCCTCGCTGTCTTCAGCTCGAAGATTGATGGTGAGCATTTGCGGATTTACATTATGATCGCTTCTTAACATTTTGCCGGTTACTAGACTAGGTCCTTGCTGAAAATCAGTATTGTGGGCAATAAACCTGCAGCAAATAACCTATTTATTTTTTTTAACTTTTTTGTCTTTGATTTTTTGCCTTTTTTGTTTCCTGTATAATGTCTGTGAAGATAAATAAATGAGTTTTATCGCGTACATGTGAGTTACTGTGATTTATTTACACACAGTGTTTAGTAGGAACTCCTACTCTGAAAGAAGAGAAATTTCGCGCCATAGTTGGTTTCACAAGCAAATTCATAAGTGAAGCTATGTCAATAATCAATTCATTGGTATTGAAATGCCGTTATTGAAATCAGGACCTCCCGAATGTGAGGACAGCGATCTACTGCTGCGCTGCCACATAAAATGGCATGCTCTGTCTGAAGTCTTTCTGTTCATCGTTTAAATTTTGTCGAGGTGGAAGTTAAGTGCACATCGTTCCCGCAGTGCCCACTTTCGTCGGTTTCCTGAAGGACATCGAGTCGCCGTTTGAGGTGAAGGAGTATGTCAAGTGTTACCTCGGCGAGTCCAAGGATTCCAACGACTTCTCGCGGCAGTTCCTCGAGCGACGGTTCGTGATACTTTTTTCTCTCTCATTGTCTGTGATCGAAGGAATTCTAGTTGCTGAGGCAACATGACATAAGCTCGTTAATACCGCGAACCATTATTGCCTAAATCCTACCTTAACTTGACTGCCTCCTAAGGCCTTAGGTATCAGGGCTGTGTATCTCAGACATAATTTTTCTCCCGATGTCAACCCTCGCCGTTAGCGCGAATACGGGCGTGGGGCATCTACGAAAGAGGTAAAGCAAACAAAATTTCCTGTCACTGGCATTTATGGAATAAAAACGGACAAAAATGTCCCTATTATCGTAATCGGGTAGCGAGTAACCTAAAGGATGAAACATACCAATGCAGTGGCGACGACCGTCCATACGTACGTCCAACTACTGCAGTAAATGATGTATATATGAAGTACTAGCTGCGCCCCGCGTTGTTACCCGCGGTTCATCGATTATCCCATGGGAGTAAGATATTTTTCCGCATTTGAAACGTGGCCTTTGTGTTAATCCAGGGTGTCAGCTAACTTTGAACCAAATTTTATTAAAAACGCTCCAGCCGACGTGAAGAAGTAACAAACATACACACTCACAAACTTTCGCCTTTTTAATATTAGTGTGATGTGATTTGTGTAATGTGATGAATGGTTGTGTCGAAGAGATCTCTCTAAGCGGTAAGACCGTCAATTGTATAACATTTTGGTTGCGTTGTATGCTAGAATCTGTTATTAGCTCTTAGTTAAATATTTTTATTCTACTAGCTTAATTTTCTAAGCTAATCTAAGCTAATAATTCTCCAATTTGTATAAATAAATAAGTTACTTAGACTTATGATCATGGTGGTCATTCTTTTTATCTGGTTGTGCAATAAAGTGTTCTCTATCTATCTGTCTACTATCTATCTATGAATGGACCGCAACCGCCACCCCGTTGGTGTGTACCATCAATGAGTCATTTACCACTCATTGGACACGGAAGTTAACTAACCGTGCTTTAACACTTTCCGCTGCAGGTCCAAGCTCCTTCGCGCTGGTACGGTCACTCCGGTGGACGACCTGTGCTCGCCGGCAGCGGCCATCAACCCGCGCTCCGCCGCCGGTCTGGATTTCCAAGAGGTAACAGTAAGATCCACACCGTTCCTAGACCTTTGATGACATTAGCAATCTTCTCAATTGCTATCTTGTGCATATGCCGAACATTTAAAAGTTAATTAAAAGGGCACTTTCAAATAATGGAAATCACTTATAAAAGAAAGCTTTATGGCTGCTGTGACGCCTCGCATTCTGTCTAGCTTCACAGTCTAACAATTTTGATGATTGTAAAAAAATGAGTATACTATTAATAAACATGGTCTGAAGGTTTGATAGATAACAAAATTACGGACATTTAAGACATGGTTTTCACATCCTGTACCTATTTTGATTGAGATAATTTGATACTAAAAGTAATAATTTTGGAAACAACTTTAGAAATATATTATAAGAAAATCAAAATTTTAACAATAATTTTTAAAATGTCCGTTATTTTATTACCTATTAAACCTTCAAAACACATTTACTAAAATATACTATAATTTATTAAAATCATTAAACCTGTTAGATTGTGCGAGCGAATCAGCGTGCCAGACCAATAGAGCAGCCTTTAATGTCTAAAAGAAAAGTAGCCTTACTATGAACTATAATAATAATAATAATAATAATAATAAAGCCTTTTTATTCCGAATTTTTTACAGTTTCCTTTCTACAAATAGTTCCAGTACACTAATCACATTAAATCTCTAAGTTCGGTGTGCCTTACGGCATAGGCCTCCTCCAACGTCTTCCACTGTTTCCTGTCTGTTGCAATTCTTAGCCAAAGCGGACCTAGAGTCAGTTTCAGATCATCTTCCCATCTTGTCACTTGGCGGCCCCTGCTCCTTGACCCATCTCTTGGATACCAGAGTGTTACCAGCTTGCTCCATTTTTCATGCTTGCAGCGGAGCATATGCCCTGTCCATCTCCATTTTAGTTGGTCAATATGTGTTAGGATATCTGTTAGTTTGGTTTTGCGCCTGATATCTATATTGCTGACTCTATCTTTTAGTTTCAACCCCAGCATGCTCCTTTCCATGGCTCGTTGGCATTTTGCAAGTTTTTCTCTTTGATTTTTTGTCAAAGCCCAAGTTTCGCATCCATATGTGATGCAGGGAAGAATGCATGTATCAAAGGTTTTTTTCTTTATCTTTATGCCGAGTTCCTTGCTTTTCATTATTTCTTTCAAAGCCCAATATTTTTTCCACCCCGTAGCGATTCTTTTATCTATTTCTTTGGACATTTGGTCGCTTGGAGATATGATCTGACCTAGATATACATATTCCTCAACATATTCAAGTTTTTGTCCATTGACAATTATATCTACAGCTGTTGCGTTCGTCATCATTTTTGTTTTGCTTGAGTTAATTTCCAAACCCACATCTTGGCTTTTGTCTGCTAGCGTTTGTACCATGGATTCCAGTAGTCTTGGGTTCTCCTCCAATATGACCAGGTCATCAGCGAATCTTAAGTGGTTTAGTCGCGATCCGTTTATGTTAAGGCCTAGATGCTTCCAATCCAATTTTCTAAACATTTGTTCTAGTACTGCTGAAAACAACTTTGGTGAGAGAGGGTCACCTTGCCTGACTCCCCTATCAACTGGAAAAGTATCACCCAGAGATTCCAACTTGATGCTAGCTTTACTCTCTCTGTAGATTTTTTTTGATGATGTTTACGTAAGCATATTCTACTCCCTGCTCTACAAGACTTTGCCATACACACCCATGTTTAAGGCTGTCGAAGGCTTTTGAATAATCTATGAAGGCCAGATAGATAGGTTTGTTGTACTCGTTATATTTTTGTAGAAGTTGTTTGATGGTGTGTATATGGTCGATTGTGCTAAAGTTTTTCCTGAACCCTGCTTGTTCCACGGGTTGGTTTTCATCAAGAGTATTTGATATTCTGTTCAGTATCACTTTTGCAAAAACCTTATATACATTTGAGATAAGGGATATGGGTCTGTAATTTCCAATATCATCCTTTGGACCTTTCTTATAGAGAAGTATAATGTGTGAATCTGCCCATTGGTTTGGGATTTTGCCAGTAAATAGTATCTCATTGAACACTTTTGTTAGCATCGGACTCAATTCATCGACTGTACCTCGCATCAGTTCATTTGGAATTCTATCAGGGCCAGGAGATTTTTCCAACTTTTGGCTATTTATAGCCTTTACTACTTCTGATTTTAGTATTTTTGGTACTTCTCCGGTATTTCTTATTGCGTTTTCCAGTCTAGGTTCTTTATTGGGTGACTCTGTAATTGGCTGAATAGAATATAACCGGCGATAGTAGTCTGTTGCAATGTTTAGAATCGTACTGCGTGTAGTGGTGTGTCTATCTTTGTCTCTTAGTTTTGGTATCCATTCTTTTCCCTTTTCTCGGAGTTCCTTGAGAGCTTTGCGTGTGCCTCCCGTTTTGATAATCTGGTTTTCTAGGGTTATGATTCTTCTATTTTTCCTGTCTTTCCTCATATTTACACGAATGCATTTGCTTAAGTGCGAAATATCTTTAATGTTTTCCTTCTTATTTGTTGCTATTAAATTCCTTCTGTCTTCAATTAATTTCAGAGTTTCTTGGCTCAGATGGGATTCCCGGTTCTTATCTGTTTTTGTTTTTATCTGTTCTTGGAGCTTGCTTTCAATTCTGGCATATTTTTCATTTAGTTTCTTGTAGGAAGTAACAATTTCCATCAGATCCTCCGTAGATTCTTTTGAGACCTTCTCCTTACTGAGCGTTTGTGGGCGGTAAGTTCGAAGTATTTTCGGCCTAGGTTTTTTTGGAGTCTGCGCTAAAAGACAACATCGTACCATACGATGGTTAGTATTAAAGTTCAGGCATTGTATTACACTTGTGTCGCTAAACAGTCTCGCTTTGTTAGACAATATGTAGTCTATCTCATTTCTAAATTTGCCATCTGGAGATATCCAAGTCCATTTGGATTTGTTTTTTTTTCGGAAAACTGAGTTTAGCAGCGTTAAGTTATGTTCGAGCAGGAACTCCACCAGTTTTTCACCATTGTTACTTCGTTTGCCACTTCCGAATTTTCCTATAACATGTTCTTCTCCAGGAGTTTGAGCACCTACTTGAGCATTAAAATCTCCCATGATTACTATAATATTGTCCAAATATTTTTCAGCAACTTCTCTGAGACTGTTGTAAAACATTTCTATATCTGTTACAGCAGCTTGTTCCGTCGGTGAATAAACTTGAATAATAGTCCACTGTTTTGTATAGTTTGGTATGTTCATGTGAACTATCGCCATTCGGTCCGATATGCCTTCGAACCCAATAATTAGTTTTTTGTGTTTTGACTTTATCATGAAGCCTACCCCTCTGTGTCCGGCCACTTCACCTTTGTAGAACATAACATAATTATTCCTCTCTTCAATTCCTTCACCCACTCTCCGCATCTCGCTTATACCTAGGATGTCCCATTTTATATTTTCGACAGCCAGCTCTAGCTCCTGTAGACTTTCTGGTGTTCTCAGTGTCCGTGTGTTCAACGTACATAAATATAGTTTATTTGCATTTCGTTGCTGTTTTGTTTCCTTTGTTGGAGGGTAACGGTCTTCTTCCCCCACGGTGACCAGCCGGCTTGGGGTGTGTTTTTCCGTTGTTGGTTTATATAAGGTTGTGGTTTGTATTTTGGTTTCATTTAGGGTGCCGGTGGTCGTCACAAGTTTTTTTGAGAGTCCGACAAAGATGACGTTTTGCCTCGTGCAACATAGTTTAGGATATTAGGTTTTACAGTTTCCTTTAAAGTTCACTTGGTAGTTTGGGGTGGCTGGGTGTCTTTACTAAAAATTTTTTTCTGAGTGGACGAGTTGGGTGAGCCTGTCTCCTCCCTTTTTCTCTTGTCCCTGGATTTATCTGCTGACTTTTTCACTATTATTTTATCATATTTTAGATAGGCTACATTACCCTTTTTCTTTTCTTCTGTAACTTGGGTTTGAAGTTGTTTTCTCTTTTCAAGAATTTCTTTAGGGAAATCTTCTTTTACAAATATACCTGGTGGAAATCCTCTCTTGTTCTTTATTATGGTATTTCTTTTCCACATGGATGTAATAGACACTATAACGGGCCGATTTTTGTTGGTTTCTTTCTTGCCAATTCTATATATGTTACTGATTTCTTGGCTATCAAGGTGTGTTCCTGTCCCTATTACTGTTTCTTTGATGTAGTCTATCAGCTCTGTTTCTGATTTTCCAATTTCTTCTAATCCAAAGAACACTAGGTTGTATTTCCGTTTCTCCTTGTCCATTACGCTGATTTTCTGTTCGAGTGAAGATATTTTCGCTTTAAGTTGAGTATTTTCTTCTGTTATTGTTTGGAGTCTTTCGTCTAACGCTTCCATAACGCATTTTGTCACTGTTAAAGTGATTATTTTTGTTTGCTGTTCTAATTTTTCGTCTAGTTTTGACAGTAATAACTCCATGCTCTTATCCATTTCTTACAACTCTGTTTTATGCGTATAGTCTGTAGCTGTCAACGCCAAAATGACGTTGCAGTGACAGTTGACGCTTTGCTGGTTAGGTTGGCACTCAGCTAACTGATATGAATTGCACTTTTAGGTTATGTTTTAGATGGAGAATACTACAGTTTTTACGACAAATGAATACGTTTTGCACTGTGATCACTTTGCTATCGCGTTTCCCGATGGCTTATCTCGTGGATCTCGTGGCGTAAGACTTTTATGAAGCACTTTTTACACTGTTTTGGTTGATATTTTACGGAGCACGGTTACGTATGTGTTCACGCTATGATCGCCGGAACCGGAAGCCATATTACTATGAACTGCTTAGTTCCAAATAAAGTTTAAATTTTCCAAAGTCTGGTTATAATAGTGAACATTAATACTCAACAATAATTTACGATATTACTAAAAATAAAATGTCGTCGTCTGGCACATATAATAAATTAGTTCATCATGTAGTTTCCGCACTCAGCCTCATATTTTTTGGGCCATTGTACGTAGCAGGGCTGTGACACTACTCCAGCCAGTACCTATATAAATAATCGAGACCGCGCTACGTGATCAACGCCATGAAGCAACTGACCGCCCCGCTTTTCAGGGCAAAGCAAAGAAGACCAAGAAGAACAAGATGCTGAAGGTGGACGCCCGGATCCTCGGCTTCTCCGTGACCGCTTCGGAGGATCGCATCAACGTCGGCGACATTGACTCGGTGTGAGCCGCGCCGCCCGCCGAACCACTCGCCTTGTGATAATCTGTGACGACTAATTGTAATCTGCGACTAGCCCACCTGACCGCTATTGTTATGACTCGCTAACCGCCAGACGGGGTGAGGACGCGTGAAACGGCCAGCTCATAATTCTACGCCCTTAACATACGAGGCAATCCACTTTTCCAACTCCAACAACTTTGTAGCGCACGACTGGTTGAGGCTGTACTTGCAGCGTAGTGGGGGCTATGTCGGTTTTGCGTCGCCACGTGGCCCCACAATCCGTTGCGTTGGAGTTTACAAAACGGTCCTATTGTTTGCTTCGCGTGCGTCAGGGCTAAAGCGTGATATTCTTATTTAATGCACTAGAATTATAGAGCACCCGTTTCACCATGACTTCATTGAAATTATCAATTTAATTTTCTTGTATGGCGACTGTTGGATGGCTATTTCGTATTTTCTCTCTGAGGGAAATGCACCTAAGTGGTAGAACGCAATGGATTTTACGATGAAATCTCGCTCGCGAATCCCTGCCGTATGGGGCGAATTTTTGGAATTTAATATGGAAGGCTCTCAATGACCTCCTTTGGCTTCCGTCGCTTTCCTGTCTGAGGTTCAAGTCGAGTCACACTGACGTCGGGTCGGGTGAAGGACCGACGCCGCCCACTCATGGTATCCGTCAGTGCCGGCGTCTGTCCCCCTCGGCACCGCAACCCTACTAACTATACAAAACTTGAGACTTAGGTCATCTGTACATATACTGTCTGTAAGTATACATTGTAGCCGCATTGTAAACTGGTACTCGTTTGCCTTGAGGAGTCAAATCTCACATTAACGTAGTGTGACGTGTGTAGGTAATTTGCAAAGGACCTTCCCTTGCAAATTACCCGTGGAATAGATAGTAAAAAAAATAACAAAATCCTGATATCGCCGAAAATGGGTTCTCGTCAATACGAATTAGTTTAGTTCTAATAAAGAAAAGTAATTCTTCCTGTGAAGCAGGAAGAGCCCGTGCCCCAGCAGTGGGGACATTTATCAAATTTGTATTGTATCAAAGAAAAACCAAAAAATCTTAAAATTACTATCATTTTTAATACTTTTATTGCACTTCAACAAGCTTACAATATGGCGGACTTGATGCCTTAAGCATTTTCTACCGGTCAACCGCAGGCGGTGGGAGAAAAATTGGTACGCACGCAGAGGTGTCAAAATATCACCATTCCTTAAATTTTAATGCCGTTCCGTTGGTTTTAACTTTAGTGGAACATCACCATAGCAAAAGTTCGTATTGTCGGAGTACAACCCCCGGCTTACAACCTTCGGCTCGATATGGGGGTTTTAAAACCCAATACCGGATACCTCTTACCAATGTTTTTGTCGCTGCTTTAGAATAGTGTAAATATTACTCAATTAAGATTAAAATGTCATGTTAAAATTATCAGGATTAGATCAGAAGGCAAACCTTTGAATGTATAGAAAATGTTTGACATTAATCCTGTGAAACCAAACCTGAAGTGGTTATTAGTCTGTTAACATTTTTGATTCGGTGCGCTTCAGATTTCCCTATTACGTGAAAACCTAACCACGTTTTTATGGGATTTTTCTTCTCCTCGCGGCCTGTAAAAGGAAGGATACCGGCAAAGTGTATTTAACCACATCAATAAAATTGGTAGTTAATGGTAAGACATTGTGTAGTTATGAAATGTATCCGCTGTCTGAATGTAGGTATATCTGTTTCCTACTCAGTTTTAGTGGGTCTGAATACATACTACTAGTACTCATGTCGCTCTAGTGACGGGCTCACATAAAAGCACTTTTTTATATGTTCTGACTGACGACGCTATTGCTCGTTCAATCTCTTCTAGGGTTAGGCAGAGAAGAGTTGGTGATGTCGATTATTTTGTTACCCGCCGATTGACTCTGCCGTTTTGAATCTTAAGATTGAAGTTGCAATAGTGTATGTTAGAATGTGACAGCCCCGTTTATCGTGGCGCGTTTACTAAATCAAGAAATCTAAGAGGTGTATATAAACAATATAAATATTCTACAGAATACCTCGTAGAATACCCTTTATCTGACTGGATTAGTTTCAAGAGATGCGTTGTTGTGCGTAGAGCAGTTGCTAAAACTTAATTTTTTGACGTCAATGTAATGGCCAACACACACATGCCAACCATTATTCCGCAAGAAAAAAACAAAGACTCGCTCATCCGCTCTCATCTGCTGCGTGAGCAAAGGATGGGGCGATACTTTGTCTATGTCCTGCATGCAGGATATCTTCTTTTGAATTAGTTTGAGCCTCTGCTAATGAGCCGTTTTCGGCACAGATTCACAATGCATTTCATACATAGCGCTTACAGGCGTGGCCATAGCAGAACCGAAATACGGCGGACAAAATTAATCTGTTCTGAGCAAAATTTTACATATGAATGTGCACGCTCATAAGCGCCGTCCATGAATTGCTTTGTAAATTTGTCCTGAAAACGGCTCATTTAAATATACTTTATTTGAATTAAATTTAAAACTGGTGGAAGCTAACCTTTGACCATTATGCTAAGAGATGACAAATTATTGTGCCTTTACAGTATGGATGTGTGACGGGCCATGTTTAACTCTTATTGCTTTGAATTCACTTCTTTTCTATTAAGTCGAGGAATTGTGCCTCGAGATTTTTTTTTATTGTCGCATAAGAAAATAATAGTAAAGTTTCACCAGCCTTGGCCGTGGATAAGTATAATATAATTAATATAAATGGCCAATTTCGTTGTCGCTCTGTAAAAATATTCATGAACACTAAGTAATGTTGCAAATAAACTGCGGTTGAATCGAAGCAGGTGAGACCGTAACACTGTTATCTAGGTCTGTTGTGAATAATATGTACCTGAATTGAAAATATTGCTGCAAAGTTCGTTGGCACCATCCATGTTAAATAAGCATAGGAAACTGATTTATTTATTGCTTCATTGGAAACTATTATTTCATTATCGGATATAATAATATCTCTCAAAACCTATTTAAAAAGGAAGGTAATAATAAAAATAAAACACGGTGGTTTAGGTAAAGTCGTCAGCAGTTCAAAGTTTACATTGTTGTGCTCTACTCAGTTATGGGCGAATTCGAAACAAAACTAAAGGATCTGCTGTCGACTACCCCGTGTTACACAAGATGATATTGTATTCTATCAACAACGTACACCGCGCTTCCACGGTTGAGACGGTGCCATTTGTGAATTACGTCACACGTTAAGGATTCAGTTACGTCTGACCTCCAACTCGCTCGCACAGTTTAACATCATAATGGATGTTAAAAAATATACACTAGATGACATCAACCTTTTCTATGTCCCCACTGTTGGGACACGACCCTCTTCCTGCATCGCAGGAAGGTTGGGCCATACTCCACCACGGGGGCCAAGTCCGGGTTGGTGGAGTTGAAAGTTGAAAAAAAATTACACTTGCTGGACAATAATATAACGTAACCTATACTGAATTTTTGATTGAAAACAAAAATCTATTACATTTATTAATTTTCTAAAACATTATGCGTGTGACGTAATTTATTATTGCCACATAAGGGGGGACTTAAGAAACGGACAATCAAGCATACTTGAATCCTGGAAACAAGACTCTTTTTGTTTGGACAGTGTCGGGTAAAAGTAATAAGCTTAATAACAAACAGTAACAAAGCAGACATTTGGCCTAGCGAGAACCAAGATTATTAGGTTTTTACAAGTGCTTTTATATTCTTTCAGCGTCAACGAAGTCATTATTATTTATTACAGTCTTAAATAGTTATTATAGCTTGCTGTAGGTGAGTTGTTAATGTTTTATGTGTACATAACAAATGTTTTGTGTATGTTTTGTATATATTATTAATTATCAAATTGCATTTTACTTCACATCAAGTATATCATATGCAGTCTTATTAAATCCAACACCGGTGTATAAATGCATATTTTATTTGGATTTTATTGCATTGTAATAATGTTTTGCCTTAATTAACCTCTAGGAAATCTGATACGCAAAATCACTTACTCGCTAAAAGACCTATTACTAATTGAAATGTCCTTGCCTGGTTTCCATAACACGGGATATCCTAGTCTGTGCCCGGGACAAGTGATCGTGTAATATTTTTATTTGTGACGCTTGCTTTGAATAATTAACAGTATAAAAATGGTCGCATATTTGGCAAGTGTCATTTTGCGATCGGCAAGTCTAATAATAACTCAAATGCAGTTTGATTTCGTGTAATATTTCAACTGAATAAATTTTCTTGTATATTCGGGGGATAATTTGTAAATTCGTGTAATCAATGATGATCTTCATATGAATTTTACAACATGTAAGTTGTACAGTAGAGTTCCGAGACACGTCACCATTACGGCGGTTTTGTTACGTTTTTAGCAGCTTTACGTTGTCCATTTGTTGAGCGCCAATAGCATGTCACTATTGTAATACCTAGTACCTAATGAAATAATGTTCCATGCGTTCCTGTACACTGCTGACTGCTGATATAGGGCTGGAATAAAGTAGAATGTTTTGTGCATCGTTATAAGTTCTAAAATGGCATAACTGGCATCGCACACGAACGTTAAACATGATTATTTAAGGAAAGTAGTTGGTAAACTTATTGGTTTCCGCTCACACCACAGAAGGTATTATAGTGTAAGAGGCAAATCGTAGTTCAGTTACTTTCGTTAACTAGCCGTGCTTATATTGTTCTTTTAACTTTCCATGAAAGGGGCTAGGAAACAGTCCGTCAAATACTGTCTCAGACACTGCTCTCTAGTGGTGCCCAGCGGAGATTCCCATACATTATTGCGAATAAATTAATCACAAATTAGAGATTCCTGATGAGGTTAGCATTCTCATAAAGCTCTAACTTATTGTTTATAGGCATATCTAAACGCGGTTCAAATCGATTTCAATCCTACTATTGACAGTTTCAATTTGGCTAGTGGTTTGTAAAGTTAATTCAAATTAAGTTGTATGGGAAACCCCTCGTGTTTAAGGCCTCTTAGCGCCGTGGTACTATGACAATAACAGCTATTCGATATTTTAGTTTATTATTTATGTTAATTACGCTTCTTGTGTTAGTAATTTCACTAGCGTACGAGCCTTATCACTCTGGCGACTTGGAAGCGTGTTTCCAGCGAGGCGGTGAATGAACTCTTTTGGCCGCCACGTTTTTGTTTTCCCAATTAGCATAACTGTTGCGTAACACAATCTCTTTAATAATCCTTAAATATTTATGAAGTCAGAGACTACGAATAGGCCAGTGAACAGGCAGCATAAAACGGGGCACGGACACACGGCGCACCCGCGTAGACCTCGCTGCGGATAAGCCTGTTCGTAGCAGCCCGCGCTCGAGAAATGCCCTTCTCTACACTCTACAATGTCAATATCTCTGTCGAGTTCGAGATGTCTCGAGGCTAACATGGCTACCGCGGCCGAGATGGAGCCGACCGAGCCTTGTCTTTAACTGTGTAACACTGTGTGTCACTGAAAGAGACACAAATTTTAACATAATGAGACCGAGACATGTCTGGTACCCAGGAAGGTGAAGACATAGATTTGACAAGAAAAATACAAATTTTGTTAATGTTTTTTGTGTTCATGCTATTTTTTTTAGTTAATTTATTTCACAGTCTATTTATTCTTACTTGTCCAATTTAGTAAACAAGATTCTACCCTTAAACTGCGACTTTTTAGTCCAAAACTGCCATATTTCCATAAATGAAGTAACCTGGAACACTCTTGTAGATAACACGCTGCCAATTTTATAAACATAGTTCATGATAGTTCATGAATCTGCGAGATAATGTCTAGTTTAGGCATCTAATCTCAATTTTTTGGTTAGAATCTTGTTTACTAAATTGGACAAGTAAGAATAAATAGACTGTTTCTATTTTTACAGTGTTGTCAGATAAATATACAACGCTTATTTAATATGGCCACAACTACTTTTGGGTAGATAAAACCGCATTCTATTGGCTATCTCGAGTCTCGTCTGCCATGGTCGTACGTTCGACATGGCAAGTATTCCTAGGTCTCTCACTGTCACACGCGGCGGACACATTCCTATGTCTTGTATCGATCGGAACACGCAAACAAATCGCTGGTTTGATCAACCCTTACTTTAGGCAAAACATTTGTTTTAATAGATCCATTCCTTCCGAAGTTTCTAGAGTAGAAACGTCAATGAAGTCCCTACACTCGTTCAGCGAGACCTTATAAAGGTATAATTTCGCTATTTATTTCTAACACTAGCTTCTCTCAAAGAGAGTGTGTTCTCACATTTACTCAGTTGTGATCTAAGTTGTTTCAGGTGTTTTCTCGTGGTCCCATTATTTTGTCCCGTTAACAGGTCCACGAGGGATAACTATCCCTCGTGGTCCCGTTATACATGATCAACGGGTCCACGAGGGATTAACTATTTCCCGTGGTCTCGCTATATATATGATTTAAAAACCTATTTAGAGGCTAAAAATTTCACCCATGATATCGTTCCGATGTTAAACCTAACTGCAAAGTAGGTAGTCGGGGCTGTAAGTAATGCAATTTGCTTAAGTCAGATGTCGCTGCCTGTACGTAATACAGAGAATATTGTAGAGGTTCGAAATTTCACTGATGCCGTGAGTCGCCCATTGGCTCAATTGGTAGAGCGCTGGTACGGATAGCCAGAGGTTGCGGGTTCGAATCCCGGCATGGGTGAAATTTTTAGCCTCTAAATAGGTTTTTAAATTTGTTCCTTAGCACGGGTTAGTGCATTAAAAATAAAAATAGTGTAATATATATGATGCAAGAATTTTCACTGGCTTGTCACGTTCAGCGCCACGTTTCTCTCCTTCTCCCTTTGCTCCCTGTATCCATCTTCCGTTGCTAATACAACTTTCCTGAATTAAGTTTGACTGTTAACAGAGATAGTCCGGGTCAAGTTTCGATTTTGGAAAACGTACTAGGCTCTCCCGGAAATGTAGGAGTAATTTTATAAATAGATGGAGAAATCTGTGATTTGATTACAGATTCACTAGGCGCCTCGGATGCTTCTGAAAAATTCTAATCCACTCTTGAGAATTGCGCATTTCTGACATAACCCTGTAGATAAAGAAGCGGGTTGTTATTTATGGTCAAAAGTGTTTTTTTTAAGAAAGTACCGTGGTATGCATATTTTTATGTACCTATCTTAAAATAAACGTTCTACTGCAGGCCACAGACGTTCAGAAACGTTCTACTGGAGGCCTTCTCTGAGAGGCAGAGTATGAGCTTAATTAATTACCACAATTGCCCACGTCGGATTGGCAATTTCAAGCGCTAGGGTAGGTATCTTAATATCGCATTCCATGGATAAATAAATAATAAATCTAGGCTTAAATGAGCCCAGATCATTGCTATAATTTTTATAGGCAAGAAGAATAAAACATTACACGTTAAAACTGTCATAGGTATATTATATCTTGCGCTTTCATAAGAGCCTAATACTTTTTCTCAAACATTTAGTGCTTTCTTTGCTTAAAAAATATTAGAAAAAAGTTATGTTTTCTCCATGACTTGCGATTTCATTGGACCCTAGTACTCTTTCTCAACGATTTAGTGCTTTCCACTTCTTTGCTTAAAAAATATTACTTAGTCTACAGTACAAAAAAGGGATTTTTTCCCCCATGTCTTGCGATTTCATTAGACCCTAATACTTTTTCTCAAACATTTATTCCAAAGGAGCCCCAAAGGTCCTCCTTGTGCGAGCCTAAAAGCGGAGCACTTCTTCCTTTATATGAGCGCCTAAAACTACGAGAAATAGTTTATACCTCGTGGACCCGTTGATGACGTATAACGAGACCACGAGGGATAGTTATCCCCCGTGGACCCGTTAACGGGACAAAATAATGGGACCACGATAAAACACCCGTAGTTTCACTCTGATAAATATTACTTAAAGTTTATAGCTTTTTTCTTTCACCAAAGCACTTCCCGGCCGGCAGCAGTGTACTGGTACCAAACAAATAACCATCTTACCACAAAAGAGAATGTTTCTAACTTTAAAGGTCTTTTGACTTAGTATGGTCTATTGTGAGTCTCATTTCTCTTTTGTGGTAAAGACTAAGTGGCCGACGATAATCCGAAGCAATAAGTGTAGGTACTGAATTGTAAACTCCTTTAATAATGTTAAATGTTTTGAATAATATTATTATATTATAAATATGTTTTAAAGACGACACTTGTAAATATTATTTTAGAGTAAAAAATAAAAGAAATTGAACTTTGAAATAAGCCTTGTTTTTCTGTCGCATAATTCTTAATATAACATAACATTTACAGATACAGGCACATACATATGAATTTTAAATTTATTTTACTTTATCTATTTTACATATACCTACTATTTTTATTTTTACTGCACTTATCTGTGCCCGTGCTAAGGACAATCTTAGGAAGGAAAATATTAAAAACCTATTTAGAGGCTAAAAATCCACGCATGCCGGGATTCGAACCCGCGACCTCTGGCACGGATAGCCATGCATGGGTGGAATTTAGTAGCCTCTAAATAGGTTTTTAAGATTGTCCTTAGCACGGGCACGGATAGCCAGAGGTCGCGGGTTTGAATCCCGGCATGGGTGGAATTTTTAGCCTCTAAATAGGTTTTTAATATTTTAGATTTGTTGACATATTTATATTACCTTTTTATTTTAAAAGGTAATAAAATAATTTGGTTTATTAGTTCTGAGATTTTACAATATAATCGTACAACCTATATAAATATATTACAAGCCCTTGTATCAATTCAGACATCAGTGTATTTTATTCTCTGCACATATTAAAAATAACCCTGTAGGTATAGTGCACACACGGTACCTATCTACTGTATTATCGACTAATGTCCCATCATACGAGTACCTAGTATCTCTATTCACACTGGTCTCATCCGCTGAAGCGTGTTGTTTTTCGTCACGATTCTCCTCAGAACCGATTCTCGATGCACACATTTAAAATTTAGGATTTTTGTCCTAGCCTCGTTAAACTAATCTGCCGAGATTTCTAGGTTCAGGTCGTTCAGACTCAAGAGTTCTTATTAATCTGAGGTCCTAGACCAAAACCAAACAGTATATAACCACTACGTTTTACGACCAAAATACACTAAAAAGTCAGACTAAAAACATTACATCCGTGACGTGACTAAAAACATCTGTGGTTGATTACACAGACTACATAAAGATTGATCATTATTTGGGGCTGCAAGGAAATCCAATCTTTATGTAGTCGTAGTCATTATATTCTCTGCTTTAAATAACTATTGTCAGTGAGGAAATCACTAATATAATAAAATTAATGGTATCGCTTTTAGAACTTATTATGTAAGTTACCTACCTACCTACCTACCTACCTAATATTTGGTACCTACCTGATTCATTCGTTCCAAACAGATAGTAAATGCCTCCGGAATTAGGTACATTTTGAGCATGCAAACAGTACGATGACAGCTCAGCACGGAGGTTTAGAGTGGATTCAGAAGCGGAACACAGCCAGAATGGTAATAAGCACGTTCTTTCGAATGGAGCCTACGGAGGGCGTGACAGCGGCTGGCATAGCGCGATTCCTGCAGCTCCGGTTCGGCAACGTGTGGCAAAGAGACGTGCTGACTAACAGAGCGGAGCAGACTCTGAAGCATTGTGCGTTGCTGGGCATTCTGGATCGAGATGGCTCTCGGTTTATGTCAGGGCTGGGTCGTGGGGTTTGCGGGATGAACCGGCGCCGGCGCGCCTCTAAGAGGCAGTGCCACCGCCGTTGCCGCAGCTCCTGCCGTCGGCCACGCCGCTACCGCCGCCGCTCGCGCCGCCGCCGCCGTCGCCGCTCCCGCAACCGCTGCACATGCTCGAGATGCACTTGCAAGAATTGCCCCATGAGGTAGAATCAAAAGCCAATCAGGGCGCCAAGTAGGGCTCGGGACTTCTGAAGTATTTGAAGTAGTTTCGTACTGTGCACCAGTATAGGTATACCTACCTACCTAAACACAAGAGAAACCTGTCTGGAATTTTCGAAGAGGGGTTGATGGTCCATTCAGCTCCTACCTAACCGTCCTACCTAATGCCTGACCGGATGCCTATCAACTAATTAAAATTTATGTAGGCCGGAAGCAATAAAAAAATTTTGTTCACGCCTCTGCCACACTCGTCCTTTTTTTGTCAAAAAAAATCATACCTCCAGGACCAAGTTTCATTTAACTACTAATTACGACAGTTCCATGTTACCTATGTTACAGCGTAGCAGAATCTTCCTACTGGTTATCGAATTAGGTAGGTACCTACTTACATCAAATTGTAGATCATAGTAGATCATGAATGTAGTTCTATAAAATAAGGACCTGTTAGTGAGTGAATATCAGCCTACAATGTGAAAAGATGGGATTTAAAATTAAACGATAAAAAAACCGAACTTAATCTTCCTTTCCTTCTTAACCCAGTCATTAAGTAGGTACCTACTTCGGTTAAAAATAGGGGTTAGAAATACGTATAATATGAACCGAGAACGCTACATTTGGGATACCGTTGAATTCTGGATGCCTACTACCACACTTAGTTAGGTACTATTTTCAACATTTTCATATTATCTGTAGGACAATGCAAACATTTAACTTCACCAAATGACTGAACTCGCACGGACGTATTTCGGGCCTCTGCGGCGAACGGCACAAAACTGACTGAGCCACATCGCTGCTTTTGCGGAGGTTGACTGTCTGGGTCGACACGGTCTGTCCTGTCCGGACCATCTGGACAACTGTGCCATTTCATCAACTTCCCAAATAGCCAACCGATCAATTCTATTTCCCAATTCACCAACCTCCCATTTTACCAACTTTCCACTTTACCATTTCCCAATTCACCAACTTCTCAATTCAACAATTTCCAGAACCGTAGCTTGAGGATGTGTGTGCGTGTGTGCATTACCTACTCTTTCACGCTGAACCTTGAAGAAATGCTAAATTGAATAGAATTGAAAAGTCCACAGACTTCTTTTTAACCTTGTTAACTTTTTAAGTAGGTACAATACTAGGCGACTTTATTTCTTTAATCCTAAAAATACACAAAATTTTCCGTTATAATATTTATTTTCGCAATATTTTCAACTAACAAGTTAAAAATTATCTGTAGTTTTTTTATAATGTCAATTGTCGAAAATATCAAAAATTTGTTGGAACAAATTTTTACACACAATTATCTAATTTACACACAATTATCTAATGCACATAAAATCATACTCATAATAATAAAAATACTGCAATAATAATTTAATTACCTACTAACCTACCTATCTGGTTTGGGAGTGATAGTTTATTCAGTATCTAATGAAGTTTCCGCTAGATGACGTTATGTATTAAATCTAACCTACTTTAGGCCTCTATTTGCCACCCACACATTTATTTGTATTTTTGTGAAGTTAAATTATTGTAGGATAACTTATCAATCCCTAACCCATTGAGCGTGACCCTGTGACCCTGCCTAGCATGCAGTAGATCCCAGGTTCAAAGTAGACCAAATGGAAAGTTTCCTTTTGGAAAAGGCCAAGTGGGAAGTTGTACTTTTGAGAAATATAACTATTGAAAATGTTGTTCTTTTGGGAAATCGGAGTATTGAAACTGTTGACATTGATGAAATTGACACAGTGGATAAAATGGCACAGTTGTCCAAATGGTCTGAAAGGGTTCTGTTATGCCAGCGCAGTGCTGGCCGACTTCCTCGCGACGTTGATCAACGACATCATCCGAAGAGCTCTTGCCACCAATTAAAGGATGACTCAGGCTAGACCGTGTCGGGTCCGAGCCGAGTGTCGGCCGCAGCACTGTTAACAAATATAACATATATTTTGTATGAACACACGCTATAGGTACCGAGCGGGAACCGAGTGACGGCCTAACAACGGACAGCGCTCGGAAACAACCGGTCCCGCTTCGGCTCGGCCACGGCCCGTCGCATGAATATAGTGCCACCGAGTTGCGCCCGAGTAGTGATGCTATAGAAGTTCACTGACGATGTTTACACTAATCGATGTTTGGATGAAATAGGAATGTGAAACTTTGTAATGCAATTAGTCAAATCATCTTTAATTTTCATATCTAAGATGTCAAAAGATTCTTTAGTCATTTTAAAGTAGTCCCAATATTTGTTTTCATAACTACATAGATCTTTAAAACCCAAATAGAGGCTAAAAATTTTCACCAATGCCGGGATTCGAACCCGCAACCTCCGGCTATCCGTGCCGGAGGTTGCGGGTTCGAATCCCGGCATTGGTGAAAATTTTTAGCCTCTATTTGGTTTTTAAATTTGTTCCTTAGCACGGGTTAGTGCATTAAAATAAAAATAGTATAATACATAGATCTTTACAAAGATTCATATATTCTCCTTTCTCCGTGCATCCACTTTGGAGAGAGCGTTTTCGCTCTCTCCAAAGTGGATGCACGCTCCATTTCCTAGTAGTTGAAGAATCCTCAGATTCTTCGTCGTCCAGAGCGATTGCAATAGCCGCTAATTCCAGGGGCATTATTACGTAAGCATCCACCGAGTTGCGTGACGTTGATGTTTACTTGCTACTCCGGCTGTCAAATGCACACATTTTTTGACACTCAGGAGTCGTCTAAATGCTTCACTCGATAGAGTGGATTGCTACGTAATAGGAGGGCTGTAGTCAACATTCAACATGATTGTAGACTAGTTACAACACTAATTTAGCTCGGACGAATATACTGCATCACGGTGCAACGGTAATTGCGCGGTTAAGGCCCGTCTTTGTAATTGTAGTCACGAAACCGGCTCGGTGACCGTGCTACGGCCGACACTCGGCTCGGACCCGACACGGTCTAGCGTGAGTCATCCTTAACGTGGACTCTGGCGCCGTCCCACGTCCGGGCTACTTCCATAAAAGCCGGCGCTGCAACATGAAGCGGCGCAAGTACAGGACTATGGCACAGAGTCACTTATTTGTGCCGTTTGGTGTTGAGACGGACCGTCGTGGGGGCCCGAGGCGGTACTGTTCTCTAAAGAACTTTCGTCCCGCCTCATCGAAACGACTAGAGACCCCAGGGCTGGCTCTTAAGTCGAGTAGAGGATAATTAAGTCTTGCCATCCAACGAGGTAATGTAGCCAGCATATATACCTACTGGGCCCCCCAGAGACAGCGATGATCTGGTCGCAGTACCTATTTGACTTTTAGGTATCTTACAAGTTATAAATATATTTAGGTTTTGTTGTTTTTTGTATATTAGATATTATACTATTAAATAAAGTTATTTACCACTCTTTAGTAAAACATGAAAAATATATTATAACAAACAGGACAGTAGGTACAGGAGTACAGGACGATAAAATAGCAATTAGATATATAAGTTATTATGCACCTAATGCCACTGATTTTCATTAAATAACTAACAGCTAACGCGTGGCCACTAAAGAGGTGCGCGAGCGTGTTACCGCCGGAAACGAAGGTAATTTAGAATGATACTCTTAGCACTTAGAAATTTGTGTGCATTACGAGAACGGTCCCGTCACCGACAAGATCGGCGGCGTCGGCGTCGGCTGCGCCGTCGGCGGCGCCGGCGTCGGCTTCCGCAGCAGGAGCGCTTGCGAACGCGGCAACCTGACCGGCGTCGGCGCCGTTTGCCCATACCGCCGCACGCCTCGCGCGACGGTAGGTAGCTCTTATATCGGTTGCCCTCGCGCTCGAGAAATCCCAGCTCAGCACTGTGATTGAGCGTCTGCTCAGCTTTTTCCGTTAGTGCATTCGTACGCCACACGTTGCCGAACATCACACGTAAGTACTTTGTAATGTCCGCCGCCGTCACTCCCTCCGTGGTGTTGATCCGGTAGAATGTTCTCATCACCAACTTCGAGGTGTTGGCGTTCTGTGGGTCTACGTATGGCGGCTTCATGGTGGCCGATTCTACAAGTCTGGTGAAATTGCACTTACGGACATGGCTCTATTTAGTTTTAACTGTGTATTGGGTTATGCTGAAAAAACACAGCAAAATAGGTAGAACAGGGCTTCAAAAAAACAAATGATGCGTAATTTATGTCAAGATCCTGAAGGAGATGTCAAGTGGTTGTCAAAGCGACTCAATCAATGAGAGAAGTTTTTTTGGCGATTGCGGATATTCATAGAACTATAGAGGTCAGTTTTGGAAAACCATTTCGGTCCGCGACCTACATGAACTAAGTAGGCAGGTTTTCGGAACCTATAACAAGACCTACAGTCTGTTAGCTTTTAGAATAAGTATACCTCGGCTAGTATCGGATATATTCGTGTAATAGAAATATCGGAACTTTAATATGAAACTTAATTTTCATAACTTTTCAAAATAGTGAAGGAAAGTTTTATACAGAGCAGGAAGTAGTTTTACACTCGTGTGCTTTCGGCGAAATCCGAAGCCTACTCTAGAGCCCGAGGTATATTCTAAAAGCTGACAGACTGTAGGTACTGTGCATCAAAGCCGATTATTTTGCCCTATTTGCACACGGATGTTTACATCCGTGTTTCCTGGTAATGCAAAACAAAAATAAACTAAAAAAGTTAACCCTGATCAAAACGTCATCATTCATCAATCACGCACGTCATCAACTTACAGCGGTGGTAGTGGAGCGGTAGAACGCCGGCTTCTCAATCGGGAGGTCGTGGGTTCGAAACCCGGCATGTACTAATGACTTTGTTTCCTATATTATGTACATTTGAGAAATATAGCAGAAATAATCGCTAACTATGAAATAAAACATCGTGAGAAAACCCTAGTGTACGAAGTGTAAACATACCTCGGCGTCTGCGTCGTACAGTGGCCCATCTATGAGGCTAAGTGTGGAAATCTCAGGTCCAACTTACTATCTAACTGTCATCAACTTCAGCCCGTCGATAAACACATCTGCTTTGCGTTGGTCTTCGCCTCTGTCTTGTCCAGTCTTGTCAATGTCGTCGCACCAGCTGGCGGTATCAGGAATAGGTCAGATAAATCGTCGTTAGACAGCCGTTCCTCCTCCAAGGACTCTTCGGCTGGGGCCTTGACCGCTGCCCTGGCCGAGCCTAGCCGGGCCGCTGGAACCTAAAGACCGTGTTGAGTGTACTACGCCCGAAGTTTTTCCATTTAAAAAGCCACGCTTGCCTTGCGATTTGGCGAGACCGTGCTTTTTAAGAGGATTTAGTCCTTTATGATTTTTGGCGCTTATTCAGTCGGGTTAATATTCCGCCGCCTAAGGATTGACGTTGGTTTAATGCACTCGTCTCTCTAACCTTTCTCATTCGGGCTTGGGACCGGCAACACAGCATAAAAATCTTTATGTTATGTTTTTTGAGTTATCTATACCAAATCTCTTTCGGTACTACTCGTACGAGTTTTACGAATATGAAATTAAATTAATAGGTTTTATTCAAAGTAGCGCAGAAACTGCGGCTTAGGCCAGGTTTTCACGGTCTTACCTAGTACGCTCGGACCGAGTGCGCCATCCGAGTAAACTAATGCTTCTGATTCGACGGTTTTTGGTGACAACACCAAAATAGCCAATCAGAAGCATTATTAGTTCATTCGGATGGCGCACTAAGACCGTGAAAACCTGGCTTAAGACCGTCAAAACCTGGCTTTAATTAACGTTACAATTATAACTAAGTAGGTGTCCATTTCAAAATAAAGATCGTTTTGGAGAAAAAATGGAAAAAAATACCCGAAACTAACCCCCTTATACATAATAGTCTGCTAACTTAAAGCATTGCTGATTCTCACTGTCTTCTTCTAAGTCAGAATGAAAAATAACACTCTTTAGCAGCTGTTTTAAGTTAGCGGACCATTATGGATAAAGAAAGAAAATGTATTTATTTGACGACACAATACTCAAAACAAAACCAAAAAAACACACAAACCAATTACAAAAAAAAAAAAAAAAAGATTACACATAGCAAAAAAAAACAAAAGACACAGCTAAAAAATAAATCAACTTTACAACACGAAAACAACATAATTTAATACATAGGTTTTAAGTATTGAGCCCCCAAAATGGGCCCGACTCAGCATAATGTAGCAACTGACTTGTCAGTTGCAACGCTGATTTTCAGTCGGGTCCAAGCTGCGGTTAGCCATGTACGTGAGAAAAAAAAAAATTAATAAGCTGCCCGTGGTGTGAAATATACAATAGAATACAATACTTAAATATTATACTGTGCAGTGCTTGTGAAGAGTGAAGGTAATAAATACATAATATAATCGGATAAACAGTGAAACAAATAAGTCAGTGATATAATTCAATGGAGATATACAAATATTATGTTGATAGACTTACGGGTAAGCGAATAAAATACAAACGAGAGAAGTTCAGTACGTGAAGTGGTGACCTGCGAGAAAACATCCCGTTCACTCTAATATGGACCGTAAAGTGCGTGCCATTAGAACGTGTACGCGAACACAGACCGTGGACAAGGAATGCAGGTGCGAGGCAACCTGTCAGTGAGTAACTAACTACTACTACTTTTACATGGGCGTATTGAGGGTTTTTTCAAGGGGCCCCAACCGTATGTAGCGATGATATGCTACACCGAACTCTTACCAGACCATCCCAGAGTGGGACGAGCCTGCACGTCCCCCTCTAATATATATATTTTATTAATATATATATATATTTTTTTTTTTTTTTTATTTTTTTATTAAAGTGTTTGCTGCTGTATCTGCAAAAGATGCGCCCTATAAGTGGACCTAAATGTGTGCTTACTTTTGCAGACACGGATAGGTGGCGGGATGTTGTTCCAACATTTAGTTGCCGCATATCTAAAACTTCCCCGGAAGGCTGCTGTACGGTGTCTCGCTAGTAGAAGCGGTGCAGTGGCCCCTCTTATACTCTCAGCATGTCGTGATTGTCGCCAGGTAAGCTTAAAAAACAAATATGGGGGGTTGCGAGTATTTATGACGCCGAACAAAAGAGTTGCTAACTGTAGCCTTTGTCTCGCTTCCATTTTTAGAATGTTCGCGCCATTGAGGAAGGGGGTCACGTGTGTACGAGGTGGAATTGAAAAAATGTATCGAGCGCAAGCGTTTTGGACCCTTTGAACGAGCTTTTGGGTCCTTTGAAGTAAACAGGGCCCATAAACAGTAGCACAATAATTGAGTTTTGACAATACTAAAGCCTCGCAAAGTCGTAGACGGAGCTTCTCGCTTATAAAATTACGGATACGATACAACATTTTAAGTCGATAAAAACAATTTCTTACCACCTCTTGAACGTGACGCTCGAAATGCAACTCACCGTCAATTACAATGCCAAGATTTCGAGCTTCAGTTACCTGACCCATTTGAGTGCCCAACATTTCCACGTGAAGATCCGCTTGGTTCAATGTTTTCAGTTGCTTTTTTGATCCTAATAGCATATATTTTGATTTCGTGGGATTTAAAACTAAGCAGTTTGCTTTGGACCACTCAGCGATACTATTTAAGTCCTCATTAAGGCGCTGAACACAAGAAACAGCATCAGTCGGAGGAACTCTCGTATACACTTGCAGGTCGTCGGCATATATATGATAATGGCAGTGTTTGATATAGTGCGTTATATCAGCTGTGTAAATAATAAATAGTAACGGACCAATAATTGATCCCTGAGGAATTCCTCTATCCAAGAGTTTATCCTGGGATTCACACGCAGTGCCATCAGACTTTTGTAACAGTACACGCTGACGGCGACACGACAAATAACTATGGAACCATCTAATACTAGCAGTATCAAAACCGTAATGTGACAGCTTTGATAGCATTAAAGAATGGTTTATCGAGTCAAACGCCCGCGAAAAATCTAGCATAACCAAAATACTACCGCTACCGTTGTCTTGAGCACACAAAATATTATCAATAACATCCAATAGTGCAGTGCTTGTACTATGACCTCTACGAAATCCTGACTGGATTATAGGTAATATATTATTGTCCTCGCAAAAGCGAATCACCTGATCGTATACCACCTTTTCAAGGATTTTAGACATTATAGGCAGTAGGCTGATTGGCCTAAGGTCGGTTACATTTGCTGGATTGCAGTTTTTAGGTATAGGTCGGACAACGGCTGTTTTCCAGTATTCGGGAAAAGTAGAAGTAACTATTGACTTGTTTATGATATCCGTAATAGAACTTAACGAGTGTGGAAGGGACGCTATGATCATATCCAAACTGATGCCATCTACACCTTGTGCATTAGAGGAAAGAGACATTATAATTTTAGAAACAGCAGTGTCATTTACTGGATGTAGTGTGAACATTGCACTAGTGTACCTATTAGACTCAAAGTATGTCAGACGTGAGATACTACAATAATTGTCCCCAGGCATATTAACGAAATGATTATTAATTTCGTCGGGATCATCGAAGTGATCCGGTAAGTCATTTTTCCTGTTGATTTGGGGAAGAACTATATTTTTTAGTGTTTTCCACAAGGTTTTAGGTTTGTTAATGTTGCTATTGACATGCTTTTCGAAGTAACATCGCTTTTCGAAGTATAAACTGACATTGACCAAATGTTTAAGTGATTTGTACTCCTTTTTATTCGTATCAGACTTTGTACCGGAGAACTTCTTATGGGCTTGATCACGCAACTGCATCATATACAGAACGTTGCTGGTAAGCCATGGTTTCTGTTTGTCTCTAATGACTATTGTTTTCATGGGAGCGAGCTTGTCGAATAAAGATATAATATTATCAGAAAATTCTTTTACCATTTCGCCTACATTAGTCTTTTGTGTTACACTCTTCCAATTAATTGATTGTAATTCTAAATTTAAATTATTTATGTCAATGTTTTTCAACGGTCTATATTTAGATAAGGGGGTTAGTCTTTTCAATGTCCCGAATTAACAGAGTTTACATAATTATTTTAAAGCATAGAACTCAAGCATTGTACTGGCTTTAATTCCAGACATCATTGTCATCTTAATAATCCTTTATGTTATAGTAGCCCTTAGTGTACCTACCTACTTAACACATTTTTGAACCGCGATTCAGACAAGCTTATCTTCAAGGATTTTAATATACTTAGAAGCGTATACAATGCCCCATGAAGGATGTATAAAGGAAGGATAACCTTTGCCAGCCTAATTAGAGGGAACGAAAGTTTATGTTTATTTCTAGTATTTACATTGTGTTGCCTAATTAAAATTTTAAAGTTACTCGTATTTTTCCTGACATACACAATGCTTTCATAGATAGGTGTACTGTGAAAACCCATATAAAAACCCACCTCACCATACCACCATTATTATTGTCTTTCCACTCACATCCACATGATATGAAACTGAAAATATGATCAGGAGGTAGACGTGACGAAATAGATTTCCCTACAGACTGTCCCATATCGCTACGCTGTCGACTGTACGTTGATAAATTATCTATTTGTAAACGTAGAGTGGTGGTAGCGGAGCGGTAGAGCACGGTATTCTCAATCGGGAGGTCGTGAGTTCGAATCGGGGTACATACCTATTTAGCCTCTGAATATGTTTTTAAAATTGTCCTTAGCACGGGTTAGTCCATTAAAAAGAATATACGAGGGCTGCTACTTATGTATGCGGAATAGAAAAAATAAACAAATGTATATGGCTAAATATGCTTTTATTGTTTTTCAAAGTAATCTCCACTATGATCGATGCACTTTTGCATTCGATGAAACCAATTTGTAAAACACTTTTTCCACTCTGATTGAGGTATCTCCAAAACGTGCTGTTTGAACGCATCTACGGCATCTTCACGGGTCGAAAATCGTTGACCACGTAATTTATTCTTTACATTTGGGAATAAATAGAAATCATTGAGAGCCAAATCAGGGCTGTACGGTGGATGACCCATCAATTCTATTTTTTGACCATCCAAAAAAGTAGTTGTTTCCTGAGATGTATGACAGCTGGCACTGTCATGGTGAAGTATGATTCTGCGTCGCTGTTGTTTTGGCGTATTTCTTCAAATACTTCCGGCAAACACACTCCGCGAATTAACCGTTCTGCGATTCTCCAGTGGTATTGTAGCCACATGGCCATTAATACCAAAAAAGCAGGCCACCATTTGCTTTACAGTGCTTTTTGCACGAGCCACTTTCGTAGGGTTTGGCTCATTTTGAAACACCCAAACTGTTAATTGTTGTTTAGTTTCGGGATCGTACGCGTAGATCCAGGATTCGTCACCTGTGTAGATATTATAAACAGATTTTGAGTCGCCTCCGTTGAATTTTTTTAAGGTTTTCTTGCACCATTCGACGCGAGCATCTTTTTGGTCCTGAGTTAAGTTGTGCGGGACCCAACGCGAACAAATTTTTTTTACAGACAAATGTTCATGTAATATCCTATGAATGCTCGTCATACATATGCCCAGAATAGCCTCTATCTCGCGATACGTAGCATGGCAGTCTTGCATTATTAGTTTTCGCACAGCTTCAATATTTTGTGGCACAACCACCGATTTCGGGCAACCTTCTTTAACTTCGTCCGTGAGCTTACTGCGCCCGCGATTAAACTCACTAAACCAGTGATACACAGTCGTTTTTGATGGAGCTTCACCACCAAAAGTCGAAGTTAATTGATCTACGCACTGTTGTTGCGTTAAATGACGTCGAAAATCGTAATAAATCATAGCACGAATATTTTCACGAGTGAGTTCCATTTTTTCAGCGATATGACATTTTAAACCCAACAAAAACAAAACACTAACGTTAACGTTAACTCTATAAGAGAAAAATATTAGCGGCCAGTATTTAGAAAAAAAACGAATTTGACCATGGAGGTCAGACATTGCGTTTAAAATTATTGGAATCCCAGATTCCGCATAGTTATGGAGCAGCCTATATAATCATGTGGGTACAACGATATCATTCCGATGTATAACCTAACTGCAAAGTGGGTACTCGGGGCTGCAAGTGATGCAACTTACTTCAGACAGATGTAGCTGCCTGTACGTAATACAGAGAATATGTAGCAATACCACTCGCTAACTGTGAAGAGAAAAGCATGACGAGGAAGCCTGAGTGTCTGGTGTGTTCACTTTCAAATCGCCAATCCGTGGTGGGCACGCGTGGCGACTAAGGCCGTACTCTTTCTCTCTCTCTCTTACTCAGAGAGAAGGCCCCTGCTCTAAAGAGGGGCGTATATAATAGTACATTACACAACTAGGGTGGTAATACAAAGAAAAGCCGAGATCGCAGAAGTTTGCGGCCCGACCTGCAAGCGAGGGACGTAAATATGCGATCGAGAGCTTTCTTTATTACCTCCCGTGTTGTGTACATCTTTTTATGTCTACATTTGGCCAGAAAGCGGCTTTTACCGTACGCGCAGCGTGCGGAAAAAGCCACTTTATTGCCAGGTGTGGCATAAAGTCTATTTATTCTTACTTGTCCAATTTAATAAACAAGATTCTAACCTTAAAATTAAGATTAGATGCCTAAACTATATGTATAGACATTTTCTCGCAAATTCATGAACTATCATGAACTATGTTTATAAAATTGGCAGCGTGTTATCTAAAAGTGTTCCAAGTTACTTCATTTATGGAAATATGGCAATTTTGGACTAAAAAGTTACAGTTTACGGGTAGAATCTTGTTTACTAAATTGGACAAGTAAGAATAAATAGACTGTAGGCAGTAATATAGTCAATCATATTAGTCAATCCATTTTAAATGAAACGAATAACTTGTTGAAGACAAAATTACGTTTATTTGTTAAAATCGGTTCGATTTCAATTCTTAGGATACAATATGTTAGGTGTTACAGTTATAGCACGTTACAGTGTGACACTTAGAACAGGGTATAATCACCAAATATTCTTAAGTCGCAGGTAAACATGAAAATATAATAAGCGACTGCGTCACTCGGTAAATAGGTATCACCTGCAAAAATATAATTTGAACTTCGTATACAATAAATATGAATTTTTAAATTATATTATGCATTTCTAGTACCTATATTCCTAATGACCCGCGATCTCATAAATATCTATAGTAATAACCTATTTAGAGGCTAAAAATTTCACCCATGCCGGGATGAAAAAATTTTTTGCCTCTAAATAGGTTTTTAAATTTGTTCCTTAGCACGGGTTAGTGCATTAAAAATAAAAATAGTATATCTATAGTAAATAATAATAAAAGTCTGACCTCAATAAATAATCGCGATTAGACCTGATTAAAATACTACAAATAAAAACTGTACAGGTAATATGTAGGTAATTCTTATTTGAATATATTTGTATGTATCATCTGGACAAATATTATCTGGATTTTGCACTTACTAACATTATTTGATGTGAATATGCGTGTTTATTTTTTTTATTTTTTTATTCGTATGTTTGCGTAAACATGATGATAAATGTAATTTGGATTTTGTTTCTTAAATACATAATATATTTTTTTAAGTTTAGTGTTTATTTGTGTGTATTTTTAAGTGTTAGTGTATTTGTGTGCCCTTTTTCGTGTGCTTAGTATTATCTGCTTAAATTGCTATATGACTTTTCTACTAAATAATATAATGTGTTGTATGAAGTTCCTGATTATTAATTAGCGTAGACACTTATTAAAATGAGCTATTACTAAGTAAATTTAAGCATTATAATTGTGTATCAAATTTCTTGATCTCTTAACCTTCATGAATAGGCTGAGGTCTATCCATCCACATATCCAACTTTACTTAGTGATGGCAATGTCAAAATTGAGTAAACATACAGGTATTCCATAGTAAATTCAATAATTAAACACTCACATATGTCTTTTAAAGGTTCATACATCCTTTTGAAGAAAGAACCAATAGTACCTACTAGCCCAAACCACCAAACTCAGGGTTTAGAAAAGAGCTATAGAGAACAGCATTTTGGGTTTCCGGAGTACCTACGAAACGTGAATACGGAATACGCTGCGCTCCTAAAAGTGCAAAATGTTTTCTTCTATCTAAGTAATGGTATACAATTGGCGGTCTTATAGTTTATAGCAATTTCTTCCAGGAAACATTTGGCCTCTATATCCCGATAAGTCACATTACACGCAGCTAAGTTATGTTCAGTGGATGCAGATTTTAGCTTCTTCCACGCTCGCTGGAATTCCATATACCAGGGTTCGCACCCTTTGCTGTTTAAGGCTGGCCGCACACGCACGGTTTCCTGATCAGGATCCGATACGGAATTCCGTGAGTGTAGCGCATACATCCGGTTTTTCTTATTAGGTTTTTTTCTTGCCACTATTTAGAGTGACATCTTCGTGAACACACGTTTGGACATGGATGACGAAACATTGATTGCCATTTCACTTTTACTAGTGCTGTAAGAAAAAGCGGAATCGTCGTTATTGGGTACACCCATTGAACACTCAAAGAATTAAAGAGAGTCAATTCCATCTCAAAAGAGCACAACTAATGCTTGCGAATGTGTTCCCATGCCAAATCTTTCACATCCCTGTTGTGATAATCCGGATTTTCAATATCCCATATGCATGAATATTTTTCAACCGCTAATATTAGATCTTCTGGTTCGCTCATTTTTAAAGGAGTTTCATACAAAACCCGTCCACTCAGCACGGCGCTCGCGCGGTTCTGAACGAAAATTTCCGTTCGTGTGCGGTAGGTTATACAAAATGTATAGAGACACTGCGTTCGGGATGAAGTCATCAGGGTTATTTCCGTTCTGCCAACCCGAACGCGCGACTTTCAATTCTGAATGACATTCGGTTATTTTTCCGTCCGGAAATTGTCAGAGCGTGTGCGCCTTGTTGAATATTTATATGAAAAACGTGCATTCGGGTTTCCGAATCTGAGTTCCTGATCAGGAAACCGAATCAGGAAACCGAATCAGGAAACCGTGCGTGTGCGGCCAGCTTAATAATGTAACCTAGACGTTAGGTCTTCGAATCACTGAATCTGTCAGCATGCCTACTCATGCCTAACGAATAAAGGCGACTAAAGTAATAAACATTATAATAGGTAAGTCATCACCAACATCAAAACTTTCTCTTTGTTTGTTACACTTTATTGAATGAGTATTGATACACCCAGCATGTTTGGTTTGTTGGATTATGATATGACATACATGATTTATGTGAACCCTTAATATGCTTAGCACTGTGGAATATGATTATGATTAAACATACACATCGATAACAACAAGAGATAACCTGCGTGATAAATATTATTTGAATAAATGCGTATAAGTATATTTTGCTTGATTGCCTTCTTCCTCAACCACATAACATGGTACGATAACTATACTTTGATTATTTCTTTTAGTATGCAAGTAGGTACTTTATCGGAAAAAAGTGTTTCATAAAATTGGCTCATTGAACTAGCTGAAAAGTCATGTAAACTTATCTTTTTTATCTGCTACCTCATCTTTGTCCCCACTAGGGATGAATGGACGTGTTTTAGAACAGATAGGTAATAATTAAATATAATAATATGCGTCATTTTAAAGTACATGAGTAAACAATGCAATAGTTGAAGTTAAATAATGAACAAGTTTTGTTTCAGCAAACATTATTTGCACAACCAGTAGCACTCGCCATTCCTTGCTTCTTTTTAGCAATTTGAAGCATCAAAATATGAAGAGATTTCTAACTTTGTAGTAAACTTAAAAAAATATCAAGTTGCGGAAACATTTTTCTTGTTATTAGGCTTATGTATGATCTCTGAGACAGCGTCAACCAGTTACTTATTTTGTGTTGTTTTTTGTACGAAAGTGGATTAAATATGTCTCTGCCCCTAGGTGCTTCAGGCGCACCAAATCCTGTCAAATTCCATACTAGTTTGACAGTTAAACGATTGGTGTCTATCAGGATTTGGTGCGCGTATATGAGCTGATGTCTGTCTTTCTCGTGCTGAAAAAAACGGAATTCAAAAGTAGTTATAACTTGTCGTGTTTAGTTTAATGATAGGTACCTACTGTTAATTGAAACTCTGACTCAGTGTCTTAAATGAAAAACTAAAATATTTACAAAATAACAACGTTCTTGACACTTTCTAAGCGCCCAGGAGCTTCTTGACAGAGTATCCGGGGATGGCATAGAAGAACAACAGGAAAATCACAGCCACGGCCAATACAAGAAAGCCCTTCAGAATTGTCCACTTGTAGTTGTGCCAGACGATGTAGCGGATGGACTTCAGTGGATTTAGGAACCACATGAATGATGCATCGGGCCGACTGGGGAGATAAATAAATTTGTTAGTGATTGCGGATCTGAATTTTATTTATAAAAACACGATTCCTCTAAGTCCCTCCTCATATACCTAGTAATAATAACTTCCACACGACGCAATCATTTGACCTGGCCCTAGACTAAGATTTACTGTACTATGGTAACCAGGCAAGGAGGTCACAAACATGAAAATACACTCAGACTGAGGCCACTTGTACAGAAGTACGGCAGCCCCCAGTGGGAATCAAACCCACGACCTCTGTCCTGGTTCCCAAGCGCCTTAACATTAAACCAAAGAGGCAGTATACCGTTTAAGTTTGTTAAATTGCGTTTGAAGATAGTTTTAGAGGAATCATGTTCGTTTTTATAAAACACTATAGTAATGTTGAAAGTAAAACCGGCAACATTCTTAGCTTAATTCCGGAATCACTGACTTGTTTTTTTGTCGGATGAGTCCGACCACCTGTTCGGTTTCTTATTCGAAGACCTTAATCATGGTGAGTAGGGCGTGACGGAGCTCTCGTCGTTCGTCTCTGACTGCGCGTGAGCTAAGAATATCATAATTGCTAGAAATAAGTACACAGAGCGAGCTGGGCCGCGATCAAGGAAGAAACAGTTCTTTGTCCAACGATTCATAAAACTATTCAACATCATCATCATCATCAACATCATCAGGCTATATTAGTCCACTGCTGGACATAGTCCACAAAACTATTATATCATTGTTTATTATATTGACAATTCAATGTACATTGCATATATATAAAAATGAATCCCTTTTTCACTTGGTCACGGCATCACGCGTGCTTGGCTGGACCGATTTCAATAATTCTTTTTTTGTTGTATTTGTTATTATTAGGATAAGGTTCTTATGTGAAAAACAATATTTTTTTTTTGTTGTATCATAAAGCATTAGAATAATAAACACTTTGTTTTTGGAAAAAACAATATTTATTAATATACCAACAGCAATACTTTAATTGCCCCCGCTTTTGGGGTTCAAGATCCCCTTTGAAAATTCAAGATCCGGATTTAAACTAAAGAGTCCGGATTAGCTTCCTCCGGACTCATTTTAAAAGAAGTCCAGCTGCCGCTACGGACTGCTGCCTCTACTATCTTTAAAACCTAGCCCTGGCGTGGCTTCCCGGAGGGATGGGCGCCGGCCTTCCACGCCGCTATCGAGGCGACAGGGCGCGACATCGCATTCAGCGAATAATTAATAAATTAACTTAATTCAGATAAAAAGGCAGCAGATATATCTTGATTATGATTATAAGGCGGTACGAACTTCGCCGGGTCAGCTAGTTGCATATAAATATTAACATAAGCTCGATAGAAACTCGGCAGTCTTCTTACTCGTTATCTGTGGATTAAGAACTCCTATGAAATTGAGCCTTGAGGATAACAAATCTCTGAAAGCGCCGAGAGCAAGCTCTCGCAGGCGCAGCGAAATCTTGAAAATTTGTATGACCGTAACATTTGCTGAAAATCAGATGGGCGCCCATTCAACTTTTTAAATTATTATTAATAGATTCAGTTACTTGTTCTTCTTCTTCTTCGGGGTATATTAGTCCACTGCTGGACATAGCCCTCCCCTAATGAGCGCCATAGCGCAAGGTTGTACCATCATTGGGGGGCAATGCCCATAACTTACTTACCCAGTTACTTATGTTCAAGTGAAACTATGCTTTGACAATAATCTAAAATTATTAATGACATATCTCATATACGAGTAGGTATACAGTGCGCTGATAATGATCGAGTTAAACTCTCGCGTGAGTATTGAAAATTTAGTTAGGTAAGTATCTACGCAATACCACAAGCTAACGTTGAACGAAAAAATCGAGAGGACTAAGCTTTCAGGATGCAATATGTGCTGGGCAAGCCTACATCATCTAAAACCATGTCCCAGGCACTGCAGCATCGGAGTGGTCCCTTCCCCCATCTAGTGTGAGTGAAGATGCCACTGGACGCTGTATAAATCGTCTCATTAAGAGAAGCCAATGTTTTAACCTAATAACTCAACAACTGGATCTTAGATTCGTTGTATTCTCTGGCCTCCGCCCCGCAGAATACCTAATTAGGTAGGTCTCGTAAGAAAGAATTACGAAAAAAAGTATTGATTGATTCTAAGGCGATACGTACAGTTGTTTGCTTGGCGAGCTCGTAATAAGTAAAGGTCCATCCATTCCTAAAAATGTCATTGGCCCAAAAAAGTGTATTAAAAAACAAGTTATGATTTCTATTCCATTGGGGGGCTAGTTAGCACCCTCAGTGCCTTAAGTGTAATAGTATGGAGCTCGTTTTTAGACTACTGCGTTGAAGTGAGTGTGAATCTATAGATAGATAGGTAGGTAGGTAGGTAGGTAGGTAGGTAGGTAGATAGGTAGGTAGGTAGGTAGGTAGGTAGGTAGGTAGGTAGGTAGGTAGGTAGGTAGGTAGGTAGGTCGGTAGGTAGGTAAGGTAGGTAGGTAGGTAGATAGAGATAGAGAACACTTTATTGTCGCACTTTAAGATGGCGGCCTTATCACTAAAAATGATCTCTTCCAGATAACCTTTACATATATTGGACTGGAGCAATATATTGGATAAGGAAGTAGATGTACAAATAAATAAAAATATTTCAGATACTTATGAATAAAACATGCTTAAGAAAATAATTATACTAACCCTAAATAGATACATACAAATAATATAGATAAATAGAAAGTGATATAAAATATATATTTTATGTAAATACATACATCTATATTTAGGTAAATGTAATTCGTATCCGTTAGTTGATATCAATCGGCGAAGCTGTATCGCAGGCAAAGCAGAGTGCTTAGTGCGAGTTTTTTAACTACTCGATCGCGTTAACGTAAACTCATATTTCTATGGCATCGAGGAAGCGCCACGGAGAAGCTGAGTGCGAGTTGTAATGGTTTACGTTGAGAAGTGAACACGTTTACCAGCCAAAACACGAATAAACGCTAGTGCGAGTTGTACTGTGACAGCGTTTGTCCAGTTCGAACGGTTAATTTACTCATACTCACTACTCAATGCTCGATTAACGCGGTAGTAAAGTTATTCGATTGGATCTGTCAAACTCGCACTAAGCACTCTGAAATAAACATTTGTACTCACTTGGGTTTCTCCAGAGGATCGGGCTCGTTACGTCCGAGACCAGCGAGCACCTTTTCTGCCTCCTCCTTTGTCAACAGATGTATCTCGGCCTCAACTTTTCCAGTCAGTTCCATCTCTTCATTCTCTCGTTTGATGTAGAAGGGCCACCAGCCCTTTACGCGTTTCTGCTTGAAAATGTTGACCATAGGGACAGTGCCGTCATTCCGCAGCATGTCCAGAGTGCAGAAATTGGAGGACTTGGCCCCGCGTGGAAAACGGTTCAGATCCAGCGTGATGGCACCTGGTTCGCGGAAGTTCACTTATTAATCTTTCTAACCATAGAAATAACTAACCATTAATAATACATAGGCTAATTCTAGAAGTAGGCGGAGTAATGCCATGAAATTATTGCTCTATACCACTTAAGTTATTAAAATAGTGGTTTCCTTTGTATTTGTAAAAAAACATGTACCCATAACACTTGAGACCCGCTGACGAGTGTCGGCTTCTTCAAGTTCACGCTACTTTTCATGGTACTATGCCAAGTACCATCACCAAAGATAAAAATTACTGTTTGGGGAGTAAACTCGTGAGATCATCTAGTATGCTGACAGTTCGTTTTTTCTCTCGAGGTTAAAATTTAGTTGTGAAATCGTTCACCTATGGTCTATTCGTCTTGTTAATTAAATGCCTTGGCCACTTCCATTTTAATGGCTACCTACTTCGGTCTTTTATAAACTTAAGAGCAATGCAACATACAAATATTAGAATTACAGTTCATAACCAAAAACGGTACATCCTTGTTCACAACACGTGGTTCTTTATGTGTGCATTTAACTGGGCCTCGATTCTGTTGGTGCTATATAGTACAATGATAGATTAATGGACGGGACACGTGACGTGTTTTTTCTTCCTTTGCCGCCTACATGGTGTGATAGGTACTTGTGCTAGTATCTGATAAGTCACGATCTACTTTGCAAAAAGAAAGTAGACGTTGATTGTGATAGTCGCACGGCACATATTACGTATACCTACCTACCCATATAGTATCCGTAGGCATGATATTAATAATACTGGAATGAAGTACGGGGTGGACGAGATGCGGAGACCCAATTTTGTCACCAATACCAAATACGGGAATGAAGTCATGGCTATCTAAGTACTTGTTATTTATTTATATCTACTTGTTATTTTGATTCTGAGAAACAACTCGTCCACCAAAATATCTAAATGAGTCACGTACAAAAATATTTTTTCCAAAAACTTACCCAAAAAGTCATCGGATGAGAAGTGGTCGGCGTCCCACACCTGCAGCTCGAGACGCGCTGGTATCTTACACTCAGTCTCGTCCCACGAGAAGACTGACTCCTTGCGGGAGATAACAATCTTCTCTTCGGCCTCCATGTACTCGAAGGGATAAATGAACCGCCAGTTGAAATTGCCCTCGCCGGTCAGAGAACGATAGTGAATATCTGTACTTTGACAGTCATCAGGGCCTTTTACCCAACTGAAAGAGTACACTATATCAGTAATAGCAAAAGTTTATTATTAATGTGTGATATCGCACGCTTTTGTCGACATTGTCATTGTCATAA
Source organism: Yponomeuta sedellus (assembly GCA_934045075.1). Taxonomy (NCBI): domain Eukaryota; kingdom Metazoa; phylum Arthropoda; class Insecta; order Lepidoptera; family Yponomeutidae; genus Yponomeuta; species Yponomeuta sedellus. The sequence goes on from OW203721.1 coordinate 7,087,350, forward strand.
ATACCTACAGTGTATTTATCATTACATGTCCATTCTAGTAAATAAGATTCTACCGGTAAAGTAGAATATTTTAGTCGTAAATTGCCATATTTCCATAAATGAAGTGACCTGGTACACTATAAACAAAGAATTTCGCAGTTATATATAAACAAAGTTCATGAACTTGCTAGAAAATATCTAATTTTGGCATCAAATGTCAAGTTTGAGGAATCTTGTGTAGGTACTAAATTGGACAAGTAAGGATATATAGACTATATAGCGGCAGTTTTGAAATCGGTTCTTGAAAGCCAAGGATGTTTTTGGAAAGCCGAGATAAACAAAAGACCAGCCGCCAAAGCTGCCCTAACATACCCTTTCACGTAAATGTCAGACATTTTTTCCCCGGTGAAGAAGGCGTCGTCTTCCAAGACCACGTCATCGGTATTCCAGATGATGACCCGCATTTCGTAGGACTTGGGCTTGCGGGCCGAAATATCCAGAGGGGGCCCAGGTAGCGGCATATCCATGGGGAACATGTCCACCCACATTTCCAGACGCCCTTGTTCCACACCTAAGGACAGCGAAGTCCAGGAGTTAACAAGAAACTTTTCATCTAATTTAAAGGTAAGTAGTATGGTTGATCTCAGTAAAGTTTAACTCATTTTAATTAGCTGGGAGAGGCGGTGAAAATTTTCAGGGGCCTTCACCAACGATCCCCTAACATCCACTTAACTAGGGAACTTCTAGCTTAGGTGATTCCCTAAACCATCCCGCAACTTAAATTCTTTTTCACCGTACAAAGAAGGGGTTACTTACTTTGGTGATGTTTTGTCTATGGTCTAGTGTTGTGTTTTAGCGTCAACTTACCGGTAAATTCTTTTTACGTGTTTTGAGTAATTTTAACGGGCAATTGACTTCATTATCACATTATCATAGCTTTATTACATTATCATTTTTGATTCAGCAATTAATATTTAGTAAAATATGTAATAATACAATGTAAAGTGGATGGCTGTCTAATGATATCTCATTGCGACATCAGTAAAAAAAGAACTGCCAGAAAGTCAAAACAATTTGTTTTGGTTTGCTTTCTAAAATCTCGGTCGGTTGTAGGAGGAAGGTCCTTTTTTGTAGCTAAGAAGGTACAATCGATAGCAGATAGACCTTTAGGCTATATTTTATCAATGTTAATGAAATTAATGCAACTGAGTAGGTAATAAGGCGTGCATGCACGTAATGTCACAGAAAACATAATAGTTGGTACCTAATGTGTACAAAGTACAAGACTGAAACGGTGCAGTACTCACTTGTTATCTTTAAATTCGAAGCAAACTTCAATTATGTTAAGTAAGAAAATAACAGTCTGTTAGCCTAAGAAGCCTTGGGTTCGACAAGAAGTCCAGGTCTTCAAGACCTCCAAAGTCACCAATAAAATCCAACAAATTGTCCATTTTAGACGGCAAAGAAACTGTCACCTAAGGCTAGGGGCTCAATAATCGGCCTCCTAAATTTAGGGGTTCTCCTAGCGGCGTAAGTGACGCTTTAACGTTGGTGAAAGCGAAACAACCGTTAGGTAGCCCTTAAAAAGGGATAGATTGTTGGTGAAATCGGGCATAATCCACAAGAGTAACTAAATGAAAATTAATATAATAAATTTTTGATAAATAAATACCCATTGCATGGCCCTGAAAAGTAACTGTTATTCCTGAAATAAAATAAATCCCTAATAAATAAAAATATGGGTACAAAAAATCAATTTCTATTGGAGCTAATGCGAAAGTAACTATGTTTGTCTTGATTTCACGCCTAAGCCTCTAGGTAAATCAGTTCTAATTAATTTCGGTTTAAAAGTAGATTGAATCTTGGTATTTTTCATCCTAATTCCACGCTAACGAGGTCGCTCTTTCAGCTTGTAATTTAAAACAGTTAACAAAAAAATCTTTTAACAACATCTTTTAATGGTTTCCACAGGCCTTGATAGTTTTTTAGTACCTACCTAATGTCATTATTCTGATAAGGATAGTGGAGGGGCCAATCTAACGTAATGTTTTTGTAGGAATTTAAAGCAGTTTTCATTAATGAAACCATTGGACAGTTATAGTCGGAAACCTTCACTTTAAATGCATTAAATCGCCTCGGATTTAATATGTATTAAAATGTTACTTTTCAACTGTAATTTAAATGGTTTATTTTAAAATAAATGGTTTATGCTATAATTTCACAGATACTAATTGTAATCTCAGCTTTTTACAAATTTTATCTCTGAATTTTCTTCTACTAACATTAAAATGAATCGATGAGGACAAAACCCGGTGAACCTCCTTATCAAAATATTAATACAACATCAACGAGCTATCAATACATATTAGACAATTTCTCATAAAAAACACAGAGAACGTTAAGACATTGAAGTTTTATACAATAAAACTACCTTCAACTACACTATTTTTTATTTTTAATGCACTAACCCGTGCTAAGGAACAAATTTAAAAACCTATTTAGAGGCTTAAAATTTCACCCATGCCGGGATTCGAACCCGCAACCTCTGGCTATCCGTACCAGCGCTCTACCAATTGAGCTCAATTGGTAGAGCGCTGGTACGGATAGCCAGAGGTTGCGGGTTCGAGTCCCGGCATGGGTGAAATTTTTAGCCTCTAAATAGGTTTTTAAATACCTTCAACTATAAAATAAGTTCCGTAGCTTTAAGTCAAATGTAAAAACATATTATTAACAATACATTAATTTATTTTTATTTATATGTGTACAAATTTATTAAAATAAAAAATAGTGTCTGTGTTGTAGTTGAATGTAGTTTTATTATTAGGCGTAAAATAATTTTAAACCCCAAGTAGAGCATTATTTGTACTAGATTCATAATTTTATAAGAGCTTTAAATTTTTAAACATCTGTTCTTGCTTAGGTATTTTATTAGTCGAATGAGTTAGTAGAATCATACCAGGCTTGTTGGGGTTATACAACGGGCGTCTCTCCACATGATCAGGAACGAGCGGGGTGCCGACCCTGGGAACCTCATGCCACCGACGCAGCACCATCAGCGCCAGTTGTTCGTCTATTGTATCTGGGTTAGTGAACAGGTCGGCATCCGCAGATGATATGTTGAAGACGGTACGACCAATCTTTACTCGATTCGGTTCATAGATGGGAGGCTCCAATTTACCATCTTTACAAAGCTTGGCTAGAATTTGTGTAGGCTTCATAGCGTCACGCCATCGGTTGTAGCCAGACCTTTTTTATGGAAATGTTAGTGTGGTTAGTGGTAAAAGTTAGTTCATTAGCCGAGGTTTGAAATTAGTTTGTGATTATTTAATGATCAGTGTTTAATGATAAATAAGCATGATAATACTCACTCTTCATATTTCATGGGGAGGCCACAGGTAGCCCTGTGTCGACTGTAAAATCGGTTTTCCAAATCCACTTTAGTTTCTCCAATGAGATCGTCTGATCCGAGAAGATCCCAGTCCAAGACCTGAATGGTCAGCATTGAGTCTTGGGGGAATGTGGCCTCTATTTCGAAGCATTTTCCAAATACTGGGTTCAATTGTTTGGACACGTAGTTCTCCTTATCACTAATCCTTTTCGAGCCTAGATGCAAGACTATATACGGATCGGCCTTGCCGTTCAGGTCCATGGGGTGGAGATCTGTGGCCTTGACAATGTAGACCCGCACTAGGACATGGATGGGATCATTACTGGGCACGCCTTGAAAGAAGCCGTGGTTTGGATCAAAGCCCATGATTGTATGATCGTCGATTCCTTTTGGTAATGGCCATTTGTAAACTTTTATGGCTCCCTAAAACAGTGTTGGGGATCACAATCGGTTCAATCACATTCACATCACATAGTAGAAAATTTGTGTTTTTCAGTGTTAGTATATAAATACCATTGTGAAGTGTTAAGATAAGTTATGTTAAAGTACCAAAAGGGATCAACATCAGAGAGAAAAAAAAGAAGCAAGACGGAGCCCAAAAAAGTAATCAAACTAGGAAATATCTAGGTAAGTGCCATGAAGCTTGTGAAATATGTATTGTGAGCGGTGTCTGAAATGTTTTCTGACCTTGAATACGCCAACAACACGGCTTTCATCCTCTGAATCATCACCTGTCTTCTTGCCACGGTACAATTCAAATGATTGCAGCCATTCCTTGAAATCGTCAAACTCTGGTACCGCCTCCAATTCATGAGGGTAGATCTGAAACACAACTCTCGTTAAATATTGGAGATAAACTAGAAAATATACATTTTTTTGCTTATTACTAATGAGCTAGCAAGAACAAAAGAAGGGTCAGGACATCAACAGAAGCTACCTAAATGGACAAAAGAAATTATATCGTATATCTGATGTGTAATTCAAAAGAACTAGATCACCTATTTTCCATTCATACCTTGGTCAATGCAGACTTTGGGACTTCGTTCTTCTTTTGCAAAGTGGGGCTCTGTCTCCGCGGAGACTGCGGGCGGCGGAGCTTCACGCGGTCGCAGTCATGCCGTGGCGAATGAGCCTCCTCTTGTAGCATTTCGTCCATTAACGCCATCTGTGGGCCGAGAAAGCCCTGCCTCTCCCTCTTGGCTTCCTTCTCTTCTTCAATCATATGCTCCACTGACGCGAAGTACTTGGTCCACCAGTCCTTGCTGCTCTCGTCATCGTCAGGAGCGGACTCTGTGCTTTCTTTACGCTGCTTCATGCTCTCACGTTTCCCCATCCTCTTCTGAGTAGCCCTCACTCCGGATCCATAGGAGACGGTGGCCCGATCGCGCAAGAGAAGTGGGCAGTTCTCCTTCTCATTTTCAAATGTAAACATATCCTCCTGAGCAGCACTTTTTGCTCGTAAATCTACGTTCTGGAGCTGTATTAGAGACTTATTCCTTTCTTCAGCTTCACGTTCCCGTTTGCTCATGGGAGTATAAATGTATTTATGGATAGAATTTATGGTATGAGTGCCAACAAGTGTAGTGCGACCAAAGCTGCGTACATCAATGACGCGGATCGTCAACGGGGGTCGATAAAGATCTTGGTCTGGGAGCTCGACGTCAACAAACTTAACGGGGTTGTTAAAATTGGGGTTGCGCCGGGCGTTAGAAATTACCGCTGAATAGATAATATTCCCAGCGCATTCAATGTCTACTCGTGGTTTATCTACGGAGAGCAGATGGATTCTCTTCACATCTCGCAGGCCCCAGAAAAGTACTTCAATGCGATACTTGGACAGAGTTGGGCGAATGCCTCTTGGTACTGGCAAGATAGGTCCTTTATTGTATTCCGTGGGCAATTTACCATTTGGAGACCGTGGTGACGGAAGTTCAGGCAAGACAGAGGCGTCTTGCTTAGCTGGAATTTCCAGAAGTTCAAAGGTGGCCAAGAGTTCACCAGCCTGGTCATCTCCTCGAGTCACTTCAAACCATTCGAGTGAGGGTGGGAACTGCGGATATACGTAAGGTTCCTCGAAAGCTTTAACATAAGGCTTAGCAAGCGTGCGTCCGATGAACTCGGACTTCCCGACTTTGTCTTGGTCGAAGATCTCAATGACAATAGTGGGTGGGTCTGATTTGATTTGTTGCATCGTGCTATAGAGCAAGATGTCATCGAAGACTAGCAGTTCGTCCCAAGTCGGGCTCAGAGTTTCATCTATAACTTGAGTGGAGGCTGAAAATTCGCCTATAATGACTTTGGCGAAAGGGTCGGATAATCCTGAGGAATCTGAGCCAATTAAGGATCTAGCTTGGTATATGTAAGCGCGCAGTTGGAAAGTCTGCAATAAAAATTATTTAAATAAAAATATTAATTTGGTAAATTATAAATTAACACCATGCTTTTAGTTCTAGATAGAGTCATCAAAAGACGTCAACGTCGTCAGACGTCGTTTGTGTAATAAAGAGTAATATACCTAGTGAGTTTGGTCTTACATGTTTTTCAGCATAAAATATAGCGCTCGGGGCGTTGGAACGTAGCTTGTCAACATTGCGTAGCTCGGAGTTCACCTCATAGCCCTTTGGCAGTCCATCGATGTAGTGTTTCTTGTCTTGCAGAAGACCAAGCCACATGTAAACGTAGATTTTTGCGGGTATAGCCCATCCGCTTGGCGCAGCAGCCTTTTTGCCTGGCCACTGAAATATGTGCATACCTTCTTAGATACAGTCAATAACTACTTTTATCTGAGTAAGGGTGTATACTGTTCAAGCATTCAGGTCTAATGTTTCTAAATCAATAACAGGTTTTAAAATCCTGTGAAAAATATTTCTTGAATTTCAATGATTAGCACCAAAACGCACAACATAATACAATTTTATTTGAGTGAATTGTACAACTCCGTCATCAGAGATATTTAAATAGAATTACCTTGAAGAAGAGAGTCTGCATTTTGCCGCAATAAATTCCAGATTCATCATGGTGATCTGAGTATATGATATCACGGGCTGGGATCCTCTGATAAGCCAAGCGTTTTCCGTTGCTTATAATCCAGATAAAGATATCAGGCATTGAATGTTGAGGCTGAAATATCAATGAATGAAAGGTCAATGCTACGGAGCGCGCTCAGTTTTCTGGTACTTCGCAGATTACAATATTTGAGAAGAATTCCAAAATTCTTACCATGATTTCATTCTAAGCGAATTTGTGAACTCAAAAATGGAATCGGATTAGACATTACGTGAATTCTTTACAAATTGGAATGGAAATCTGTTCAAACCTACATTAGTTTTATATACGGCACTGTGATTGCAATCTCTTGCTACATAATTAGCATCTAAATAATAGTTATAATTATAAGGATGACAAAGTAAGGCATATTGAACCCTAAAAACATTTGGATAAACACCTACGAGTGAAACACTTGAGCAGAGCTTCAATATTTTCCATAAATATTTATAAGGGTGTTATTGTTAAATCTCGTACATAGTTATAATATAGGCTGGCTTGTAAGGCTTTTACCAATTTTATTCTCATAGATGCAAAATGGTTGCAAAAGTTACACTTACATCTTCGCAGATTTGTTTCAGCTTGTTGAGGTAAGTGAACGCTGTGCGTAGACGGTCTTTGAGCGAGTGCTTTGTGATCAGCGCCTTAAGATTGCGCGTCATTATGCCGACTTGCTCCTGAAATAATGGGTTGCGTCGTATCGTTTTGATGCTGTAAATGCAGTCTGAAATATCTTAGGTAAGCATTTCCATCTACTACAAAGGTTCAGATCGTTGTCAACCTTTAGATAAATGTAAAGGTCGACCTGCAGTTGTGCTGTTGACGTTTTTTATTGCCGCTAGCCTGGAGCCAGAGTGTTCAAAGACTCACGGTTTCATATATGCACATTTTCATCCTCTCGAAGTCGAGCTTGGTGGTGCCGACGAGCAGCGAGGCGTTAGCGTGCTTGACGTAGGCGGCGCACGCGCTGCTGACCATGTCCAGGACGCTCTTAAGCGCGGCCACGATGGTATTGTCGCTGCCCGCTTCGGACTCCACCTCCGCTTGAATAAAGCCCAAGCCCTCCTCCTTTCGCGGCACGAGAAACATGATTTTTAACATTTGTCATTTAGGGCCATAGCACATTATATCGGTACCGTAACGACATAGCTGCTGCAAAGGTCCGCCTCGAATTTAGGTATTTGCTACCCGTCAAGCTATGGTTGCTGACGCTACACACATGACAATATTTAGGTCAATGTGCTTACTAGTGACTAGTTTTAAGTGTCTAATCTTCTAGTCTGGTGGTCTACAATGCAGGGTCGCTCTAGACTATCGTAGGCAACTATGGACATTTTTTTTAAAACATTAGAGTTTTAAGTACTAACACACTTTTCGTAAACATTTTATGCAAATGAATTTTCATTTAATTTCCCAGCAGCACACACACACATACACAGACACACACATACATTCATTAATTCGTCCTGGAGACGCACGTTTCTTCTATTTTCTAACGTGTAACTTACGAATTTGTCAATGATGCTGGCGATCAGGTTGGTGTTGTACATGCGACGACGGTGGTCGGGCCACACGCTGCGCACGTGCATGCATTGCTTGTGGTCCCAGTAGGGCAAATAGTAGTAGCTCTTGTCGCCAGAGATGGGCTTTGTCGGGTGCGTGGTGCTTTGCCAGTACCCGGTGTCCGGGCTTATGTTCTCTGTGAAAGAGGCAGCAGAAGTTTAGATTGTAGTGTTCGCCTTTGAAGGGTGTTATAGGCACCCTATTGCGCTGTCTACGATGCGTCTGTATATTACGTTTAAATAATTTGCCTTAGTTGTGTTACGCGTCGCGTATTTTCTCACACAAGTATTGGTGTCGGTGGTGATGTGTTCGTGTCTTGCTTCTGCTTGAAAAAGTGGGAGGGAGGGCAGTGCATTAACTAACCGCATGGTGCTTGTGGGATTTTCAGCGGAACTTAGCAGTCATTTTTACATTTTAATGCTATTTATCTTTTTTATTTATAAGCCATATTTCCAGCTATATAAAACAATGACCAATTTAACTTTTTTAGAAAAAAAACTTTTTGATTCAAAATTTCACAAACGATGCAATCATTTAAGTTTACAATAAATACGTGGGGTGGTGACATTGTGTGTTATGGCCATAAAAAGCCGTTGTCTCAGCATATTGTCATGCATTATATGTCCGTAACTGCTTTTCTAACAGGGGCTGCGCGCGTGGGGATAAGGGGCATTACCCCCAATGACAGCACAACGTGGCGCTCTTTACAGGAGGGCTATGTCCAGCAGTGGACTAGTATATCCTGACGACGACGACAACGACTGCGCGCGACGGCGACGGAGAGTGGTCACACTCTTTTCCTTCAGTTACTTTTCAGAGTGTTAACATGAAGAACTAATATTAGCACTAAGCCAGTCAATTGCACAAAGTTATCGTGAATAAATATACTCATCTTAGAGCAGAAAGTTACATTCCACTTTTGTTTAAAACCCCAAGCATTTGTACGTGCTCACCAATATCCTGCTCCAAGTCCTGGGGCCGCTTCAAGGGCTCCGCAGCCCCGTCGAGCGAGTTGCCCGCGTTGCCGATGCTGAGCTCAAACTGCAGCGGCTTGTCTGCCAGCCGCTTCTCGATCATGTTGGCGTCGAACACGCTGGCGAAGAGGAAGAACTCCTCGGGCTTGCCGTAAGGCGGCTCGCTGATCGGCAGGGCCGGCTCTAGCTCCACGGCTGAGGCCAGGCAGTCTACGTTGTCGGTGATCTCGGTACGGATCGCCACCAAGAGTCTGCGAGACAAACGCGCGGGATAGCATAAAAATAGCTTAGCACAAGCCAAGTATAATATCTTATTATTAATAACATTATATGGGTACTGCCTGAAATAAAGATTTATTTTGCATATTTTTTTTAATACTTAGTGCAATTAATACATATATTATTATCTCGACTAAAGAGCACATGCGAGAGAGAATAAGATGGGTCCCAGAGAGAGAGATGGGTTTGAGGGAGTAGGTACACAACCATTCATATATTATATTCATATCAAAGGCACTGGCAACAATCCTTGCGACTGGTAATGCTAAGCAGAAACATTAAAAATATTATGTTCGCATACTCTTAGCGCGTACAAACAACAGTAGGTTAAGCTTCACAGTTTTGTAACAAATTCGTCCGTAACGTAACTGATTAGAGTTCTCGTATGTATAGGTTGACGTGCTATCGACTGTACCTTAGCAGATACCGTCAAATGGATAGGCTCGTAGAAAGCGAAGGTTTTCGTTCAACTTCTGGACATTAAACATAAACTTGGGTTAATTCGAAAAGTTTAATAAAAATGAGCTCATCTGAGTGACCATCTCTAGTGGTGAGGCATAACCAAAAGCTATAAATATGTAATCTGATATGTAAAAGTAAGTAGAAAACTGTACTATTTAATCGGTCAATCCCATTGGTGAAAACTTTTACAACGCGACCCACTTACGGGCATTGTCCTAAAAAAATAAGTTCTGTTTTTTATCCGTGAAAATAGGCAATTTCGAGAGCCTGGGTAAATAATTCGATATCGACTTTGCTTATTTTGCGAAATAAAAAACAGTCTACGAAGCCGGAAGTACGCCATAAACTAAGATCCATTCCAGAACTCATTCAATATCCTAATTCGTGCAAACGCAAAAGATTATAATATGTATTTGTATTTTTACGGAATTTAAAGTTGTTAGAAATAACATTCGAACCGACTATATTTTTATGCTTTCGATGCAAGGACTTTAATCTACGTTTAATTTCATTGAGTCTTTCTCAACGTGTACAATCAAAGTCCACTTTACAATAATAGGGGTTGATATGCTCCTGTTAAATAAAATAATATAGTGCCTGTAGGCACTCTCTAGCACGTCTTTGGTTGACTTGCACCAGTGCCTGTAGGCACGCCTTTTTCCGACGCACGTTCACGCTCGCGGCTCGACTAGTGAATTGAATTCACTAGTCGAGCATGAATAATCGACTAACCGACTAACCGATGTTCACAGATTAGATGTTCATCGTTGGATAGGGTATTTAACTGGCAACATTTTAATACTAAAAACACTGATATGATAGAAAAAAATTTTAAACGATGAAAATGTCAGAAGGTGCCCGATTTTCCTTGAATTTTCCGGATATTTCCGGGGAAAATTGTGTGAGATTTGTGTAAGAAGTTAAGGAAACGAAAAAAGTTTATGTTACTTTTCTACTAGATATTCTTATGTACAAATGAAGAATTTACGAAAAAATGTTTTCCGAAATTGCAACATTTTTATAAACACCTATTCCTAACCTTCCCTGCTTTTTGGTAAGTGTTTCGTAGCTTTTTAGATAAACTTATAGTTATCTAAAAAGCTACGAAGCTATACATTATGTATTGGGTACATATTATCAAAATGATAAATATTTTTACAGAAATAAAATCAAACGTAAATTAGATAATTTTTAGCAGTGTTAGTGACTGTCCTTATTGCTTACGTTAGGTTTTGTACTTGCTATAGCAACTGGGAGTCTCCTGTAATGCTAGCAATAAGTTTTTTAATACAAATATTGTTCCTCAATCACGCAATAGCGGCTGAACGGAGTTACATGAAACTTTATCTGAATTAAGACATAGGATATTTGCTACCTCGGTAATGCGTTCCCATGGGTTGATATTTTATTGTTACCGTATCCTTATACCGGTAAACTCTAGGAGCCACTTGCACAAACCCGTAAATCAAGATTTAAAACCATTTAAACCGGATTCTCAGTACAAAAAACTATCAAAATTGTACTAAACCTGCATTTAAGGAAGAAAACTGTACAAGCGGCCCTTAGATATTTATTTAGTGCGTTGCCATGGTAACAAGAATCATATAAACTGATTCTGTGGCGGTACGAAGGTCGCCAGGACAGCTATTTTAGTAAATCGACCTCTGTGGCGCAGCGGTAGCGCGTCTGCCTGCCTGCCTCACGGGTTCGAATCCCGGCTGGGGAAAAAAAAACTCAGGTCTTGGATGTTTACATGTTTGTGATGTCGTTGTTTCTGGTTCTCACGACACAGGGTATCCTAGTGTGGGGCCAGAAGCAATGTATCTGCTTGTATGTAAATGTTAATGTTAAATAAATAAAAGGCACCTCACCTAGCTCTGTAAGCGACGCCTTCGCCGATGCCCGTGTTAAGGTTGGCGTGCTGGTCGATCAGGGTGTAGTCGCGAGTGGAGCCGTACAGGTACACGAACGCTGGCCCAAACGTTGGCAGAAAACCTGCCAAATAAATGGTCAAATTCGTAAAGGGGAGATTAAAACAAACCGGTAGTTCCGATAAGACAATGAAACATTTCTAAACAAATGTTTGATTTAAAAACCTATTTAGAGGCTAAAAATTTCACCCATGCCGGGATTCGAACCCGCAACCTCTGGCTATCCGTGCCAGAAGTGGTTTTTAAATTTGTCTTTAGCACGGGTTAGTGCATTAAACATAAAAATAGTATAAAATGTTTGATTGTTCTGAACTGAGAGTTACATTGAATTAAAAACCTACATAGACAGATATAGATGAACAATTTATTTACTTTTTCACACACACATATTTGTTATGTGATAAATAAATAGGTGATAAATAAGTATTGATGAAGCGAAAGATGATTGTCAGGATCGTGGCAGGTGACAGTTTATCGTAAAAATCCGTTGTATATTGCGCCGAGTCTTGCTATTTGTTCATCGGTGAGTTAATCGACTTTGCAATGTATATCAGATTGTCACAGTAAACCATGAATAGTAGTTTTATGGAATAAAACCTTGTGGTGTCTATCTACCCCACCGTTACATAGGCATGAATTTATTTTTTCTAGATTTGAACGTGTACCTTTCTCTCCGTCATTGGAAATGCTCTTCAGATCAATGAAATGGGTGCCAATGACGTTTGGGTGCACAGGATCATTGTCGCGAAGTTGGATCTTAATGCGTTGGCATAAGGGCGGGAACATCTCGGTGAATACGATTTGCTCGTTCCAAACTGGTGAGTAGCAGCTCTTTTTGACCGAGGTGGTACCCTGGTGGAATATGACGAATTTATTATGCTGCGTATTAATTTTCATATTGAAGTTTCATAACCTATAACCTACAGGGCATTAACACGTTTCCCTTACCTTCGATCAGATAGCTACGCGTACTGGATTCCAAAATAAACTACCAATAAAAGATTGCAGCAATTTTTTCTGTCGTCTCTTTTTACTATTATAATAATAATTATTGCTGAAAGTTTCTGTACACTGTAAACTTTTTATGGTGAATAAATCAAACCAAAAAGGTTTTATTCAAAATAGCACAGAAACTACGGCTTAGTGATCGTTACAAGTAAACTAGGTGATCATGTCAAAATCTAGATGGTTTTGGAGAAAAAATGGACAAAAAACCTCTAAAATGTGTCTTTCCCAAATCCTTAATTAACCGAGCTTACCTAATTATTATAAAACACATGCATTGTACAGGTCTTATTCCAGACAAATCACAATATTTTATCGATCTAAAGCTTTTCTATATGTTTTTCATTAATTATATGATTTTATATAGGGTAAGGAGGGGAGGACAATGGCGTTCACTTAACGAAAACATGGCGTATTTTTCTTATTATAAGTATATTTTAAATCAAAATTAAGAAAAGTAACAAAGTATTTAACGATCGAGTAATCAACAATTTAACAACAAAAGCATATATCTTTGATCTACTAGTAGTAGGAAAACATTAAAAACGTTTTTTGGAATATAACCAATAATACATGTTTTAATTAAAGATACAGTAATGAGATCAACGTTACAAAATAAAAGTAAAGTCTACAAACACAAATTAGTATAAATTATCCCCCATTTGTACGAAAGATCAGCCTTTTTCAATTTAACGAATATGGTAAAGTTTTCAAGCTTAAAATTAACTTCGATTAACATAGTATTATAAAATATTTATTATTGTTAGAGGTAGGACGAATTAGAAAATGCTATACCTATATTTAAAAACCGCTATATAATATATAGCATGATTACACTATTTTTATTTTAAATGCACTAACCCGTGCTAAGGAACAAATTTAAAAACCTATTTAGAGGCTAAAAAATTCACCCATGCCGGGATTTGAACCCGCAACCTCTGGCTATCCGTGCCAGCGCTCTACCAATTGAGCCAATGGGCGACTCACGGCATCAGTGAAATTTCGAACCTCTTTACACTATTCTCTGTATTACGTACAGGCAGCGACATCTGACTTAAGCAAATTGCATTACTTACAGCCCCGACTACCTACTTTGCAGTTAGGTTTTAACATCGGAACGATATCACTGTACCCACATGACTACACCTTTTTTTATTTTTAATGCACTAACCCGTGCTAAGGAACAAATTTAAAAACCTATTTAGAGGCTAAAAATTTCACCCATGCCGGGATTCGAACCCGCAACCTCTGGCTATCCGTGCCAGCGCTCTACCAATTGAGCCAATGGGCGACTCACGGCATCAGTGAAATTTCGAACCTCTTTACACTATTCTCTGTATTACGTACAGGCAGCGACATCTGACTTAAGCAAATTGCATTACTTACAGCCCCGACTACACTAAATAGGTTTTTTAATTTGTTCCTCAGCACGGGTTAGTGCATTAAAAATAAAAATAGTGTAATCATGTGGGTACAGTGATATCGTTCCGATGTTAAAACCTAACTGCAAAGTAGGTAGTCGGGGCTGTAAGTAATGCAATTTGCTTAAGTCAGATGTCGCTGCCTGTACGTAATACAGAGAATAGTGTAAAGAGGTTCGAAATTTCACTGATGCTGTGAGTCGCCCATTGGCTCAATTGGTAGAGCGCTGGCACGGATAGCCAGAGGTTGCGGGTTCGAATCCCGGCAAGGGTGAAATTTTTAGCCTCTAAATAGGTTTTTAAATTTGTTCCTTAGCACGGGTTAGTGCATTTAAAATAAAAATAGTGTAATCATGCTATATATTATTTTTGGACACACAGATCACTGATAAATCCATCTGGCGAATCCCACCCTGAACATATAGCATGGGCCCACAGTGTGCAGATGGTGCAACGATACCACAACTCGTTATTTTTTCCATCCTCAGCCCAAGCCGCTTCAGCAGTGGTTCTTTGAAGTTTTCTTGGCATATCTGCAACAATAAAAAAAAATTGTCACTAAGGGCGCTCAAATGAGCGGTATAACCCCAAACGGCCATTTTGCGATTTATTTGAAATAATAATAAAAATATGCACATTACGAGTTGAAAATTGACTATATTCACAAAACAGAATAGTTTCTCTATCAGAAAAGTTAAATTAATAATTAAATAAGCCTTAAAGTTTTAGACTTACCAACTGAAAACATCACGTAAAATTACATCAACGCGGCCGCAAACGAAGAAACGCACTTCACGTCATATGATGCGGGCTGACTGTCCGTTTGCATCGCCGCCCGTTAGTGGCCTCCTTCTCTCGCGCCTTCGTGCGACCTGGCGCGGCGTGTTGCTTTGCTATGTTCCATTTTGATAGATTTACTGAGGTGAGCGCCATTACCCACTGAGCGTCCCTCCCCCTCCTTACCCTAATCATTAATTGTACGACCTCGACATTTGCAACCAATGGTAACGTTGCAAAAGAAGTGTATAAAAAAATCCACTGAATAAGATAAAAACCGATATTTGGCTACTCACGGTCATCCCGGCGAAGCAGACTTGCACGTATGGATCGACCAAGTCGGGGCTCTCTCCGGTGAAGGCTCGCTTCACGTTTGCAAGGATGGAGTAGTTCATCTTGGGCAGTCCGTCAGCGCGGTAGATTTTCACCACGAAGCGCGCGCACTGCCTCTCCACCGGCACGCCATCCGGAAGCAGCAGGTTGCTGTACAGGTGGAACCTTTTTTCTTAGCATGTCGATTGCAATCCATCGAGGTGAAAGGATTTGCCATCAACGTTATCGATATCAACCTTTGTATGTCCCCACTGCTGGGGCACGGGACTCTTCCTGCATCGCAGGAAGGTTAGGCGATACTCCACCAAGGGGGCCAAGTCCGGGTCGGTGAAGGATTGTAAGACAGTGGCGAACTTTACTGTCAGAAGTTATCAAGCCGACCATATGGCATCTGACATGGCTTAACGACTACCATTACATGACAGCCGTCCATTCTATCCACAAGTTCTAGAATTTAGGATAGATGATTACGGTGACGTTGCCTAGTATACTGACCTAGTTCACACCTAGGTATTGGAAAGAATGGTCCGATTTTCACGTTCACAAAAATACAAAAAATCTAACAAGCTGGTTCCATTTCGAACACAATGAGTATCGCAAACGCTCCCGGACGTCAGTCGACATTGTTGCAACGGACTTACAACGAGCCTTACTGTCAGAAGTTATCAAGCCGCCCATAAGGCCTCTGACATGGCTTAACGATTGCCATTACATGACAGCTGGCACCAACGGCTTAACGTACCTTGCGAAGCACGGAAGCGCTCGGAAAAAATGCCACTAGCGGTTGTCCAGGGTAAAGTAAAGATCTTGCTGCTTATAGTAGAAATCCGTGTAATGTCTTTAGATAGGTTTACAATTAGTACAATATAAGTGGTAATATTCAACGCAACACGCGTGCTCTCTTCTGAGCGGCGTTTTCCCGAGTGTCGGCGCAGCGCGGCGCGGGCGCGCACCCCTTCTCCGCCTCAGACCCCGCTGTCGCCCGCGAGGTGTTGCCACCTTATTGGGAAATCCCAACATCCTCCCCCCCCTTGGGAGCTTGCTGCCCAAGGAGCTCATGGGATTCTATAATGCCTTCCAAGGCACAGAGTTTGGAGAGCGCTCGTCGAACAACTCCTCCTTCAGTATTTACGTCGGCTACTCTGCACAGTCCGTCGGCGCCTGGATAGAGCCTGTTTATACGACCGAGCAGCCATTTCAGTGGTGGCAAGTTAGCATCCATAACTAGAACCATGTCACCTGGTTGAAGATTACGCGTTTTAGTTTTCCATTTGGTACGCTGTTGTAGAGAAGATAAGTATTCTTTCGTCCATCGGGTCCAGAAGTGTTGTCTCAGCCTCTCGATGAGTTGATAGCGAGTAAGTTTGACTCGATCTGACACAGGCGATGGCAATGATGTCAAGGGTCGGCCCACAAGAAAGTGCCCAGGTGTGAGTGGCAATAAATCCGATGGGTCATTGGACATAGATGTCAAAGGACGTGAGTTCATGATTGCCTCTATTTGTGCGAATAAAGTATTCAACTCCTCGAAGACTAGACCAGTATTTCCAGCCGCACGTTTTAAATGGAATTTAGCAGTCTTGACCCCGGCCTCCCAGATTCCGCCGAAATGCGGCGCATAAGCGGGAGAAAAAATAAAATTTATACCTTCACCGCACGCGAACTCACTGACCGGTTTTTGATTTGTCTTAAGTAGCCTGCTCAGTTCATTGCTAGCGCCTACAAAATTTCTGCCATTGTCTGAGTATATAGTATGAGGTTTTCCACGTCGTGCAATGAACCTACGCAAGCATAGAATGAATGCGTCGGTACTCATGTCGCTTACGATTTCCAAGTGAACAGCTTTAGTGCCGAAGCAAACAAAGATACATAAATAACATTTTGAGGTTCTTGCGCCTCTACCTTTTCTGTTAAGAATGAGAAATGGTCCAGCAAAATCGGTGCCACAAGTTTCAAAGGGTAGAGCGGGGGTCACACGAGGTTTAGGTAAGTTACCCATTATTTGGAGTAAAGGTTTAGCTTTAAATCGTTGACAGCGAACACACAATCTTACAGTAGCAGATGCTAAAACCTTTCCACCAGTAGGCCAAAACTGTTCTCGAATAGAGCTCAACAGTTGTTGAGGACCGCAATGAAGAAGTCGAAGGTGTTCTCTTTCGAACAAAAGTTTTGTAAATTTGTGTTTAGGATGTAATAAGATGGGACGTTTTTTCTCATAAGGACAGTGTGACGCGCTGTCAATACGACCACCCACGCGCAGCACACCGTGATTGTCCAAGAACGGGTTTAAAGAGAGAACATAAGATTTCGAATCCAACGGTTTCTTATTTTCAAGTGACTGTATTTCTTTAGAAAAGAATTCTCTTTGTGAAGCTTTGGCCAACATGGAAAGTGAGTCATGTAATTCAGAGCAGGTAAGTTCACCAATTACTTTAGCTTTATTCTTTTTTGCATTATTTAAGAACCTTAATACATATGCAAATATTCTTTGTAGTTTATAAAGTTTAGAGTATTTTTCAAAAGGTATCTCGTAATTATGTAGGATTTTAGTGTTTAAGCTTATTTTTGTTTCAGGTAACGTCACAGGAGTACATTTTGATGGTGGCCATTCATCTTCAGATTTTAACAAGAAATAAGGACCATGCCACCAAAATTGATTTCCAGAGAGGAAGCGCGGTTGAATACCTCTAGAGTCCATGTCGGCTGGATTCAATTCCGTAGGTACGTGACGCCATGCATTTTTATCAGTAAGATCACGAATTTGTTCAACCCTATTAGATACGTAAGTGTTAAGAGTTTTGGGTTCAGTGTGTAACCATCCTAAAACTATGGTGGAGTCTGTCCAAAATATTGAACGAGAAATAGCAATTTTTAGCGATAGCAAAACCTTGGCATAAAGTTTTGCTCCAAGCAGTGCACCCAGTAGTTCAAGGCGGGGTATAGTTTCAGTTTTCAATGGGCTGACCCTAGTTTTGGCGCACAACAGGTTGACAGATTGTGTGCCCTTAGCATTGGTAGATTTTAAGTAAATGCATGCACCATAGGCGTCTTGGGACGCGTCAGTGAAGCAGTGGATCTCTATTTCTGTGGGAGCTTCGCAAAGGGTATACCTCGGTATTTTTATGTTTTGAAAGTGTTGAGTGTCGTTATAAAAGTCAAGCCAAGAGTTTCTGATGTCATCAGGTAGATTGTCATCCCAGTCTAGTTTATTTAACCAAAGCTTCTGCAGAATAATTTTATGGAATATCGTGCAAGCTGACAGAAGGCCAAGTGGGTCGAAGATCTTGCAAGAGTTTGACAGGATAGAACGCTTCGTAACTTTGGCAATGTTTTGGGCATCGACAGAAAAGCTTAATGTGTCAGAATCAGGTGTCCATTTTAACCCTAGCACAGAGGATTCCTTGCTGAAGTCTTGAGACTGGCTAATAGACGGAATATCGTCAAGAATTTCGGGAATATTAGTGCGAAATTTCCGCAGCGGGAAGCAGCCTTCAGTGAGTTTTTCAGTAACTCCTTTGATAGTAGCCTTTAAAACTGATTTAGAATCCGAACCAGTGTTGAGGTCATCAACATAGAAATCATTTTTTATGGTATTGGCCACAGCTTCATCCGTACATTCAGATGCGAGTTGTACTAGACATCTAGTACTAAGATAAGGGGCTGAAGCTGTCCCATAAGTTAGAGTATTTAGTTGCAAAACGTTGAGGGGCTGACTCTCATCTTGTCTCCAGAGGATTCGTTGCAGGTGACGTTGAGATTTATCTACTGAAACCTGCCTGTACATTTTTTCAATGTCAGCTGTTACTACGTAAGCATACTGACGAAAGCGAAGTAGTATTGTCATTAGATCATTCTGGACGACTGGCCCAACAAGTTGAACGTCATTTAGTGACTTTCCAGAAGTAGTCTTGCAAGAAGCGTCAAAGACTACTCTAAGCCGAGTAGTTTCGCTGTTTTGGCGAATAACAGGATGGTGAGGGATATAGTAGCTGAAGTTGTGATCATTTATCGGACCCAAGTTAGTTAGGTGTCCTAATTGCTCATATTCTTCAATGAAATTTGCATAGTCCGATTTGATATCGCATTTTGCAAGTTTTCTTTCTAAGTTGTAGAAACGCTTCTTAGCGTGTTGATAAGAGTCACCGAGAGCACATTCGGGAGGCTCGCTAAAGGGGATTTGTACCGAAAATCGACCGTCCTCTAGACGGGTAGTATGAGTAGCAAAATGATTTTCACAATCCTCTTCCTCCTTAGAGAGCTTTACTTTAGATGGAGAAAAGGGAACATCTTCCAATTCCCAAAATCTTGCCACAGAGTCCTTTATCTCTTGGCAGAAGTATGAATTAGTACGAGAGACCAGGCCTTGGCCCGTTGGCCCTGATACTAGCCAACCCAACTTGGACTCTTGTAAAGTGGGCAGATTTTTACCCAGTTTAATTTGTTTTGAGGCAATTATATCCCAAAATACATCCGCACCTAGTAAAATATCGATATCTGAGGGGCGATAGAAACTTGGGTCTGCCAATTCTAGATGAGGCAGGTTCAATCTCGAAGGATCTACCTCTACACTAGGTAGCATTCCAGTAATGTGCGGTATCACCACACAAGTAACCTTGAATTGGTAAGAGTTGATGCGTGACTTCAGAGTCACATCGCAAGTTTGAGTAGTATTAGTCACTTTATTATTTAGACCAGCTATAGACATCGTGGTGTCGGAACAAGAAAGATTTAATTTTTTTTGTATTTTTTCAGATACGAAGGAAGATTGAGAGCCATTATCCAGGAGAGCCCGCACACTGTAAGTTTTGTTAGTTCTTTTATCGAGCAGATCAACTTCAGCAGTACACAATAGAACTTGTCCGGGTGTCACCACAGACAAGGAAGTGGAATCAGTAGTAGTAGCCTGCATATTGGCAGTAGGAGCCATTATGTCAGTAGAATGGGCATGTAGATCGCGAGTAGGGGCCCGAACGCAGTTGGGATGGGCCTGTAAATCTTGAGTAGGGGCCGACTCAGAGTTGAGATGGGACTGTAGTTCGTGAGTAGGGGCCCGACTACACTTGAGATGGGCCTGTTGATCTTGCGTAGAGGCCCGGCCACAGTTGTTATGTACCTGTGCGCCAGGACGACTAGGAGCTTGCATAGTGACAGCAGATAAGTGAGTAGGTGCAGCTCCCTGAGAAGGCACTGAAGCAGAGGTACTAGGTTCATGACCCGCAGGTAGGTGAGAGTAGAGTTGTTTGTGCAATAACAAATTATGTTTTCTTTTACAGAGCATGCAAGGAGTGTGTCTGCAGTTGGCAGCAAAATGGCCTGGACGAAGGCAGTTAAGGCACAATTTGTGCTTTGAGACTTCATTAAATCTCTCTTCTAAGGACATAGCCTTAAATTTATCACACTTGTATACAAGGTGATCCTTAGAACAGATAAAGCAAGTGGCCAGACTTGAGTTTGTCACAAAGGCTGACTTAATAAAGGGTTTTCTTTCAGTTTTAGTTTCAGTGGGCCTATGGCCTTTATTACCATGTAATGTTTCTAGTATGTCAGCACGGTGACGAAGAAAATCAATAAAGTTTTTTAAAGACCAAGTACAGTCAGCATTACCTTTTTGCTCCTCCCATTTGGCACAAGTGGCACCGTCTAGCTTTGACACCATCATAAAGATAATTAAAGAATCCCAATGATCAGTGGGTTCGTTTAACGCATTGAGAGCTTGTAGGTTTTTTGTGAAATAATCTATCATGAAGCGCAGGGATTTAAATGACTCTTTGATGATAGGTTCAAAGGTGAAAAGAGCCCTTAAATGATTGTTTATTAATAATCTGTTGTTATTATAGCGATCAACAAGCAGCTCCCAAGCCAACTTATAGTTGCGAGCATTGAATTCCAGTGATTTTATAACATTTAGTGCTTCTTTCTCTAGAGAAGACCGCAAATAGTGAAACTTGTTAATATCAGGAATGGAACTGTTGCTGTTCACTAGAGAATCAAAAGTATCCCTGAACTCCATCCATTTGGCATAATGCCCATCAAATGAAGGCAGCTGAATGGTTGGTAGCCTTACATTGCCAGAGTTATGGTTGGAATTAGAAGAAGTTTCATGCAGATTAGTTTTAGTATTTCTTTCAATTAACCCTTGAGCAATAACAATCTTTGAGCAGAATTCACTCTCAATGTTTTCATTTTCTCCTATCTGATCAATATCTAAAATCTCAATATTATTTTTTAAGTCATCAAATCGATTCAACAAGTCCTTAAATCTTGTTAACTTTAGTTCAAGTTCAGAAAGTAGCTCTTTAGAAAAGTTTTCTTCTTTTTCAATCAGTTCAATAGTGTCCAAGTACTTAGAAAAGGTTGTTATTCTTCCCTTAATAGCAGTGCGTTGGCGAATAAGCTGTTCCAAGGAAACCGCCATGTTTCAAATTGTACCTTCCTACTTATTTAGTAATAGCAAATCAAATATCAGTAAGTAGTCTCTGTATGTAGGTGGCAATGTGGCAAAAGATAGTAGGTAGGCACAGCAACAAACCAAACAGACCAACAAGTACAAAATAAGTTCAAACCGTGCAGGCCGCTGTAACAGCGGCAAGTGAAGTAACTCAGTCAGCAGCTCACGCGCGATGCCGGCCCTTTCCAGTAAGCAGCTAGCACTCACGCACTCAGCAGAACCCAAGAAGCAGAGGTCTCGACGACGCGAAGACCTAGAAGTGTTAGTACTTTAGCAATATGCAAAGCTTTACAAAAATCGTCCTCAGACGCAGTAGAATAGTAGACTATGAACTTCGAAGTTTTAAGAGTTTTTTATGCTTTAGTTCAACAGCTTGACTATGCAGTAAAGTAGGTAAGTAGTAGCTTAGATAAACCTATCTTTTCATCAAGAGTAGGCAAATAGTAATACTCGTAGTTATTCTCAGATTTTAGTAATAGGCCCTTTTTAGTATAATAGACATCAACAAGACAAGAGAGGCACCTATTTTAGTTAGTAGCTAGGTAGTAGACCAAATTCAGTAGTAGGTATTTTACCTTTCAGATAAATAGTTACAGCAAGAAAACACACATTTGTGTTTACCTAAGTAGAATTTAAGAAT
This sequence comes from Yponomeuta sedellus, assembly GCA_934045075.1. NCBI lineage: Eukaryota > Metazoa > Arthropoda > Insecta > Lepidoptera > Yponomeutidae > Yponomeuta > Yponomeuta sedellus. Next base: position 7,109,595 of record OW203721.1, read on the forward strand.
CTGACTCCATGAATAGAAAAGTAACGTGAGAATGCGTACCTTGGAGTGAAATAGAAGAGTGCGGTGGCGAGCTATGGAAGTAGGAAGGTAGGTAACTTACAAGGCATTAGGCAACCATGAACACCGATAACGCGTAATTACGTCACACTTTGCACACCGGTAGGTATTTCCTTCGAACTCCCAAACGACCAAGCCTGGCTACGTAGTAGATGTTCTAGAAGTTTGACCCGCGACGACGCCCGGAGGTAGGTAGGTAGCTCGTATCGTCAGATTCGTCCGTCGTCGTTCGCTGATAGTAGGTACTTAGGCGATCACGTAGATATTTAGGTAGGTTGCGTCTGCGTTCAAGCGAAGGTGGTAGGTACACGGTTTCTCACGTCGTTGTACAGTGCAGCAAGATGAAACAGGAACGTTGCGTTGAGAGTAGAAAGACGAATTTCTTCTTAGTAGTATCACGTCGGGGTCACCAATATGTCCAGGGTAAAGTAAAGATCTTGCTGCTTATAGAAGAAATCCGTATAATGTCTTTAGATAGGTTTACAATTAGTACAATATAAGTGGTAATATTCAACGCAACACGCGTGCTCTCTTCTGAGCGGCGTTTTCCCGAGTGTCGGCGCAGCGCGGCGCGGGCGCGCACCCCTTCTCCGCCTCAGACCCCGCTGTCGCCCGCGAGGTGTTGCCACCTTATTGGGAAATCCCAACACGGTAGTCACGGGACGGTCACCCATCCTGCACCTGACCGCGCCTGTTGTTGCTTAACTCAAGTGATAAGTAAGTAGATTCCAATAACTCGGTTCGGCTAGGCCACGAGCGCTTCTCGCAACAACGTTAGAGACTAGTTAATTGTTGCCCAGGGTGCGCCAGACGTACGGGCTCTGTGAGTAGGTACGTCGTACGGGCTGGCTTCTTTCATGCACACCCATACACGGGTGGGATGAAAATTGTTGTTCTTGTGCTTTACTTGACTATTATTATTAGGGTTTATATTAGAATAATAATAACGTCCAAAAAACACAAACCCTAGTTCTGGTCCCAAACTAAGATACTCATGGTAACCAAGCAATGACATCACAAACATGCTGCTCCGACTCTCCAAGGTTTGCTGGAAGAAATCTCTTACAGAGATAAGCTCGCCTTTGTACGTTTACGTTTACTTATGTAATGTTTCGTGTGCAATAAAAGTATAATAATTAATGTAAATGCACCCAAATTGGGGCCATTTGTACAAATGTACGGCGGCGTCCAGTGGAAATCGATCCACGACGTTTATCATGGTAATCAGACGTAATACTGCTAGACCAACGTAGCAGTCATATAGAGAAGGTATTACAACATCAGGGCTCCGAAATCAGATTCTTCAGGACACTCGGCAATAGAATGTTAATAATTATGAAGCAAATAAGAGTGGCTAAGTGAGGTGCCGGCTTTCAAGGTTAACTTCGTAAAATGCTTGACAGGTAACTCGACTAAATGAGTGCCACTCCGTCTGGTCGATTTCGGGACTTATTTGGGGGACGACAGATACGACTTAGAATTTCATCGGACTATACTGATTTAGGCAAATAAAAAAAGGAATATGCTGCTACATATCCATCGCAGTCATCCCGACTGTAGGGATTTTCGTTCAAGTTATTGTTGTTCCATAACACATAACAAAAAAAATCACTTAGAAACTTGTATTTTAGTTGTATACGAAGGAAAATGAACTATCTAACTTTAAAATCAAGTTACAATGTTAAATTCTTGTCCGGATATTTCCTTGTGCGCTCACAACGTTATTTAATAAATAGCACTGCAGTGTCCGCTACTGTTCTCGTGGAAATTAATAAGTCTATAGCTAATACCCCTCCTAAATACAGGTATAAGAATTTTTGAAATCGGATAAGTAGATAAGTAAGTACCCCCTACATACAAACTTACTTCTCCTCTGTTTAATCTAATATATAAGAGGGCTGCTACCTATGTATGCGGAATAGAAAAAATAAACAAATGTATATGGCTAAATATGCTTTTATTGTTTTTCGAAGTATTCTCCACTATGATCGATGCACTTTTGCATTCGATAAAACCAATTTGAAACCTTTTTCCACTCTGATTGAGATATCTCCAAAACGTGCTGTTTGAACGCATCTACGGCATCTTCAGGGGTCGAAAATCGTTGACCACGTAATTTATTCTTTACATTTGGGAATAAATAGAAATCATTGGGAGCCAAATCAGGGATGTACGGTGGATGTCCCATCAATTCTATTTTTTGACCATCCAAAAATGTAGTTGTTTCCTGAGATGTATGACATCTGGCATTGTCGTGGTGAAGTATGATTCTGCGTCGCTGGTTGTTTTGGCGTATTTCTTAAAATACTTCCGGCAAACAAATGGTCGTGTACCACTCCGAATAACCGTTCTGCGATTCTCCAGTGGTATTGTAGCCACATGGCCATTAATACCAAAAAAGCAGGCCACCACTTGCTTTACAGTGCTTTTTGCACGAGCCACTTTCGTAGGGTTCGGCTCATTTTGAAACACCCAAACTGTTGATTGTTGTTTAGTTTCGGGATCGTACGCGTAGATCCAGGATTCGTCACCTGTGTAGATATTATAAACAGATTTAGAGTCGCCTCCGTTGAATTTTTTTAAGGTTTTCTTGCACCATTCGACGCGAACATCTTTTTGATCCTGAGTTAAGTTATGCGGGATCCTACGCGAACAAATTTTTTTTACAGACAAATGTTCATGTCATATCCTATGAATGCTCCTCATATGCCCAGAATAGCCTCTATCTCGCGATACGTAACATGGCGGTCTTGCATTATTAGTTTTCGCACAGCTTCAATATTTTGTGGCACAACCACCGATTTCCGGCGACCTTCTTTAACTTCGTCCGTGATACGTACGTCCGTACCGCTATAGCTCGTCGCGGAATCGAACCATCGACCAACACATCCGCGACGCGTGGAGTTCCGTCCTCCCCAAATAGCAACTTTAAAATGCGCCCCGGCGCCAAAACAAGGATGGCCAATTGGCCTCCTTCAAAAGTACCAAATCCCCTTCCCTAGAAGGCTCAGTCCTGTCTGTCCACTTCACTCTTTGCTGCAACAGATGCAGGTATTCAACCGACCAACGATTCCAAAAGTCCTGGCCCATTTGTTGCAACATTTGAAAACGTGACAACCGTGACGTACGTTCATCCCTCCATGGGTATTCTGGCAGCGCAGTAAGTGGCTGCCCAATCAAAAAATGACCAGGAGTCAGGACCTTTAGATCGTTTGGATCAGGGGACAGAGAGGACGAGAATTGAGGACCGCCCCTACTTTACAAAATACAGTGGCAAGCTCCTCAAACGTCACGTCCGATCACGCGGCAGATATGAGTCTTCGCTGACTTGACGGCAGTTTCAAAGAAAAAAACCTCCCCAGTGGGGGCAATTTGGGGGACTAAACCGCCAAGTTACCCCTTTCCGAGCGAGGATTTGACTTAAACTATCACCATTATTTTCTAAAAATACATAAACATCCTTTAGATAGTTTATGGTACCCTTGTAGTTTGAGCCATTGTCGGAGCGAATAAGTGAGGGCAAGCCTCTGCGCGACACGTAACGATGGACGATGGATGGAAGAGGACGCTTCGAATGACTCTCCGAGCAGACAATATCCAAAACTCCCGTTGTAGGATAGCTAATAATGCGCCACATCCGGCGTGGGCATTACGAATGTGTCGATCCGACACCAAGAGCTTTACCAAAGGTCCATCCTTTGGTAACAGCAAGGGGTGGCGACTTCCGTAAGACAGGTCAGCTTTCCGAAGCCGACCCCCAACACGCAAAAGTCCCTCCAAATCCGTAAAGGGATTTAACCTGGCGACCGCTCCCTTGAGCTTGGCGCGCAGCGGTATCTAAAGTTCGCGCAGAATCTTAAGTTCAGTATAATGTCCACGACATCCTTGTGCAACTTGGGACCGGAATGCAAGCACTGATTCAATGACACCCATGTCGACGTGGGGGCTGAGCCGTTAAACACGGTCCTCAGCTTACCTGATGACGCCTTCACCACCGCATGCTGAGTCAAGAAATAATGCTCAGTTGAGCTCCAATCAACTCGAGCCGGAGACATATGGCCCAATGCCTCGTACTCAAACTCGATGTACTTCTCGCGAAGAACGGGGTCACGCCGCATGCGCCGCTCCATTGCCAGCAGTCGTTTCTCCGCCAGTGTCGTTTCTCTCGAACAGGAGAAGAAGCAATAAACGGTAACCTAGTTACAAATTGACTAGACATCAGCCGCAACGTATTGGCTTGATAAAAAGCCTCACACTTCTCATGGTCCGGATCCACCCTTGGAACCATGGGAGGCTCCTCAATTTCCCAAAATCTTTGCATCGTCTTGGCAAGAGATGCAAACGCGATGACCTTCGACTCGTCGCGAGTTGAGTCCTCTATGACTGGCCCCATTACAGAAAATCCAAAAATTGTCGACACTGCCACCAGTGAAGAGGGCCCAAGAAGCCTCTGGGCGCCCAATAGGACCAATCCTAGTACATCCGAGCCCAGGAGTAGATCCACTGGAGCGGGATGGTAGAAAAGTGGATCGGCCAGAGCCAGATCCCACGTGCACGACCGTACACCTGAGGGCAGATCTGTAGATGGCTGCCATCCTACAGTGGTATCCATTACGATGGGCATGGCGGAAATCCTCAGCGTAGAAGAGTGTACCGACGAAAAGGTAAAGTGTACAATAAAGAATATTCTTATCTTATCTTATCTTATGTCTGCCCCGCCAGACGCGGAACCTTCACACCGCCAATTCCCAAGAGAGGCACCGAGGGGGCACCCAGCCCTAAACTCAATTGCTCGGCCACTCGTGTTGATAGTAGACATGCCTGGGCCGCGGAGTCCAGCAGGGCCTTGACCCTAACCGAATCTCCCTGGGGGCCCCATACGCGGACCCTCCCATAGGGGGGCCTCTGCTCGTAATGTGGCTGGCGAGTGCACATCGCCCTGAGTATAACCTGCCACGTTCGCCATCGCCCTGAGTATAACCTGCCTGCCACCTGCCGTAGGGTGCCACGGTTGTGCCGTCGGAGAGCCACCCCCGACCTATTGGCACACAACAAGTGGTGCGGCCCACCGCACGCACGACAAGGCTGGGGCCTGGGGCGATTCCGTTGAAAATGGTCCCCAAGACAGCCAAATCACAGGCTATTGCGCTTTACCATGCGCCGCCTATCAGTTACTGGCAAACCTTGCCAGTCGTGGCTCTGCAGCAGAGTATGGCCCATGTGGCCACATTGCAAACATGCCGGCCGCCGCCAGTGCCACCAAGCGCGCCGTAGTGCGTCCTCGCGGCGGCTGCGCTGGCTGTGACGCCCTGCGCCCCTGTAAGGCGCCACACCTACACGTCGGCGCCGCTGACTGCCCCAAGTCCGGCTGTGAGGTCTCCACGACCCTGGCCTCAAACTCCAAGAACTTCATCAAGTCCGTGAACTTGGGCAATTCATCGCCGTCCCTTTCTGCCGACTACCGTTCAAACCGTACGCGGATGTCGGCCGGTACCTTGGTCAAAATTATGTGGACTAATAGAAAGAACCACTCATCCACTGGCGAATTTAGCGTTCTTAACGCGTTACATGCAACAGTGACCGGTGTCAACAGCTGCCCCCGCAAATGTGCCCGGTGACCTTTGGTAGGCCCAACAACTGACTTCCATGTGCGTCCGCCAGCAAACGAGCATTCTGGTAACGCTTGTTGAGCAGTACTAGTAGTACTACAAACCAGCAATGCAAACAACAATATTTACTTATAACTAATTACTACTAACTATTTGTTATTAACATACAACAATTGCAAATAATAACTCATAGATCAATTGCAAACAATAATTGCAGCTTTACTGTTACAAACAAAGCACAGTTGTAAACAAAGTTACCAAAAATAGCCTACAAAAGTAACATACAAAAGTATGGGAAAACAAAGTTAACATACAAAGTGCATGTTTCCCACAGGGTTAAGGGATTAACCACAGCTCTGCTACCAGCAAATGTTGAGTAAAGGACCCCCTTAAAAACTAATACTAAAAACTAATGATATAACAAGACACTTACAAAGTCTGTCCGAGTCGACGCCTCTCGACTTGGCAGCCGGCGGCGCGTTCAGGATGGGTGCTCTGATGTTTGGGGATCCCTAGATTTCCCCGTCTATTCCCAAGAGCTCTTTCCCCAAAAAGCTACCTACCTGCAGTGCACTTTCACGACACCGCGTTTTTCACCAAAATATATTCACTGTTTAGGGCCATCCGTCGCCCAACACCAAAACTGTTAATACGGGATCCGTCCCGGAACTTATTTCACACTTCACACGAAGAAGATATAAGCCCGGCTATCTAATTGCCACACAATTTTGTGAAATCCCACGTTTCATACGCAAAAAAAAAACAAGAGGTCAATGTTCCAAGTTTCCAACTCATCTGTCTGACAGCTGTCAAGTACAGTGTTGCCAAAATCACACTTCTATTCTGAACAAATACAACAAATAAACATTTTAATGCTAATTATGGATTTCCGCAAAGTACGCCTGATTCCAAACAATAACCAAAAAAACATTTGCTGGGTCAGCTAGAATTAGATGCATATACATATAAACTACCTGTCTAGTCTAACGATATTGCGAAGCAATTTTTTATGCCTGAAACGACGCGAACTAGTTTCACTAAAAATCAAATCTATAGAGAAAATTAACTATAAAAAAATTAATTAACCTCAGGCTCACAAATCAAGTTACTTGCACTTGTGAGCCTGAGGATGCCTCGTGTTGGAGGCGGAACGCATCGCGTATTTTCTCACACAAGTATTGGTGTCGGTGGTGGTGTGTTCGTGTCTTGCTTCTGCTTGAAAATGTGGGAGAGAGGGCGGTGCATTAACTAACCGCATGGTGCTTGTGGGATTTTTGGCGGAATTTAGCAAAGTAATGTTCTCATTTTAATGCTATTATGGATTTCCGCAAATTAACGCCTGATTCCATACAAATCTATAGATATAGAAAATACATCTACTCACGCCTCGATGTCATCTTCGTCCTTCTCGCTTTTGGGCGGGATCTGGACGGCGTCTCCCTTGCCGATAACACTGATGTCGCACTTCAAGTAGCCTTTGGCGCCAGAAGCGACATCGTCGGGGTCAGTTAGCAGTGCCCACTTATGGTAGAATTGACGCTCTGCAGACAAAGTGCACTATTTTGTAGTACAGATACCATTTGCACCAACACTTCGCGACGAGAGTGATAGTTTACAGAATCCTACTAATAGATAGATATATAGACAGACGGACGGACGGACGGACGGACGGACGGACGGACGGACGGACGGACGGACGGACGGACGGATAGATATATAGACAGATAGATAGAAAACACTTTATTGCACAATCAGAAAAATATTAAAACCATGACTATAAATATGAAAGTTTGCGAAGATGTTTGGACATTTGTCAACTACTGAGCGGGGTTACATGAATCTTGATATACGATACGAAACGATATCAACCCTTGTATGTCCCTACTGCTGGGGCGCGGGTCTTTTCCTGCATCGCGGGAAGGTTAGGCCATACTCCACCACAGGGTCAAAGTCTGGGTTGGTGGAGGATTCTAAGACAGTGGCGAGCCTTACTGTCAGAAGTTATCAAGCCGCCCATAAGCCTTACATGACAGCCGGCACCAACGGCTTAACGTGCCTTGCGAAGCACGGAAGCGCACGGAAAAATGCCACCAGCGGTAGTCACAGGACGGTCACCCATCCTGCACCTAACCGCGCCTGTAGTTGCTTAACTCAAGTGATTGGTTCCAATCACTTGATTCCGGTAGGCCACGAGCGCTTCTGAAATCTCTTATTCTTCTTTCTTGAATCTTGGTGTACAGATGGACAAAGATCTGAATTGATTTTGATTTGAAAGATTGAATATAGGATTGTCGATACTCGTATTCCGTTACGTAATGCATTCCTGTGGGATTATATTTAATCTTACTGTAATCTTTTTTCAAGCCAAACTCTAAGATATTTATTTATTTCTTTGCCATGGTGAGAAGAATCGTATAAACGCATTTTGTGGCGGTACAAAGTTCGCCAGGACAGCAAACAATAAATTCAACGGTATTCGGACACTTAACTATGGATGTGATTTTTCAAGACAACTGCGTGTACATAATTTCTGCGAGTATTTCTACAAACCTTTTTTCACTTTTCCCTTGTTACATTATATCAGCCAATGCCTTTTAGATTCCACCACGATTATTGATAGTCAGCAGTAGGATTTGTCGAGTGAGTCTATTACATAACAGAAGATACATATATTATACAATTGAAAAATAGTACATTACATAACTAGGGTGGTAATACAAAGAAAGGCCGAGAAGTCGCAGAAGTTTGCGGCCCGAGCTGCAAGCGAGGGACGTAAATATGCGATCGAGAGCTTTCTTCATTACCTCCCGTGTTGTGTACATCTTTTTATGTCTACACTTGGCCAGAAAGCGGCTTAAGCCACTTTATTGCCAGGTGTGGCATAAAATATATTAAAAAACATTTCTACATGAGCGATACATAGCTGGCCCCGCACTAGGTAAAATCCGTGCTGCGGACGCTAGAAATAGTTCTGTTAAAAAATTTAAAAATAAAACATTTAAGTAAGCCACTTTTAAAGAAATTACTATACATACGACACTTCAAATAAATAATCTATGACCTTGTTTTCTCTAACTCTAGTTTTTCTCTTTTCTTCGTCTTCTCTTGTTTTATCTATGTTTTGATAACATGGTTAACTTAGCCCCGTTTGAAGAGTTTAAAGTTCAAAGTTCACGAAGCTGTTTAGACAGAACGACAACCTTTCGGAGTTCGTATAGTTTCCAATATTTTCTGCCAAAAACTTGCATTTTCTTAGTATAGATATAGAATATCTATCATTGTGCGTGAAAAGAAGTGTGATATTTGAGCAGTAAGTAAATGTTAGTTAGCGAAGCGCCTAAGAGCCTTTTGACCTGCGAGTAGGAAGTTATTTAATTAGTTTATAGAGCTTGTAAATCTGCTTTTAACAGTTTAACATTTCTTACTTTTGTAAAGGAAGAGCAAAGAGGTTGGATTTTATCTGCCCGAGAGAAGTAATTAAGACTCGGTTAATACCATTCCAGATAGCAGGGCCAGCTGCGAAGGTTCACGGTTCCGTATACTTTAGACTCTATTCCTTAACTACCAGTAAATGCCATTTTCCCAGTACGGCTATTGCGTCGAGTTTCAGACTAAAATAACTATTTTACGAACACTGACTGAATTTACTTGGATTTTTTCCATATCTAAGTATTCTTTACATACCCAATAATGGGTATACGATATACATATCTAGTAATGTTTGGTAAAGTTATGTGGATTATTATTGTAAAAGAAAGCAGGTCAATTACGCGAACCAAAACAATTTCTTTTGTTAGATATCGTCAACAAGCTCGGATGTCAAAACACTCGTATCTAATGCAGCCATATGGGTGGATTGCCTCAATCAAATTTGACAGTTGTATAACTTAACATAAGATAACCTCACGCCGTTATCCCAGAGGGGTAGGCAGAGTCCAGAGACTGCCACTAGCCACGATACTGACAGACCACTCAATCAACTGTATAAATACAAACTTATTTAGTTTTCAATCGTGAAATGCAGAAATTCACTTAAAACGGCTGGAATTGCTCCCGTTCTCAGTAGAAGGGAATAAAGTTAAAGTTAATATTACAGACATATCATCATTTCAAATTAGCTTCACCTTAAGTTGGTTTCATATTCGAGACTGTGCAGTGTTGATATTTAGCTCGTGCAAAAGCTTTGTACGCGAATGCTGACGTTATAATGAAGTAAGTAATACATTGCTCAGTGCTCGAGTTCGCGAAGCTTAAGGTAGGTAGCTGTTTCACTGAGAGGCTTGCGTTTTATATTATTAATAATTAGTTATTAATAAATAGGAGTACGTGTATTATGTAAACGATATCAAGCCTTGTATGTCCCCACTGTCGGGCACGGGTCTCTTCCTGCATCGCAGGAAGGTTAGGTCATACTTCACCACTGGGGCGACGACAGTGGCGGTCCTTACCGTCGGAAGTTATCAAGCCGCCCGTAAGGCCTCTGACATGGCTTTACAACTTCCATTTCATGGTAGCCGGCACCAACGGCTTAACGTGTTTTACGAAGCGCGGAAGCGCTCGGAAAAAATGCTACTAGCGGTAGTCACGGGATGGTCACCCACCCTGCACCTGGCCGCGCCTGTTGTTGCTTAACTCAATTGATTGATTTCAATCACTCGGTTCGACTAGGCCACGAGCGCTTCGTATAATGTATTCATACTGCTTTCTTACAGCACCATCGTAGTTGATAATATTACAACTATTATAAATACTTATTTCGGATGGATGTATGTTGTAACCTTCTTAAGATCGCTTGTTTTTCCGTCTTCAACAAGATGTATTACGGAGAGTGTGCACATGGGGAAACGTACTCGTATACCTACCCCCAACCCCTTTCTCCCATAGGACAACCAGACGACTGGCTCAAATGCACGCATTCATCGTGGAAATTCCGTGAATTTCCAACCAAGCGATTGGCGAATCGTATGGCGATTTGGAGTATCCTACGTCTCAATTCAGATCATCGTCTATTTGTAAGCCAAGTTTCAGGTATCTCCGTTCAGTCATTATCGCGTGATTCAGTAACAAACATCCAAAACCTTGACAAACTTTTATATTTATAATATTAAAGCGCTTTGGGATGCAAGCTAGCGCCACCAATGGAATAAAATCCAAAACCTTCACAAACTTTTATATTTATAATATTAAGGCGCTTTGGGGAACAAGCTAGCGCCACCAATGGAATAAAAATCATAACTTATTTTATAACACGTTTTTTCTCAAAAATCTCAAAAGACAAGAAAATAGGTATATTCCTAATCCATAGACACTATAATATAGTGCACATAACAATCGATTTTTAACGTAGGTAAGAGTATTAAACGGGGAATACGGGTTATTTTAGGCTGTGTATGAAATTTGAGACCGTAGGCTCGGTTGTCGAAAACCAACTTCTCCAAACAAGGGGCCATTTTCGCTTGTTTAACAATCGCTTTGAACTATGCTACTAGCTGAACTACAATGGGCAACTTGCACGGGCCGTGTTAGCTCTACGACTCATACTTTGTGGTACGAAAACGGGTCGTACAAATCGGACTCTATGACGTCACAACTTGTACTTACTTTTACTGTATGAAGCGCGTCTCGATATTTGCGTACCTCGTAAAATAATAAATAACGATGCATACTACACCCTTATGAAAAAAGTTTGAAAAAGCTAGAAACTTATAGACTTTTTAATTATCAGATAAATTATTTTTGTGATTTGAAAGTGATAGTAAAAGTCAACGATATTTATTGCGAAGTTTACTTTATTAATGTATTATTTACTCAATAGGTAATAAGTAAGTATTGAGTAAATAATGTAACAAAGTTTACATTATTTACTCAATAGGTACTAATTGTTAATAAATAGAATTCTATTTATCAACTTTACTTCACACTATTTTAAGTTTATTACAATTTTAAGTGATATTGAATTGTTCCGGTAATTATTGTCATTATTATATTGTGTTAAATTAGCTGGAATGTTAATAGAATTATGATTTTATTTTATAGTAAATTATCTTGAAAGTAAATGTAGCATACATGTAATGTTTTATTGAAAATAAATTGATTATTATTATTATTATTATACTTGTAAGTACATTTGTAAGATTTTTACCTCGTTATAAATGTTACTTAAAAATATTAAAACATAAAGATCCCGGCAAATAGACCCATGCTCAAAGGCGGTGGTAGACGAATGGTAGAAACGCCCGCTTCTTAATCGGAGGCCATGGGTTCGAATCCCGGCATGTACCAATGACTTTCTTTTCTGAGTACATTTGTCGATTATAGTAGTAATACCACTCGCTAACTGTGAAGGAAAACATCGTGAGGAAACCCTAGTGTCTGAAGTGTTAACATACGAGTATACCTCAGCGCTTGCTACGTACAATGGCCCAAATATGCGACTATGTGTGGAAATCTCAGGTCTAACTAACTAATGTACCCATGCTCAGAAATATGCCGACCGGTTTTATTTTATTTATAGCATTACATAACAGATAAGTAACATGACATGTAATAATATCATGATGAAAGCTTATAATCTAGTTACATATCCTTTAGCGTGTGATGACAGCATGTTAGAATATGGACGAGAGCCAAAACAGATCAAGCCACATACAACCAAATGCCACTCAGCGCAAAGTATCGCAGACACCCTACTCCGAACGGTCGCAGCCGGACATAATTATTGCTCGATCTGCTTCTACAAACGGATCCATAAAAGCTCTCCTTACACAAATAAGTTTCAAAAAACTCAAAAGTTGTTTCGGCGTTGATTCATAAACCCCGAAGGTTTTATTACTATTTTGTCTTACTTTTGCATGTTTTCTACTGTTTAAAAGCTATGTCACTCTAATTTAAGTTAGACGCAAGTTCCCCAGTGATGTTTCTCAGACTACCTACTTGTATTTCGATTTGTTTGCTCTTTGAAGGATGATATTCCTCTGCGTTGTACTTTGACGCTATTTTTTTTATAATTAAGGTAGTCTGCAAGAAATAACTTTTAGTGATAAGGCCGCCGTCTGCACTCTTGGGTTAAGAAATATCTGTGTAATTTCCATTTTTATGTACAACAAAGTGTTCTCTATCTACGAGTATCTGTAATAGGTGGTCGGCTCAACCTTCTAGTCAGACTTTTAATCATTTCAACTAAATCTTTACGTTTTGTTTAAGTGTCAGTCGATCCCGATAAAGGCTAGAGAATCGTGTAACAAAAGTGAACATAAGCTAGCTAAAATATATATTTTTGCCTTAATTTCATTGATGGTTGGCCAAATACCATGATATACAATAATATATATACTTACTTATTACTATGCGATAGTATAAATTATGGTATAAGTTGGTGACGTCATAGAAATATATATTATAGCTGCGTGTGTAGTGACTTGAATATTTGTATAGAAAATATAAGCGCTCGTGGCCTCGTCGAACCGAGTGATTGCAATCTTGAGTTAAGCAACAACAGGCGCGCTCACGTGCAAGATGGGAGACCGTCCCGAAACTACCGCTATTGGCATTTTTCCGAGCGCTTCCGTGCTTCGCATGGCACGCTAAGCCGTTGGTGTCGGCTGTCATGTAATGGCAGTCGTTAAGCCATGTCAGAGGCCTCATGGGCGGCTTCTGGCAGTAAACCACTGTATTACAATCCACCACCAACCCAGACTTTGCCCCCGTGGTGGAGTATGGCCTAACCTTCCCGCGATGCAGGAAGAGAACCGTGCCCCAGCAGTAGGGACATACAAGGGTTGATATCGTTTCGTATCGTATATCAAGATTCATGTAACCCCGCTCAGTCGTTGACAAACGTCCAAACATCCGAAGCCTCGGGCCGAAGATCGGGCTCAGCGGCGTGTTTTGGGAGAGGCCTATGTTCAGCGTGGAGTGACACCGACTGATTGTCGCTTTGATGATAATGGTGATGATGAGCTAAGTTTAAACTACGACCCCGCTACCGCGAGCGGTGGATATGTAAATTAGAGATACTTTGATTCACGAATACTACGCAGTCGACGCCATACTGTACTCTGATTCACTCTTGATCTCAGCATATAGCAAGGTGGCGCGTTAGATAGCTATCTCGCAAGACATGTTGGTGTTGGTCTGCTGGTGGGTTCGTTATTTTTCTATATTCATGGGGTTTTATTAAAAAAACATCCCACGTTAGACCCCTTTAATAAATAAATTTATGAATAATATACATGATTATATAGCCTATATATATAGGCTAGCTAATCTTCTTTATTATGTGTATAGGTAGGATATAGGTATGTACAGGGTATAGGTATATATATAGGCCAAAGGCCTCCCCTTTCGCTTTCCAATTCCTGTTCTTGGCCACCTCCTGCCAAATCTAATATGAAGAAATCCTACCTATACACATAATAAATATACGTATTCGATTGAAGATTAGCCACCTACGTTTATAAGAGTTTAAAAGTCGATGTATGAAACAATAATTTCATTCGCAGTGCACATAAAAAACAAGGACTGATACTCGCAACATCGCAACAATATTCGCCAGCGTATTAGACTCAAAGCATAACGCTAATTGATTAACACAATGAGAAGTCGGGAAGATGAAGCTAAAAAAGCATTCGCTTGGTTTGCTCGCTTTGCAGAATATTGTAGCAGTGCTTCGCTTTTCCGCAACAAGTGGTAAAAAGCAAACATATCGTAGCTGTCGATATCTTTTTGTCTGCGAAAGGGCCTTTTCTCATACGTATTCCGAATTCATTTTAGGTGTTCCAAGCGATGTGGGCTGATTATAGATATAGATAGTTCCAAGCGATAGTAGAGCTAGAAGGTACGCTTACCTCATATTCGGGAGGTCGTAGGTTCAAACGCAGACAGGAACCGTGTACGCTTGTACCAATGACTTATTTTTTTCAAGCAATACAACTTGCGAAATGTGAAGGAAAACATCGGGAGGAAACCTCAGTGCCTGCGTTGTTCACGTTCCGCAGCGCTTAAAGTTGCCAATCCACAGTGGGCACGCTTAGTTATTAAAGCTGATACTCTCTTTCTGAGAGAAGACCTGCGCCCTACTATAGGACGTCTATGGTAAGGCAGATTTTTATAATATTGGGTGTTTAGATAGGTATGTATACACGTGTATCAGGCATTCAGGTACATTTAGCCTAAAATAAATTTACATAGGTATGTATATCATAGTCGTATAGTAGAGGTTGGACTAAGAACTATTTAACATGGGGAGGAAACCTGAACCTGACTGACTAGACAATTAAGGCAATCTGAGTACTGGACTAGTGTTATGTAACTTCAAACAATTACCCGAAAGTAAAATAGTATTTTATTCATTAGGTACCGACTGTACGTAACACGTACGTACGTACGTAGTTTTAAAAACAAAGGAAATATTCGCCTAATTTGTCGTCCATAACAACAATATTCTTATTACGAGTAGTTGGTGCAAGATCTATAACGAAAATCGGGAATTTAAGCCTGATTTACAATTGCTATATTTTTATGCTTTTTAAGCATGCTTTACAGAATTAGAATTGAACGCCAAAAGCGTACACCCGTAAGGGTCAACCGAGTCTTTGGGTTACCATACGAATAAAGGCACAAACTTTCTCTCAGAGAGAGAATATGGGTTTGATTAGCACGCGTATCCACCGCGGAAACTCCTAAAATTTGCTATCTCTATTCTATTCTACTTCCGTGTAAAGCGTGCTTAAAAAGCAAATATAAATAAGGCTTTTAACAAGATAACCCAGCTTTGATTTGTTTATTAGTTCGTTCGCTTTATCTATGTTAGCTGCTTCTTCTCCTGGCAATTCGTGTTTGCGTATTGGCCAACGATTGGTATATTGCAGGTTTTCAGGGCATATTTAGTGCTGAAAACCCGGCTATGGATGGTAAATATTAGCTGAATCGGAGTGAACAAGGTAGGCGCTAGCTACAACTCCTATAACTATACTATATAGGAGCAAAAGAACGCTCAGATGCTGTAGTGGCCAGAAAACTCCGTCTGAAATCTGGGTGGTTTGAAAGCTGCGGTTATGTAATTAATCATTACACATGCCATCTATTTATACAATTAACTTTATGTAAAGACATATAAAGGCTACATAAAAAAACATAAATAAAAAAAGAACTTTGGTAACTTTTTTCATCTGTAATATTGCTTCGAGCTGAAAACTCTTTTTTAAGTAGCCTACGTCCCACTGCAAGGCACAGGCCTTCACTCAGAGAGAGAGAGAGAGAGAGAGAGTAGGGGCTTAATTACCACGCGTGCCCACCGTGGATTGGCAATTTGAAGCGCTGAGGTATTTGAACACTTCAGACACTCAGGTTTCCTCGAGATGTTTTCCTTCAAGTCAGCGAGTGATATTACTACTGAAAAACTGTGACAATCTTGTTTAAAGTAAAATCTCAAACAATTATGGTATCTTCGTTTACCAGAACAATGACCCGCGGAACCGCGATACTCACGCAACGGTCTGGCCGGCTACTATTGGTTCCCATAGATTCGAGTAGGTGTCAAAATATTTTGCGTTCTTTCCGAAAACAAACTATTCGTTATGGCTTTTAAGCCCTTTTTTGGGGTACGAGTATAAGTGACAAGCCACTCTACTATCGTTTCATCATGATCGCCCCTCGATATCACCGCTTTGTGGACAAGTTGATTTTTTTATTTGCGAAAGAAGAATGCGAGAAGTTTATGTGAGGTACTCGTAAAATAAATAATAAATAACTCCCACATAATACAATCCCTTTTCTGATCTCAAACTAGAGTGAGATCACAAGACGGAGGCCGTTTGTATAAATGTACGGTGGCCCCCAGTGGGAATCAGACCCACGACTTTCCGGCATGAATCAGCCGTGATACCGCTAAACTAATGAGGCTGTTAAGGTACGAGGTAGCCTTGTGATCGTCTGTTTAATAATGCGAAGGCGTTTTGCTTATGAGTGTACCGCTGTTAACGTGGGTCGATTGACGAAGTAGATAGGTATTTGTTACCCATCTCGTGACAGCGAATGAAATCAGGCCCTTTCGTCGATGCAGTGACTACATGAAATATGGATAATAGCAACTTATTAATTTCATGCATGTGGTGCACTAAAACTACTTAGAATAGATACTTATCAATATTCTACAAGTCTATTTAAAGAGCCTTGTCAAAAGCAAATATGCTATTAGAATGTACTTTTTAGATAAGTCTTCTGCGACCTGCTTCGTAGCGTTGTCGTTTAACAGATTAACATACTTGTGAATCTGTTAAAAGCACGTTTGTAAACGTGGTTAAAAGACATCGAATCGAATTGACATAGTGAACCATGGATTGTGCTTCTACGAAACAGGCCCCAGAAGACTAGACCTTGAAGAGTAGACCTTGCTGCGATTACGCGTTAGCATTAGGAGTATTAGGAACATTAGTTTTTCAAATGGTGACACATGCAATGAATTGTAGTTTTACGTCATTGTTTAATATTTTATTTGTAATATTTATAATAGTATTACCTAATGGCTCGCAAAGGTCAAACGTAGTCACATATTGTAAGGGTCTAATCGCGTTACTTACCTTTCACCTGATATTTTATCCCGATTAGACCCGTTTAATATGTAACTACTTAATAATAATAGTTAATTATTTTGGGTTTTAGGAAACTACAATTATAATTTGTTTGAACAACTTTTCATAAACGGATAAAACGCTTTCAGCTATGTTTCACGATTAACTCTTTCAAGACGTCACATGGTATTCATAACGTGAAAATGACGAAGCCAATTTTTACAAACGTAGTGACGTCACGACCACGAAGAATAGCGAAATTAAACATTGCAACCGGATTTTTAAATTAAAATTTTACCAGCCTTTTACGTCTTAAGCTAAGCCAAGCACTATAAAAGCAATAACCATTTTCAACTAACGTATTCTACATCTTCGATGCTGGCCTATCAGCATCTGATATTGCGCTACCCTCTACATAATAGTTACAAATTTCACCTAAAAATTGAAGTAATTGGAGGCTCGACACTCATTCCGCAGACAGGCCATTCTGGAAGTTTGTGAAAAAAGATAAAAATAAAGTGCTCCAACACAAATTACATGCAGTAGGTTTGAAAGAGAGCCGTTATCACAGAAGGGAAATAAAATAGCAACCGTCTCATAGAAAACTGCACAAGATGAGCTGCAAAGGTAACAGAAAATCAGCCTACTTAAACATCAACTTCTTCGGATATCGTCGAGGCATCTGTAGCACGATTAAATAAAGAAAGGGACTAGGTAACTATTTCAATATATTATTTATTTAGAGATCTATGGAAAACCAACAGCTATTACAACAATATAGCCTCTTATAGGGAGACAAAACTAATTACAGGTTCACACTAAGGTACAGCAGATAATTTAGAAACAGGATCTTATAAGTTTGAAACAATATAGACGGCGATTGTATGAGCAAGAGGCAAATAGTTGTACCTACAGTACCTTTATTTAACAAACAGTGCTTTAAACTCCGATTAAAAAACTGCCGATGTCTGTCACTTGGTATTTAACACGTGTTAAGATAGCGCCTCACGAGACGTTTCCCATACAAACTTAGTTTGGTATTTATTTCCAAAAGATCGCAATGAAACTTCATCAGTATTTTAATGTACTACTTATACTTTAGTGTCAATCTCGCGTGAAACTAGATTATTCTACAATATTGGGTTACGCCATGATTATTACCTTTTTTACATACCAAATAAACGAAATAAAACAATACGCTTAAGTTTAATCGTGCTTAGAATTGGAAATAAAGTTATCAAAATAAATAAATAATTTATAGCAGTTTTCTATGAAAGAAAAGTCGTATGAGGCTCTAATTTCTTTTTTATTCTGCTATTCACAGTAAAGTTGTAAGCAAGTTCAAACCACGATTTGTGTCGTCAAAACGTTTTGTTTATTAGGCATGTAGAAAAGGTGTTTATTATTTATCTGGTATCTCTTGTGAATGAAAAGAAAACCAGACTAAGTTTGTAAGTAAAATTCTGCTTCCACGTGAGAAAGCGGGTACCAACAAATGAAACCGGAAAGAATAAAAACTCTTCTCGCGTCTTCTTCTGCTTTTAACACTGAAGGTTTTTTTAAATAAACGTAAAAATGAAACCAAGTAAATTAGTAGACGAAGGGTGCTAATGAAAAGAGAAAGCTTTTTAAATTATATTACGGATGCTCTTTTTTCACTTTCTTTAGTAATAGAAACTGAAAGAATAAAACAAAAAATAAGTAGGCTACTTGAACCAAATGAAAGGTAGAGCAAGGTAAAAGACGCTATTACCTCAATAAAGGTTTCTTCACACAGAATTGTTTAAAAAAATTACTCCGTTGGTTCAAGAATCAAGTCACTGCATAAAAAAAATTAAAAAAATATATTATCTAACTTATAAGTATGAGGGGGAGGGAGACGTATTGCCTGCCCCTAATTCCAGGAAAGGGTAGTGCGTCCCACTTTTCATGCTAAGTAATATTAATACATAATACAGAGAATATTGTAAAGAGGTTCGAAATTTCACTGATGCCGGTGAGTCACCCTTTGGCTCAGTTGGAAAGAGCGCTGGCACTGATAGCCAGAGGTCGCGGGTTCGAATCCCGGCATGGGTGGCATTTTTAGCCTCTAAATAGGTTTTTAAAATAGTAATACTTCGATACATGTATAGAATATAATATAATTTAATCACTTGTATGTATAGTGTTCCTTGGCATTGTCCGCACTTTTACTTTGTTTAGCTTTGCAAAATTTATGTTTTTATATATAGAGCAACCTCTGGAAGCATTATAATCTTATATGAAAGATTTTTAGCCTCCAGAACAAGAAAACTTTTGTGTACTTTTTTACTATGAAATAAACAGTTAAAAAGAAAAATCGCGAAATTGTGCTTTCTTATAATGAAAGAGGCACGTAATTGGAAATCGCCGCCTAGTGAACGCCCTAGGGTAATTCGACGCCTGATTTAACCGGTTGGTAGCGTCTCGTACACATGGTTCCCTAAAAGAGGCGCCGGAAACATTTTGACATTTACGGCAATTGGTTGTAAAACGACTTTTCCAGTTTTTCCTTCATTTTGCATTCGCCTGATTAAAACAGTTGGTAGCGACACAACACAACGTTACCACAGAAAGGCGTCTGACAGGTTTAATAGAGGTTGACACTTACAATAACTTCTAGTAAAGCGACTTTAGGAGTTTTTTGTACTTTTATTTTGTGCGATTGCTCTGCTTTGTCTTAGTGCTATTTCGGAGATAATGCTTGAGACTGTATGTGTTACATAGATAAAATGAAAATTTTTCGTCTGTAGGGTAATGCTTTACTGGAGACTGTAAGAGCGTAAAGGTGCTAAACGTAAGCCCTGATATTATGAAAAATGTCGTCTCATACAGCAAGCGCTTTTGCAAAACTGTTTCAGGAATAGAGCATTTTAGCGTGAGTGCACATCAAAGGCCATGTAACTCGTGTTAAACTATGGCTTTGAAATGCAACACAGCGAGTGGTAGTGGCACTAGAAGCAAAGTTGAAAAAGGTTTTTACAAAAATAAGCACCTACATGAAGTAACCCGTAACAATTCACCATAATTTAAAACATTTCTTTAGTATGTAACAAGCGTAGTATGTACCAAATGTACCTCTACACTGTACTGTATTATGATGTGTCATACTAGCCATAGTCCGACAGTTTCCGAAAAAAAAAATATATAATATTCTTCTTCAGGCTATATTATGTAGTCCACTGCTGGACATAGTCCTAGATATTTATAGTCGTATATACATAACCTCACGCGTATATCCCAGAGAGGAAGGCGTGAGGTTATGTATAAAAATGGTATATTTAGAAGCACGTCTCAGAGACTTTTATAGATACTATTTGTTACTGACAGGAGAAGACACGTTACCTGGCTGGGCCCAGACCGTGGCCACGTCGAGCTTGAAGCTGCCGAGCAGCTTGTTGGCGCGCAGGATGTTGCGGGCCTGCAGCACCTGCAACAAGCCACAGAATTGCTGCGTAGCTGGCAACACGATTAGGCAATAGTGTTACTGCGTGCAACTGTAGCGCTGTACTCTTTGAAACGCTGGATAAGAAATAATACTTTCTTTTTATTATAATTTTTATAACGAAACCCTAGCCTAGCTGCGGGTCTCAAGACGACTGACATCTAAAAAGAATGTAACGATATTCTTCAAATAATATAAACTCTGCCTAGACGACTACGCAGGCCAGCTGCTTTAGAAAAGTATTGTTACACAACACAGTGAATGCGAGTAGCCACATTTACTCAATCCCTGCACAGGACTGAGCTGTAATTTTGTTGCAGCTCAGTCCTGTGCAGTCCTGTCACGGTTCAACCGTGGCTTTTTAGGCTGGCTGGAAGAAATTTCTGTTGAGTCCGCCCTTGTTAATAATTTTTATCATATTGTACGTTATTTAAGTTGCTATTGTGGTTTTATTGCGCAATAAAGTGTAACAAACAAACAAATGACAAATACTGGGCACTATTTCAAAACACAACAATTCATTGTTCACTGTAACAATTCAAACTACTTTGCATAACCGATTAATCAACAGATTAAGCAGGTATACTTGGCTACGCAATGTAAATCGTTGTGTAGTAATCCTATCCTACTTAATATTATAAACATGGAGGTGCTAATGTCTGTAAAGATATTTTAGATGATTGTTACTCAATCACACAATAACGGCTGAACGGTTACCTGAAACTTGGCATACACAAAGACAAAGTTCTGAATTGAAGATACTTGATATCCCGGTAACGCTCCCGGGGAGGGGGGGGATTGTTGTTTGAATTTTATTGTTACCGTAATCTTTTTTGAAGCAAAATCTGAGATATTATTTATTGCGTTTCCATGGTATCGTACAAGCGGATTCTACGGCACAAAGTTAGCAAGTTAGCGGGGACAGCTAGTAAACCGTAAATTGTAGTTTTTACGCGACCGTGGTATATCCGTACTGCACTGGGGACGCTGGCGTGAGTATATGGCAGCAACCCCTACTGCTGGGGCAGGGATCTTTTCTTGCATGCAGAAGTTAAGGCCGTACTCCAACACGGGGCTCAAGGCGGGGTTGGTGGGGATTGTAAGACAGTGGCGAACCTTACTGTCAGAAATCATCAAGCCATGACAGCTGGCACCAACGGCTTAGAGTGCCATGCGAAGCACGGAAGTGCTCAGAAAAAATGCCACTAGCGTTGGTCACGGGATGGTCACCCATCCAGCACCTGACCGCGTGAGTATGTGTATGTAATTATTATGATTCCTTGCTGGATTGGGTGCCAATTAGGCAACCAGTTTTTAAAGCAGTACTGTGTCTTGCCATACGTTTGAGTGGCAATATCATTGCTTGCAAATGATTTGATACAATATTTTCTCTCGCTGCTTGCAACAAATTAATTGAATTGAATTTATAAAGTTATTTAATTGTACGCCAACCGGTTCAACTATTACAGTCCAGTAGATTCCAGATTAGTTTTACAGTAATTAAGTGTTATCTTAGTTCATAACGTTATTCGGTTTATGTTACATATGTCAAGCCGTTTTAATAATTTTAGATTTAGTCTTTGGTCTCTATAGTCGTTCATCAGTATAGTTGACCTCTTAAATTCTACCATATTGCTAACTTGGTCCAAACGGTTAGATATAATATTCATATATTTTTTGTAATATTCATACTAACATCAACTTTTTATTGTTTGCAAATTCACTGCAATGTTATGTAACAGCTACTTAGATTGAAATAATTAAGTTAGCCTTAAGATGTGTGATATTCCCTATTAGTTCTTGTTCATGTCGGTAGCGCGAGCTTGCAACGTATATCTATAATATAAAAATGAATCACGGTAGGTACTAAATGTGTTGTTAAGCGCAAATCTCGGGAGCAGCTGAACCGATTACGCTAATTCTTTTTTTTATATTCCTTGAAGTAAGAGTATGGTTCTTACGGAGATACTCTAAAAAAAATATTAAAGAATCGACTGTTACGCGGCTGTTCGAAGTTTGCTGGGTCAGCTAGTCTTGAAATAAATTTAAATATAACTTCCACACTATCATCAGTTATTCTGGCCCTTAACTAGAATACCTTGTGAAAATACAGCGAGGCAAGGACATCCCAAACATGGAAATACACCCAGACTGAGGCCATTTGTACAAATGTACGCCTGCCCCCATGGGAATCTAACCTACGATCCCCGGCATGTTAATTAGACTCGATACCGCTAGACCAACGAGGGATTAAGTTGCCATATCGCCGACATAGCCCTAAGCAATGCTCAGTTCGCGCCGCGAGTACATTCTAAAGTTTGTCAGCTCCCCACTCAACAAAGTACACTACTACTATGAATAATTAATAGAATAGAATATTAATTGGGAAAAAACATTAGTACACAGCTTTTACAAAATGGTTTTACTTAATGCTATATACAAAATTAACGATTATAGCTTCTGATGCTGCTGTGCTAGGTTAAAAACCTTAGTTACTGCAATCAGTGCCAATTCCCCACCGAAGTGACAATGTTAATTTGAATTGAACTCGGATTGTACAGACAATTAGTTTCACTTAATATACCAATTTTAATAATTTTACAGGTGAAAAGCATATTATATATATGTAACATACTCGTATAACCCAGGACCTGCTGGTGCTAGTTAGTGTAAGTAACTGCATGGAACCTCTTAAGAAATTAATAATTACCTACATAAAAGCATAGCAAGAATTCATTTATTATTCGCTTTGACAAGAGTACTTAATAATTAATTATTATAGTATAGTTACCATTCTAGAATAGGGTCTGAGACTAACTCAGACCTCGTATATCTACATATTCTATATCGTCAAAGGATTAAACAAAGTTTACATAAAATTATAGCTACTACCTACTTAGCTATCTAAGCGGGTAGCTAGGTTAAGGGTGCAGCATTACCGACCTCATATTTGGGAGGACGTGTGTTCAAATTCCAGTATCATCTTATTATCAGTATTATATTTTCTAAGATTCTTATGTATAAGGTTTAGTAGCAATATTTCTCGCTAATTTTGAAGGTAAAGAAACAACTTAAGATAACCTAAGTGACTGAGGTGAGCTTAGCTCTTGAAACAACCAATCCGCGGTGGGCACGTTTAGCAATTAAGCGAGGCATACTGTTACATAGGCATATTCTTTGAGAGAAGGCCTTTGCCCGCACTGGAACGCAAATAGGCTACGTAAAACGAAACTTCATAGTTACGTATATTCTGTCCCTTTTTATTTATGAAAAGCTCTCAGTTACGATAAACCGCCGTCCTCTATACTACTTACATTAAGTGTTCAATAAATTAAGGCCAAACCCTTAATAACGGTCAGATGTAAACAGATGATATTTATCGATTTTTGGAAAGTTAAAACGGTTTTTTTTTAAACTTTGTACATCGCCCGCTTTGATAAACTTCGCAAGTACTTAATAGTGGATACCTAACAATGTAAAATATGTGAGGGCCAGTCGACTATACACCCAGACCACTATACGAAGTGCGAGTCGCGTGTTGTGGCGCTGAAATTTCAAAAGTCTCGATTTCTCAGTGCTTTGTAATAATGGATACGTAACAATGTATAAAAAGGTAAAGGCAAATCGACTACACCAATCGACTAGACCAGTGTGCTTAGCATGAACCTGCGAGTCGCGCGTTTTGTGGCGCTAAAATGTCAAAAGTCGCGATTTCCCAGCGCTTTTTAAACTATTTAATTATTCTGATAGTTTAGCGACACAATACCCGGTTCGCACCCGGCATGACCCGCTTAGCTTGGAGAACTTTCTTTTTTTTTGTTAAGGTACCTATTAAAAGTCTATTACCTCCAAGTAAGTTGTAACTTATTATTTATCTGTAATTCGTCTTTGGTTGCACTTCTTGTCAAAAATGTTGGCGCAAGCACAGACAAAAAAGCAACACCTATCATACTCTAATGTATACGCAAATATCTCGTATCATAGTGTTTATTATCCTACTTCTCCCGATTTTTATATTTTTTTGTATCCATTTGGCAGGTCTAAGAATAAATAGTTCGTAGGCTAATTAATATGGCAAAACAACGGTTTCTGGGTCAGCTAGTTATCATTGCCGTGCTTTGCAACTCGCGCTAAGCCGTTGGTGCCGGCTGTCATGTAGCCTTATTGGCGGCTTGATAACTTCTGACAGTAAGGCCTGCGCCGCTGTCTTACAATCCTCCACCAACCCGGACTTGGCCGCCGTGCAGGAGTATGGCCTAACATTCCTGCTATGCAGGAAGAGACCCGTGTCCCAGCAGTGGGGACATTCAAGGGTTGATAGCGTAGTTATCATGGAAAGGTTGTGTTTTTATGACGATATCCAGAAGAGACTTCGATGCTGCTTCTGTCTTTTCCCTCGATTTTATATTGTACAATTAGATAACTATTCGTGAACAGCTCGCTGAATGTTTTAAGTTTGGTCGCTACAACGCTACCTTCTGTTCCATTCATACCATCGCGCATAAAAAAAACATGTCAGGGGTTTGTGTCAATACGACGTCCGATGAACAAAAGCGGGACCGGCCGTCCCCCAGCATACAATCTGCCTGGCGGGAAACCCTTTGGCGTACTTGAATTTTTTTATAGAAAATAAATACCGACTGCAAAACACTATAGCAGATAAAATCACAGAAATAATTAGGAATGACCTTTAAATTCTAATTAGGTACACACAAAGGTATTGTAGAAGTATCATTTGGAGCAGATGCCAAAGTTATACTTATGACCAGCGGATACAATTTGGGCACCGAATTAAAATATGTTTCTACAATTCGTTTAAAAACTTTTTTTAGCGTGTACCAATGGTATTTTTCGAGAAAATTCTCTAACTGAAAAAATATCGTTAATGAAATGTATAGGCCAAGAAAGCGGTGTGCCAGTTTTGACAATGTTAAAGTTACAGTAAACTCACGCAAATAGGTAGGTTAATGGTCTTCATAATCATTTACTCTATTAAGTTGTGTTTTCCGAAAACAAAAGCCTAGGTGACTATAAACACATCCAAATTTGCACAAGCATGCCTTTTAAATTTGAGGAGCTCGATTTCTCTAGGATTCAATCAACAGATGTAGTTCTGATGACACTATATAACAACTTGGGAAGTCTAGCATTTCAGACGAAGGAAGAACGTTTCGAGTCGGTCCAAGCATCTTCGAGTCGGTCGAGAATCGGACTATATACATAGAAAAATACACATAAATACCTATTCCAACGAAATATAGAACCTTCTTATTTGAAGTTGGTTAAAATAGAGGTTTCCAACTATAACTTACGGTCTAAAAGTTAACAATGTGTAACTTAACGATACACAGGTAATTCACGCAAATGTCTAACGCTTCATCAACATTTTAACCGTCTCTTACACGCACGTCGTCGGTTTTGGGTACTTTTTATCTTACCCTTTGCTAATAAATCCCGTATTTGGTAGATCAATCAAATCAATTTATTTTAACGTAAAGAATTTACATTCTGTTTGCTGAATGGCAAAGTACAAATTATGTTATCTGTGGTACAATGTAAAATGTAAGCCGCTGCCATCGGGCCGTATTGTAGTGGAGAAAAAGGCAGCGGAAAAAAAACTCCACTCTGACAATCTTTTCTAAAGTCATCTTAATCGAAATACATCAGTTGCCTACCTTATAAGATTTCATGATGCCATTAACGACATTAAATGCCAAAGCATTAGTCAAATGTCTCACAATAGCACAAAACATAAATGCTGTTCACTCGTTCACTAGCATAATGTCCACCTGAGAGCCCCTTACCGGCCCTTCCCCTCACTTTCCCTCGATATATTTCTTTCGTCAATATTTCTTCCCTCATTCTCTGAACATAGGTACCTACATTCAAAACCAATGCAATATTCGAACCTTATAGAGAATATATTTTTAATACTTTCTATTAATTCTCACAACCAAAGGGTCTTCAAATGGTTGTATTTCCCAGTACCTACTGCAAGATCGCGATTACCCTCTCTTCCTTATGTTATATGCCTGCACAAACTGAATAATTTGTCCATAGGCCTAAAAATTAATAGCCTATATCACAGAAAAAAAAACACAGCATGGGTGGTTCGATAGCACAAGTTACACGTTTTGCGACGCCAAAATCTCAAATTTCGACAAAGGCGACTTTTGGCATTTGAAATGTTTGTAGCAGGTAGCCTGTTTAAAAGCAACGTATAACGCGTGGTCATCGCCAATAGGTGTTTTGTAAAGAGCGCGGATCAGCCTTAAAAAAAATGGTCGCAGCCACGGCCACCCAAAACTCGGTCAAGTGCGAGTCAGAGTGTGAACCCGCTCTGGAAGGAGAAGTTTACAACATACGATGCCTTGACAAAATTAAAGGTACAATTATTTGGTATCCGTTTTAAATTAAAACCTATTAATTTAATCTTTAATTTAGTACTAGTTTATAATTATTTAGTTATTATATTTCAGTTTGTATAAAGAATCTTACTATGGCTGATTATAGATATAGATAAATATAGAAATTTCTTTAAAATGACCATAATTCTATTCATTATCATTATCAACCCTTGTATGTCCCCACTGTTGGGGCACGGGTCTCTTCCTGCTTCGCAGGAAGGTTAGGCCATCCTCCACCACGGCGGGCAAGTCCGGGTTGGGTTGGTTGGTGGAGGATTTTAAGACGTGGCGGGCCTTTCCAAAGTTATCAAGCCGCCCATAAGGCCTCATAATTCTATTATAAACCCTCAAACGTAAACAAATTTTATAAAATAACCTCGAATGTTAGATAGTACGAGGGAGACAGCATGAAAGTCGAAACGGTACACTTAACCTCATAAGATGACCTTGAAAACCACAATCGAAAACCATTCTTATTTTCAAGGTCCCGACCTACAGCATGGTAACAACTTAGGAACAAGAAATGAATACGAGACATGGTGGGCAAACATAAAGCAAGTTGCAATAAAGTGAGACCTCAAAGTGTTACTAAGCCTTTCACGAAGCGCCTCTCGGCCGGTAGCAGTGCCAATAAACGAAGAAGAAAATATTACTACCATAAAACTTTTATTATCTCGCCTGCCTTCGATACGATAACCTTTCGTTGTACAAAGCTCGCCGCCCGTCTACGGAGTCATTATTCCTTATACTTTTTCTCGGCTTTCGTCTAATTCCTGGACGTTTTATGAGAATAAATCATCATCATTTATACTAAGTTAGGCTGAAAATCGTTGAAGTGTAATTAAAATGATATTATTTTTTGTTGCACTAACCCGTGCTAAGGACAATCTTAAAAACCAATTTAGAGGCTAAAAATTCAACCCATGCAGGGACTCGAACCCGCGACCTCTCGCACGGATAGCCAGAGAATTTTTAGCCTCCAAATAGCTTTTTAAAAATGTAATGAAAAGATTTGTGCGGTATCACAAAAAATACCAAAATTGTAACAATATGAGTTGCTACAACATAACTCATATAGCTACTACTTAGATAATTGCCGAGTATACTTCTTGTTGTCCACAAATCCTCTTGTTATTCATAAAGTATGTCAATAAATGCATCTCTCTCCATACCCTAGCAGTGGGGACATACACTTCTGGACACATCTATTGGCCCACCTTGCATTTTCAGTTTCGTTTAGTCCTAGCTAAAAATTTATATTAGGTCGAGCAAAAAGTTTTTATGCGCTTTTGAACCAGTCACATTCATAATTTTATTGAAAAGTCTTTTAATGTATCAGGCTTAAAGCTGCATCAATAGTTTTTGTCTAATCTAGCAATCATATTAAGGTTGGCCAATAGATGTGTCCAGGAGTGTATAAGAGCTGATATTATCAACCCTTTTGTATGTCCCCAGTACTAGGGCACGGGTCTCTTCCTGCACCGCAAGAAGGTTAGGCTATCCTCCACCACGGGGGCCAAGTCCGGGTTGGTGGAGGACTATAAGACAGTGGCGGGCCTTACCGACAAAAGTTATCAAGCCGCACATAAGGCATCTGACATGGCTTAACGACTGCGATTACATGACAGTCGGCACCAACGCCGTACCTTACCTTTCGAAGCACGGAAGCGCTCGGAGAAAATGCCACTAGCGGTGGTCACGGGATGGTCACCCATCCAGCACCTAACGGCAGCTGTTGTTGCTTAACGCACCAAAAATATTTGAAAATAATAAAAATAATTGATTAGAATTAGTTATTATTGTTACTAATATAGTCTTAAGTCACTATTGTTACTAACATAATATGGATACCTAATGCCTGAAATGAAGTTTTTTTTTAACCCTAGTGATTGATTCCAATCACTCGATTCTATGAGAGCACGAGCGCATCTCTCTCCACGATATAGTAAGTTAGGTACTTATGATACAATACATTCCTATTTATTTGCGTTGTCGCAGTGTAGTGCCGGTCAGTCTTAATTAGCAGTCGCATTTTATTTCTCTAAGGAATAATGTTTAATTTTAATTCAAGAAATATTGTTTTATCATATTGTTTATTGTAAGCACTATAATTGTACTTTAGTTGTTGTTTTATATGTATTCCATCTTTGAAACAAACTTTTTATATTCTAATTATTTTGCCTTTTTTCTTAATTTATCATAAAACCATTAAAATTACTCTACCCGATTTAAGATAGAATAATCTGTTTTATATTATGCCACGGGCTGGCATATGATATCAGAACAGTTGATGGTAAGTTTTAATTTGTTATGCAAAGCTCGCAATGCCAAAGCAAAATAAGGAAGTGTGGGGGTAATATTAAATTTAATTACAAACTTTTTAACCCGTTCAAAGGAGGCGCGCATACAACAATGTGTTAAACGCGCATACAACAATGTGTTAAACTGGACTGGAGTCTCATCCACAGTTACCAATTCGTTAAAAAGCTGTTAACAGACCGTTGTTTTTTGTGTGTATTTTGGCACACATAAGGTCAATTAAAAGTTTGTTAGAATTCAGGAAACTCAGGGTTACACTTTATCTATTAACGTCAAAACTAATCCACTTAAATTCCTTGTATTCTATATAAGATAAGAATCGATATCAACCCTTTATAAGTCCCCACTGTTGGGGAACGGGTCTCTTACTGGGTGGTAGGAAGGTTAGGCCATCCTCCACCACGGGGGCCAAGTCCGGGTTGGTGGAGGATTGTAAGACAGTGGCGGGCATTACTGTCAGAAGTTATCAAGCCGCCCATAAGGCCTCTGACTTGACTTAACGACTGCCATTACATGACAGCCGGCACCAACGGCTTAGCGTGCCTTGCGAAGCACGGAAGCGCTCAGAAAAAATGCCACTAGCGGTAGTCACGAGATGGTCACCCATCCAGTATCTGACTGCGCCTGTTGTTGCTTAACCCAAGTGATTGATTCCAATCACTCGGTTCCGCTAGGCCACGTGCGCTTCGCCACGAGCGAGCGCTAAGATAAGAATAAGATAATAAAAACCATTTTCCACAAGATTACAGGATGAAAGGGTGCAAAACTTTCATAAAGTAAGCAGAGGAGCAAACCCTTTTATAAACCTATTTAGAGGCTAAAAATTCCACCCATGTCGGGATTCGAACCCGCGACCTCTGGCTATCCGTGCCAGCGCTCTTTCCAACTGAGCTAACTCACCGGCATCAGTGAAATTACGAACCTCTTTACACTATTCTCTGTATTACGTACAGGCAGCGACATCTGGCTGAAGTAAATTGCATTACTTACAACCCCGAGTACCTACTTTGCAGTTAGGTTTTTTACATCGGAATGATATCGCTGTACCCACATGATTATACTATTTTTATTTTCAATGCACTAACCCGTGCTAAATAGGTTTTTAAATGGTCCTTAGCACGGGTTAGTGCATTAAAAATAAAAATAGTATAAACCCTTTTATGTTCACTGAAACAAAGAAATCACAATAGAAATGCTGTAAATGTAAAAATAAAACATAAGCCTTTGGGGTTCTGGGAAACAAAATGTTAGACAATGGGCTGGCGGGATTTTTATTCTTTCAAAGTTTCTAATCTAACCCACACGCATACATCTAGTCTCTGACGCATCAATGGAGTAAAACATCTGTCATTCAAACAGTGGAACTATACGTAATACAATATGGAACCAGAATACTAATAGCATACTATCAGGACAGGGCTTCCCAAACTTATGTCTCTAGAGACTACGAAAGTTTCCGCAATGTTTGCGATGCCCCCCCAGCCCTCCCCCCTACCGCATGTGGCCAAAAATTACTGGCCAATCAGTGTGTAGATCAACCTCAAAAAATGAACGGTTGTTACAATAATAAATTAAAGCGGTAGGTGAGTGAAGTATGAGTACGTATAAATGTTCATTCTTGTGTAGTCGAGTAGAGAATGCAACTAGTTTACATACAACTTCTTTTTTTATTCTTAACTTAACACTGAAATGTAAAACTTTTGTGAATAATAAAACTGAAACGACTTTAACTTTGTGTTTTGTTTATATTAAGTATGTTTTATTGTTTTATTTATAATAAAAATAGAAAACTGGATAAAAACGGAATAAGCTGGTAAAAATTGTCAGGTCTAGTCAAGATGTGAAGTAGTAATGCTGAAAATGAGGGAAATCTCAAAAATGGGTGACGTAATTTAATATTTTGAAAATGATAGACAGTTAAGAAATTAATATAAAAAATGGTGTAAAGAGGTTTTCTCCGTTACAACACTTTTTGTCGCTGTGACACTGTCACTACGCTAATAATTTAAATTTCTATGAAACACATCTCATACGCTCAGCACCCAATTCTTTACAAAGTCTCTTAAGTGCGATGCGTCGTCATGGTAATGGTGTGGATTGCTTAGTAACGCTCGCCTCTAGGATACTGCCACGGCGGCGGCGCCCTGGGGAATCGCGGTTTGACAAGCCCTGGTATAATAACATATGCATACATACATAAACTCACGCCTCTATCCGGGAGGGGTAGGTAGATAACAGGGTTTGCCACTTGCCACGATCCTGGCGAACCTCTTTGGATTTATCGACATTCATAAGGCGCTGGATGCAAACATGCCGGTTTCGGTTACTCATTATCTTGTCATTCGCTAATACAACATGGTACACAGCTAATATGCAACAAATTATGCTTCGTGCACAGGTCAAGACCAAGAATAATAAGTCGGTCAGTGGGCAGACCAGCAGCCCGATGATCGTACGATATACGATATACGGTTGGGGAGTTACTGCGACTCCTTTTCACAAATGATAAACACTTTGCATGCATAGGTGAACGTAAAGGAAAATGACGTAAGCCAACAATACAGAGTCATGAATAACATATTTTGTCAAGGAGTGTTATTGTTTTCAACATAGCGCTCTCGTCTTTCACACAAAGGAATAGACTCGCGTTTGGCAAAAAATTTCCACCTGCCTAATATTGCGCTGCGAAGTAAAACGTCGGCTACAAAGGAATACCGGGATAATATAGGGTGGTAATTTGCGGGAATCAAGGGCAACCACCTGAATATCCCCGGCAACAGCAGTTTTTTTTTACTTTTTTGGTTTGATACAGAAGTTTTTGCAGTCTATGTAGTTTTTTTTGCACACGTTTATAGACCCGTTTATTACTGCTGCTCCGACTCTCTAAGGTTCGCTGGAAGAAATCTCTTACAGAGAAAAGCTCGTCTTTGTTCGTGTTATTTTTTATTTAATGACCTGTTTAATGTATCGTGTGTAATAAAATATAATTTAAAAGGTACAAAGGGAGGACAGGGGCCGAGGGTGCAGATAGCCGCGACGTGTCTTATTTATTTAATTTTTTTTTTTATTTCAACAGCTTACTATTTTAACAGGGTATAGCCCTAATGCAATAGTAAAGCGGACACCCAAAACAAGAATATTTGAAAGGCTAAAAATTCCACCCATGACGGGACTCGAACCCGCGACCTCTGGCTAACCACTCGCGGCAAAGCGCTCTCCCAAGTGAGCTAATGGGCGAGTACCGACATCAGTGAAATTTCGAACCTCTTTACAATACTCTCTGTATTACTTACAGAAAATAAATAGGTTTTTAAAATTGTCCCTGGACGGGTGCACGGGTTAGTGCAACAAAAATAAAATAAAACCAAGAATAGTTTAACACTTAGATACAATACATACTACTTACATAACTTTACTTAAAATTATAAACAAAATAAAAGAAGGGTCTTTGTGAACTCATTCAGATAACAACAGAATATGTCTATCGTCTCACTAACAGTTGAGTGGGCGTAGGGCTCGCGTGAGGGGCGCATTTTGCAGAATTCGAGTCCTTCCTACATCCTTTCTGTGTGGGCATCGTCCCGACTCTTCGGTATATTTTGCATGAAAGTGAATGGGAAAGACGAAACGTCTTTTCTACGCCCTCGCCTCAGGTCCTTTGTGTGCGCCGAGGCCATAGGGGGTTGAATGTGGAAGAGAATAGATCTCAGACCCGCAGGGCTAGCGACATCGACAACATCTTCCTGCGCTCTATGAGTAAAACTGCCACTATTAAAAAAACTGGCCAAGGGCGTGTCGACCCACGTGCTGTGTAGGGTTCCGAAGTAGGATTATGATTGCTTTACAGAGCAAAACGAGATTTTCCTTTTGTAAATTGGTCAACTATTACTCGTTAGGTTGTAAAGCCTACTTAATCATCATAGTTTTTTTTTTAACTTAATTATTATGTACGACAGCTTTTTCACGTTTTTATAGACGATTTGATAGCAGGATGCCGATTATTGCATTTGGTTACTTTTTTCAACATTTTCATACAATCTAACCGTTTAGGCGAGAGAAGCGAGGCGGGATACGGCGTTCTATTCTAAAAATCTTCTCATACAGTCCATCTCTATCTATCAAACTTTAAAACTGTAAGTAGCCACAGGTTTGAGGTTATTGTTTTTTTTCTTACGTACCTACGTCAGTACTGACTTAGGTACTGACTATTCTCATAGATATACTGACTAGGCAACAGACAGGATGTTTGTTCTTCTAAAGAAATGTATGAACGAATCAGTATTGCCTAGCTCATTAATGAATCTAAGCGCTCTCTTCTGCAAGACGAATATAAAATAACATAACACATAACATTTACATATTGTCACATACATTGCTTCTGGCCCCACACTAGAATACCCTGTCTCGTGGGAACCAGAAACAGCGACATCACAAACATGTAAACATCCAAGACCTGGCGTTTTTTTTGTTCCCACCCGGGGTTCGAACTCGGGACCTCTCGCACAGTAGGCAGATGCGCTACCGCTGCGCCACAGTGGTCGTCAAATATCTGCTGCCCGACCACACAGTACTATGCCATAAGGTTTATTGCGCAAAATAGCAAGGCTAAATTATAAAAATAGTTTTCCACCTAAGAAAGTGCCAATAATATGCACGGAAAGAGTTGCTGAAGACAGGTCTAGATAGCATGGCCCCACATAATATAGTTTTTGACGTTTTCGCAACCAACACCTTTTGAGCTTAACTCCATTTTAGTTTGTGGACGACAGTGTTATTAAATGCACGTAATTTATGAACATAATAAAATAAAAACTAAGCAAATGCCAATTTCAGGACATCATCAAGAAGATACTTACTCAACTAGGGTAAGACAGAGCCAGTGGTGGATGGATATCTCAAAATACATTCAATGCGAGCCAATCATTCAAGTGGATCTGCTTATTGACAGTAAAGGGTAAAGGGCCACTTTTACGGTTTCTGTAGTTTATAATATTCTACATTTATCTCGAAGGTTGACTATTGCGTAACAGGCCCTGTGTTTTGATGGATCGTAAAAACCGAGCAACCCGTTTTAACTTGAAAAATTTGATTTCATTATGTCTTCATAATTATAAAGCACTAGCTGTCCTGGCGAACTTCGTAGCGCCGAAGTTTTCGTAATATATCCATATTTTCTCACCATTTAAACCTTTCCTGGAGTTCCACAAAAATAAAACACCAAAAATAAGCCAAATCGGTCCAGCCGTTCTCGAGTTTTAGCGAGACTAACGAACAGCAATCCAATTTTTATCAAGAACATCCTTGATTTTTATATGTATGATGACTAGTTGTACCATAGACAATATCATTATACAAGAATAGCTTTTGACCCCTAAACTGGGTAAGAATCTGTGTTTTCGGTTTTCCAACTTATTTTGCTTGATAATGTTGACTAAATAACAGTGCGTAAAATATATCGAATATAACAACGAGCATTAAGCTGAGATAATTTTAAAATTATTAGATTAATTATTAGTTTTGCCACATACGTTTAGGATAGTTCATGTAACCATTTTGCTGGTACATTTTTAACTTTCTTTAATTAATGTTTGAATTGTGAAGATTGAAAATGAGCTCAGAGTTAGTTTATTAATTTAAAAAAAAGAGGTAGCGTTATCATTTTAAAATATATCGTTAAACTCAGTACATTTTATTTCCTGTAAAAAAAATACTCGTCTGAACAGAAACTTACTTACTAAATACGTTAAAGTATTGAAAAGCACTAATCTACAAGGCTCACACCATTTTTGACAACACGCGGGTGCGCACGCACGCACGCAAGCCTTAGGCTTGTGACGGTGAGCGATCAAATAAATGGGAAAACCAGAGCCTTAATTATATGCACCAAATCCTAAGCGACTCCAAGCGTCTCTCAAATGTATACTAATATAACAGACGGCGCATAATTTGACACACAGCGTTTCACGCACCAAATTTGAGCAATTCTGAGCGTCTCTCAAATGTAAGTATACTAATTTAACAGACGGCGCATAATTTGACACCGAGCGTTTCACGCATTAAATCTTGAGCGATTCTAAGCGTCTCTCAAATGTATATTAATGTAACAGACAGCGCATAACTTGACACATAGCGTTTCAGAGGAATCGTGTTTTAATAAAAAAACACTTAGTCTTAATGGGAAGACCTCGGTGGCGCAGCGGTTTGGCACGCTGTCTGTAAATCCGAAGGTCTTGGGTTCGATCCCCGACCGGGTCAAACTAGGAAACAAACTTTTCTAGTGTGTCTCGGGTCTTGGATGTTATATATGTATTTATTGTATTAAATCTATCGTCGAGTTAGCACCAGTAGCACAAGTCATTTAGTTGTACTTAGTATAGGGCTAACAAGATCTGTGTAAGATGTCGATGAATATTTATTATTATATTGCTGGACATATTACTCAGTCAACCAGGCACGAGTACAGGGGCTCGACTCTTGGTGTATTGTAGTACAATGACAAAAACATGGTCGACTTACGTGACGACTTTGTTCATACCATTGCTGCCTAGACGGCCTGATACGTGTGCACGCGTAAACTTGAAGCGGCAATGAAATGGAATCGGCTCTTTCGTGCAGCTATCAGTGATTCTTCGCGATTAGTGTTGCTTGTCTAGTTTCATTTGGAGGCATAATTTTCAGCGGAAAGGCGACTTGCATGAAGTTCGATGCATATTTATGCTCTAGACATGCCGAGCCCAAGTTTACTTGAACAGGCACGTTTTACCAATAATCGTGCTCTACATTGTGTTTATGCGAAATTGCAAGACACGATTGTCAACAGGCAGCATAGCCTTTACGGCATCTGTGTTGTTTCTCGCTGGTTTTGTAAACAAGGTTCTGGGCGCGGTTCTTGTTTGTAATTTTTGTCATAAACTCTACGCAGTTTGTGAAAGTAAAAAAAATATTCACTGTAAAAACAAAATGTTTACTTTGTGAACTTCAGAGCTGTTAATTTCACAATTAAAAGTTTAGGTTTGTGGGAGAGGAAGCTAACAAAGATATTCCACATTTTTTCGTTTCAAGACAGGTTTTAACATAATTTACACAGTTTTAAACTTAAAGTTACACTACGCTAAACATAATCGTCCCCGTTAATATTATTCAAATACCAGACATCTTTGCCTTCCAATTAATCCTTATGGTTCAGGGTGCTAACATGCGCCACAAATGGAAAACGAATAATAACTTGTATTATAATGCGTTTTTGTCTAAAAGTGAGCATGAGAAATCTTAACAACGGTGACTACTATTTTTAGAACCTACAGTCTAGAATCTAGGATCAACAATCTAGGGCTTTAGGACTTTAATCGATTTCCGCTAAATACAGCCGTTTTTGGCGGAAATCGATTAAAGTCCTAAAGTCCCAGGTTGAAATCGATTAAAGTTCTAGAATATTAAATACTACATTCTAGGCTATATGTTCCAAAAATAGTTATCACAGATATAAGATTTTTTTATGTTTAATTTAAAAAAAACAAGTTATGATTTTTATTCCATTGGTGGTCGCTAGTTAGCGCCCCTAAGCGCCTTAATCTTATAATTGGAGAGTAAATTGTGGAAATGATAGTTTCAACTTTATGATGGCTAACAATACTTTAGAAATTCCTGATATCTTCCAGCATTCATATATTTTCATAAATGTACTGACTTGCAACTGTTAGAATTTCTTTAAAGAAATATTTTAATAAATCGCTATTACCTAGCTAGTAAATAAATCCGATAGCTCTCTTCTGCAAGATGTTTGAATGTCTGCTGCCCGATCACATAGTAGTATATTTACTAAGATTTGTGCTTTTTGTTGTTCTTGTTATTGTTGCTCCGGCGAGTTCGTTGTCTTGTGTTTCTGAACGCCTACGCCTATGGGTTATTATGATACATATTCATAATATTTTCTTTCTCAACGTTCCGTCCGGTGAAGTTAAGAAAGCATCGAGTTGTCAGCCTTAAGTCGCTTTGCTAATGGCATATTTATGCTAAAGGAGCGGTGGTAGCTCAGTGGGTAGAACCATAGACTGGCAAGCGAGAGCCCCAGGTTCGATCCCGAGTGCGGGCATGTACCAATGACTTTGTTTAATTTCAAAGTTACGTACATTTGCGAATTCGTAGTCGCAATACCACACGCTAACGGTGAAGGAAAACATCGTGAGGAACCCCGCAGCTTGGTTGGCTCCGCACGTATTGACTAGTCTTTCCTGTGGGCTAGGCCGACTAGGCTGTCAGGATGGTATAGGTGCTGGGCAAGCCTACACCATCTATAAAAACCATGACCCAGGCACTACAGCGTCGGAGTGGTCCCTTCACCCATCTAGTGTGAGTGAAGATACCACTGGACGCTGTATAAATCATCTCATTAAGTAGATGCAAAAAGGCCAATATTATTATTATTTATTATTATTTATGCTAAAGCTTCGTGCAACTTAGGTACAAACCCTCATAATCGCTGAATTGTGTAGACTTAGTATGTTCCATGTCTATTTCTATAAAATATGAGTTTAAGTTAAGTATACAAATGATTTTTATTTATTCAGATTCTGTTTAGTTTTTTAAGTTGTAGTTTTTCATCAGTTTAATTTACGTATTACATTAGGCACATGTAAGGACTTTTTACTTTTATATTAGGCATTATTATTTAATGCACCTACTGGGCAAACAATTTCTTGAAAAATAACTCATAAAACAGTTAAATTCTGGTGCTTCAAGAGAAAATCACGGTTAGTACTGTTTGTTTCTTCTTCTTTCTTGATGTTTGTTTACGTAGGCGTGAAGCTCAAATTCGACGCCATCACACTGCGAGCTGTTTTCCCACAGGTTTAAAATAATTATAGAAAAATGGCTTTAACCTTCTTTAAACTTTAGTTACCTATTTACTGAAATATAGGTAAATAAAAAATGAGTCCCACATTATGGAAGAGGATTTAAAAATCTTTCGTCATGCCTACTTGACGCTTGATACGTTACGCCCTGGGAGCCGATTCTCGCCCATGCGAATTGAAAGCGTAGACGCAAAATATTCGAAAGCTTGCACATTTTTGTAGCATAAAAATTAAATAACACAACTCGACAGAGTCATGAAATATTTATTTTCTCATTCGAATTCAATTTAGCATGGCGTTCACAGATTTTGGTTGTCACTCATCTTATTACGTAGAATTCCAAGTCATAAGCCTTAGAGTCGTCGTATACGACTTATTTGCTAATGAAGTGAGAATTGGCTCCCTGGTAAGTAAAAACGTAAGATAAGATAAGTATATTCTTTATTGTACACTGGAAAGACAACAAATACAAAATAATTACAAATGGAAAATGACGTTTGTCGAAGAACTGCTTTTTGGTTGAGGTAGTTTGATTGAAGACAGAAGCAGCGTTATCATGCTCCATACCGAATATTTGAAGTAAATTTCCGGTGGCGCCTTGGTTTAAATAACTGTCAATGTGTCGAGATTTTGTAGTAGGCGTGCTAGGTAAATTACGTAAGTTTTGTGCGGACAACCACCTTATTCACGTCAGCCCCCGGGGGACTATAATTTAGAAACATCAAGAAGACCCTACAAGTTGGTAGATATAAAAGCGTTCTTGACGTGGGTGCCTTACATATATCTCCGCAGGCTGTTAAGGGGATCTTTAAGCAGCATTTCTCATACAAACATACTTTACGGAATATTCTAAAAAAAGAATCAGCGAAATCGGTTCAGCCGTTCTCGAGATTTGCGCTTACTAACACATTCGGGGATTCATTTTTATATTATAGACTAGCTAACCCAGCGAACTTCGTACCGCCTAACAGCCGATTCTTTAATTATTTTTTTTATCTCCGTAAGAACCATCCTCGCACTTCAAGGAATATTCTGAAAAAAGAATTAGCGAAATCGGTTCACCTGCTCTCGAGATTTGCGCTTACCAACACATTCTGGGATTAATTTTTATATTATACTCGTAGACTAGCTAACCCAGCGAACTTCGTACCGCCTAACAGTCGATTCTTAATTTTTTTTTTATCTCCGTAAGTACCATCCTCATACTTCAAGGAATATTCTGAAAATAATTAGCGAAATCGGTTCAGCTGTTCACGAGATTTGCGCTTACCAACAACTTCAACGATTCATTTTTATATTATAGAAGATAGATAGTATTTTCTGCAATTAGAACTCAAAATTATGCAGAGAATACTTGGATTGTGAGAAGTTATATGGGGAGATACGGTGCTAATTAGCGTCATCAATAGAAAAATAAGTACCTACGTAGTTGTAAGTGAAAATCGTTGACCTCAATAATGTTGACATGTATTTAACTTAACATTTCGGGTTCGAATCCCGGCATGGGTGAAATTTTTAGCCTCTAAATAGGTTTTTAAACTTAACATTTACATAAAAGCACAAACATTGCTTCTGGCCCCACACTAGGATACCCTGTGTTGTGGGAACCAGAAACAACGACATCACAAACATGTAAACATCCAAGACCTGGGCTTTTTTTTGTCCCTAGCCGGGATTCAAACCCGAACATTCTAGATAGTTCGGGTAATTTCTTCACCAAGGCAGTCCGTAAGCACATCCATGCGCTTTACTCCTTTATTAAAATTATAGGATACTTTTCGAATATAATGGAAAGGTTGATGTGATTTGGCCAGGGTTAACGATTCAGTTTTTTTAAATAACGTTAGTACTATAGGTATAACTTCACAAGTTATAGTTGTAATACCACTCGCTAACTGTGAAGGAAATCATAGTGAGGAAACCTGAGTATCTGAAGTGTCCATATACCTCAACGCTTGAATATAGAATATAGAATTTTCATAAAGATAATGAAAGACTTATTTTGGCGTTCTTTTGTCCATTTTTTCTCCAAAATTATATAGATTTTGAAACGGACACCTATGTACCTAACGTTCATTAACCCGCACTTTCTGCCCTACTTTGAATGAAACCTTTTCATTTAATTTAATTTTTACATTATCTTCCATAGAATAAAAATCAATGTAAGTTTTAAGCTCGTTCTAAATTACGACAATAAGAAGTAGGTTACCTTGACAACATCCTTGAATAACATAATTTCAAAAGTGGGAAAGCTTGCTACTGAAATATCGTAAACATGCAACAGTCTATTTTACGTTTCATAATTGAGGGTTTAACATAAAGTACACCTTACACTAATTACGAGTAAATTACTGTAAATTTGAATAGCTCACATAGATGTGAAACAACACATTAAGTTTGGTATAATATTTGCACCTCGTCGTAATGTCACTTATTGGCTA
Organism: Yponomeuta sedellus; assembly: GCA_934045075.1. Lineage (NCBI taxonomy): Eukaryota > Metazoa > Arthropoda > Insecta > Lepidoptera > Yponomeutidae > Yponomeuta > Yponomeuta sedellus. The sequence continues at coordinate 7,150,313 of OW203721.1, forward strand.
TTCAAATAGTCTGATTAGAGAACGTTGTGGACTGAAAGAGGATGTAGTTACTAGAATTGAGAAAGGAATGTTGCGTTGGTTTGGACATGTGGAGAGGATGAAGGAAGAAAGATTGACGAAACAAATATATATTGCGAATGTGAGTGGAAGGGCTGGCAAGGGACGTCCCAGACGGACTTACATCGACCAAATAGGGGATGTATTAGCAAAGGGAAAGATAAAAAGTACCCGGAACCGGCGTGCGTGCATGCAACGACTTATGAACGTTGATGAAGCGAAGGTGATCTGTCAGGATCGTGGCAAGTGGCAGTCCCTGGTCTCTGCCTACCCCTCTTGGACACAGGCGTGAGGTTATGTATGTATGTATGTATGTATGTATGTATGTATGTATGTATGTATGTATGTATGTATGTATGTATGTATGTATGTATGTATGTATGTATGTATGTATGTATGTATGTATGTATGTATGTATGTATGTATGTATGTATGTATGTATGTATGTATGTATGTATGTATGTATGTATGTATGTATGTATGTATGTATGTATGTATGTATGTATGTATGTATGTATGTATGTATGTATGTATGTATGTATGTATGCATGCATGTATGTATGTATGTATGTATGTATGGCTATTCAAATTGAGTCATTTTAGTTAACATTTCCATACAAACGGAGGTTGTTTTATAAAAAAAAATCATTTCTGTCCGTCCATTGGTCAGTTCTGGGCAGCAACTGAGTGATAAAGACTTGTAATAAGCCTTGTTTTGCCACCGACACGCTAAGAAGAACTAACAAATATTATTTTATTTATGGCGAGAAATCGCCTCAACGCTAAATAGTATATTACCTGGGTGCATTAACCCAGGTGAATCAAGTAAACGACGGGTTCACTTGCTAAATCAATTGAAAAATTACACTATCAACAGTTGGCATATATTCAAAAATTATTTTTGCTAAATTGTAATCTAGACAAAGTATGGTTTAGCTTCCGGCATTAAATTTTACTTCCAGTGCGCTCGTGTGATTTTTGACTGTAAAGGCATTTCTCATGACTAACAAGTTTACTATTTGTGTCCGTGCTTCGTTAAGCGTTAAGCCGTTGTTGCCAGCTGTCATGTAATGGCAGTCGTTAAGCCATATCTCCACCAACCCGGGATTGGCCCCCGTGTTGGAGTATGGCCTAGCCTTCCTGCGTTGCAGCAAGATACCCATGCCCCAGCAGTGGGGAGACACAAAGGGTTGATATCAAACAAGTAGGAAATGAGAAGAACACCGAATTGTCACAACGACTTTATTTTCTAAGCTATGTACATTTGTGAAGTTAAGTAGCCATACCACTCGCTAGCTGTGAAGGAAAACATCGTGAGGAAACCTTAGTATCTGAAGTGTTAATATACCTCGGTGCTTACTACATACAATGGCACAACTATGAGCTTGAGTGCGGAAATGTCAGGTCTAAGTAACTAACGTACGTACCTGGATTCAGCAGACGTAGACTAACTGAGCTCACATTAGTCTAGATAATGTGTCTCGTGGTAGTATTTCGCATATAAATTCATGTGTAGTGTAACCAAGTGCAGGGTGGCAGCGCTAAACTTTTCAACGGGCAAAAGACATAAGCGAGGCGGAACGCTGAATGAAAACTGAATTTCTAATAACTGAAATGTAAGACTGCTCTAGCTAATGGTCTAAAGTTTGTGACTTCCCTCGAGTTTCTGCTGAATAGCTTACTTACTTGTTTATTAAATAGAAAAACTTTCCTTTCAAAGAAACTTAATTAACACGTTTGCACATTAAATTTCGTCCATTTCTTGAAGCGTACCCTATTTTAATGAGATGATTTATACAGCGTCCAGTGGTATCTTCACTCACACTAGATGGGTGAAGGGACCATACCGACGCTGTAGTGCCTGGGTCATGGGTTAAATCATCTCATTAAGTAGATGCAAAAAGGCCAATATTATTAATATTATTATACCCTATTTTGTACGAGTAAAACCATTAAGCGCATTAAATTCACGACTCCTCTTTAAGTCTTTCGATCTTATTTGTATTAACACGATTCCTTGAAAGTTGCTATAAATGCCCTATAATATAATAATAATCTGTGATCAATACTTTATCTACAAGGAAAAGCCTTAGCCACAGATTCAGAACTGCATCTGAGGAGTGTTTTGGAGGAATCCTGTTTTTTAAGGCTGATCACTTTTACCACAAACTATTTAAACTGCCTTGAAGAAGTATTTTAAAGCGCTTTGGGGTGATAATTAACTCCACCAATTGAAGAAGAATCACAACTTGTTAAATAATACTTTTTTTTTTCAAAAAGTAAACACCACAAAGCGTAATATAAGTGATAACAATTTTTACAACTTACAGCCTACAACGAACTATCAACATCCTAGGACTTCCGCTAAAAACGGCCGCTTTTGGCGGAAATTGATTAAAGTCCTAGGAACCACGGATGTAATGTAAAAGAAAGACGGATGCCTTCTTGCATTGAAAGGGTGTAAAGCACATACACGAGCTAACTCACACAGATACACCAAGTCGGACACTCTGCCGCCATCACGCTCCGGGCAGCAGTGCCAGTAAGTCTTATTTTACACAAATGAAAATTTTAAGAAATGCTGTTGGGGTACGGTAGTACGGTACGGTAAAAACTTCTCGAAAAAAATGCAATAAGTCTCAAGGAAGTACGTACCATGCGTAAGTAATGTTTTAAGTTACTGATATTTTTCCTTATGTATTAGTTTTGTTTACTTTTATTTATTTACTCACAAATTGGGATGTCAAATGCAGCAGTGATGCCAGTTTTTCTTCGGGAAATGTTCCCGAAAAGTGGCGAATTATGTATTTCTTCCATTTATTAGTGTTTTTTAGAGTAGTAGTTTTAGAGTTATGGAAATACGCAACCGTAACCTTTATAAAATAACATATTGTCTTCAAATATCTAATGTATAAAATTTGCCGCCTCACTCGCACTCATAATGAAATATCATAGCCTTTTTTATTGTACAGGCTGACACAAACTTAACGATCATCGGGTGATGCTGCGCGTCCCATTTTCACGCATATTGCGTGCAAGAAAGGGATAGAGTTACGCGCGCTTGTTCTTTAAGTTTGTGTCGGTCTTTACAAGCCGTGCTGTGTGTGGACATCTAACAACGTTGTGCATGAGCCGTCTATTTATTTTTAGTGCCAATGGCTATACCACTAACATAAAAAACAAGAGATAGCCTACAATAACTATCGACAGCTGACATCCAGCTGATATTAGTTAAGTTGTCAAACACCCGCCACCGTTGTAGGTGGCAGTAATTAGATATTTTGTATCCTAAACTTTCAACTTATTCGTCACATGTGATAATGTGCGTAAGTTGAACGCGTGAGTAGCTTGGTGACGCTGTTTCACGTTAATTTGGAAATTTTACTAGTTTTCTTTCTAATTCGTGTTTATTATTTATTTGTAGACTTTTAGTCCGAATTTACTTACGGGTGTTGTTATATCGGAAAAGTCCGACCAGGTTTCGCTCCGATTCGCAGAGCTAGAGCTAGAAAATAGCTAGTAATTACGTTTTCGTACTCTGAATGTAAGGATTTGCGTGTCTGAATTTTGATAAAGTTGTTATTGTTTAGTAAAGTGGTTATTCTAGAGTGTAATTATTCCTGTCTCAACCAAATCCGTACATTGGTAAATCTCAATAATTTGAGATTTAGGCAACCTGGTATTTTTTTTTGCGCCGCCATGACACCCCTGTCAGTTTAATGTCATGTGATGCCGTTAGTGGGGAGGTTAATCATGGTGAGCAGAGACGGAGCTCGCGTCGTCTACAAGGTCTACAATGTGTTGTGCTTACGAAAGTTTTAGTTCAAATATTATTTACTTGTTATCAAATAAATTATTTTGTTTTAAAAATTGAAGAAAATAAGAGGCAGTTGTTATATCTGTAATAAAAACACTAAATTTGTCAAATCAAAAACTCCCAAATTTTTTTGATATAAAACTGCACTCCATATTAGCACCTTAAAGTAAGTAAATATAGCTACACCCGCGTTTATTCTATAATAAAAATCTAATTTTGTCGATCCCGGAATCCCAGGATTTTTTCGATACGGAAGTGCTCTCCATGTTAGCTAACACCTCTTTAAGGCGTTTCGGAGCGTTAACTAGCGCCACCAATGGAAAAAATCATAACTTTTTAGAAACCTATTTAGAGGCTAAAATTCCACCCACGCCGGGATGCGAACCCGCGACCTCTAGCTATCCGTGCCAGCGCTCTTTCCAACTGATCTAATGGGCTCACCGGCATCAGAGAAATTTCGAACCTCTTTACAGTACTCTCTGTATTACGTACAGGCAGCGACATCTGACTAAAGTAATTTGCATCACTTGCAGGACTTTTTAGCCTCTAAATAGGTTTTTAAAATTGTCCTTAGCACGGGTTGGTGCATTAAAAAAAATCATAAAATTTTTAAAAAACTATTTTATCTAAAAGTGAACGTGAATCCCGTTTTATAGCCCTAAAACTTTATTAATCTACTACAGATAAAAAAGCCTTAAAAAAAGCGTTTCATACATAATAAAACTAGAACGACTTCAACTGTGTGTTTTATTTAAGTAAAATGTGTTTTATATATTTTATTTATCATATAAACAGAAAACTTGATAAAAAACCGAATATGCAGGTAAAAAATGAATAATGTAGTCGGGTCTAGTTGAATTGCACAAGTAGTAATGCCAAAAATTCATGAAAGCATCTCAAAAATGGGTGACGTAATTAAAATTCTAAAAATGTTAGACAGAAAATTAAAGAAATATCAAAAAAATGCTGTAAAGTGGTTTGCACCGTTACAAAGGTATGACTCAGTTCGCTTCGCTATGCTCGCAAGTGAGGAGTCGCCCAGTACAGTTTTACAAGGTACACTTCGATCTCAGATAAAGCAAGGAGATATTTACTTACCGAAAGAGTGATGATCTTGTCGAACAGCATAATTGGCGGCATGTGGAAGTCGAACACGAAGTACTGGAACAAAATAATCCTTTCAGTACCCTTCATTCGACAGCTCGACAACATTTCGAAATGCGATATCTTTAAGGCCACATAAAAAAACACCGAAACTATAGTCCACTTGTTTAGGTACCTAGAAATGTAAACAATGTTGAAACATGTTTTTATCTGTACATTTTAAATCAAAATATTTACCAATTTAGTAAAATGTAAATATTTTTATTTATACTGTGCATATTTCTATAAAAGGACTAATCAAGTTTTTTTACATTTATTGAATTACCTAAATAAATGGCCTACATATTAAATTTTTATTGCATAGAGTCGTCGATAGTAGTCAAAAACATAACGTAGAACTACGTTATGTTTTAAGTCCACAGCATATCGATTCTTACAGAGGACTTGTTTGATCAGTATAAATAAATAACCCTATGCAGCACAATCACCTTGTCAAAGGCAAAGAAGGATATAAAATGTTAGCAAGGTCATCATAACTACATCCTGTCTGAGGCCAAAAAATGCGTATATTTATGATATATAATATATATTTACATACAGACACATACATTCCTTCTGGTTCCATACTAGGGCACCCTGAGTCGTGGGATTCCGAAATAGCGACGTCACAAACATGTAAACCTGGGGTTTTTATTTATTCCCAGCCGGGGTTCGAACCCGGGACGACTTCAACCTAGAATTTCGTGTCAATATCCTATCCATGCAATGTCAAAAGTGTATTTTCGTTTTTGTTATACCGCAAGCAACTGTGAAACTTTGCACAATTAAAGAAGGGACTATAAGGGATGCCTGTGTTAGCTTTTGTAACTCTATTAAGTCGCAAAGCCTGAGACCACATTTATTAAAAGTGTAGGTACTGAATTTAACAAAACTAAATAGATGGTCGCTAGAGACTGTTCGTTATTACCTAGAAAGATAACAACTCACACTCTTATTTATAAATATCGTCGACTCCACTAAACACTCTTAAGAAGGAATCAATAGCGGCTTATGACACCATTTCCTCCTAGAAGCCATGCTTAACTCCATGTTATGATTTAGTAGAATTGACTTTTTATAAATAACACCTTTACGGCCTTATAAGCAAAAATATTGTTAGTTACGGTCTTAATTATTTAAAACACAATTCCTTATAAAACTCCAAAAAAAGCTTAATAAAATAGTCTGTCGTAGAGATTTAACAACGAAAGGATCTAACGACAGATGAAACAAAACACGTCCAGGAGTATTTTAGTGGAATTGAGCTTCTATAGTGAAGGGCGTTGGACTCTAAATTATTCCCGAACTACCCCAGCTCCTTACCTCATTGTAATAGGGGCAGTTAGTGCTCTCCTTGACGCTGGTGTACTTGCGGACGTCCCCGATCTGGATGCAGACCACCGGGTCCATGTTCAGGCCGGCCAGCTGGCGGGCCTCGATGATCGTCACGCAGACTTGGAAGTCCGCAGCCTTCAGTGCTGAGGGGCTGGCTGTGTCCAGAACCTGCATCCTAGGGGAGTGAAAGCAGCGCGTCAGCTAATTTTGAACACAAGAGTGCAATAACTAACATTAACATTTACATACAGGCACAAACATTGCTTCTGGCCCCACACTAGGATACCCTGTGTCGTGGGAACCAGAAACAATAACATCAAAAACATGTAACCATCCAAGACCTGGGGTTTTTTTTGTCCCCAGCCGGGGTTCGAACCCGGGACCTCTTGCATGGTAGGCAGATGCGCTACCGCTACGCCACAGAGCTCGTCAACTCCTTAAGTTGAAGAAATGAACTGGACCCCTATTTGCTTCTCATTTTTAGAATATGTGTGTCGTCGTCGTCAGGCTATACTAGTCCACTGCTGGACATAGCCCTCTCCTAATGAGCACCTTAGCGCCTTCAGCTTGCCGCATGCAGCATCTGCCTGCAGTTTTTCGCAGATTGTCATCCCACCTAGTCGGACGGCGTCCTACTTTGCCGAGTCGCGGTCTCCATTTAAGAACGGGTTTACTCCAACGGTTGTCGGTTCTTCGCGAGACATGGCCAGCCCACTGCCACCATATTATAGTATGTATGTAGTATTATTGTAATTATAAAGTTGTTAGAGAAAAAAACTTTTTGTTAGTTATAAGTTTTTCGGCCAGCTGCGAAAAACTTAAAGTGACTTGAGGGTAGACCACCTGCCCTCACTACAATAACTTTATTCGCCACTTTCAGTCTGCCCGTTACCACGGCAACTGCAAGTAGCCGAAACATCAGGAATTAAGGTAAACTTTTACCTAATACATAATCGCGATTAGACCCGTTTGATATATAAATGTGCTAAGTAAGAGTAGAAAGTGAAGCGCTCGTGGCCTAGGGGAACCGAGTGATTGGAATCAATCACTTGGTTAAGCAACAACAGGCGCGGTCAGGTACATTTCATTGGTGCCGGCTGTCATATAATGGCAGTCGTTAAGCCACGTCAGAGGCCTTATGGGCGGCTTGATAACTTCTAACAGTAAGGCCCGCCACTGTCTTACAATCCTCAACCAACCCGGACTTGGCCCCCGTGGTGGAGTATGGCCTACCTTTCCTGCGATGCAGCAAGAGACCCGTGCCCTAGCAGTGGGGACATACAAGGGTTGATAACGAAGTAAGAGTATGTCGAGTTATGAAGAATACTATATATTTTTTTAAATTGATGCCATGTTTTAAGGCCAATCACAACACTCACAGTTTCTTCTTCCGGAGCGGCGTGTCGTTCGGCGAGGCTGTGGTGTCGATGAGTATCTCGTCGCAGGAGGTGGAGGCGTGGCTGGGCGGGAGGTCAGGCGCCGAGGAGGGCCCGGCGCCGTCCTCCAGAAAGGCGATCTCATCGCCGCGCGGTCGCTGCTTGCCCAGGCGCATAAAGGTGCGCATGGTCTTCAGGGTCGATGTGCGCTTACCCTCGTAGCTGGGCACGGCATTCTCTTCGGCGGCGGAGGAGAAACCGCGGCTGGGGAGAAGCCTCGGTCAGACATGTGAGGGGCGACACTCTACTCGCGTGGGTCTTGCCCCTGCATTGGGCGGTCCGTATAAAAAGACAGTCCCTGCGAGCAGCAGAATTAAGTTTACTACTTTTCGGGTGTGGGTTGGCACGTCGGCTTTCGACCGAGCGAAGGTCGATAAATGGGTGTAAAGGACCCATGCCTTGCCTTAGTATGTAGGATGTGCGCTCTATAAATGAATTATTTTTACGGGACCTAAAAAGTGGGAGCCCATATTTTTTAACGTCGGACGTTCGATAGCACGTTCTATGGTAAAGTCTCTCAGTAAAAGTCTTTTGTGTTATTAATGTTTAATTGCCTTGAAACGGACTTTTCGTTTGAAAGTCACCAAAGGCTGGCGCGCGTTAGGTGTTATTTTATAAAAAACGTTGAAGTCTAAGTGAAATTGAATTTGAATCACTTGAATTTTGTTGAAAAAGTCCGATCAAATCTAGCAACGGGATCCCTGCCGCCACTCACCAAGATTAACCTTTCTTCAAGTATCACATTTAATGCGGTCCTTCAATGAGCAATTCTTATACAAACTTAGTTCGATTTTTATTTATATACGGCAATTTATGCATCGCAATGAAACACAAATCAAGGTTTGATAGTGCTTAGAATTGAAAATGAACTAACACTTCAAATAAATTATCTGATTTTTTTTATTGAACCGGCAACTCTACTATCTCTACGAGAAGGGGTATTTAGCAATGAATCAGAGGGAAATAGAATTAGCAACACTGGGAGGCAAACGGACACACGACATAAGGTGACACGCACTCGCGTGGGGGCTAATTAATTGCCTTGTGTGTGGCGCATAATATTATACATGGACTGCAGTTCAGCGGATGTGAAGGGATTATGCCTCTAATTAAATTGTGGCTATTGAACTCACACGGAAGGCTACACGTTGAATCAATGCATGCACAATTTCATTGTTATTGTGGTAAACCAACTTGTGGTATAACCCGTGTCGTGTCCTTCTGTATGACCTGTCTCACCTGTATAGGCACTCAGCGTATTATGCTAGAGAAAACTTACTTAGTCACCGTTGGAAAAATGAGGTTCTAAACATTTTAGTGTTTTACGTTTATCGAATTACTTTTGTCGAACCATGGTCTCTCGCTTCAGTGCGGGCATGTATCAATGACTTTGTTTCCTAAGTTATGTACATTCGTGAAGTTATAGTAGCAATACCACACGGTAACGGTGAAGGAAAACATCGTGAGGAAACGTGTTCAAATAACTCAGCACTTGAAACCGCCGATCTGCGTTGGGCACGCGTGGTAATTAAGCCCACACGCACTCTCTGAGAGAAGGCCTGTGCCCTGCAGTGGGAGGTTTGTAGGCTACATAAAAATATAAGTTTGTCACCGGTAGGGCAAAAGAACGTTACCACAGAGATAATTCTTGATTGAGTGGTTGTTTAACGTCTACAGAATTAAACCTACTTGGAAATTAAAACTAGCGGTATGTGTCATAGAACTTTTCGGACATTAGTAAAACTAGTACTGAAGCCTCCAAACCGTATCCCTAAAACAGATGTTTTAAAATGAATTTTATATTGGAACGGGTAAATTTAAAATCAGAAAAAATGTAATAAAAATGTTATTTGGGCGCTTTTTTAAACTTTACTTCACGAAATAAATCGCTTACATGAGTGTACGTTTTAAGTAAGTTGTATGGTTTTATTTCAGTTTTGGAAACTAATAATTTACCAGAATTTACTATCACTGAATGTGTCATTATAGTAGGTCGTCAAAAGAGATGTGCCTAACTATTGCTGTCGTTGAAAAAATACTTAGTTTTACATCTGTAGTTTTACTCCAACTATTTGCTCGCACAGCGTTAGAAGTCAAACAAAATATAAATAAGTGCGCTCGGAGAGCAGTGCGTTAACAGTTAACACCCTTTCCACTCGCATCCATCGCAAATACATCCCGACTGCGCGGGTCTTTGTTCAATTTATCTGTCGCGCCGCAACGGGCTTACAAGAATGCGGTACTAAGCTTAAAAACTCACCGAAGCAGGCGCTTCCCGGTCTTGAAGACGTCAAATCGGCGCTGCGCCAGGCACGAGCGCTCAATGTTGGCGATGTTGCGTTCAATGTCGTCGAGTCCAAGCTCGTCGTCCGAGGAATGCAGGACCGATCCCGGTGCCGAGCCGGTTCGGCGGGGCTGATGAACCAGTACCGGGGTCTGCTGCATCAGCTCGGAACCCTGGCCGGAACCTCGCGCGATCGCGACGCTGTGCTTCGATGATAAGCCGGCGTGATGCGCCAGTTGGCGTGACGGCGGCGCAATGTATCGGATGTCCATGTCCACGAAAATCTGTCGGATGGGACAGGGATTAGTCTGGTTTTTGGGGAACTGTTCGCAAATCTACTACTGCTAAGCCCATGCCTTCTCGCAGGGATAGTTTGAGAAACTGTCGCCACTGTCGTGTTTCTAGAAATACTTTTATGCGAATACTTTTCGTTTCCGGAAATAGCTGGATTATTCACTGTTCTTAACTAGGACTCGGTTTGGGATTCAATGGTTTGGGTAATGTGTACGAAATTGATGTCGAAAAATTGAAAAAATGAGCGTTTGAATGCCTCTTCGGAAAGCAAGGAACAGCCTAAAGGATATTAATATCTCTTATGGTCCTCAGCCTCACCTTGATTAGCCGTAAAATATAAACTGTCTAATATGCCGCGGTTGGGCAGCCAGATCGGAAAAGGAACCTTAACGCTCGAGGGATAAGGTTTTTGTTTCCTTTCGCATGTGCCTCGAAGCGTTATTTATTTCTCAGGCCTAGCCGGTAACACCGGCGGGCTGCGTTCGAGTTGGGGTGTAATCTACAGCGCATTTGCGTCGGAATACTTAATTAGATACATTTGGGAGTAACAACGCCATGTATAAGTTACCACGTACAAATTTATTATACCTTCTACCGAATATACATTTCTAACATTGCCTTTGCTGGGAAGATAAAGACCGTTAGGTATGTATTTGTTTTCACGTAGGAAGGAAGGCTGATAAAATAAATACATCGAGCGAATCCGTCTAGAAGGATTGGTAAGACTAATCCCAGACAGTCATACTTCGACCAAAAGGACTCGTGTTAGCGAATGGCAAGATAAACAGAATCCGAGTGCTTGCCGACGTGCATGCAGCAAGTCATGAATGTAGTTTTAGGGAAAGAGGTCTGTCTCTGGCCTCTGCCTACTCCCTCGGGATACATGCGTGATTATCTGTAAGCATATGCAGTGAGACGCTTTTTTTACTATCCAGTTCGCGTTTATTCACTTTTGTGCCCTTTATTAAAATAACACCGTTGGAAAGACATAAAAAGGCTGTGGAATAATAACGAAGCCACGATTACATTCCCTTTTGGCCCCCAAGGGCTGAAGGTCGGGTCGGCAGGGTTAGCCCAGTTTTTGGTTATGCACCATATAACACGTATAGATGAGTAGTTATATAGCTTAGCACAACCAGATTTTGCAGATCTTAGTACAGTGGGATCTTTTTAACTACTTAGGTTAATATGCTACTATATTAAAAAATCTATTTAGAGGCTAAAAATTTCACCCATGCCGGGATTCGAACTCGCGACCTCTGGCTATCCGTCCCAGCGCTCTTACCAACTGAGCTAATGGGCGACTCATCGGCATCAGTGAAATTTCGAACCTCTTTACAACATTCTCTGTATTACGTATAGGCAGCGACATCTGGCTGAAGCAATTTGCATCACCTGCAGCCCCGAGTACCTACTTTGCAGTTCGGTTTTACATCGGAATGATATAGCCTTTTTTGCCATGTTAGTCTTCAAATTAATTATAGGAATTACTGAATTTTTTCACGTTTCTACTATCAACCGTATAACCAGGAGGACGATCGCCCTACGCTAACAAATTGTTGTGCTCTAACGCTTAATATTTCGCAACAGGCAGTGACATCTGGCTGAAGTAATGTGCATCACTTGCAGCCCGGAGTACCTACTTTGCAGTTAGGTTTTACTCGTACATCGGAATTATATCACTGTACCCACATGATTATATATATTATTTCTAATGCACTAACCCGTACTAAGGACAAGGCTAGAGGCCAAAAATTGCACCTATAGCCATAGCCAGAGGTCACGGGTTCGAATTCCGGCATGGGTGGAATTTTTAGCCTCTAAATAGGTTTTTTAAAATTGTCCTTAGCACGGGTTAGTGCATTAGAAATAATATATATAAATATGCTACAAATCATCATGTTTATCTGTCTGTGATCTGATGATCTATCATTCCACTCGTCTGAGCAGTTTCTGACTTGCGGTCACGAAAACAAAATGGCGCGAAGAGTAGTTACTCCAGCGTTGTGTGAGAAATACTGAAGTGGCTGTGAAATGTTGATGTTTGTGGAGTTTTTTGAAGCTGTAAACGTGTTGTGAAACGTGTGGTTTCCATTTTTGTCTTGTTTTATAGTAAAAGTTCATAATATAATAGAGCCGCTCTAAGCGTTAAGACCGCCAACTGTATAACATCACTTAGATTTAAGAAATCATGGGTGTAATTCTTTTTTTTTTTTGGGTGTGCAATAAAGTGTTCTCTAAGTATCTATCTGTCTATAATGTTTTATACCATCTCCATCTATTGCACCCGTAAAATTTAGTAATTTTTGGTACGAGCGAACATCGTTCGCAGCAAAACGTCTATAAGCTGGATAAAAATCGGAATTCTCTAAGAATTGTGTACACCATCATCTCAGCGTAGTAAGATCAGCTCTTTATTCACAAAACTCATACTATATGTCAATAAAATCAAACTACTGCCGACCTAACTACTTCCCACAAAATGTAAAACAGTATCATTAGAAATTCTGAAAAATAAAATATACTGTATAGGACTTCTTTATTGGTCCATTGATCTCAAGTTTTTTTATGTGTAGCTTATAAACGTCCCACTGTAGGTCACAGAACTTCGCCCAGAGAGAGTATGGGCTTAATTACAACGCGTGCGCAGCGCGGATTGGCAATTTCAGGCATTGATGTATTTGAACACCTCATACACTCAGTTTTCGTCACGACGTTTTCCTTCACATTAGCTAATGGTTATGTTAGTTAATTAGTTTCAAACTCTTAAGCCATATGATCACTTTTTTTGCTACTTTATTCATTACTGTTCAAAGATGCTTATTTTTGAAAACAAAAATATGCATCTTTGAACAGTAATAAAATAAAGTTTCTAATAGTAATAAGTAGGCCTTTTGTTTTCTCAAGCACAAGTAATATTTGCGCACCCTGACGGGTAGAGCATCCTGTACCATAATTTTAAGTTACCACCTACGTAATTTGCAATTAGCAAGCTTTAGCACATAAATATTCTTATTGGAATTATTATTCTTAGAAGGTCTGTGCAAAGGTGATGGTGTAATAGAACTACACTTTATGGTTTAGTTCGACAGTACAATTTAGTTTGCAAAGTCGATTAATCCGCAGATTAACTCGCAGGAAGATTCGGCTGCGCAATTTACATAGCATTGTGAATTGTGGATAAATTATGAATTGAGTTTTTTTTAACGCTGTCCAGGCCCTAGAGTCTAATACTTACACAGTTTTTCAATAGCATGAAGTAAGCGTAATGGTTGTTATTTGCCTTAATTTGGTAATCCATTCCAGGGGTATAACCCGCGCAAATTTAATAGGCATCTCACGTGGAGAAGATCGAATCGCGTGAGGCAAGAGTTAAGTAGCACAGGCTTATTACCAGACTACCGATAGTGTGAATGAAATAACCATTACGGACTAATGTGAGTCTATTGAACAATTATGCTAAAAAAGCCGACATGGCAGGCAGTCGGTTTTTATTGCACCATTGCGTGTGCAGTATATATGAGAGCAGTATCATCCAATTGAATATTCTATGCACCAAGTTTAGGGTAAGGCTTTCGACCTTCTTACCTCATACTGGGTCATATTATAGAGTTTAACCCATCCCGCTTCACTCCCGGGACCCTTACGTAATGAATGGCCCAAAGTCACCCATAACGTACCTAATCGAGTAGAGTGCCCGCATGTAAACGTTAATGTGCTGTCGCCCGTGATTTAATTGTACCTACTTTAAGTAAGCCAAAAACTTCAGCACGCAATAGGGGCGTAATTTTCAGCTTCAGAGTGCTTAGTGCGAGTTTGACTGATCCAATTGAATTACTTTACTACCGCGTTAATCGAGCATCGAGCATCGAGTAGTGAGTATGAGTAAGTTAACCGTTCGAACTGGCAAAACGCTGTCGCAGTGTACAACTCGCACTCGCGTTTATACGTGTTTTGGCTGGTAAACGTGTTCACTTCTCAACGTAAACCATTACAACTCGTACTCAGCAATTTTAATTTCCATACTTGTCGCTAGGTGGCGCTTCCTCGATGCCATAGAGATATGAGTTTACGTTAACGCGATCGAGCAGTTAAAAAACTCGCACTAAGCACTCTGGTGGCACAAGATACAATTGTAATAGGTAATCACACTAATATTATAATTAGGCGAAAGTTTATGAGTGTGCATGTTTGTTACTTTTTCACGTCTAAACGGCTGGAGCGATTGTCATGAAAATTGGTATGGAGTTAGCTGACACTCTGGATTAACACATAGAGTACATTTTACTGCAGGAAAATTAATTTATTCAGAATAATATATCTTTGATAGAATTCAGAATGTTTCATTCCCGTGGGAAAATCGATAAACTGCGGGGCACAGCTAGTTATGTATAATGCGCGTTGGATCACCAAAACCTTCCGTTCCTCCCTACATCCAGTTTGTATGTGAGGTCTTCAGAGACCCAGTGACCCAGGCATTGAATTGTGTGACTCTATTCATATTAACGAGGAGCTAGCGGGCTTACGGAACTCACAAACCAAAGCGGTCGCTGTTGCGGTGGCGGTGGCGGTGGCGGTTATTTACTGCAGTAGTAGGTACTTGTACGAACCCGAATAGAATCGAAAGGAATGGAATAGAATAAAATGTAATGGAATAGAACAGAACAGACTTGAAGAGAACAAAACTGAAAGGGACGGGACGGGGCGGGACGACGCGAGACGCGGCGGGACGGGACGGGGCAGGACGGGGCGGGACAGGACGGGACAGGACGGTACGGTACAGGGCAGGCCGAGAAGGAAGGGAAGGGACGGGTCATTGTCACACGCACACTTGTTCTACAATTACTATCTGTGTTATTATCATTGTTATGTAAGCGTGTTTGTGGCAATCAACTATTCATTCATTGAAGTGACGGCCGCATCACGGCATCACAACTGCATTGCTTTGGTTTGTGAATTCTTTAAGAGTTCTTATCATTAAAATTCTACTATGCCGAGTGGGGACGCATTGCTAAGTCATTCTACGATGTCAAGCTTGGAAGCTTGAGCGACGTTGTTATTCAAATGTAATTTAAACCTACTTAGGCTGACTTGCACCACTTTAAATAGTATTTTTTTATTTGTGTATGCCAATCTTTTACATCCGTGCCCATAGCTGGGCAACGGCCGCCTCTCTAGACCCTCATTCCACCTTGACTTATTTTTACCCAGGTAAATATTTTGTCAAGACATCACACCATTTTCGCCGCGAGCTGCCACTGCCACGTCTGAGAACTAACGTCTAAGAATAGCCTTATTTATAACACCACAATTCCTTAAAACACTCCAAAAACGCTCACTAAAAATAGTCGGTGGCGGAGATTTTACAAGGAAAATACGTAATCATGGTTTAAATAAAACGCGTCTAACAATGTTTCAGTGGTAACGTGTTTTTATGAAAAGGCCGTTAGAATTTAACTAAAGTTATCCATACAAAATTATTTTTTTAATAGCAACTAAAGCCGCTTTCCCAAGGAGCAATTCCCCGTACCAAAAGCAATTTGGTTTTTATTTACACACGAGATGGAATAAAACAAAAAATTGCCAATAGGTTTAGGCTATAAATCGAGGCTTGATCGTGCTTAGAATTAAAAATAAACTTATCAAAAACTAATTATAAACCTCGAGAATAGTTTATAATTTTTATGAAAAGTCTTATCAGGCCACAGTTAATTTTTAACTCTGTTATTCTCAGTATCTGTGTCCCATAAACGTATTAGTGTTATGATATCCTTAGCCCTTTTTTGTCATCGCGGAAGCACCCGAGGCCTTTGGAGTCGGACGTTGAGTGCCATACATTATTGTATGATACCCGGCTGTCTTCGATTCCATTTGTCTTACACGTTCTCTTCATGATTGTTTTGTTATCTTTTTTGTTATATTTCGAGTAATTTTCTTGTTAACCTATTTAGTTTACTTTGTGTTTCCGTGGCAATTTCAATACAACCGGGGCAATGGCGTCAGTGGGGCTATTGCGTCTTTCTGAAATTTCAAAGAAACCGGGCAATTTAGAACTACTACCGCAATCTCTTATTAATTCTTGGTACTATAGCTTCAAACTAGAAATGGCGGATGTCGCCACTAATGCAGTTTTTGAGATAAACCGCCATATTTAATTTTTTCACTTTGTTTAGGTTCTTTTACAGGCAGCACACGTGAGTTTCAATCCAATGTAATCTTCTTACAAAACGAGTTATTGACTGTTTTTTACTGGTGAGTACCATGATTATGTATTGGTTTATCTCTTGACATCTTTATTTTGTCTCTAACTCGTCGATTGAGTTATATATAGGCTGTGGAAACAAGACTACGTTATGTTTATATTTTGGGGTAATTGCGTACGAATTATTGGGGCTATTGCGTCTAAGAGACGCTTTTGCCCCAAAGTCAGGGGTCTCAAACTGATTTTTTTCTCGATTTTTTGAGACTTCGTTTAGATTTTGCTAGTTTTTGGGTCAAATTATGGGTCATGATTTTTAGTTTCTGTCTTAGGATTCTCTTTTGTGGTATATACCTATACCTTAGAAAACGATTAATTTCAGATTTTCAACATGGTGCGGAATTACAAAAGGAAAACCGAGGATAAGTATGACGTGAAACTGTTAACGAAAACTGTTGACGAAGTGCGAAATGGCATTCTATCTGCCTATCAAGCGGCCAAGAAATACGGTGTCCCACTAACAACGATCACGGATCGTTGTAATGATTGTAAAGTTGATTGTAAAACTCGATGACGACATTGTTAAGATTCTGGAGAAATCCATATCCAGAAGAGGTCACGTTACTTTCAAAGAACATTTCAAAATGTTTCATCAATATTATTATCGTATTACTACATAATAATTTAATTTTTTTTAACTTAAAATGTCTTTTCTAGGTCTCATAACAGACTGATAAATGTGATAATAATGTTTTTTTTATTTACTTTATGTGCCATAAAGCCTTTTAATATTAATATTTTGTAATTTTTATTTTTTACTTCATATTATTGATGTTTGTTCTATCCTTTTATCTTTACCTTTGATCGTTTATCAACTTATCTTAGTTGATATAGAATATGGTTGAGTACCTCTGAAATTAGAAATGGGGCAAATGCGTCTTCCAAAAAAGAGTCAAATAGTCGCAACAGCCCCTTCGTCCCTATTTTCTGTCCTAACTCGCAAACTTGTACGTATTTTTTTAAAGTATTATTTACCAAGCAAATAAAAATGTTTTCAAACATGTTCACTTGGACTGCAATGTTGCCAGCATTCGCATTAAAATGTTATTAGCCAACGACGCATTTTCCCTATCTGGGGCTATTGCGTACGAAATCCCCATATTTTGGAAAAACACATTTTAATAATACAAATTTTTAAATATGTGAAATATTCAAATTGGATTTGTAAACCTTATCAAATAATCTTTCTAGGATTATGAAATTCCTTCGGTTATGTAGAAATATAAAGGTGCATTGGTGGATCAAAAAAAATTTTTTGAGAAACATGACGCCTTTGCCCCGGTTGACCTTAAATGTCTTCTTTTTCTTCTTGCTGTATTGGCAAAGTTTCATTCCGATCAGACACATATTTTGTAAATGAAAACCAAACTTGTTTATATTGGAATTGTTCCTTTGGGAGACTTTTAAGTACCTAATATTTAAGCGAAAGAATAATCGGGATGTTTAAGGAAGTAAAAGTTTTTAAATGTTGTTCGTAAATAAAAGCAATTTTAGGAACGATAGCTGCATTAATAGAGGCACCCAAATGGCTTTGCCTAAATATTTCTGTAAATAAATTACATTTATAATTGTTTCAATTTTCTTCAGGACCAACCAACTTGAGCCGTTACGCTCTTATGGTTGACTTGTATTGGAAATCACCGACGATAGGGTTACAAAGAAACTTGAATAACCACCATACTTGAATCAGTGTGGGCCGAAAATTAGACCTTTCGCACCTTTCTTCTAAACTACAGATAGTTATATAGAGAACACTTTATTGCAAAACCAATAAAGAAAATAGTTACCACCATGATAAACACCTAGCTATGACCTAGTTATGGCATAGGTGGATGCATGAAATTTGGTTAATTTGTCAACCTAAACGGCTCTGCCAATTTTCTGATGACAGAGCTGACTTCCAAGATTGACTGTGTCAGAAAGTGATGAAAGTCAAAGTCTGTAGTCTACATAGTACAATATAATATAATATAATATAATATAATATAATATAATATAATATAATATAATATAATATAATATAATATAATATAATATAATATAATATAATATAATATAATATAATATAATATAATATAATATAATATAATATAATATAATATAATATAATATAATATAATATAATATAATATAATATAATATAATATAATATAATATAATATAATATAATATAATATAATATAATATAATATAATATAATATAATATAATATAATATAATATAATATAATATAATATAATATAATATAATATAATATAATATAATTCTTCGAAATCGTAGTCGTACGTAATATGCACAGGGCGGGCTGGCCGACGGTTTGAATATGCGATGGAACCACCCACACCGTTTTTCGGATAATACGAACATCGTAAATAAAAAAAATTAATAAATAAAAAAGCCTTTAATTCATCCATAAATAAATCAGTTACATAAAAAAATATTAATTTCAATATTATTTCAAATTTATTTCATGCATTTAAATACTATTAATTTGATTATAAAGTTTATTAATTAATTATTATTTGTTAATATTATTTATGGAAGTCGCCTCCTCGGCGTAGGCTTCCCCCTGTTTCCTCCACTCTTCTCTGTCTCTGGCTTGCTTTCTCCAGTTTGAACTACATCTCTGCTTGAAAATATCTTCCCATCTTCGCCTTGGTTTTCCCACTTTTCTTTTCCCATCTCGAGGATACCAGTCAGTCACCTTTTTCGCCCATCTGTTGTTATCCATTCTACATACATGTCCTGCCCATTTCCATTTTAGTTCTCTGATTCTTGTTACAATGTCTGTTATTTTAGTTCTTTTTCGAATTGACTCGTTGGTATTTTTGTCGGATAGTTTAATGTTTAGCATGCTTCTCTCCATTTTTCTCTGATGTATGGCAAGTCTCCTCTCGTCCTCTTTTCTTAGAGCCCATGTTTGGCATCCGTAAGTCAGGCAGGGGAGAATTGCCACTTCATACAGTTTCCTTTTGATCTTTATATGAATCTTATTATTTTTCATGATTTCTTTTATAGACCAGTATTTCCTCCATGAGATTGCAATTCTTCTATTTATTTCTTTCTCTGACAGATTCTCGAAGGAAACCGCTTGGCCTAGATATATATAGTCTTTAACATACTCTATTGTGTTTTCTTCTACCATTATAACTTCTTCTTCTCCATTCGTAATAATCTTTGTTTTTGAGACATTTAGGTATAGGCCGACTGTCTTACTTTCAATTGATAGTTCTGTGATCATGCTTTCTAGTTCTTTCGGGTCTTCAGAGAAAATAGCAATATCATCCGCGAATCGTAGGTGGCTCAGGTATTCCCCGTTTATTTTTATTCCTTTCCTTTCCCAGTTCAAGTTTCTGAATATCATCTCAAGCACTGCTAGGAATATATTGGGTGAAAGAGGGTCACCTTGCCTTACTCCTTTCCTTATTGGAAATTCTGGCCCATCTCTCTCAAGACTTATTTTAGAAGAGCAGTTTGAGTACAGGCTATGCAGTATTTCCACGTATTCTTCGTCGATTCCTTGTTGTAAAAGTGCTTTCCAGATAGCTGCATGTTCCAAGGAGTCGAAAGCCTTCGTGAAATCGATAAAGCATATGTAAAGGATCCTTCCATATTCATTTGTTTTTTCTATTATCTGTGACACTGTATATATATGATCAATGGTTGAAAAGTGTTTTCGGAAGCCAGCCTGTTCGCAGGGTTGGTTCTCTTCTAATGTTTTTGTAAGTCTGTTAAGAATCAGTTTTGAAAAAAATCTTGTATGTGTTTGTCATTAAACTTATAGGTCTATAATTGTTTAGGTTGCTTTTGTCCCCTTTTTTGTGAAGTAGTGTGGTAGTAGATTTGGACCATTGTAGTGGTGTATTTTTCTTGCGAAGTATATTGTTAAACAATGTTTGGAGTGGTAGTTGTAGAGGTTCTGATATTGATTTTAGTAGTTCGTTAGTTATATTGTCATCTCCTGGTGCTTTGTTGTTCTTCTGTTTGGATATTGCGAATGCAATTTCTGATATTATTATTTCTGGTATTGGGTGTTTTTCGTTGTGCATTTTTTCCTCAGTGATGTCGTCATTTGCGATTTTCTGTGAAGTGTATAAATTTCGATAAAAATCAGTGGCTTCCTCTATGATATCTGATCGTTTCCATAGGGGATTACCTTTTTTATCCATCATATTTGTAGCCCAGGTTGATGTGAATTGGAGTTCTTTGTAGGCTTTTTTGATCGCTCCTGCTTTGTTTATATGCTTTTCAAATGTGTTCTTCCTATGATTTTTTCTATTTACTGATATTTGTCTATGAATTTCCTTACTTATTTGTGTGATATTATGCTTTACCTCCTTTGTTCGTTGCTTTGTATAAAGTGTTTTTCTTCGCTCAGTTAATGTTTTTATGTGTTCGTCTATGCAACTTTTATGTTTTTTCTTCACTGCCGGCACTTGTTGCATTAGATTTCTGATTTCCTCTTCAAGTTTGTTGTATTGGTCTTGCACCACGTTTGAAGATTCAATTGCTGCAGCGAATCTATCTTCCCAATCTTTTCCATTTTCTCTGTTTAATGTAGGTAACTCTCTAGAACAGGTTTTATTTATTTTTGTAAATTTTCTCGACTTGTTGGCTAGTATGTGAATTTGACATCTGATCATTCGGTGAGCAGTGAAAAAATTTAAATTATTTATTATGTCGAAGTCTTGTATTTGCTTAGGGTTTTTTGTGAGGATGTAGTCTATTTCGTTGAAGTGCTTTCCGTTAGGTGCAGTCCAAGTCTATCTATTGTTTTTCTTTGTCTTGTACATAGTATTTGTGAATTTTATGTTGTTCGCTAGGGCAAACTCTACCAGTCTCTGTTCATGCTTACTTCTTTTCCCATATGAGTATTTTCCGAAAACAGATTCTTCGCCTTGTTGCATCTCTCCTATTTGTGCGTTAAAGTCACCTATGATTATAAGGTTTTTGGTATTTGCATTCTCGATGGCGGTTTCTTGTGTGTAGTAGAACTTATCAAGTTCTTGATCATTTGTATATTCGGGTGGCGCGTAGGCTACGATTATATGAAATAGTGAATTGTTCTTCATATCGATTTGTAGTGTGGCGACTCTATCCGAGTACCCTTTGAAACCTATAATGTTTTCTTTGAGATATTTCTGTACGATGAATCCAACTCCATACTGCCCTTTGGTTCCTTTACTGTTGCATAGGATAAAATTTGGGTACTGCTCTATGTTTTCATCATTACGCCTTATTTCAGACAATCCAATTACGTCCCATTTTAAGTTTTTAATTGCAAAGCTGAGCTCCACAACTCTTTCTTCTGTAAGCAGTGTTCTGACATTCAGGCCCGCGATGTATAGTTTGTATGATCTATTCCTGGTTAGTCTGTGAACTCTTGTATTTATTTGGTATTGCTTGGCAGGTTTCATGTTATCCTTGACTGGGGGGTTATAGTTGCGACAATTTTTTGTATTTATCCATTCCTTTCTTGGGGGGTGTTGGTCATTTTCTTCCGCGGGGACCAGCCGTATTGGAAGAGTGTTTTTATGAGTATTCGCTATGTTTAAATTGTTATTTTTATCAGGGGGAGGTGTTGATCTTTGCTACAATGGGTTTTGCCTTTTAGTTGAGTCCATGTAGGCTCTGGCCCGGAGGACTTCAAAAGCATTAGTTTTATTGATTTTTGATTGTTGCTCGTTGAGGTGTTCTTCGGTATATTTATTATGTTTCTTTGGTGATAGTGGTCTTTTTATACCACGGGATGTTCCATGGTCTAGTTCGGTCGATGTCTCTAATTCTGCATAACATTTTCCTTCCTTGTTATTCTTCTCTATTACTATTAGTTTGTCATATTTAATGAACGCATCGTTTCCCTTTTCTTTTTCTATTTTAACTGCTTGTCTTAGTTGCTTTCTTATTTCTAGTATTTCTTTAGGATAGTCTTCCTCCACTATGATATTTTTTAATAAGCGTTTTTTTCTTTAATATATCAATTTTTGTATGTTTGTTAACCAATCGGATGAGTGTTGGTCTGGATTTATCTCCTTTTCTGTCTCTTTTAAGGATTTCCATGTTTGCATTGTTTTTCAGAATATCTATGACCTTGTCCAATAGATTTTCTGGTTTTTCTTCTAGGATTCCATATAAGATAATGTTGTTTTCTTTTGATGTTCTTGTTTGAGCTTTGACTTTATTTTCCATGTTATTCAGTTGCATTTTTAGCATTTGGTTTTCCGACTCCAGTTCGCTCATTCGTCTGCCATAGATAGATAGATAGATAGATAGAATATTCTTTATTGCATGTACACCAAGGATTACATAAGAGACTTATGTTTATGCCAACTTATGCCATATGTTTCTTCCATTAGACACTTTATAGTGGCGGCGATTTCTTCAGTTTGTTTCTGCATTTTTTGGTCCAACTTTTCAATAAGAAGTTGCATCTGTGTGTCCATTTTCAAGTTGTTTCCTCGTTTGTTTTTATGTCAACACTAAATTTTTCACGATTAGTAGAAGTTGTATTTGGTTTGTATGGCAACACTATTGTAATCTGTGTCTATGAGGATTTTTTCTTGAAAATGAGGGTATTTGCATTAAAAGTTTTTTATTGGTTCACCTTCACTTTGAAAAAATCAGTTTCGCCAAAAAATATTTTACCGTTTTTCACTGTTTTGGACACTGTTTCGCTCTAGTTTCAATCTTTTTCACAAACTTCAGATGTTTTTCTTAATAGTGCACAAAGTTTTCACTCGCTCAAGTTGTTATTTTACGTGTTTTTATTTTTTGCTTCGGGGACGTGACGATCGCGATGTTTTCGGTTTGACGTTTTTTGACAATCCCCCGTTTTTTGACAATCCCCCCATGTACGAACATCGTACAGCCCTATAAATATTTGATTGCATTTATGCCCGCATTAACTTTAACATTATTGAAATAATGATTTGATTTCGCCGTGAGCAACGTATGCTGGAACTGAATTGTGAAAATTCGTGGTTGAATTCTCTCGTAACTGATTGAAACCAGAAATACAGTTTTAAATCGCATTCCGCTAATTCGATTTAATCTAGCATATTATAAATTTGCATTCGGCATTCAATCACCTATATTGAAATGCATGTCGAAAATTTTAAATGAAATGGTTATTGAAATATCAACGAATCCCAATGCGCATCGACCGTGTGGGTTGTGTATTTGTGTGATGTAACAGACAGTTTGGCTTTCAGCTAGGTACATTGTTAGTAAAGAACTTACGCTTCAACGGCTCTAAACATGATTAAAATCGAATGTACTCTGCTAATAACCTCTGTGGCGTAGCGGTAGCGCGTCTGTCTACCATGCAAGAGGTCCCGGGTTCGAATCCCGGCTGGGAACAAAAAAAAACCCAGGACTTGGATCTTTACATGTTTGTGATGTCGTTGTTTCTGGTTCTCACGACACAGGGTATCCTAGTGTGGGGCCAGAAGCAATGTATGTGCTTGTATGTAAATGTTAATGCTAATGTTAATATTATAAAATTGAAAGGAAAAAAATTAAACAAATTTCGCCAATCTGCAAAGCAGTTTGTTGGCGATAAATAATTCTTTTCATAAAATTCAAAGGGACTTTCTAACCGTGATTTAGAAAAATCAGGTGCTAATTTGAAAAAATAAGAGGTCTAAAAATCTTTTTTGGTACCCAAATTTTTACTTCAATATAGACAAACAATATCAGGACGAAAAGACATGAAAATCGAAAAACAAACTATCGGACGAGCGTCTTATGGTCGGCCAACTCAATTGTTCTTTGATTTGTTTTCGCATATCGGAGGACTGAATTTTATACATTTAATATGTTAGAAAACATTTTTCAACGGCAAGGTACTTCCTGCCACTTTAGATTAGGATTCATAGTTTCGAGTAAAAAGTATTTGCTCACTGGCTCACACACTGATAGATCATCAAAAGTCTCGAGTACTTTTAAAAGAACTAATGCATACATACATACATAACCTCACGCCTGTATCCCAGAGGGGTATGCAGAGACCAGTGACAGCCACTTGCCACGATCCTCACAGATCACCTTCGCTTCATCAACGTTCATAAGTCGTTGCATGCACGCACGCCGGTTCCGGGTAATTATTATCTTTCCCTTTGCTAATACATCCCCTATCTGGTCGATGTATGTCCGCCTGGGACAACACTTACCAACCCTTCCACTCACATTCGCAATATATATTTGTTTCGTCAATCTTTCTTCCTTCATCCTCTCCACATGTCCAAACCAACGCAACATTCCTTTCTCAATTCTAGTCACTACATCCTCTTTCAGTCTACAACGTTCTCTGATCAGACTATAGCGTATCCTGTCATTTAAAGTAACACTACACATACTTCTCAAGAACCTCATTTCTACTGCATTAATTCTACTTTCTTGCTTCTTTTGCCACACCCAAGTCTCGCTACCATACATAAGTGTTGGGACCAGCACGCCACTATGAATAGCTAATCTAGCTCTTTTGGAGATGTTTCGGCTGCACACAATGGAGTGCAAGGCACCGTTTACACAATTTCCCGCTTTTACTCTTCTTTCTATATCACCTTCACACTTTCCATCCCTCTTAAATAGGCTCGCCAAACAGCCAAACTCTTTCGCCTCTAATCGTTATCTTGCACTCAGTCATTTCATCATCTTTTTCAAAGACCTGTACTTTCGTCTTACTCACATTTATGTTCATACCTTTCCTTTTAAATGCCTCATCATTACCGTGATTTTTTTCTGTAGTTCTTCGACCGACGATGCGAACAAAACTTGGTCATCGGCGTATAACAAGCATTTCACAAGCAGCCCCAGACTTATCCCACAGTCATTCTCTTTCAGATCTAATCTTCAAAGAACTAATGGTTTGATAAAAAAGGTATCGTGCCTTCCCAGTATACATGCGGTGGACGAACTCGGGCTAATTAATTGATTTAGGAGTAAACATTTTTGTTACTTTATCTAAATATAAATAAAAAATACAATTATGCCAAGAAATCACGGTATTATCTTTTAAAACAGCCTTTCCAATGAGATGAAAACATTTTTTGTTCGAGTTCTCTATTCTGTTTATCATACGACGACCTCGTTGGAAAAGATTGCTTTGATGACGTTAAAAAAACCCTTTCGAGTAGGTTAACGAAGCTTTTGTCAGCTATCATACTTTTCATTAAAATTCAGAAAGGCCCCGGCTCCCTTCTCTCAAAATAGGGCCCCCGACAAGCAACAAAGTTACTTCTGACCCTCAAGATAGTACTCCCATTTAAATTAAGGAATTAATGTTTAATTATAAACAAAGATTGAGATATACTGTACAGGATGCGAAGCGGAAATTATTCGTTTAAGAAGTAAATTAAATTTTATTGCGATTATCTACAAAGTAAACCTTTTATTTATTTATTTTTTGAGCCACCATGCCTAACTTCAGGTCCCTCGCACATATCGATATTTGTATCTATTTTATATTCTTTTACTTAATTGTAGATTTAAAAACCTATTTAGAGGCTAAAAATTTCACCCATGCCGGGATTCGAACCCGCAACCTCTGGCTATCCGTACCAGCGCTCTACCAATTGGGCCAATGGGCGACTCACGGCATCAGTGAAATTTCGAACCTCTTTACAATATTCTCTGTATTACGTACAGGCAGCGACATCTGACTTAAGCAAATTGCATTACTTACAGCCCCGACTACCTACTTTGCAGTTAGGTTTTAACATCGGAACGATATCACTGTACCCACATGATTACACTATTTTTATTTTTAATGCACTAACCCGTGCTAAGGAACAAATTTAAAAACCTATTTAGAGGCTAAAAATTTCACCCATGCCGGGATTCGAACCCGCAACCTCTGGCTATCCGTACCAGCGCTCTACCAATTGAGCCAATGGGCGACTCACGGCATCAGTGAAATTTCGAACCTCTTTACAATATTCTCTGGACTACCTACTTTGCAGATAACTGCAAAGTAGGTAGTCGGGGCTGTAAGTAATGCAATTTGCTTAAGTCAGATGTCGCTGCCTGTACGTAATACAGAGAATATTGTAAAGAGGTTCGAAATTTCACTGATGCCGTGAGTAGCCCATTGGCTCAATTGGTAGAGCGATGGTACGGATAGCCAGAGGTTGCGGGTTCGAATCCCGGCATGGGTGAAATTTTTAGCCTCTAAATAGGTTTTTAAATTTGTTCCTTAGCACGGGTTAGTGCATTAAAAATAAAAATAGTGTAATCATGTGGGTACAGTGATATCGTTCCGATGTTAAAACCTAACTGCAAAGTAGGTAGTCGGGGCTGTAAGTAATGCAATTTGCTTAAGTCAGATGTCGCTGCCTGTACGTAATACAGAGAATATTGTAAAGAGGTTCGAAATTTCACTGATGCCGTGAGTCGCCCATTGGCTCAATTGGTAGAGCGCTGGTACGGATAGCCAGAGGTTGCGGGTTCGAATCCCGGCATGGGTGAAATTTTTAGCCTCTAAATAGGTTTTTAAATTTGTTCCTTAGCACGGGTTAGTGCATTAAAAATAAAAATAGTGTTAATTGTAGATTGTCAATCTGAAAACTGGTTTTGTTTGATTACGTAACGTTAACCACGTAAAATTATTTATTTACAACTTAGCAATTAATATTGCATGCTGTGTTTCACTATAACTAGTTAAGGTACCTTTATCTTTGTTGATCGCCTTAAGTTTGGTTTGTATATTAGTACCTACTATTAACTGTTGTGAAACTTAATAAATACATAAAAATAAACCTGAACAACAAATTGTAATTTAAGGTTCACAGTGAAAAGTGTATGCTCAGAATGTGCCGTCAGAGACCAGGCTTGCCTTTTGACGGCGTTGTTTCTCAGTCCTCATCTGCTCAAAGGACTAAGCAGCGCCCTAGCAGAGTTCTAGTTTGTAAATACTTATTTAAGACCCTATGCAGATACAACTAGAAAGATGACAAATAATAAACATACTAATGTTGTCTCTGTCTGATATGTATTATCTGTTTCTTTGTACGCGCATCACGCAAAAAACACTTTGAAGCTCAGATTCCCACGGAAAGTTAAGGCTACATAACATCACGCTTAAGTCCACGAGGTAAGAAAATCACCATAAGAATGAGGTCATGACATTTAAAGAGGTCATGAAAAATCAGCTAGTCTAGGTACTACCCGACACAAATATATCTGGCCCTCGCACCGTCAGAATGCTTTACAGACCTAACCACTTTATCAATGTAATTTTGAATGGAATTCATACGAAGTTTTCGTATTATAACTTGGTCGCCTATTACTCGTTAACTTATATATAGCCTTATATTATTTTTAATGCACTAACCCGTGCTAAGGACAATTTTAAAAACCTATTTAGAGGCTAAAAATTCCACCCATGCCGGGATTCGAACCCGCGACCTCTGGCTATCCGTGCCAGCGCTCTTTTCCAACTGAGCTAATGGGCGACTCACCGGCATCAGTGAAATTTCGAACCTCTTTACAATATTCTCTGTATTACGTATAGGCAGCGACATCTGGCTGAAGCAATTTGCATCACCTGCAGCCCCGAGTACCTACTTTGCAGTTCGGTTTTACATCGGAATGATATAGCCTTTTTTGCCATGTTAGTCTTCAAATTAATTATAGGAATTACTGAATTTTTTCACGTTTCTACTATCATCCGTTTAGCCAGGAGGACGATCGCCCTACGCTAACAAATTGTTGTGCTCTAACGCTTAATATTTCGCAAACGTTCTTTAAATTGACAAATGGCTATTCTACACCCATGATATTTTTAACGACCAATTCAACCACACTATGGTGTAAGTAAAAAAAATCATTGCACCGCCAGTGAGGCGTAGGGGATGTACCAAAAAGAAAGTGATGATAAGATTCAATATTTATATTATTATATTCTACTATTTATCTTAATAAAGCGGTCATACACTTTTCGCAAAGATTAGCTCTAAAAAAAGATATGAGTTTTCATTATTAGAGCTAGTGTTACCGCATGGCGCTTGGAGCCTCTTAATAAGATCCTTGGAAAAGTTACGATCAACCCGTTAAGGCGGCTTCATTAATTTCACCAGTACATTCAATCTCTACTGCGGTGAAGAGAAAACGATTATATTTTTCATAATTTTAACCTTACTTCCTACTACGAAACTCTCTATACTACGAACTACTACTCTATACTACGAAACTTTGTAAAGATGTTTGTATGGTTGTAACTCAATGAGGCGGGAGCGTGTAATACTGTGGAGCTAGTAATACCTACTATGAATGTGAAAGTTTTTAAAGATGTTTGGAGTGTATTACTTAATCACGCTATAACGGCTGTACGGATTTACGTGACACGTAGTACTGAATTGAGACATAGTATAGGTACTTGATGTCCCGGTAATGCGTTCCCGTGGGATAATTTCTATCGCTGGCGTAGCCACGGGTTCAACCTGATAACTCATAACGCATAGACGCAATAATATCATAACGCATAAACGCAGATGACGCAGGATTTTAAGCTTGTCATAGTCGTGCGCTGGAACGCCGGGTATGTACAATGGACGTAACCTACAAAACAAAATTTGTATATAGTCGCACTACCACTCTAACGGTGATGGTATAACATCATGAGGAAATTTGGAGTGTTTGAGGTATCCACATACCTCAGCGCTTGAAATAGCCGATCCGCAGTGATGGGCACGCGTGATGATGAAGCCCTTGCTTTCTAACTCTGAGAGAAGGCTTGAGGTCTACTGAGGACTGGGACTAGCATTGGGAGACGTAATAATCCTAGCGGCTGCATTACTCAACAATTAAAGAGTATTCGAAGGCAGATTCATATTAGGTACATTCATGTACCTGTACCCGCACGAGATTACGGGTAGGAACCCGCAAGTACGTTCTGACCCTAAAAGTTTTTTTTTAATTAGCACACCTCGCCGCTCTTCGTATAACTCGCTCAACTCGCCACTGTCGTAAGTTCCAACCCGAACCGGCTAGCGTGACTAGCACGCACTTTCACGTTATTACGTTTTTTTTTACGTAGCCTCTGTGTTTGTGTCCCACTGCTGGGCAAAGGCCTCTCCCAATTCAGTCCAATCCAGTTTTCAGTCCTCGGCCACCTCAGACCACTCCGCAGATGGCGGTCGAGATCATCTTTCCACCGTCACGTTATTACGTAGACACGCATTAATGTAAATATTTCAATATATTCATTCGCGGTTAGGAATTAGTTTATTGTATAGTAATATTTTTTATAATGCTTGGGAGGCGTTGAAAGTATATGTTTTAATTTGTTTTTTGTATTTTATTAACAAAAGGGAAAAACTGCAAAGCTCAATTCTAAACTTTTATTCTGCTCTTTACAACTGCTTTCAAAAAGTCCCTCCGAAAATTCATGTCTTCCCGCCAAAAACGAACACCACAGATTAACTGCATCTTCCCAGATAGCACAGATTAAGATATCCTTCCTGGATGCCACGGTGTCACATACACCATGGAGTTAACATCGGCCATCCTGAAAAGTGAATACCCGTGGGTATTCACAAATATGTATTAGTTGCCAATCATGGTTCTACTAAAAATATCTTATGCGAACAGACTTAACCCGACACAACAGACACATATTATACGGGGAAATCAGTTATTTTATAACGTTTACAGAAGTTTTCAGAACCAGCTAACTTACTTAATTTAGCTCTCTAGGAGATCAATTAGATCTTGTCGGTCAATTATTTCCCCGTCACTTCCAGAATCAGAATCATAACTGACAGAACTTTTGTATGGGCGCAGGGAATCGGCTGGCACGATTGCAATGAAACTTTTGTACCCCTTCATCCCTTTAATGCTACGAATTTGGTAACGGTCGTTCTGTAGTACTTTTGCCACTTTATAAGGTCCAGCGTATACTTTGTCTATTTTTTTATTAATACCCGACTCAGAATTAGTGTAAGCATTGTTCCACAACACAATATCTCCAGTATCATATATTCTAGCATCTCTCCGTCTAGCATTGTATTTCTTTGACATATACTCCTGTTTCTTTTTTAGATTGTTACTAGCCTTTTGACGCCGTTCTCTTACATCAGAAACTTCGCTTCTTCCTTGCAGATTGGGTATAAGATTCTTCTTGTGTGCAAACATGAGTTCATAAGGGCTGTACTTAGTGCTGTCCTGTACAGTATGATTTATACCCATAGTTATCTCAGGTACACACTTATCCCAAGAACTGGGTTCTTGAGTACTGGTGCGTATAGCGTCCAATAATGTACGATTTGTCCTTTCAACCTGACCATTGGCCCGTGGTGCTGCTATAGCATTCAAGGTATGATGAATTTTGTGGCTGATACAAAAATCTTTGAAATATCGGCTTGTGAAGGATGTACCGCGATCAGATATAACACGTTCTGGGTAACCCAATATGGAGAAGAGTTCACGTAAGGCGGCAACAGTTTCAGTTGATCTTAACGTTTTGACCAATTTGACAGACACAAATTTGGTGAAAGAATCTATTATTACCAGAACATACTGGTTACCCTTAGTAGATTTAGGGAAAGGGCCCATATGATCAATGTGTACAGTGTGCATAGGTTGGTCAGGTTTCGTTATTGGATATATCTTGCCGACAGGTTTTCCGTAATTACCTTTCTTGTACAAGCAGTCCAGACACGCGGTAACGTACTTTTTTATAAAACGTGTCATACGTGGAAACCAATAATCTGCTTTGATAACCTCGTCACAACGTGTTAACCCTACATGGCCAATGTCATCATGATGCATTTTCACAATGCGCCAACGAGCTTGTTTAGGGACTAGTAGTCGTTCTCCAGTCAGAGTTTTTCGGAATACTCTACCGTCTCTAATGCAATAGTTGGCCTTTACATCGCCACTCGGCTCATCACTCCGCAATTGGTTGTAAATAGATTGTATTTTATCGTCTTGCAACTGTGCTGCCAAAAACCAATCGTCGATGTTATCCACACCTAATACAGTGGGAACTGGATTCCGGCTCAATGCATCAACATGCCGCATGCGTGTTCCAGGTCGATACATGACTTCTATGTCGAAATCTTGAATCTGCAGCCACCAGCGAGCAATACGTGGAATAATATCCCGTTTTGTAAGGGTGCTCCTTACTGCAGAACAATCGGTGACAACCTTCACGTGAATTCCAGTGATATAGATTTGGAATCGCTTTAGTGATTCTACCACTGCAAGAGTCTCTAACTCATAACTGTGGTAAACCATTTCTTCCTTACTAGTCACTCTACTGAAATACATTACTGGCTTTAAGTCTCCGTTAGATTGTTTCTGCATCAATATACCGGCTATACCCATTTTACAGGCGTCTGTATGTATTTCCGTTTCATTTTCCCTATTATATAAAGCCAAAACAGGTTTGCTCACCAGCAGTGATTTTAACTTTCCGAACGACTCCGTTTCACGATCTCCCCATGTCCAGGCAACATTCTTCTTCGTTAATTCTGTTAAAGGCTTAGCTATCATCGCGAAGTTGAAAATGAACTTTCTAAAATATGAACACAGACCGATGAACTGACGTACCTGATGCACGTTACAAGGAGTGGGGAAGTTTTCCACAGCGTTCAACTTTTTGTCACCTGGTCTTATACCGTCCGGTGTCACAATATGTCCCAGGTATTCTATCTCCGTTTTTAGGAAGGTACATTTGTCAATGTTAAGTTTCAGGTTTTTCTCTCTCAGAAGTTTTAACACCTTTTCTAGCAAGACTAGACCACCGTCAACATCAATTGAAGGCAAAAGCAGGTCATCCATAAAAGTGAGTACCTCCTCGTATCTTAATGTTCCAAGCAATTTGTAAATCGCCCGTTGGAAGACGGCAGGCGCATTAGCCAACCCAAATGGAATCCGCGTATATTCCCATTGACCATCCGGCGTAATAAAAGCAGTATACTTCATGGAGTCTTTAGCCATCGGGATCTGATGGTATCCTTGGGCTAAATCTAAGCTTGAGAAAAAACACTTTCCAGCTAGCTTACTCAGTTGATCGTCTATGTGTGGTAAAGGAAAACGATCCTTTATTGTCACTGCGTTTAAGGCACGGTAATCTACACAGAGTCTGGTATCGCCATTCTTTTTCTTCACTAACACGACTGGTGAAGCGTAATTAGATTGTGACTCCTTTACAACTCCGGCATCAAGTAAGTCCTTAACTTTATCTCTGACTGTATCTAAATCTTTTTGGGCAAGTCTATAAGGTCTATGAAACACCGGTGTGGTAGTAGTGAGCTCAATATTCATTTCAGCTAAATCCGTCTTTCCTATATCTTTAGTATTCTTAGCGAAGCAGTCTTCATATGATAATAGAAGTTCAAATAAGCGGCCCTGATCCTGTGCTGACAATTCGCCTACTTCGAGTCTGGATAGTGGAGTATCAGCAATCTTACAGTCTTTTAGGCAGGAAAGTGTACGTTCGAGAACCAATTCTCCCACATGGCTCACATCACTAGCTGTTACGCATTTATTAGCTGATCCCTGGAATGAAATTAGTGACAATGTGCAAAAACACTTGAATCGGGTGAAATCGTTCTTTAGATCGTGAATAACACTTGGACTTTTTTTTTTGAACGCAACCAATTATCATTGTTCTGTGATATCAAACTTCAAAAAAAGTCTGTGAACTAGAAAAAAAAGAAATTGTGTTTTGATTGAACTTCTGTAGATACCTAAATCTAATTCTATTTTTATAACAAGTAAACAACAGACAGACACTGTAAACAATCTGTTATGATAAGTAAAATTATTATATGGAAACTACATTCTAGGAAAATCACTAACGAATGACGCACTCAAGTTTTATTAGAGTGATACTTGTGCTTAAAAGTAGTTGGAGTATTACACTTTGTTCCCGTCATAAAACCAATAACTCTCGCAGCATCAGGAGTAGGTATATGAATCAGACTGACAGAAATAATCAGGTATCTAGTCAGAAAAGGTTCAGACAGACAGAAATTCTTCAGATGTACAGATAGTAATTGAAATCAAGTATCTAATCCGTAAAGGTTAGTTGGACAGACAGAAATTGTTCAGACATACAGAAAGTAATTGAACAGAATCAGACAGACAGAATATTATCAGACAGATTAAATTACATAAATTTGCCCCATACCATTAAAGTGTTGATCACAGGCCTTTGAAGATTGCCCTCAGTAGTAGATTCTTTGGTCATCTCTGTCTCATTACTGGGAACTTCCATACAGGGAGTGGCACGTGTGATCAGCCTGCCCTCACACCATACAATTTCGCTGCTTCCTAAATTGTACACACGAACATATCCCTTGCATCCATTTAGCAATGTTGCAGGTAAAGCATAGAACTCATGCCTCATGTTGTGAATCCGTGGAGCAGTGCAGATATTGTTTTCTTTAGGGTTTCCAATCACATTTACTTCCACATAAAATGACTCTCCTGGAGGGATACGAACTCCAGCACAGGTTGTTATCTTGTAACTGTCTTCCTCAGTAACCCTTACAAGCTTGGCTGACGATTGAGTGGTGACTAATGAAATGCCTTCAGCGTTGATCACTGGTTGTCCAATTAGTATATCAGCGTCAGCTGGTAGTTTCAGGTGAGTAACAGTAGCTCTTGTATCAAATGGCAGTCCATCCACAACCAAAGAAATATTTATTTCACCCACAGCTGGCACAGTGCTGCCTGTGAAGCCCTTCAGTAAAGTTGTACTTTCATTTATCATGCATTTCAGTGAATTTGCCATGGAAAGGGTCACAACATTCACTCGAGCTCCTGTGTCTATATATGCTTCACAATTTTGGCCACTTACCTGCACAAGTTTTTTGTAAATCTCATTGGTATCTTGTACCATATTTATTGTGGCTGTTTCAGCCTTATTTTTCCTCATCTTGTCAAGGTTAGGACATCTTGTTATGACATGACCTCCTTCAGAACAGAAATTACAAATTCGTTTGTCAGGTACTGGACAGTCTTTAACTATATGATCCGTGGAGTTGCATCTGAAACAGTTGAGCTTGCGGGCACTGTTGATTGGTGCAGGCATTGTGTGTGTAGCATTACGGTTACAACTGTCGGGAAACCTTTTTCTTTCAGTATTACGGTAAACAGTGGGTGTATATTCAGTTTTCTTTACTTCTTGTTTATGGCTGTAAGTTTCGAAAGCTGACAAATATCCAGAATAGAACTCCTCTGGTGTGTCACACTTATAAGCTTTTGCATTATTCTGTAAATCTGCTGGCAACCCCTTGATGATACAAGATAATGATGCATTGTCATCAAACCGTAGACGTCGACACATAGCAAGTTTATCATGATAATAATGGGTTACTGTTTCTGTATGAACTTTCTTTCTAGACACAAACTGCTCAAGTAAATCTGCATATTCGAAATTTCGTGGAAAGGCATTAATGAGCAGTGATTTCCACTGATCCCATGTATAATTGTATTCTTCCAGTCTACTGAACCACAGTTGCGCTTGACCTGCTAGTCTGGTTTGCATAATCAATATTTTTGAGTAGTCATCCCATTTATGGACTAAGCCTAACTGATCTATTTTAGCCAGCCAATTCTTTATGTTCCCCTCACTATCATCGGGATCGAATGGGATGACAATTTTCTCGCCTGAAATAGCCCTAGGCCTTGTTTGGTTCATCAAACATCTTTCTACCATCCTCTCCAATTTTTGAGTCATTAACTGTTCTAGTATTACATTTGGCGGAATGTCGTCCTCAGAATCCGCTTCAGCCTGATGGCACGGCGACAAGTCCGGAAGCACGTCCACGCGTAAGGAGCCCGCGCTCGTAGTAGGTGTGGCTGACAAGCGAGCCTTCTTTGTTGCCCGGCCGTACGGGCTGGTGCGATTACCTAGGAAACGTTTCATTTGGCGTAGGAACTGATCCCACTTCTGAATATTAACAAAAGGGAAAAACTGCAAAGCTCAATTCTAAACTTTTATTCTGCTCTTTACAACTGCTTTCAAAAAGTCCCTCCGAAAATTCATGTCTTCCCGCCAAAAACGAACACCACAGATTAACTGCATCTTCCCAGATAGCACAGATTAAGATATCCTTCCTGGATGCCACGGTGTCACATACACCATGGAGTTAACAATTTGTTTGTTTAATGTATGTACCTGCATACGTACGTGGGACACTCAGAAAGTTTTGAGAAACTAAAAAACTAACTTCTATGAAAAAAATATTTTTATTAAATATTTTCAAAGAACTCTCCCCCAGCCTCTATACAAAGTTTCATGCGTCTGAACCAATTTCCAAAACATTTTTTCCAGTCCTCCGCAGACACCTCTTCCACGGCCTTCTCAAACGCTGCCAGCGCGTCTTCCGGCGATGAATACTGTATCCCTTTGAGCTGATTTTTAATTTTAGGGAATAAAAAGAAGTCACACGGAGCCAAATCAGGACTGTAAGGAGGGTGTCCCAAGACTCTGACCGGTGTGAAGTCCAGGAAGTCAATCGTTTTGATCGTAGAGTGCGCAGGCGCGTTGTCGTGGTGAAGAAGGATCCCGCGGAGCCCCGTGTTCGGTCGCTTGTTGCTCAATTCAGAAAAAAATTCTGGCAGGCATTTTGTGTTATACCATTTAGCGTTGATGCTGCTTTAGTCTCGAAGTGGAATTGAAATTAGGTACCCCGTCAAAGTGAAGAAACTAGCGATCAAAATTTTTCCTGCGCTCCTCGATCGCTTCACTTTCGTAGGCGTTGGTTCATTTTGAAACAGCCAAACTGTCGACTGACGCTTTATTTCTGGATCATATTGATAAATCCATGATTCGTCACCTGTCACAATGTTGTAAACGCGCCGTAACGAGCCAGCATCAAATTTTTTTAACATATCACGGCACCAATCCACACGGGCCTGCTTCTGAGCTTCGGTGAAGTTGAGCGGCACCCAGCGGGAAACTATTCTCCTTACGCGAAGGTGCTCGTGCAAAATCTTGTGATCACTTCCTGAACCAATTTGCAGTGTGTGCTGAATCTCTTCGTACGTAATTCGTCTGTTTCCTTAAATTATTTTTTTTACTGCCAGCACACTTTCTTCGGTGACAGCCGTCGTAGGACGACCACTCCTTTGTTCATCCCCCAAAGTAAGGCGACCGCGTTTGAACTCGCTATACCAGCGGTAAATGGTTGCTTTTGAAGGTATTTCATCCATAAAAGCAATTTGAAGTCGGACAAACGTCAGGTTTAAGGCCACATTTGAAATCGTAAAAAATCATAGCACGAAAATGTTCTCGATGCAGATCCATTTTTTAATGAGACAAGAAAATTTGAATTGGCTCTCAAAAAAATGCGGAGAGAAATTTGAAAATCGAACAGTAGTATTTTTACTTTTAAATAATCGACGTTTTCAAAACAATTACTTATGAACAAATACTAATTATGTCTTATACATAAAAACTTTTTTTCGAAAAACTTTCTGAGTGGCCTGGTACTTAGTTTACATAAGAGGCGAAGAAAGTTGTTCAAATTAATTAGATTTGGTTTGCAAGCTAGAATTTAGTTTAAATTAGTGTAAATACCTATGTTATTTCGATTAAGATAATATTTGTAGTCCCTACGAAGGTGACATGGTCGCTTTGTGTACCAAACCTTCAATAAAATAAAAGATTAAAAAAAAAAAAATAAGAGGCGAACACATATTGGGCTCCGCTGCAGTTAGGTAAAAATAACCGTAAAAAATGGGTTATAGTCTGTGGTGACAGTAGCCCAATTTTTTTCTGTATAGTGTCAAATCAGAGAAAGTAAATTTATCTTATAGAACGGCTATATGATTTAAGTGAAGTGAAAAATGGTACATTGAAATACACTGTGGAAAACAAAATTATTCATCTTTCATCAATGTGTCAGAAATAAATTATTCATTTATCTTAGCACCAATGTAGCGCAATCGGCGGAAGTTAGTAGGCGCTAACGCTACGGCGTAGGCGTCTTGTAGCAGTGAAGTGGCGTAGCGTGCTACGAGTTATCTTTCGTTTTGTAGATAAATACTAAAAGGGCTATGCAGATTTTCTCTCTCTCTCTCTCTCTCTCATCTTTCAATCGAGTCGATAATTTTTATTTTATCAACTTCAAACTGTATGTCCGTGCTAGGCCAGAGGTTGCTACGTGACTTCTAAGTTTCCGTCGGACTAGCGCGTTTCACTGTAAATGGCCTGCTCGGTAACTGGGGGGCTGGTGCAACCGCAGAATACACGCCGTGACCAAAATGAGGTAAAAGGGTTTGCCATTACCTGAGGTATTACTTAATACGAATTCCGACTCACACTCGATGATATTTTGCCAGATGTGAATAGCCTTTTGTGGTCAGGTATACCTTTAGGTGAAATTTCTTGCATATTTTTAACACACTAGTAAAGTTATTACGAACGAATGATTAATGAACGTTGGTAAAAGGTGATCTGTCAGGATTCTGGCAAATGGTAGCCCCTGGTCTCTACCTACCCCTCTGGGACACAGGCGTGAGCTTATGTTATGTAATCAATATGTAATTGGTTATTAAAATAAATTTGTTTGAATACTTTATTGCACCATAACAAGGGCGTGTTTCGTGCGAGAAGCATTATCTTCGAGCAAACCTTTGGTTCTGGTGAGGTGGTGAACTAACAAGTTCTTCAAAGTAATTTTCAATAAGATTTGTACAAAGATTTTTTTCTATAAGTTCGTGGCCTATTACTACGAGTAGTTAACTTGTAAAGACTACTTAACTGTGTTAGTTTTTCTTTTAAGTTTATACGTTTCACGTTTTTACAACTAACCTTTAGCTGCCAAAGGGGACATACCCTACTCTAACAAGAATTTGCGCTGTGAAGCTTAATATTTTGCAAACGTATCCGTAAATCGAAAAAGGGTTTTCTACACTTACAATATTTGTAAAAGCCAATCTAGCAATACCAAGGACGCTTTGGTTAAGACGAGAAAAAAAAATTGCATCCATAGTTTAATTGCAGAGAACCTACTCTTACCTTACCTTACTTTACCTTACCTTACCTTTAAAAACAAATTTTCTTTGTGTTCAACCTACCAAAAGAAAATTGTTTTTTTAAGATTTTATCCTACCTTATTGTCGACATGATGGAATCTCTATAGATATGACAAAATTTATCTTTCTAGTACTTATCCTTTCTGTGCTGAGCCGCAGAGAGACGGACGGATGTGACGAAACTATAAGGTATTCTCGAGGACTATATATTTATTATTATTTTTATTCAAACAGATGTCACTCAATATAGTATTTTCTAAGGTTAACACGAGCAGTAGACATAATTAATGTGGTTCCTCGTACATTGGTCAAACGAAGCGTACCATAGCTGAGCGGGTGAAGGAACATATTGCTGATGTGAAACATAAGCGCTCTGGTAGATCTGCAGTCAGCGAGCATACACTTAGCGGTACCAACCACTTTATACATTTCGATAAAGTTAAAGTTCTAGCCCGAGAAGACCGTTTCTTCCCTAGAATGATACGTGAGGCAATAGAGATCCGCCGGCATCCAAATTTTAATAGAGATCGTGGTTGGAACATACCGGTAGCATGGGAACCAGTGCTTAAGTGCATGAGACCCCCTTGCTAGAAGTGTGACTGTAGAATAAATAATAAAAAATCAATTTAATTTCAATTAATAATCGTTATCTTTAAGTTCATATAAAGTACTTAGTTTATAAATTTAATTTTAACTTCAATTACTAATAATCAATATTGTTGACTTTATATGAAAAATAATTGGTTTGTCTATTTTGGAACGTAACTTCATAATTAACTTTTGTAATTTTTGCCGAGGGTAGTAAACTAACCGTTAATGATTTCTAAAAGACACCTGTCACCTCAGTCATCCGGGACCACGGCACCTGAAAAAGTGCCGAAACGTTGGAAAATTGTAAAAATGTAATAAACGAGCATAAATCCGTATAAAAACAGTTTTAATTATGTCACT
Source organism: Yponomeuta sedellus (assembly GCA_934045075.1). NCBI lineage: Eukaryota > Metazoa > Arthropoda > Insecta > Lepidoptera > Yponomeutidae > Yponomeuta > Yponomeuta sedellus. The sequence continues at coordinate 7,189,885 of OW203721.1, forward strand.
CAATGTAATGGAAAAATGTTTATTTACTTTAAGTGCCTAGATGATAAGTTCTGTGTTATTGTTGTAACATAATCGATCGATATCAACCCTTCTATGTCCCCACTGCTGGGGAACGGATCTCTTCCTGCATCGCAGGAAGGTTAGGCCAAACTCCACCACGGGGGCCAAGTCCGGGTTGGTGGAGGATTGTCAGACAGTAGCGGGCCTTACTGTCAGAAGTTATCAAACCTCCCATAAGGCCTCTGACATGGCTTAACGACTGCCATTACAAGACGTAATATAATATAACATAAAAAACTGGTACCCACGATAGGGGTCTCCTAATGTGAATTCACTGGAAGATGTATCTACTTTTAAGTCATGAGCAATAAACAAATGGTTACTTTTACTTTACTTTATGGATCCCTAAAAAGTAGGAAGGTAGAGCAATACTAGCAATAGCGGCAAGCTGAAGACAGGGCGCTATGGCGCTCATTAGGGGAGGGCTATGTCCAGCAGCAAGCTTAAGACAGGGCGCTATGGCGCTCATTAGGGGAGGGCTATGTCCAGCAGCAAGCTGAAGACAGGGCGCTATGGCGCTCATTAGGGGAGGGCTATGTCCAGCAGCAAGCTGAAGACAGGGCGCTATGGCGCTCATTAGGGGAGGGCTATGTCCAGCAGCAAGCTGAAGACAGGGCGCTATGGCGCTCATTAGGGGAGGGCTATGTCCAGCAGCAAGCTGAAGACAGGGCGCTATGGCGCTCATTAGGGGAGGGCTATGTCCAGCAGCAAGCTGAAGACAGGGCGCTATGGCGCTCATTAGGGGAGGGCTATGTCCAGCAGCAAGCTGAAGACAGGGCGCTATGGCGCTCATTAGGGGAGGGCTATGTCCAGCAGCAAGCTGAAGACAGGGCGCTATGGCGCTCATTAGGGGAGGGCTATGTCCAGCAGTGGACTAGGACTACATTATAAAGCCTGAAGAAGTAGAAGAAGAGCAATACTAGGGTAGGTCGGAAGATGAAAGGATTATAGCCTCAGCTAGTGTGGGTAAGAAAATTATGTTTCCTCCATGCTTTGTTGTTGCTTTTCTACCTAAACTTGTTTTTTATTTTATAAAAACAGCCTACCGTTGGAATATTTGTTAAAAAAAAGCCAGCGAGCGATAAAATTCCCAAGGATTCCAATATACTTTTAGAACTTAATAAGCAAGAGTCATGTCATTGCAGTCGTTAAGCCATGTCAGAGGTAAGGCCTCTGACATGGCAAAACTGGTACCCCTATCGTGGGTACCAGTTTTTTATGTTATATTATATTACGTCTTGTAATGGCAGTCGTTAAGCCATGTCAGAGGCCTTATGGGCGGCTTGATAACTTCTAACAGTAAGACCCACCACTGTCTTACAATCCTCTACCAACCCGGACTTGGCCTCCGTGGTAGAGTAGGCTTAACCTTCCTACGATGTAGAAAGGACCCGTGCCCCAGCAGTCGGGACATACAAGGGTTAATATCGACAGATTCTTGTGCTATGAATATTTAACCTGCCAGTAACTGATTTCCCTTTAAACTGAACAGGAACAAAATGCCTTTTAACTGACGCAAAAATCTGAATTCACTAAGCCGAGCTTAAGAAACTGGATACAAAATTACTCCTTTATGTAAAGGTAAGCTCTATCAGGCGAATAAGTTCAAACATTAAAGCACCACGATAACACAGTTGCAGAGCTATTCATAGATAGGTTGTAAAACGCGTCGAAGTTAATACCAATTTTTTTTTTGTGTAAACTATTGTGTATGGTTTGCAGAGCTACATAAATAAACATATTGTATACTTATAATTATAATGACCCTTTCAATTGGGTAATTATTCGTTTAACCTTTGGTAAGTATTTATATACTTACTTACTTATTCTTACATGGCTGTTGATTGACACGTAGGACCTAAGTTAAAATTTTCTTAACACATGAACTTGAAATGAAAAGTGCCTAATTGAAAGTATCAAGATTCTAAAGGCTTTATAAAATACTAAGAGTATTACATGTCAATATCTTAAAATATGGTAGGTATATGAAATAATCAATTTAATGCAAAAGATGTCACTTTTTAGTTTAGAAAATTCAGGAAAAAGGTCAAAAATACTAGTACGTCCAGTTACTCTGTCGCCTACCTCTACGTGTCCAAATTAGAATTCACTGCACAGTCAGCGTAATACTAATCTAATATGTGCCAATAGTAGTATTCTACCTACCGTATAATAGTGTCAGTCTAGGATAGCACTGGAATTGCTGAAAAGGGCTTCGAATGGAGAACTTGCACTAAAAATGTTTTGAAAGACTAAAAGAGGACAAAAGATAAATAAACGTGGTCAATTCGACTACTACTTACAGTCACGTGGTACTAAAATGCTCCATACAAATTAGCCTTCGACTATGACGTCACTCCCTCGCTAATGAATGAAGCGTTTTTCAATACTTGAATTATATAGTAAAATGTTTTTTTGATGCATGGACCTTATCAGAAAACGTTTCGTATCCTATGAAAAAACTAAATCTAACAAGTTTTTTTATTATTAAATTATCTTGATTTTTCACATATTTTGTGATCTCGAAAACCCTGAAGACAATATTTTTATGGTTTTATTTTGTAACTTCTCCTACGTTTATTTCTTTTCATTTATTTGGGAAGTAAACGGTACCACAAACAAAATTATAAAAACATTAAACAACACAGATACCAGCAGAGCCTAGTCATGGTTTATATAGAGCAGACATTAGTTAATCAATTAATGACCTTTTTAGCAATTTTCACAAACAAAAATATTTAGAAGAGAATTTTTTGTTAATTTCGTTAAGCGTTGAGCGTATATCTTCTAGGGTTTAAAGGCAATGTCTCTGCAATCTAAGTAAGTCGCAAGGTCCGCATTAATCTAGCCCCCGATTCGTAGACATCGGTGATCTGAGAGGAGCTAAATTGCGTGGAAGTCAAGTCTCCGGTCGATCTCTTGATTGTGAGCTGCGCGCCACATCGAATGCCATTACTGTGTTCTCCCTCATCCATATGTGGATGTGCTAGCGAGAAAAGCCCAATACAAACGTAGCAATAATATATATATATATATATATATATATATATATATATATATATATATATATATATAAATAAATATATATATATTAAGATGCCGTTCTGTAATATATATTATAGTGAGCTACCACCCACAGAGGTAGTGCTGTAATGTATATTTTTCTCTTCATTTCATTGTTGGCTGGCCAAATATCATAATATATTACTATGCGATGATATAAATTACGGTATAAGTTGGTGACATCATAGAAATATGTATTATAGCTGCGTGTGTGATGATTTGAAAATATATCGTAATATGCCTTGCTATAATATATATTAATTATACATTAAAGCAACTTTATACTAACGGTGCATGTTGTCACTGCCTGTAAGTGAGGTAACACTAAGTTTATTTCTAGTTATGGTCTATTGCAAATGTATTGGTGTATATCTTGTTGATAGTCCTAATAAAAAAAATAAAAAAATATACATATATTATAGTTCCATGTCTAACCGCCGTCCATACTGCCGTCCACTAACCAAAAAGCAGCTAAGCCCAAGAACTGATTGTTGAAAAATCTGCAAAAAGGTGGGAATTAACGTTTTTATATCTCTAAGTCGTTAACCGAAATATATCTTGTATCGAAAATATCCAATCAACCCGTAATTATGGAACTTCTTCGACTACCATCAAGCTATTGAGTAGTATTTTGTGGTGGAGGGTAAGTGTAAATGTACAGCCAGTTTTTAACTACGTAAGTTACTTAAAACTGTATCCCCTAAACTGATAATGTTAGAAACATGTTTTTTAGGCCAAATGATAGTGAATGTAAAGTTAAAAATTAACATTACATTAAAAAGTAAAAAACGCACACGTGAAGCTTAGCTACGTTTTACTTACTAGGCGGCAGAATAGGTACAAGTACATATTTAATGGCCTTAGTCCTGCAGTGGGCATCAAATAGCTGATGATGAAATATTTAATGCGGCTGCTAGGGATACTCAGTAGACTTATTTCACTGTGATTGAATTGAATTTTAAATGTATTTTGTTTTCCTATACCACTTTCGTAATAGCATTTTCGCAATCAAAAACTTAATACAGAATGACAAAAACATGCGTTGAATATCCGCAATTGAATTATCCATCAAGCCCTCGGACAACATTTATCAAAAGTATGATTTTATTACCGTCACTTAAAATGTTTAATTGTGCGAGCGAGCCAGCATGCTCCACGTAAGAGCAGCCTTAATAGGCCTCTACAATTAACCTTAGGTACACCGAAATCTGCGAGGTAAGTACATCGTTTTGGGTCTAATTACAACTAAGTGCCAATTCTTTATACCCTTCTTTTATTTTCCTTGTGCCCTTTAAGTTGATTTTCCGGAATACCCTCAGGACTTAAAATTTATTAAGGGAACCATTAGAGACTGTTAGATAGTAATTAATTAATAAACGATCAAAGAGGCCCAGCTTGTAACATAAAATGATTTCTAGTAGGCCGATTAAGCTGTCAAGATGGTATAGGTGCTGGGCAAGCCTATACCACCTTAAAAAACAAAGTCCCAGGCACTGCAGTGTCCAAATGGTCCCTTCACCCGTCTAGTGTAAGTAAAAGTACCTTTGCCCGCTGTATAAATCATCTCAATATAAAGATGCAAAGGTTAATGTTATAAATAAAAACACAATCATGTTGGTAAGCATATAACTTAACGGCTGGATTGATGTAGCATTTTTCTTATATTTATTTAGTCTGAATAAGGCTGAAAGTATTCGAAAATTCGTATTCAATTATTCCCGAAAAAAATCAAGTGTTTTCCATGATATTTTACGAAATAAGCACAAATTTTGATAAGAACTCGTCTGTCGGGTCAGCTAGTTGAAAATACAATTACGTAGTCCCTTTATCAACACGCGGCGTCCTAAGGTGATATTTGATATTTAAATGGTTGGATCTTCCATCAAGTTATTTTCTAGCGACTTTATTAAGGACCCTATTCTTTATTCCATTCAACATCTGAGAAAATATTCGATATCAACCCTTGTATGTCCCCACTGCTGGGGCGCGGGTCTCTACTTGCATCGCAGAAGGTTAGGCCATGCTCCACCACAGAGTCAAAAGTAATCAAGCCGCCCATAAGGCCTCTGACGTGGCTTAACGACTGTCATTAAATGACCGCCGGCACCAACAACGGCTAAACGTGCCTTGCAAAGCACGGAAGCGCCCGGAAAAATGCCACTAGCGGTTGTTAGCGGGACGGTCACCCATCCTGCACCTGACCGCGCCCGTGGTTGATTAACTGAAATGATTGATTCCAATCACTCGATTCGACAAAGCCACGAGCGCTTCAAGTAAATATTGGAAATGGCGGATCAAACTAGACTACGGATCTATGCCTAAGTAGATATTTATTTATTTATAAAATCATCATATTATAACCATTCCGAGAAGGGGAGGTTATAAGTTTTACGATGGGGACCACATCTTTACAGAACTAGAAACTTCATCAAAATTAATTTTAGATGGAATTTATACGAAACTTTCCTTCTGACGTTTACTCGTAAACTACTTAATAATACACGTCTTGTTATTAGTGAGGCCCATTTAGCCACTTTAGATTTTCTTTCTAATTCTATATACGATATGCTAATGGTCTGAATTTTTCACGTTTCTACAATTGATCGTATAGTTGGGAGAGGAGGATCGGATGTCCTACACTAACAAAAAATTTCGTTTTAAATCTTAATATTTCGCAAGCGGATCCCAAATTCGCAAAATTATTTTTCTACGCTCATAATATTTTTTACGACTAATCCATCGATACTAAAAATTTACAACAAATTTTCATACAAATTTGTCATTTTCCGATTTTCATGCTCTTCTCTTACTACGTTCATCATTATACCCCTGTTTAAGACGGGATCAAAGTGTGGTTTCAATGCCAAAATGTCTGACCCTATTGTCAACCCTTTGTAACCGGCATTGTGTAGTGTGTTGTACGATAATTGTGTTGAGTTGTTGACAGATAGTAATTAGACAAATGGACAAAGGAGGAACCCATTATAAGGCATCGGTCTCACTAATTAACGAAGAAAACTAATCGCCGTTCTTCAATAACAAAAGTTAAGAGCTTCAATTATGAAAGGCGCGCTGCTCCAAGTTACCACCGTGTTATATAAGAATCAATAACTTTGTGATGTGGACACACACACATACCAAGTGTATTGGACAGACAACTCGCTCTTATCTAGACATGAAAATATTATTGAAAATATTTGTAACTAGCTAACCCTAACGCTAATTCTTTTTCCTTGAAGGACGAGGATGTTTCTTACAGAGGGGAAAATAAAAAAAAAAATTAAAGAATCGACTGTTAGGCGGTACGAAGTTCGCTGGGTCAGCTAGTCAAAAATAATTATCATTTATGAGTATTAGTCTCAACTATTAGTCTCAATAATTAGACATTAGTCTACTACGTGTGAGGCAATTAAATGCACTCCTCAACTATGTTTACAGCCTATGTACGTCCCAATGTAGTTCGCATGGTTTCTCTCAGAAAGAGCATGGGCTTACGTCTTTGTTTAAGTGTGTAGGTATGTAATTGTATGTATAAGCCAATAATTTTAATAAAAATAAGTATGTGCAAGGCCCGTTTAATATAACTAAATTAGAGCTTCAGGAGCCCTCGGGCAACATGGGGTAAACTGAAAGCCTATCCAATGCAGACTAATATGCATACAGAGTATAGGTATGCGAGCCTCCTCCAGAAGCGATCCTAAGTAATCGCCGTAAAACGTGCTGGGACATAAGTATAAGCTCTAGTGCAGGTTTTACGGAATAGGTATCTCTTAGGCTTAAAGGTAAAGCGGTATTGGATTGGTTTCGATTCCGTGCGTTTTCGTAATATAGATTAAATAATATCCTCCTAAACCCTGCAGGTAAAAATTACAGCGAATCTTCTAAAAACGCGTAGATTTACAATCGTAGAAACCATTTGTCCACAAAAACATGTGAAAAAAATTTTGGATCTAGTGTAGCAAGTTTTTCAGTTTTCCTATTTAAAGTTCATTATGTGAACTAAATAAGTGTTCAATCAATTGTGTTGAAGAGTATTTATTTTAAGTTTCCAGAAAATTAGACAATATTCTTTATGCCTCCCATACAAAATTTGGCAACCCATTTCGCTCCCTTAGGGGTTGAATTTAAAAAAAACCGATCTTATTCCTTGCCTACATTATATATAGATAGATAGATAGAGAACACTTTATTGCACAACCAGAAAAATATTACAACCATGATTATTAAATCTAAGTAATGTTATACAATTGGCGGTCTTATCGCTAAGAGCGATCTCTTCCAGACAACCTTTGGATGGAGTGGATTGCATGAAGAATATAGTCGGTACGTGGTGCATGTACATAAATAGTTAAATCGAAAATTATATTGATAACAAACAGCAAAAGAGTGCGAGAATATGATTACTTATAATTACCTACGATATAAGGTACAAATATTTAAATAATAATATACATACTTAAATACCTAAAAAAAAAATACATATACAATTAAATACATATAGGTAAGCAACATATACTTAAATAATAATATACATAAATACCTAAAAATAAATACTTATACAATTAAATACATATAAGCAACAGTTTTCCAGTTTATCCAGTGAGATAGTGGGATTTCACCAATGCCTTAAAACAAGCCAAGGACTTTGCTTTTCTCACTTCCACGGGCAGATCATTCCATAAATGGACTGCCTGAACCGTGAAAGAGGAGCCATAAAATTTTGTACTGTGGAGAGGAGTTTTGAGGAGAAGGTTTTGGGATGAGCGAAGAGTCAGGCTATGGGAAGAATGGAGAAACTCGAAACGCTCTTTGAGGTAGGATGGGGTAGCTGGGTTGAACAGAATGCAATAGAGGAGAGAAAGAATGTGAGCATTCCGGCGGAGACGAATGGGGAGCCACTTGAGTTTAGTTCGATATTCAGAAATATGGTCATATTTGCGTAAACCAAATATGAACCGGATACAAAAGTTTTGGAGACGCTCAAGCTTATTTAGTTGCTCCTCTGTGAGGTCTAGATAGCAGATGTCAGCGTAGATAGACGATAGCGTATATATAGACCCTCTGTTCAAAATTTCAGTTTCCTAGGTCCAACTGCTTGGGCTGGACGTTGATGAGTGAGTCAGTCAGGACTTAGAATTTTATTTATATAGATATTAAATTCTTCCCGCGGGTGTCGTAAAAGGCGACTAAGGGACACGAACCGGGGGGTGGGCAGTAGCGCCCCCTGCAGTACAATTCCACCAAACTGCGATCCCCAACCCGCATGCCTAGCGTGGGGATTATGGGCATTACCCCCCAATGATGGCACAAACTTGCGCTGTGGCGCTCATTAGGGGAGGGCTAAGTCCAGCAGTGGTCTAATATAGCCTGAAGAAGAAGATGATATTAAACGGGTCTAATTGCGATTATTTATTTAATATAACTATGTATGAGTATCGCGAATCATTAAGAAATACTTGCGCCTTTATAATATAAGTGTGATGTAAATACACCTAATAAGTACTTCATGCAATCCACTACCTCCAAAGAGTGTATGAAAGAGATTGCTCTAAGCGATTAAAATGCCAACTGTATGACATTACTTAGAATTAAGAAATCATGGTTGTAATGGCGCGATGATATCAACAAATAATGAAAAATTCTAAGACTTCTTCTTCTTCTTAAAATTCTAAGACTGGCTAAGAATTAAATAACATATGATAAATAAAGGCGTGTAAAGGCGGCAGGTGGCTAGCTGTGTGGTGTCGGCCTAGAGAATAGCACCAACCCAATTCTTTCCGCGGGTGTCGTAAAAGGCGACTAAGGGACACAAACCGGGGGGTGGGCAGCAGCGCCCCCTGCAGTACAATTCCACCGAACTGCGATCCCCAACCCGCATGCCCAGCGTGGGGATTATGGGCATTACCCCCTATGATAGCACAACGTGGCGCTCTTTAGGGGAGGGCTATGTCCAGCAGTGGACTAGTACATATTGCTTGACGATGAAAGGCGGCAGGTAATGGAGAACCTGTGGAAAAAGGTTAAAAAAAACTTGGCCACCTCTGTGGCGCAGCGGTAGAGCATCTGCCTACCATGCCGGGCACCGCGTCCAAACCCCGGCTGGGGACAAAAAATCTCCAGGTCTTGGATGTTTACATGTTTGTGATATCGCTGTTTCTGGTTCCCACGACACAGGGTATCCTAGTGTGGGGCCAGAAACAACAACAATGTATGTTCCTGTATGAATAGTTATGTAAGCTTTTAGGATATACCTCGGGCTGGTAGGCTTCGATTTTCGCCGAAAGCACATGAGTGTAATAGTACTTCCTACTCTGTATAAAACTTTCTTCACTATTTTGAAAAGTTATGTGAAATTAAGTGTCATATTAATTCCGATATTTCAATTACAATTAATTAATCCGATAGTAGCCGAGGTATATTCTAAAAGCTAATAGACTGTACATTTCAAGTTATGTCAATTTTTTTTAAAAATAATAGAAGCTTTTATTTTTCAACATGGCCGTTGTAAGATAAACGGATAAAAGCAATGTCATTACAATCTAAGTATGACGCATTGTATTGGCAAAGGGGAAGATAAAAAGTACCCGGAATCGGCGTGCATGCATGCAATAAACGTTGATGAAGCGAAGTAGATCTGTCAGGATCGTGTCAAGTGGCAGTCCCGGGTCTCTGCCTACCCCTCTGGGATACAGGCGTGAGGTTATGTTACGTTATGTCTAGGTATGACGCAAGTTACTATGTGGCGCTAACTGGCTAGTTTCTACGCATGAATAGTCGAACTCGACGTATCGGTGCGTCCAGTACCAATCAACTAATTGATGTCCATCAGTCACTCTGGTAAGCTGATCTCTTGCATTGTCTGTTCATCTACTGTTCTATCTGTGTATCTGTGTGTAGATGGAAATAAATCTATATAACTGTCTATAAAAGACATACTAGGTTTAAATAATAAGTATAGAAACTTTCTTGACAGAATAAGATAAGAATATTGTTTATTGTACACCAGGAAAAAACAATCATAACATCATTATAAAGATACAGTACAATTGGCAAGCGACAAGTTAATAAAGTGTAGTGCTTATACGGCGGTTTTAGTTCAAAAAATGTAGAGCACGAAACTATTTTGACTGGCCATAACTTCTCCGTGAATTTATGCTCAAAGTTCCCTGCTCTTACAACGAAATACAGAAGCACAATGCTTATGTATTTACATTACAAGACAATGTTACTAATTTATGTAACGACCTATTTTGCCGAACCGAGCAAAACCCGGATTACGGCACACAGCGCCAATCTCTTTCTTGGTCCGTTGCAGAGATCTAAAGTTGGTATTATAAACATTTATGTATGTTCATAAGCATGTCATAGTCAAAGTCATCTTGTAACAATAAATCCAAACAATTCAGTAAAAAAATGTCCAGCATAGAAAATGGGCAAATTTTTTGATTTATTTTTCTTCTTCTTTGGTACTTTAACTCCTAGCGGAGCATAGGGCCTCAACCAGAGATTTCCATTTCTGACGGTGGTTCGCGGCAGCTTCCAATTCGAGCCAGCTAGTGCCGATCAACTTGGCCTCTTGGTCTATTGATCTTTTTCAGGTGTTTCTTGGCCGCCCCCTCTTTCGGCTGCCCAATGGATTAATTGATTGATACATACAAATAATACAGATCTATTAAAAACCTTCGTCTTTTTTATTAGTCTGTTGAAACGTAAAAGTAATTAAAAAAAAAACAAAACAAAACCTTCAGAGAAGACTTCGAAGTGACAGCTTGAGATCGCAGCAAATACGTTTTTGGATTTAAGGAAATAAGCTTCAGAACTCGTATTTTCACTGCACTGCGGTAACCTTTGTGTTACTCTGTATAATTGTAGACCATACATACACAAGCTGCTAATTAAATTCTAATTACTTTCCTTTAGCGTGGGAAGAATGCACGCGTCGGCACTGAAATAATGTACATAGTTATACCTAGATACTTGTTGATTTGCAATCAGTTGAGCAAATGGTGCTAACTTCCGAAGCGGCTACAACTTGAAATATATTAAAATGGTTTTTACGTGACAAAAGCAGTAAACAAACATCACTGAATCACAAAACATGTTATTCCATAAGAATCACTTAGTTCAGTACCACACTAAGGCTTACACAGTTACTAGTTTAAACGCATCATGTTTCACGGATGAAACATGGGTCTAAAAACAAGATTCGAGTGCTTAAAAACAATATTTTTTGACAAAACTGTAGATCCGCCGAAATTCTGAATAGACGTTAACAAAACCACAACTTTGTATATTTGTTTTGCATAAAAAAGTACAAATACTAGTATGAGCATAAGAAATTATACAATCACAGCTTATTCGGTAGTATCTGGTTGGTTGGGCGTTTTAAAATACTTCTTCTTCTTCAGGCTATAATAGTCCACTGCTGGACATAGCCCTTCCCTAACGAGCGCAAGGTTGTGCCATCATTGGGGGGTAATGCCCATAATCCCCACGCTGGGCAAGCAGGTTGGGGATCGCAGTTTGGTGGAATTGTACTGCAGGGGGCGCTGCTGTCCACCCCCCGGTTTATATCCCTTAGTCGCCTTTTACGACACCCGCGGGAAGAATTTGGGTTGGTGCTATTCTTTAGGCCGACACCACACGGCCAAAATACTAAATACTAAACATGCATAATTATAATAGATACAGACAGAATGTGGATTTATTGTTCTAACAATTAATTAAGCATTTTCTAGATGACTCAATGATGAATTTATTCGTTCATCTGTGAAATCTATGAGACTTGAGCCATTCACTAAGTGATACCCTACACTATAAATTGTCGCGTGTTAATAAACGCCATGTGTTTGCTACTTTTGCCAAGTAAGGACAAATACAATATAAATCAGCCAAATACAATGTAAATTAGTTAAATTAAATTTTGACTATTCTGATTTACGTATTGTGAATATTCTGACTTATTGAATAAAAACAAATCTTTACTATTTAGATTTGTTTTTCTATCTTTTCTATTCCAAAATCGTAAATCGTTGAATTGTTATGAAATCTAGTTATAGTATGAAGAAAATCATGTAATATTTACTTCTGGAGTTTTAAACATTAATGTGCTTCATTAGAATTAACCGACATTATATTCATATTTTAAAAGGTCCACGTACTAAAGAAAGTTACGTATAAACTTAGACGTTTTAAAAATCCCTTTGACACTCATAACTACGTTTTATCTCTCTCAAAAACACTGAAAGTTTCAGCTAGTTGTAAGAATAACTTACGTCGCCTGGACAAAATTACGGATAAGTAAGTAAATAATAGTACTCGTACTTAATCCAATAAATAGCTGATTGACAGGGTTGTCAGTTATATAATGTACCTACGGATTGATGTACAAATGATATTATGACAAACGTTTCTTGAATTTTCTAATACGCAAGACTTGTTCACTGCCTATGTTAACCAGATAGTGCTTGCCCATAGTTAACCAGGTAGTGGGGCCTGATAGCGTTGGCGCAAGCCATCCAAAAAGAAAATATGAACTATTTTCTTTCAAAAGATAAGTTATTTTCTTCACGTCATCAAATATCATGCAACCAAAGAATAATTGCCCGAGGCGATTTAGAATAATCTGTCCGACAGTCTCAGACCGGATCGCTTTACGAAGAATCCTAATCGTGAGATAAGCAAGAACCTTGAATAAAGACTCGTAAGTATTTGAGGATTATTTTCGATCGAAATAGCCCGCACGTCGCCGGCTTGTTGTAAAATCGAAAGATAGACCAAGCCTAAGCGTCTTGAATAAATATTTATTTTAGTTTAGTTTTAAAAACCTAAGTATTTAGTTTATTATATTCTTTTTAATACACTAACCCGTGCTAAGGGCAATTTTAAAAACCTATTTACGTACGTATCTATGTACGTAATACAGAGAGTATTGTAAAGAGGTTCAAAATTTCACTGATAGTGAGTCGTCCATTAGCTCAGTTGGAAGAGCGCTGGCACGGATAGCCAGAGGTCGCGACGTCCCTTACCGGCCCTTCCACTCACATTAGCAATATATATATTTGTTTCGTCAATCTTTCTTCCTTCACCCTCTCCACATGAACTAACCAACAGCAACATTCCTTTTATAATTCTAGTCCCTAAATCCTCTTTCAGTCCACAACGTTCTCTAATCAGACTAGGTTCATTTTGGGAGTACATGAAAACCTTAATATCTAAGTAACACACCCATAGGTGAGTTGGGCCTTTGTTATAATACAGAACTGAGGGAGGTTAAAATAAAATCTCACGTTGTATTCATAACATGACGTGATTGGAATCTTAAAATTAATAATCAGTACGAAAATCGAACAAGAACTAAGTAAAGACTATAGTAAAATGTTTAAAATGCTTAATGCTCGACTCTCCAAGGTTTGCTGGAAGAAATCTCTTACAGAGATAAGCTCGCCTTTGTACATGTTATTTCTTATGTAATGTCCTATTTAATGTTTCGTGTGCAATAAAGTAATAGTAATGTGGAATTAAGGCCATATCTCCCACTGTACTTGAGCAATATGGAATAAAAAAACATAAAAGAGAAAGTGACCATAGCTACCCTACTCGTGGAGCATTGCGAAAAATGTGCAGGTACTATTAATGTATAATCACTATGGTTAGCGCACGCTGACCTATCTCACCCCAATGCTATGAAATAATGATTTGCCATACGACATGCTGAGTTAAGCTAAGACAAGAGAATTGCTTAAAAATTATTAACGAAACACTACCTAAATAAGGTATAGTCCTGTTCGAACGGAAGTATTGATTAAGTTAGTATAAGGTTTTAAATGTAAATTAAGAGAGCAATGCGCCAACAAACTGTATTAACAGTTTGGTATTATTTGATAGGATAAACAGTTTTATTAGTGAATAACTAAACTAAATAGCTATTTAAAGGCCAAAAATTCCACCCATGCCGGGATTCGAACCCGCGACCTCTGGCTATCCGTGCCAGCGCTCTTTCCAACTGAGCTAATGGGCGACTCACCGGCATCAGTGAAATTTCGAACCTCTTTACAATACTCTCTGTAATACGTACAGGCAGCGGCATCTCGCTGAAGTAATTTGCATCACTTGCAGCCCCGATGTACCCACATGATTATATTCCCGGCATGGGTGGAATTTTTAGCCTCTAAATAGGTTTTTAAAATTGTCATTACCACGGGTTAGTGCATTAAAAAGCATGTAATTATGTCAGACTAGTCTACTCACCGGTACGGCGCGGTTGTTGGTGCCGACGAGCGTGTCGGTTACGGAGAGATGGCCCTCCGCCACAAGCAGCTGGAGGCCGAGCGTGTACTGGCCGAGAGAGCGCGGAGCCCGCCAGCGGCCCCGCATCAGCAGCTCCAGATTCAACACCTCGCCTGGGGTCACTGGCCGCGTCACTGCCCATTCGAAGCGCTGCAAGGAAACAAGGGGCTGAGTCTCTAAAATGCATAGTAGTTCAGTATCGGTCGGTATCGACCCTTGTATAGAGCACGGGTCTCTTCCTGCATCGCAGGAAGGTTTGGCTATAAGTGACCAAACGATTTTTGTGGAGGATTGTAAGACAGTGGCGCGCCTTACTGTCAGAAGTTATCGAGCCGCCCCTAAGGCCTCTCATTGCTGTCATTGCATGACAGCCGGCATCAATGGTAGTCACGGGACTCTCTCTTCCATTGTAAAACGAATGGGCATTGTTCGGCAAAATAAAGGTCTGCTTATTGTCAGTTTTAAATTTTGAGAGCCCAGATTACGGATTCTTTTGTTTTAATCGCGAATATTCGTATTACGAAATGATTAAAACGAACAAAGAAAATATACAAAGCCGTATACATTATTGGCTTTTGTACATCGACCAGAGAATTCGAATGAGATCCTACTGAAAAAAAAAGAAATAATTAAAGTAGTTTGTCAGTTTATTAAAAGAATGATTATGTAAACTCAAAATACCTTAGAATAATTGAAGACACCATGTTTTTTTGGACTACCAAGTTGTCTAGGCTTTATTTTGTTAAGCAATAAGTATAAACCTTCCTTCATTCACGTACGGACCACAATTACAATTAAAGCCATAGACAAAGGACCGGTTTCTGCATTGAAAATTTCACTAAGTAGGTAAATACTTAATTAACGTTCTGTCATGCTCTTTGTTGAGAAATTGAAAAGACAGAACTACAGTTAAGTATTTACTTAGGGAAATTCTCAATTCAGAAACTGGCCCTTACTCACAAAAATACAAGAATATTATTAACGCATGATCGTAGCGTTATTTTACAGACCTTATACATTCAAAATATCATATTATCATTTTGTAACTATCGTCAATGTTTAGGACAATGCCCATAGCCTGGCAGGCCAACGACAAACGTGCGTGGGGACGGCCAACTTAGTGGCTATCATTCATTGAATGTCGTGTTTGCATGATAACTGGATTTTTTGTACCTAGGCGCTAATGACTGTATATAGAAATAGGTACTGGAATAATGCTCAATGCGCAAATATGTACATATATGTTTTTTATGTATCTAGCTTATAAACGTCCCACAGGGGGGCACGGCCTTTTCTCAGGCTACATATTATAGTGAACTAATAATATTTTAAGATTCTGATCGGACGGTCGTGTGCGGCTGTGGGAGATAAAGTAGCTTTTTTCAGATAAAGTAGCTGGAATGAACAGCACTGAGTACAGCAGCCAAGGTGTCAGCATTCCTACGGAGTCGGATGGTAAGGTTCAAAATTGCGTGCAGCAATGTAAATGTTATAGCCAAGCTTAGCAAGCGCTTGACGACAAATAACTCAAATACGTCAGCAGTGTAAACCTACAAAATTGTAAATCCGCAATGGGTGTGCATATTCCCTCTCTCTATCTCTGAAAGAAGGTATGTGACATACGTGGAAGGTAAAATATCTACGCTAATACGATTTTTACTAAGGAATGCCATATCTCCGGGTTTCAACTGGAGTTGATAAGTCACGGGCTCCTGGTCAGAAGAATACTTTTATTCATATTAGTTAACGTAGTTTAAAAAAGACATAGTTATTAACTTATTCTAAATGCATACTTAAAATCACATTGAATTGAAACTATCGCGCTACGTCTTATTTGCATCCTGTTCTTATACGGGATTTGAGATATTTCTTAATAAAAAACGGTTTTACACACAATTTCCAATAATCAAACATGATTAAATTCGGCGTCGGATGGTAGGCGCAATCCAAAAGAAAAATGTATAAGGTTAATATTTTTTTGTAAAAACAAAAGTTATACGCGATAAGGGGTTAACACAAACCCCTTTTTCTCGTACTTAGCATAACGAAGTCTATAAACTACGTAAATTCCCGCCACGTCAATTTACACGAGATTATTCCTTTGTAGTTAACCGTAGCTTTTGACTCGCTTCAAAAACATTTATTATTGAGTTAACATTTTATTTCACGGCTGTGATATTTCATAGCGGAATAAAGTGTATTACTCGGCTATGAAATGTCATGACCGAGTAAAATACGCATGGATACCGATGACTGAAATTTCCGAACTCATATTTCCGGTCGGTATTCGCCTTCACGGAAATATGCCCACTGTCCGCACTGGGTTTTACTAGTGCGGGGCTCAATATGTATTCGCTCAAGTTAAAAAAATATTTGGCAATAAATATTTTGTATGTATTTGTATTGTGTTTGAGTCTACACGAAGTCACCTCGCTCGGATGAGCCCTTTTCAGAGCAACTGAAAAGAGCGACTAGATTAAAAAAAATAGTAACTAGGTAAAAAATTTGTAAAAATAAACGTGAAACCAGCCGACCACTGCTGAAACTGAAGAAACCTGTCTGCATAGCAGCTACTCGTAGTATGTAGCGAGGTTTTGTTAAAATTCATGGTCTTCCTTTTATTTCTGAAACTCAGTTATTCAGCAAAGAATAATCCTTATGATGATGTCGTTCGATCGGTGTGATAAAACTACAAGGTATTTCTCTAATATTGCGGGATCAATTCCAATCTAACCATGTAATTATTTAAACATATATGAATGCAGTTTGAATTATTTTTAAAATAAAATCTTATACTATTTTTATTTTTAATTCACTAAACCGTGCTAAGGACAAATTTAAAAACCTATTTAGAGGCTAAAAATTTCACCCATGCCGGGATTCGAACCCGCAACCTCTGGCTATCCGTGCCAGCGCTCTACCAATGGAGCCAATGGGCGACTCACCGGCATCAGTGAAATTTCGAACCTAATACAGAGAATAGTGTAAAGAGGTTCGATATTTCACTGATGCCAGTGAGTCGCCCATTGGCTCAATTGGTAGAGCGCTGGCACGGATAGCCAGAGGTTGCGGGTTCAAATCCCGGCATGGGTGAAATTTTTAGCCTCTAAATAGGTTTTTAAATAAAATCTTCTTTCAGTGAAATGTTCCATCAAGAAAATTCAAGGTACCTACTTACTTTACACATGGAGGCATAGCCACAGAACATAAAAGTTCTGTGGGCATAGCCGTGGGATGCCTGTATACACGGATGTCAAAAATCCGTGCCTGTATATTTATTGTCACTCATTGATTTCTCACCGTTGCCTGACGGGTAGGGTACAGCGCCATCTAATTAATTTTCGTGAACCCAACTGACAGTTGTCAAAAAAATTACCTTGCATGGGCTCATTTGTTCACCGTTTAATAATGAGGCCATTACCATGACTTGGAAACGTAGGTCACAAACAAAAATAAACAACTAACTAATTAACTACTGTCGATAAAAATGGCTCGTCATATATTTTTCTTAACCCAATATTGTTTCACTTAGTGTAATAAAATCTCCATATTCATTCGGAAATGGCAGCTTTTACTCGTCAATGCGAACATCTTGTACTATGATAAAAACTACGAAATCGATATAAATCTCTTCCATGCTAAAGTCACATGAGGCTTTAATAATGCAATTTATATTTAGCACTTGTGAACATCTCTTCACGGCTGACATTTTCATCGGCTAAGTTTAAATCACGTTATAAATATCTGTAATATAAAGTGAGAACCATGCGTAACTGAATGACATTTTATTAGAAAAAAGTTTTTAAATAGTTATATGGTTTTAGGAATACACGGGCATAGACAAAAAAAGTTGATCTATGATACGGGCAACCCTAATCAGCAATTTTTTGAAAAGTTATTTCTTAACGCGATTTTAATATGTATTTTTGAAAGATTCTTAAACAATTTAGCATGCTTATGATTTCTATCAACTAGTTATATCCGAATTCTTAAATTATTCCGAATTCCGAATTAATGACTGGGAATCTAGTTGCACAATTTACAATTAAATAATTTAATAACAAAGCGAACGGGAAGATAAAAAGTACCCGGAACCGGCGTGCATGCATGCAACGACTTATGAACGTTGATGAAGCGAAGGTGATCTGTCAGGATCGTGGCAAGTGGCAGTCCCTGATCTCTGCCTACCCCTCTGGGATACAGGCGTGAGGTTATGTGTGTATGTAATTTAATAACAATAGTATTTAAATATATGAAATAAATTATGACTTCCAATAAACCCAATCACTTGTACCAAACTACCCTGTGTTGTGGCAATACCTTGTGTTGTGGTAATACCCTGTGTTGTGGTAATCACGCAAGGACAACACAAACATGGAAATACACCCAAACTGCGGCCGTGTGTACAAATATGTGGCGACCCCGGGGGCCACCGGGGCGGAAATCGAAACCCACCAACTCCAGCCTCGTAAGCAGACTTAAACCGCTAGATCAACGAGACAGTCAACATGTACTTAGTAAAAACCTCAATTCGGAAACCGGTGGTAGCCCACCAGGATTTAGATAGATATCAAGCGCTGAGTTATGTATGAAGAAGTCCATTCAGGTTTCCTCGCTATGTCTGTGACCAAGTTTTCGCATAAATATCATTGGATGTTTGGAAACAATACTTGTTTACCACTAAATAATGTGGTCAGTTCAGGTGGATAATATTATTTGTGGACTACATAGACAATCTTCTAACACCGGCATTGAGGGGTGACATGAACAATGGTCAATGAAATTCTGAGCAAAATCTAGTTTTACGCGCTGTTTGCCTTGTCTAACCTTCAATGAAAAGAATGTCAACTTTTAAATTATTAACGTAACATTAGTAAGCAAGTACTCGTCCTCCAGGGAAAAATACACGTGAAATATTGACAAAAGCTCGTTTCAAATTCAGCCCACCCCGCATACGAGCAGATATTGTAGTAAAATATCAGGACAGAAGCGATAGGGAACTCGTGACACAAAATATCTCCTTAGAATGGCAATTTTAAATTACGAACACATAGGCGAGAAACCCAATAAGTAAGTCACTTTATTTACCTATTATTAGAGCAACTTAAATTTTCGCATTTTTACTTTAGTTGCACCATTGGAACAACCACAGAACTTTTTTTATGTTCTGTGGGAACAACATTGCACTGCTATTCCTTTGTAGGCTACAAAATAGAGCAAATAACAAACATTGTCGAGCTAAATCATTCTATTGAAAAGCGTCGAGTGTGACTTAACTTATAATATCAAACGAGAAGAACTAAGTACTCAGTCCTTCTCTAAAGTTGGCAAGATACCTTACTGATTGGATCTTTTGTATGTTCGCATTTTATAGCATTGTAGAGCGTGCCCCAGCGTCGTGCGTTATTTATCAGACTGCATATAAAATTTCGGTCTACGTAGCGCGCCACAGACCACTCATAAATATTCATGAGCTAGGATCGGATTTAGCTCAACAAAGTGAACTCTCCAACATTTCATAGGTCACAAACACAAACATATTCAAAATTATTTAAGGCCGTCTGCCACAAAGCAAAATGTGAGCATATAAAATCAAAAATCCTTCAATCGTCTAATAAATCCAGAACAATTTAGGCTATTATAAATAAGGAAACCGGTAAATCCAAATCAGGAGATCGCGAACTTTCACTTAAAATAGATGATAAATTAATAACCTCAAATGAAGACATTGCTACAGCTTTTGAACAGTTCTTTACAAATGTTCCAGTTGTAACGACAGCTCCTTTAGACTCTTCTCCAGCTCTTGCTGAAAGTATTTTGAAAGACAATGTCCCCCCATGCCATCACGATTTTTTGTTCGACTATATTGAAGCCCATACCGTGATTAAATCGTTTAAAAAGCTAAAGCTTAAAAAAACTGAG
This sequence comes from Yponomeuta sedellus, assembly GCA_934045075.1. Taxonomy (NCBI): domain Eukaryota; kingdom Metazoa; phylum Arthropoda; class Insecta; order Lepidoptera; family Yponomeutidae; genus Yponomeuta; species Yponomeuta sedellus. The sequence continues at coordinate 7,210,219 of OW203721.1, forward strand.
GACTTATGGGGTATGTCAGTAACAGTAGTTAGCTCAGTAATTGATACCCTAGCACCCCATTTAGCCAGAATCTTTAAAAAATGTTTAGATGAGGGTATACTCCCCGATCTAATGAAATATAGTAGGCTCGTTCCTTTATTTAAAAGTGGTGTTAAGCAAGATCCCACAAATTTCAGACCAGTCTCAGTTCTGCACGTTTTGAGTAAAATATTCGAGAAGATAGTTCTAGGTCAGCTGCTTACACATTTCAATGACTATCAACTTCTCCATGGTCAGCAATTCGGCTTTACGCAAGGGCGCTCTACAACGGACGCCGGCGTCATGTTAGTTAAACATATATTTAGTGCATGGGAAGAGCGCAAGGATGCTATAAGCGTATTTTGTGACTTGTCGAAAGCTTTTGATTGCGTTGACCATAAAACACTTCTTTTAAAATTAAAGCACTATGGTATAAACGGGAATAGCCTAAAACTTATGACATTATATTTAGAAGGGAGAGTTCAAAGAGCTGATATAAATAGAACTAAATCTTCAGGGTCAGAGGTCAGGATAGAAGTGCCACAGGGATCAATTTTGGGGCCGTTCCTCTTCCTCGTATATGTAAATGATTTGCCGTTCAAGGTTCAAAATATGTTGGAGATAGTATTATTTGCAGATGACACGTCATTTATTTTTAAAATTAAGAGACAAGAAAATGACCTTGACAATACAAATAATGCTCTCTCTCGGGTACTAAATTGGTTTACTTCAAATAACTTATTGTTAAATTCAAAAAAGACGAAATGTATAAAGTTCACTCTTCCAAATGTCAAAACGGTAGACAGCAATGTTTTACTGGGGAATGACAAATTAGACCTTGTGAATGAAACTGTATTTCTAGGTATCACAATAAATTGATGCAAAGCTTCAATGGGGTCCTCATACAGAAAAATTAGCAAATAGGCTTAGTTCAGCAGCATATGCAGTTAAAAGAATTAGGGAACTAACTGACGTCGCAACTGCTAGGCTTGTTTATTTTAGTTACTTCCATAGTCTTATGTCCTATGGCATACTACTGTGGGGACGGGCAGCAGACATTGAGACCATCTTCGTCTTGCAGAAGAGAGCGATCAGATTCATTTATAGGCTGGGTAGTAGAGATTCGTTAAGAGATTTCTTTAAAGAAACTAACATCCTGACAGTTGCCAGTCAGTATATATATGAAAACATTATGTACGTTAGGAAAAATATCAGTAACTTTAAAACTTTAGGTAACCAACACAATGTAAATACTAGAAATAAACATAAACTTTTATTCACTATTTAGGCTGGCAAAGGTTAATACATCCTTCATGGGGCATTGTATACGCTTCTATAATAATATTCCTGAAGATATATTAAGCTTGCCTGAATCGCGGATCAAAAAATATGTTAAGCACACTTTGTGCCAAAAGGGCTACTATAACATAAAGGATTATTTAGATGACAATGAGGTCTGGAATTAAAGCCAGTAGGTACAATGTATGAGTTCTATGTTTATAATAATTATGTAAACTATGGTAATTAAGGACTTTTGAAAAGACTAAGTTAGGAGTTTTTTTGTCCATTTTTTCTCCTAAATGATCTAGATTTTGAAATGGACACCTAGTTTGAATTGTAACGTTCATTAAGCCGCAGTTTCTGTGCTACTTTGAATAAAACCTTTTCATTTAATTTCATTTCAAACACTTTCTATGATCTGAGCGCAACACCTACTTTTAAATTAGGCGTGACGACAGTATCAAACAATCAAAGATTTAACGATGTTAAGGGAAATTACGTGTGAAAAGGGTTTAAAACACTGATTTAGTTGTATAAAAATAAGAGATTACCAATATTTAAAAAACTATTTAGAGGCTGAAAATTCCACCCATGCCGAGATTCGAACCCGCGACATCTGGCTATCCGTGCCAGCGCTCTTTCCAACTGAGCTAATGGGTGACTCAACGGCATCAGTGAAATTTCAAACCTCTTTACAGTATTCTCTGTATTTCGTACAGGCAACGACTTCTGGCTGAAGTAATTTGCATCACTTGCAGCCCCGAGTACCTACTTTGCAGTTAGGTTTTTACATCGGAATGATATCGCTGTACCCACATGATTATATTATTTTTAATGCACTAACCCGTGCTAAATATTTTCAATAAAATAAAACATTCTAATACTGCTTTCTTTCAGCCATTTTGACTGAAACAGATATCACACCGCGTGACGTCACGCTTGAGTAACATTGGTACACTTCACCCGTGCTTTGTTTGACTTTTGATATTTCTTTACCTAGGCACGACGTCGGATTCGACGCCATGACACTGCAAGCTGTTTTTCCACAGATTTAAAATAATTTTAGACAAAAGGGCTTTAAACTTCCTCACACTTTAGTTTATTACTGAAATATAGGTTTGTTTCGAAATAATAAGTGTGTCCCCACATTATGGAAGAGAATTTAAAAATCTTTCGTCATGCCTATTTACACAGGGTGTTACCGGAAGGCCCGCGGTTAGAATACAAACGATGCGTCGTGGGAGAGGCTAGTTCATCCAGTAATGAACAAATTTGGGCTGATGGATTGGAATAGTTTCCAACTAATATATCAACTAATATAGCGTTTATACGTTCCACTGCACGGCACAAGAGACTATAGGGTTTATTACCATACCACACGTGCCCACCGCGGATTGGCAATTTCAAGCACTGAGAAACACCTCAGACAATCAGGTTTCCTCACGATATTTTCCTTCAGAGCGAGCTGTATTTCTACTATAACTTCACAAATGCACTAACTTAGAAAACAAATTCATTGGTATATTCGAACCCACGACCACCCGATTGTGAAGCCGCTGTTCTACAGCTCTGTTAGCCAGCTACCACTGCTCCGCTACCAAAACTCTCATAATGTAAAACCGAAGGTCTCGGGTTCAATCCCCGGCCGGGTCAAACTAGGAAACGAACTTTTCTAGTTTGTTTCGGGTCTTGGATGTTATCTATGTATTTATTGTATTAAATCTATCGTCGAGTTAGCACCTATAACACAAGTCATTTTAGTTGTACTTAGTATAGGGCTAACGAGATCTGTGTAATATGTCCATGAATATTTATTATTAATATTATTATTAATGAGATGTCGATGAGATTCCCTGACAGTCATAAGGTGCGTTCCGAGATGCGATGAAATCGATTACAGTGCCAAGCCATATAAGTGCGGTAGGCACAAAAACCCTATTTCGTGCGAAATACTTTGGGACTACTAAACTTGGTCGGATTCACGCTGTAATCAATTTCATCGCATCTCGGAACGCAGGGCTAATTATTTCAAAAATGCACTAGGTACTCTACTTTTCCATAATCTCGTGAAATCATCGAAGGTTCATCAATAAAAACTAGGTACTCTTATGTGGTGCCAGATATGCGAGCCAGTCCAAAAAGTCGCAAAAAATATCAGCTATCCTGGAATACCCACGCCCACCGGCTGCTGATATTCAGCAGACTGCTGCCTCAGCAGTCAGCTCAATTAGCGTGTCTTGAGGAGGACCGACGTCAGCATTGGACGAAAAAAGGCTCTTCGACGAATCCATGAAACTTTCTATTATGGCGCTTAGGGGCGCTAACTAGCGCCATCAATGGAATAAAATACATAACTTGTTAAATAAAAAGATTTTATCTAAAAGTGATTATGAAAACTCTTAACAACTGTGATAACTATTTTAGAACCTACAGTCTAGAGCTTAGGATCAACAATCTAGGACTCTAATCGATTTTCGCCAAAAACGGCCGTTTTTAGCGGCAATCGGTTTAAGTTCTAGGATATTTATACTTCATTCTAGGCTGTATGTTCTAAAAATAGTTACCCCATATTAAGATTTACAGAAAAAAGGCATTTTAAAACGAATTATGATTTTTATTCCATTGGTGGCGCTAGTTAGCGCCCCTAAGCGCCTTACGAGGGTGGCCATTATATTTTGAAATTGAAACTAAACCATTCTTAAGAATGAGCCGAGCAACTAACGACGAGAGCTCCATCTCTACTCACTGCGAATCAGAGAGATACCTGGTCGGACTCTCCCGACAAAAAAAACAAATAAGTTAATCCGGATTTAAATCAAAATATTTTAACGTTTTTTTGTATTTTTATTCTTATTGAAAAACTTGGCTGGAGCTTCAGAAAGCCATTGTGTCAGCCCCAGACTCCACGGAGGAGTAAATGGACCAAAGAAGAAGAAGATTATTTTTGGGCAGTACCTACACCATAATTAGACTTGAGAAAAGATGGTCAGAGCGGAGTTTTTTTTCCGCTGCCGTTTTCTCCACTACAATACGGCCCGAAGGTAGCGGCTTACATTTTACATTGTACATTGACATTCAGCTAACAGAATGTAAATTATTTACGTTGAAATAAATTGATTTGATTTGAATAGTGGAAATTTTCATTATAATATAACGACACATGATACAAGAAACCCCCTATAAATCAGACAGTAAGACAGTCGTTGACATATCAATAAGGTCCCGGTGGTACCCTTTGCGTACGAAACTCTAATACAATCTCTACATTTCATGCGAATTGCAGAATTTTCCGTGAAATATTTTTGTTCTCTGCACTAGCTCGCTAATAGGGGGCTTACAATAATACTCGTAAACACCGCGGGCGGAAATAAATCCCCTTGTCCAATCCAATCCCGTGGCGGTTTTTCCATTACCTAGTGTTCCCTGTGTGTCTAATGTATGAACTTTGTACACATGCTCTCTATTACTTCTCTATTTTACGATTCCTAACTTTGCAAAGCGAGGTACGGCGAATCCATCAAATCAAAATAACATTTTCAGAATACACGTGAATGCTAGGCGCGCGTGCCTATCTATATAATCTTTCGATGTACCGAGTACCATAGAGCTTTATCGGACCCTATTACTAAGGCTCCACTGTCCGTCAGTCTGTTTGCCACCGGACTGTACTGTATCGCATGGACCGTTGTATCTCACGCCTGTATCTATCAATCCTCAATCCACAGAATAATAATAATACACAACCTCACGCCTTGTATCTATCAATCCTCAATCCACAGAATAATTTGTTGTATATTTACTTTAAAGCAAATAATCAAGTTAAAAGAAAATACTTTCTTTAGACGGACAGACTTGGCCCCCGTGGTGGTATCTGGCCTAACTTTCCTGTTTTCCAGTAAGAGGCCCGTGCCCCAGCAGTGGGGACATAATAAGGGTTACTATGATATGATGATGATTTTTTAAGGAAGGCATAACGTGCGTGAATTTTGTGTCCGATATTAATAGCAGCAATAGATAGACACAGAATATTTATTTTTATATTCAATTCAATTGGAATTAAGGTAATTATGTGTTACTTATAACTAATCGCGTCCGTTAAATTTATATCTATGTATAAGCATCGCGAGTCTTTAAGAAATCCTATTTTCATCGTCTCACTTACCTCATTGACGAAGATGATCTCGTCATGTTCGCTCAGCAGGTGAGATATCTTCACCACACCTGAAACAAACAACACTTTCAGTTGAAGTCGCAAAGGAAGTGGGATTCGAGTTCGTAATTACAGCGTGATACTAAAAATTTATGGTTGAGTATGGCCTGTACCTTCCTTAGGGTAGTCATGGGACGGTCCCCGATCCTGCACCTGACCTCGCCAGTTGTTGCTTAACTCAAGTGATTGATTCCAATCAATCGGTTCGACTAGGCCACGAGCGCTTCATTGCTAACGCTACCCCAAAATATAGCTCTGGATGTCGCGTTGCGACATAGCGTAGCAGGTGTACATTAGTGGCGTTGTATATAACGAGGTACAGCGAGTTTGAAGCTAAGACTTTGAACCCGCAATACAGACGTCAGGGAGGTACTGGAAGCGTAAGCAAAATTGCGCATATTTTTTTACCATCCCGTGCCAATTACATACACCAGGATTCGACATAAAGGAAACATCTCAGACAAGTTTCGTGTCGCAGAAATAGAATAAAAGCCCTCCTGGCCGTGAAAATTTAGCTATAATTACAAAGGTTTTCGGTCTTCCATGTTCAACCTAACACGCTCCTTCGCGCTCCGCTACGCTACGCGCTTCGTCGCATCTATATTTTTGTTGTCGCAGATTGTTCTCTTGAAAAATAAGTCAAATATAATGAGCAAGTTATATCCGAGAAATAACTATCGGAGCAGTATAATTATGTCCTTATTAGAATATAATAATATACTGCTCGGATTTTGCTATGAGAATGAGTATTATCAACGCACGTTCTGGGTAATTTGCTTTGCAGTATTTATGATGAGATTGTCATATTTTTGTACCTTCAGGAATTTATTTGTTTTGCATTAGAGAATAAAAGTAATGTCGTGCTGATGTATATTTTCGAATTACCTGCTGTATTAGCTTTGTTCAACATTTATTTTATTTGTAGTGAAATAATTTATTTGATGTAAAAAAGTATATAAATGATAGAAAGAAATTGATAGGTGATTATTTATCTGATTTGCAATTAATAATATACCAAAAAAAATACACATCCCGCTCGTTTGTCTCGAAGCCAACGTTTTTGGATATTACAATGTTAGGTTGGTACATCGCTTGCACGTTACATTACAATACTTTACAAGTAATTTCAATTATTTATAGTTAAACTAAATAAGGTGAATTATATTGACTAAACAATCTATCATTGCCTTTACATCTATTGCAAATTATTTATACAGCGTTTTTTGAGCTTCCAAAAACCAATTATAACCATTACCAGCCACAGCGGAGCGTTCCGCGGGTCGTTGTTCTAATCAATCAAATCAAAGTATTTTATTCAAAATTACACAGAAACAGTGACTAGTTAAACTAGCTGTCTAGTTCAAAATCTAGATCGATGTTCGATATCAAACCTTGTATGTCCCCACTGCTGGAGCACGGGTCTCTTCCTGCATCGCAGGAAGGTTAGGCCATACTTTACCAAGGGGGCCAAGTCCGGGTTGCTGGAGGATTGTAACAGTGGCAGTGACAGTGGCGGGCCTTAAGCCATGCATAAGCCATAAGCCCTCTGACATAGCTTAACGAGCGCTTCACAAATCAAGATAATTTTGAAGAAAAAATGGACGAAACACCTCCAAACCTAGACTTTTCATAATTAACAGACACGTATACATATTGTTATAAATCTAAGTACTAATACGTTGAACTGCCATTAATTCCAGCCATGTTTGTTATTCTTTCTAATAAAAAGGGTGGCGATACTAATTATTTGCTTTTCGAAACAAGATTTCCTTTTGTTTTTTATAAGCCGGCTTAGTGTCCCACAGCTGGGCAAAGGTCTCCCCTTTTGCTCTCCTTTCGGCCACTCTTTGCCACCCCGGCAGAAAGTTTATGAAGTCGCCACCTCCGCATTGGTGGGCCACGCTTACGGTATCCATCGCGGGACCCAGTCAGTGGCAACTTTCGCCCATCTGTCTGGGCGCATACGAAATATTTACGATTCATTTTTTTACGCCTATAATTTAAGGTAAAGGTCTAAATAGATGACCAATTTAACTACGTATTACTACTTCGAGTAGGTACTACTACAACTTACATAACCCCGGTTTACAAAACAGCCAGATTTCAGATTGTGTAAAAGAACTGCTTAGGTATGCGTAGACACGCACGCTCGTACGGCTATGCGTAAGCCGGGTTTTCCTGTTTCACATGTTATTAGGCAAAGTTTTTTTTCTAAAAATTAAAATGAAATATATTTATTATCGGTTCAGAAATTAAAACTTACATAGGTTATAACTAAACACACAATAAGCTAAAAAAAAGCCGTATTGCCCTGCATGCATAACAAAAAGAAAAAAAAATTATAATATAAAAAAGAATCGCTGAATGTGTTGGTAAGCGTAAATTTCGAGAGCAGCTGAACCGATTTCGCTAATTCTTTTTTTAGAATATTCCTTGAATTACGAGGATGGTTCTTAAGGAGAGTAACAAAAAAAATAATAATAAAGAATCGACTGTTAGGCGGTACGAAGTTCGCTGGGTCAGTTTGTTATAAAAATAAAACTTTAGATCTGCTTATCCATAAGTATTCATTCAACATTACACTTTGACATTATTCATTATAACTAGCTAGAACTAGATCCAAAACTAAACAAAAAGAATCCAAACTAAATTTAAAACGAACATACATACCTATATACACAACCTTATCCCAGAGGGGTAGGCAGAGACCAGGGACTGCCACTTGCCACGATCCTGACAGATCACCGTCGCTTCGTCAACGTTCAAAGGTCGTTGCATGCACGCACGCGCCGGTTCCGGGTACTTTTTAAAACTAACAATAGTACAAAAATAATATCTATGGAAAGAAGAAGTAAACAAAAAAAAGTTCTGTCGTCAATATCTCTGTTAGCTTTTAGAATATACCTCGGCTACTATCGTATAGAATCGGATATATTCGTGTAATAGAAATATTGCCAATAATATGACACTTAATTTCGAAATAGGAACTAATATGACACTTAATTTCGAAATCAGAACTCGATCATCAGTACGAAAACCGGCGAAAATTGGCGAAAACCGAAGCCTACTCTAGAACCCGAGGTATATTCTAAAAGCTAACAGACTATACATGTTTACGGATACACTAATTACATTAAATATGTGGTAACCAACTAAAATATAAGTGTACATATTAATATTAGACTAGATCTTTATTGTACACTTCAGAAAACAAAATACATCAAAAGGTACATCTAAGTTTTTCCGTATACCGTTGGCGGTCTTATCGCAAAAAGCTATCTTTTTCAGATAACTGTGGGATGGATAGAACTGAAAGATGAAGACAGCAAGTAGGCAGATGTACATGAAATGTATTGAAAGAATATGTGCGTAAATAAACTAACTGGCTTACAAATACGAACCAAATGCTAAGGTAAATTCTAATGTAAAGCCCTTGCTTTACTTAACAGTGTTCAACTTGGAAGCCAATGCAAACTGTATGTTTAGCAACGATTTGTTTGCTTTAAGTTTTCACCGCACTGGTCTCGGCTGTGTGAAATAAAATAGTGTGTTATACAAACTAGAAACCAGACTGTTTAAGAATTTTACCAAATAATGTAACCAATATAAACAGGCTTTCTCTCTGAAAGAGAGCTTAGGCTCAATCTTTTATTCATTCACTAGGCGCTGTTGTTTGTTAACACCTCGTTAGTCATTAAGAAGTACTTATGAAACAGGCTTTCTCTCTGACAGAGAGCTTAGGCTCAATCACCACGCGGGTCCACCGCGGATTGTGAAATTTAGGCGCTGTTGTTTGTGAACACTTCGTTAGCCATTAAGAAGTACTGTATGAAACAGGCTTTCTCTCTGAAAGAGAGAGATTACGCTCACTCACCACGCGAGTCCACCACGGATTGTGAATTTTAGGCGCTGTTGTTTGTGAACACTTCGTTAGCCATTAAGAAGTACTGTATGAAACAGGCTTTCTCTCTGAAAGAGAGGGATTACGCTCAATCACCACGCGAGTCCACCGCGGATTGTGAATTTTAGGCGCTGTTGTTTGTGAACACTTCGTTAGCCATTAAGAAGTACTGTATGAAACAGGCTTTCTCTCCGAAAGAGAGAGAGATTACGCTCAATCACCACGCGAGTCCACCGCGGATTGTGAATTTTAGGCGCTGTTGTTTGTGAACACTTCGTTAGCCATTAAGAAGTACTGTATGAAAAAGGCTTTCTCTCTGAAAGAGAAACATTACGCTCAATCGCCACGCATGTGTTTCCGCCGTTTTCTGTTTCCGCCAAAAACGGCCGCTTTTAGCGGAAATTGATTAACGTTCTAATCTATTGATCGTAGGTTCTAGACTGTAAGTTCTAAAAATAGTTATCACACTTGTTAAGAGCGGTTCAGATCGCCGGCTTCTCAATCGAGAGGTCGTGGGTACGAACTCCGGCATGTACCAGTGACTTTGTTTTCTAAGTTATGTACACTTGTGAAATAATAGTACACATATCATTCGCTGACCGTGAAGGAAAACATCGTAAGGAAACCCTAGTGTCTGAAGTGTTAACGTACCTCAGCGCTTGCTACGTACAATGGCCCAACTATGAGGCTAAGTGCGGATATCTCAGGTCTATCTAACTTGTGATAGATTTCTTTTTCATTGGTGGCTCTAGTTAGCGCCCCGAAACGCCTTATGTCATTAACAACTGGTATTGTTCTTACCAAATAGCAAAGTAACGTAGGGCGTACACCGTTCAATGGACCTACATTTAAGACAGATTGCTCGTAGCGGACGAAAATGGTCGGGAGCAAAAAAACTTAGAGGTCCTCAAAGGCACCCTTTAGTTCTGTACCAAACGTGGATATTCATATAAGACCGACATATTAGATTGGAATCGATATAAACCCTGTATTTCCCCACTGCTGGACCACGGGTCTCTAGATTAGATTGGTTAGATTGGAATGAGTCAGCCGAAATATTAATTAAAACTTCACTTGTTATAAGAATTACTCTATGAAGAAAGATAATTTAAAAGAAAAAATGCTTATCTTTATCCTCATACTTAAATATCTATTTCTATTTATACATTCATTTTTATTCGATTTTGTAAAACACCATCTGATGGGGATCACGTAGTGGTTATTATACTATATTATTATATTATATCCTACTCTTTGTCAGGATCAAAAATCTTAACCTATCGGAACGTAGCTATCGGCAGTTTTTTTTAATTGGTATAACCGACTTCACTAAAGGTGGAGGTTATCACTTCGACGAGTATATTATTTTTATTCGTACTCTTGATTTTTACGGTTACACTTGAATGTTACAGAATAACACGATATTGCGGCGACATCGGGGTGTGAGACAGTGGTAAAAAAGTTGAATTACTTTAAAAAGTAACATCGAAACATTATTAAAGAGAAAGGTCGATTTGATTTTATCTATCCATTATTCTGCAATTGAATTGTGTTTAGCCACACTGTTTGATCTGTATGTAGCTCATTGAAATCGTTCAATATCTGTTTGAAATCGTTATTGTTATTTATATCGCTTCATATTAATTTATGATCGATATTGCATTGCACATTAGTTTTTATAACGCATTTAATTTAAATCATTTTCACAAATACATAAAGAGAACTAAAAGCTGATTTTTCCGAACTCCGTTACATTTCCTTTTGTGAAATACTTTCCGTTATGGTAGTGAGTGCCATTGTGGTATCTTCTACGTTCTACAAGCGCTACAAGTTAGTCGTGTCTTCTTTTATAACGCGTCTTTGGAAAGAGTGAACTTCATAAATCTTAGTAAATATAGTATAGCTATTTTCAGAACCTACTGACAAGTACCAAGGTCCGAGAATCTAAGACTTGAAAGCAGTTTTGCCAAAGACTGCTGTTTTTAGCGGAAATCGTTTAAAACCCTAGGTTGTTGAACCTATGTTATAAAATAACTACTATAACTATTTAGTCACTGTCGCTACTACAGTTGTCACTGTCATTAATATAAGATTTGTATTTTTTATTACTCCATTCGTGGCACTAGTCAGCACCGCGTAGCGCCAAACAATGGAGAGCCATAATAAAAAAAAAACCAATTGGTTCCCGCTAAAATTGATTAACCGATTTCTATAGCAACTGATTGACTCTCTTGTATTGGGAGCTCCGGTGCCATGCAATAGGTATATGTTTCTCTTTTGTATTCTGTGCCTATAGTGACGGATTCAATTTACCAGCCGAACAAAATATTTATGGTAATTTTCTTACCGTCTATAGATTTTAGCGTTATGTTTTTAGCATATTATCCGGTAGTAATTTTTACTTAAATATATCTCGCGTATTTTTTGTGTGATGCGCGTTCGAACAGACAGGAAGACATACAGACAGGCATACATAACCGTCTTTTTTTGGCACCTAAGGATTCCGCGTTAATTTTTTGGTAATTTGTTTCTTAATTTTTTGTATGTATACAGGACACTGAAGATTTATTATGTATAGATAGATATAGATTTATGATGTTTTAAGAATGTCAACATGTTTAAATAGTAAATTAAGTGTCTTCAGCGTCAATAAACGGATTGAAACAAATACTATGTGGAGGCTTTCGCATACGAACATGCAGGGTCGAGTCACGCTATGGACCTGGAAATAGGTCAAACGTACACATTTTATTCTTTTTAATACGCTTTGCCATTATTCTGTCGCGAAATAAGGCTCACGGTTAGGGTAGTGAGCGGAGCGGCTAGCGAAGCAAGTTTCATGGTCAACACTTTGTCAGGCCGCCAACTCTGTTAGTCCTAGTCATTTTTAAATCCTCTTCCATAATTTGCGGGCACATTTCTTATTTACAAAAAAACTGCATTTACGTAATAAACTAAAGTTTAACGAAGGTTAAATTTATTTTTCTAAATCATTTTAAATCTGTGAGAAAACAGCTTGCAGTGTCATGGCATCGAATCTGACGTCACGCCACATGGTAATCACTGGTATAGTCTGTTAGCTTTTAGAATATTCCTCGGGCTCTAGAGTAGGCTTCAGGTTTCGCCAATTTTCGCCGGTTTTCGTACTGACGATCGAGTTCTGATTTCGAAATTAGGTGTCATATTAGTTCCAATATTTCTATTACACGAATATATCCGATAGTAGCCGAGGTATATTCTAAAAGCTAACAGAATATAGTCACACACAACAAAACACCGGTGACGTTGATCGATATTAACTAAGCGTGACGTCACGCGGTGTGATAGCTGTTGCACTAATATTATATTATACTAAATGGCTGAAAGCAATAGTATATATTTTATTGAAAATATTGGTAAGTAATCTTTTTTTTATAAAACTAACGCGGTGTTTTAAATCCTTTTATATGTACTTTTCCCTAACATCGTTAAATCTTTGATTATTTCATACAGTCGTCACGCCTATTCAATTGCGAAAGCTGGCGCGTATCTATACTCCGAGCTTGCACCTCGCGGGTGGCGCGTGGTTAACGTGCTGACGGCTAGGGGTAGTCGAAATTTTAGTACTTCCCTGTCCAAGAGTCGTATATGACTCAGAGGAGTGTATTGGAATAAGTCCATGAGTCATTTGACTCATTTCCGAAACATCTTCGGACATACAAGCATCGAAATGTGGACGTGTGGATCGGAATTGAATTGTGGAGGCACTGGAGGTGCTAACTAGCGCCACAAGCGGCAAACACAAATTCCACCCATGCCGGCACTCGAACTCACGACCCTTAGCACGAATGAGTGCAATATAATCATTGTTTATAATACATTTTTTTTAAAGAAGTAAACATCAATAATCTTAAGTATCAGTGATAACTATTTTTACAAAGTACAGCGTTGAAGCGCCCGTGGCCTAGGCGAACCGAGTGATTGGAATCAATCACTTGGTTCAGCAACAACAGGCGCAGTCAGGTACGGGATGGGTGAGAGTCCCGTGACTACCGCTAGTGGCATTTTTCCGAGCGCTTCCGTGCTTCGCAAGGCACGTAAAGCCGTTGGTGCCGGCTGTCATATAATGGCAGTCGTTAAGCCATGTCAAAGGCCTTATGGGCGGCTTGATAACTTCTGACAGTAAGGCCCGCCACTGTCTTACAATCCTCCACCAACCCGGACTTGGCCCCCGTGGTGGAGTATGGCCTAACCTTCCTGCGATGCAGGAAGAGACCCGTGCCCCAGCAGTGGGGACATACAAGGGTTGATAACGAACAGCGTTGAACTTATTAGTATCAACACGCTAGACTTTAATCCTATGGTGTTGATACCAGGATTTCCGCCAAAAACGACCGTTTTAGCGGAAATCGATTTAAGTAGCTTCTAGAGGGTAGGTTCTAAAATTAGTTGTCATAGTGTTTAAGATTTTTGATGTTTACTTTTTGAAAAAAAAACGTATTTTAAAACAAGTTATGAGTTTTATTCCATTGGTGGCGCTAGAAAGCACCTCCCAGCGGCTTGAGCCAGTCACTTTAAGATAGATAGAATATTCTTTATTGTACACAGAAATTACAGTAACAGAAACTATATAAAAAATATAGTACAAATGGCGGCCTTATTGCCAAAAGGAATATTAATATCGTTGGACAGATGATCTAATCGTAAAACCGCTTCTCGCTCTACACAAGAGCTAGTCGAAAAGCCGTGGCCTGTGGCGACTAGCGATACATATTATTCTATTACAGAAGCATGATATTGGACGCGAAAAATAATGAAAAAAGAATGCAAGGTACAGTCGCCTGGAGATTATTTTTTTTGCTGCAAAGTCATTGTTAACGTAACCGTTTAGAGTGCACGTAGGTAGAGGTTGATATGTTGTCATCAGATTAGTTTAGAATTTTTTTATTGCACAATAAGCATATTTGTATAAATACGAGCTTAATATGATGCTAATGAATGAGTATTTGTATTAGGTGAGGGGAGATTCACACTATTTTAAGTGATTGCACTTTGCGCTAAAACCAAAGTGCGAATTAGTGCAAAGTGAAATTACTTAAAATAGTGTTAATCTCCACTCCACAATCTCCAAAATTACGTGGCACTACATAGAGTTGTAGAGCAGCGGAATCGTATTTTATATATAAGATCGTATACATACGATTCCTCTAATAGTCCTCAGAGGCAGTTTAAATAATCTGCGGATACGTCTTCCCTTTTACCATAGACTAATTAAACTGTCTCTGAGGAGTGTTTTAAGGAATCGTGTTTCCATAAATAAGACCGTTACACTGAAGCTCGATTGTTTAATAAACGACCAAGGGCGAGTCTCTCACGCGGAGAGGATCTCTTTGGTAGTATCCTATAGTAATTTATACCACCTAACCTAAAAAAAACTGTAATTTATTGTTCGATTGTCACTATATTTTCTTAACTTCTAATGAATTAATATATCATGGTCCTGTCAATTCTTTTACGATTATTTTTAAAAGACTTTTTGTATTGCTCTTATCTAATAGAGTATTTTTATAAAACACGTCATAGATAGCCCAGATGGTAAAATGAGAGGAGTGGACCTAATTAAAACCAGTGTTTTAATTAGGTCCACTCCTCTCATTTTACCATGGTAACACTGGTTTTAATTAGGAATTAAAATACATCGACAGTATTGTATTCACACGTCTGCCTCTTGGCTCCTCGATCGGAAACTTTGTGTTGGCGGGAAGTCGCAGCAGCCTCTATACGTTGCGTGTGAATGGTCAACGTGTGCATGTGCCCCGCGCCGCCGTTGCGTAGTAGACACGTAATTTATTTTATGATACAGGTGTCCATACAAGACCTGTATCGTAATAAAACTTTTTTTTTGTTTTGGCCTATGCGTAATGTTTGTCATAAGAATTTTGTTTTCAGTTTTATAAGTTTTGTATTATAGTATCAGAGTAGATAATAGTACATTACACAACTAGGGTGGTAATACAAAGAAAGGCCGAGATCGCAGAAGTTTGCGGCCCGAGCTGCAAGCGAGGGACGTAAATATCCGATCGAAAGCTTTCTTTATTACCTCCCGTGTTGTGTACATATTTTTATGTCCACACTTGGCCAGAAAGCGGCTTTTTCCGTACGCGCAGCGTGCGGAAAAAGCCACTTTATTGCCAGGTGTGTCATAATATAACTTTTTAATCATAACCATACATCTGTACAACCTCCAGCTGGACCAAGAAGGTTAAACCTCTACTTTAAAAAAAAAGGTCCGCGGGCGACGCAACACGCATGCGCAATCGATGTTTGCGCCTTGGTGCCAACATTTTACATTAAAAAAAACTTTTCAATATTTAAACAAAGTTTGGTTCTGTTTAATACCTATTATTTGATGTATTATTATAGAATGAGAGCAGATAAAGTAGTTTATGACCCTGTACATAACTTGGTATTTTAACACTCGTGTTATAAGAACCCTTATTATGCATCAGATCATTAACTACTATAATGTGTTAATAAATTAATACCCTTCTCAAGACCCACGTACTATATGCATATTTTTAAATAAATGCAGATGCAAAATCAAAATAAAATATACGTCCAAATTATTATGTTACCTACATACGCCCCACTGAAGGGCCGTCTTTAAAAGAGAAAGTATGGGCCTACGCATGCCCACCGCGAATTGGCATTTATATGCGCTGAGGTAGTTTCACCACAGACACTCAGGTTTCCTCGCGAATAAAAATACATCTGACTACAAAAGAAGCGCTCGTGGCCTAGGCGAACCGAGTGATTGGAATCAATCACTTGGTTAAGCAACAACAGGCGCAGTCAGGTACGGGATGGGTGAGCGTCCCGTGACTACCGCTAGTGGCATTTTTCCGAGCGCTTCCGTGCTTTGCAAGGCACTTTAAGCCGTTGGTGCCGGCTGTCATGTAATGGCAGTCGATAAGCCATGTCAGAGGCCTTATGGGCGGCTTGATAACTTCTGACAGTAAGGCCCGCCACTGTCTTACAATCCTCCACCAACCTGGACTTGGCCCCCGTGGTGGAGTATGGCCTAACCTTCCTGCGATGCAGGAAGAGTCCCGTGCCCCAGCAGTGGGGACATACAAGGGTTGATAACGATAACTGACTACAAAATAATATACGTAAGTCGCTATAAATTAATGATCTGATGGTTTCCAGATATTGAGTATGCAAATTTAATCCTTGTGTATTTTCTCTTGTGCGTGCAATAAGGAGTTCTAATATACTCTTAGCGTAATTAAATTCATTCCTGAGGCATGCCCTGCTAATTTTACAATTTTTTATTATTACGTTTAATTTACGTTTGCTTGTTTCAAATAAATTTAAATTAAAAACGAAATTAAAATGAAACTGCTAACGATTGCGTCGTCATATTCTCAGTTATGTTTGTGTATTGTTTATGCAGATATTACGTATCCGGCATTGTGTGTTTTGGTGTGCAAATAAACATTACCTTACCTATACTCTTTTTAATAGATTAACACTTTTAAGGTAAGGACAATTTTAAACTCTAAATAGGTTTTTAAAATTATCTTACCTATCATTACAAAGTCCTACAGTTAACTTGATCAAAAAACAGCTGGCTTTGCATGGATTTAAGGGACCATTGATCTCACTTTTGGACGGAAATGTTCCGACTTCAGTTTACTCAAATAATATAAAATTGTCATTAAAAGCTTATTTTTATTCAAGTTATCATAGGAATCGATATTAGAAGTTTGCCTCAAACAAAGAAGCCTCAAATGACAAAGCTGTGTTGTATAATTAAAAGGTATATAAAGGACGATTGTGTCTAACGTTCAGCGCATTCATGAGTTGTTCAGTTACGATTTATTTTGTATGCTAAAATTACTTTTGTTTATTTGTACTGTGTACTTGACAAAACATTATTGGATATTGTACGGTGTATGTTTTTTTCATTTGACTAGAATTTGTTATTGTTTCATGACAGCTCAATGTTAATGCCAATGATTTTTGATTTTGTTTTGTTTATTAATCGAATCAATTTAATTAAATTATTTTATTTAGATATGGAGAACTAAATGTACTCAACATCTATGTTCATGAGTAATTGTTTTTAAATTGAAAACACTGTTACTTTAAAACCAACTGAAAATTGAGAATTTCTGAAAATAATAAAAGTGGAGTTTCTTTGGTATCTTCTTCTCCACATAGCCTACTAATTGCGAAACTAACAACTTTGACGTTCTTTTAGTAAAAAAATTGTTTGTAGAACGAATAAAAATATTAGATCAGATTTGATGGAACTTCTCGACTGCGAACGAAGGAAATCCTCAACCTCAAAGGGAGACCACTTACTACGAGCAAATTCTTTCGGCTTTTATACACTCGCTCCCTGACATATTTGGCATCAAAGAATTTTCCTACATTCTAGGTTCCCAAACTATCTCGAGCTCTCAAAGCGTGTTCGCTCAAGAAGCAATATAAACCACACATTCCAAAGTACTTTAAAGTTTCTAGCTGTTTCACATTATTTTATAAAATTAAACAGGATATTTTTGATCGATCACTTTCTCGACACAAGTGATAGGATACTCGGATGAGGAGCTCCTTGCAACTCAAACGCACTAAGTAATTTCCTGAAAGCGATCCTCTGTGAACAGGAAGCTAACAGACTGCTCTTTGTGCTACAATACGTATACTGAGCCGGCAGTCAACTGCGTGCATAAAGCGTGTCTTCATATCTGTTTTTTTTTCTTTAAAATATACTATACTCGTTGAAATCTGGGTGGTTGAAAGCCACTTTTGTAATCTAAGTAAAGTCCTAAATAAAGCCTTGAAGAGTCGAGAAATCTTGTTTCAAACAATAAGAAATCTTGTCTTTCAGAATGAACCGCCGACCCGCGGCACGCATGTAGCGGTCTACGTAGTGGCTACTAATAATGTTTATTGTAATGGATTCAAGTTTGCTTGAAGGTATTTTTAAAGACGTCTTGTAAAAAAAAGCTCGAGTAGTAGAAAACTGTTGTTCATTCACGTCACGTTCATTTTGTTTCGATGTCAACCCTTGTATGCCCCCACTGCTGGGGTACGGGTTTTTCCCTGTATCGCAGGAAGGTTGGGTCACTTTGTTAATTTCAAACAATTTAAACCACTTAAAATTCGGGTTAAGTGACAATTAATCCACAAAATGTTTGGATAGAACATGACCCTATTCAAATTATTAGGATAGCCAGAGGTCGCGGGTTTGAATCCCGGCGTGGGTGGAATTTTTAGCCTCTAAATAGGTTTTTTAAAATTGTCCTTGGCACGGGTTAATAAAAAAAGTAAAATTATTAGGAGTCAATTTATCCCCAAAATATTTCCTTCCGTTGTAATATCTCCCGTTACAAATCATTTAGCAACAATTCATGCATTATGTAGTTGTTTCGCTAGCAAATAACACGTCACATAATTTACACTGATGTACTTATTTCAGGCAAAACAATGACATCACAAACACGGTTTTTGATCATGTATTTATGTTGTTTTAAAAATTAGTGATAATTTGAAATATGTTATTTTTTCATAATTTAAAGCAAACCAGAAGTTTTATAGTTTTAATAAGAAATCAAGATCTGTTCATTTATTTAACATGTTAGAGTAAAGAACCTACTAGTACTTTGGCAAGGTTATGACTTTAGCAGTCTATGTACCTATATAAGGTTGATTTAATGTATTTAATACAATAAACAAAACATCTAAAGTAAAACTAAAATAATAACTAAACTAAAATCTAATTAACATAAAGTAATAAAAATAAATACCTATAATTTACAAATAAAACACTTGCCCCAGGTCAGTGTCCCTCGGCAGGGAGCCCAGAATGCTGGGCTCAACAACAACCAGAAGTTGTTATGCCTAAATCCCGAGCAATAACAAAATAAATCATTTTTATTTATTTCTTAGTAATGAGGACCCTAGATTTTAAAAAATTCCTGTAGAAAATATTAAAAGGTAATTCTTAAGAAATACAAAACAAAAATAAAACTGAGTTTTATTCAAATTCAAATTCAAACTCGATAATTTAGGTTTAGTGAGATATCGTATTAATATAAGACAAGTCGACCCCAAAGCCTGTTGTAGAGGTTATGAATCGCAATATGACCACCTGGATGTTGCGTGGATCGGCGAGCTTATGGAACTAAAAGTGGTCACGGTTGTAGAGCTGGCGGAGGTTATTTACTGCAGTACTATTTGTGTGGACGCGATCAATTGATTGACGGGAAACAAATAATTGCTGCAGCCGCTTTCAAAATGCGTTGGCTTGAATGCCTCCAAAAAAGTAGAAATAAATTATTCAAAATGCTACAAGAGTATATTAAAAAAGTACCTCTTAAGCTAAAACTAATGTTCGAACTTACTTTCTTAAGCACCGCATATTATCACCTTGATTCCCGCTTCCCTTACTTAAGCAAGTTAGTGAAACCGGAATTAAGTTAATCAATGTTTATTACCATATTATATAATATAACCAGTTGTGTATTGTACAGAGTGTACTCCGAAAATCACGCATAAACCTCCCAGGTTTTTGTGATTTTGGTTTTGTTTAATTTCATTATACTTATGTGCCTTAAATAAATAAATTAAAAAAAAAGTAAACTACCGCCACCGCCACCGCGACCGCGATCGCTTTTGATTTGTGACTTCCTTGACTTACATTATCTGGTATTGATTTAGGGACGGTAGACGAGAGTGAAAGAGAGTGTCATCCATGTAATATTACCTACACCTTTAACTCCCTTAAAGAAAAACAGTAACTCGCCCCAAAGAAAGTTTATTGCAAATTCTTCGAACACCACCGTCCTTCACCGTCACGGAGACTTCTTACATTTTATTGAAACACAGTGTGTATTATCTCTTCTTGTTCAGGCTAAAAGGTCTGCTAGACAGCTAGTGTGAGGTAAAAATGTTTGACGTAGGCAAAAAGCTTAGAAACCTAGTTATAAACTTCATTCCGGACTCATTTACTTGAATTTTTGTATTTTGTAGGTAGAGCCCGACAAGGTTTCGCTCTCTTTCGAATAGCTTAATCTTGGTGAGAAGAGGCTCATTGATCGACACTGACTCAGACAAGAATTCAAGTCTTTCCGTCACTAAGTTTTTGAATATTATTTTATCCTGATATCGATGTTTTCCCCGTAGTAGGTAACAGTTGTTCGAATTGGCAAGTAGATAGAACCGCGCCATTTTCTATAAGATCGTAATTTTGTTACAGCCTCTAGAAGACCCTATTATTATCTTCCGAAGGCAAGTGGCCCACCCTGTTCTCTGCTTTGCCCTCCAGACTACATGTGAGTTCATTGATCTTTTCAAGTATTGAAATATATACTCAAGTTATTAACACACATGGTGTGTAAATAGAACGTAAATTTATCTTACCTCGTCAACAGTAAATATTAAGACCAGAATATTTCTCAAATTTTACACTGTTTATCATACAAAATGATCCAAAAAGTACAACTTGTTCAAGCGAAAGGGCAGAGGTAGAGAACCCCCAGGATTATTTCATATAAACTTGGTGCCTTCATACTTTAGAGTGACCTCTAAAACTCGCCATTCCTGGTACTTAATATTATTTAAAAGTTTTTTCTTAATTCTTTGCCTGAGTCCAAACTTGTAAAACATTTTTGTCAGTGAATAGGTAACTAACGAGGAAACTAACGTCGTAATAGCTGCAAGTACATTATGAAAATTGATTTATGAAAAAAATATCTAGGTAGAACATATCGGAAATTCGAAATTATAGGTAGGTACTCGAATAGTATTAATATTATTAATAATAATCATATAAAGTAATTTACATGATTAAAATAATTATGCCAAAGTAATAAATAATTAAGTCCTTTATGGGGCACCGTATTAGGTTCTACAATACAATTCTTCAACGTGTTATTAGAGTTACCTCCAATACCGTTTCAAATTTATGCGTTAAGTAGTGATTAATGTAATATTAGGAATTATTTAGAAATCGAAGTAGTCTTATTTTAAAATAATGTTCTTAAAGGGGACGATTATGTCAAGTGTTTAACACGTTCGTGATAATTAACTTAACTTGAAAACTCTTTTATTTAAAGCTAAATCGTAGTTTGAAAAGAAGGTTGTTAGCTGGTGTGTATTCCCTTATGATTGTGATGTCCTTGCCTGGTTACCTAAGCACACTGTATCTCAGTTTGGGATCAAAACAAGTGATTGTGTTCCCTGGACGTTATTATTAATAATAATACGTCAGTAAAGTATTGAAGCAACGCCTTATGGCACAGACGCACCATAAAGACGTCGGCTCCACTTTGAAGAGCACTTTGTACAGTTATGTAATCTGTTGCACCTGGAAACCTTTCACAGACTTTCTGTGAGCCGTTGAAACAGACGGCAAACGGTAACAAGCTTGGTAATTCAAAAGCGCAGCCCTAAATGATTATAATGAAAGTGGTGACAAATTAGTTTCTACATACGAGCATATGAGAATACTCGCTTAAGGCGCTAGAGTGTGGTAACTAGCTCCTACAATTCAATAAAAACCATAACGGGTTTTATAATATGTTTTCTTCGATAAATTAACATCAAAAATCTTAACCACTGCGACAACTATTTTTCTAGACAGTAGGCATTGCATTTTAAGTAAGCTGTGGGTTGTCTAGAACCTAGGATCAACAACCTAGGACTTTAATCGATTTCCGACAAATTGCCCGATTATTCTATAAATAACCCTATCTCATTTATTTTATGATTTAATAAAAAGCTAACAAACAAAAGATTAAAAAGTGTTTTCTCTATTTAATTGAAATCTTGTGTTAATTTTGAGTTCATTTTGAAGCGCTTGAGCCTAGTCGAATCGAGTGATTGAAACCAATCACTTGAGTTAAGCAACAACAGGCGCGGTCAGGTGCAGGATGGGTGACCGTCCCGTGACTACCGCAAGTGGCATTTTTCCGAGCGCTTCCGTGCTTCGCAAGGCACGTTACGCCGTTGGTGCCGGCTGTCATGTAATGACAGTCGTTAAGCCATGTCAGAGGCCTTATGAGCGGCTTGATAACTTCTGACAGTAACGCCCGCCACTGTCTTACAATCCTCCACCGACCCGGACTTGGCCCCCATGGTGGAGTATGGCCCAACCTTCCTGCGATGCAGGAAGAGACCCGTACCCCAACAGTGGAGACGTATAATGGTTGTGTTCGCGCGAGAATCGATCGCGCGACATAATCATGAAACTGTGGTCATTCATTCACCACTCATTCGTTCCGGTGCCGTCGCTCGCGCTCGTCGCATACACATTCGCACTGTGACATACGCGCGTGATAAGTGCTCGAATTCTCGTGAAGTGATAGACATTTGGTGACCAATAAACTTTATCAGCTCAAAGAACAATATTAGACTATAAGTGAACAGTGCAGGAGTGTTCCCCGTGCGCTGGACGCATCAGCTCATCCATCACCGCTCATCATCTGCCCAACAGCTCAAAGCGATGCATCATCCACCATCACCAAGTAAGTCCATTCACATCACCTCCCATTCCGCTCTCTCAATCAGCCCATCGTGAGGTAGACCTAGCCGACACTGGCTAACTACAAGGTTGATATCGTTAATTTTGAGACCTTTTATTTATTCTTCAAGCCGTTTTCTCTAGTTACACGTTTGCGAATAGCTGACTTAGCCATTCCCCCACATTCAGCAGCTTTGGCCGCTAACGATTGGCTCTCACTGGTGCAACAAAAGTAACTGTTAAATAACATATATCTGTCGCCGGCAATTTGTATTATTCCACGTTTACGAAACGGCGTGTATATAAACACTCGCAGTTTTGAAATATACCAAAGGCAAAATGTAAATAGTTTTATCACTATATAACCTGCCACATTATTTGAAAGACAGTTCTATCGCCGTTTGCAAAATGACGCGGCAAATTTAAGTATTTAGTTCTTTTTGTAACCACGCGCGGCGCTGCCAATCAAATCAAGACAAATAGAGTGGAGCAGTGGTTTTGTTGTACAGAAAAATATTGAAAATCTTTTCAAATAGGAGTATTAAGTTACTTCAAAGGTACTCGATTGCTAAAATAAATCTAATTTGTCAAACGTGTGTTTTAAACAGGGTGACTATTATTATAACAATCTATGTCTAAATTTTAAGAATTGAATTTTGCCTTCGGCATATTTCAAAACAGCGAACGTTTATAAGCGGCCGACGCCGTTCGTAAAACGCGGAATAATACAAATTGCCTGCGATATTTCTTCCGTGACTTTAAGACATATCATGTTATGAAATAGAATATCTATTATATAAACCGAAGCAAGAAATATATTCATACAGAACAATTAACAAAACAAAAGCTTAATGTCTATTAAGCTTTTGTTTATAACAAAATATAAACAAAAGCTTAATAGACAACTGTATATAAAACCACAAATCCATATCAGTTAATCCTTTCTCGTAGTCGTTTTCTAAGTATAAAATACACACGCTGTATGAATCACAGTGTCATCTGTAGTACCTAGCATGTAACTAGAATCCATTAGTAAATACTCAAATAGCAATATAAAACAATAGTTATTTTTTGCAGAAGGAAGGCGCTTCTTCCGGTCATACAGTTTTATAACGATTTACATTTTTGTTGCAAAGTTATCCGTAAGTTAACGTAGAGTGCACGTATATAAGCCTTGATATGCTGTGGACTTTACCAGATCACGCATTACTAAGGTTAAAATAATTTTCGTCTCTGAGAGAATTTCGAAACCAGCCAGGAAAAAGCTCTTTTCGTCTTTATATTTATCAAACTTGACGGCGCCCTTTGAAGACGACTGCCTTACGTAAATAGGGAATTATTGAATGCGGCACCGAGCGTGCATAATAAGGTGGAAATGGATGTTGTACAGGGTGTACTGGAAAAAAATGTTTCTTAAGTAAAGGTAACCTAACTCAATTGGGAATTTGCGGTCAGCATCTTGGGAATTATTCTGAAAAGCAGCGGTCTAGATTTTTATATAGAACTTATTAGAAAAATAGACATTATAACACATTACTAGAGTTTTACTAGTTATTTAAATGAATAAAAATACGTGAACGCAGTAGAAATCAGTACAGTTTATTATATCTTCAGTAACACATATTACATTATGACAAAACAATAAAAAAAAATAGATAAAGTGGTAATTTAACTGAAATAACGAACACACAGCGGTTTATACTGTTAAACACAATAAAAGAATAAGTTGGACTTACAATTTTCCCAGCAAACCAATAGTCTCGACCGACTCCGCGGGCAGCCCGTGCTCGAATGAATCCCACAAGCACTCCCCACGATCGTCGTCCCCCTCCCCCGCCGAAATTGAGTTCTACCGACCCCAGGTTTTCGGAAGATAGAGCCGTTCAAAAATCAACTCCCGAACTTTTTTTTTGACAGCTCCGTAAACGGATGAAAAGTCAACCGGAAATCTGATTAAATGTGGAATTAATTTTACGAACTTTTATTACGATTTATTAACTAGAAGTGTAAATGTTTTTAAATTTCAGTTGCTTTTAAAAATCCCTCACAGACGGCCGTCCTGAAATAGGAATGTCCCCATTCCTGTTCGGCCATTCGAGCACGGATGTATGCCTCTATACATCTTCATAACAAAATCACAATAACAATGAATTAGAATCAAACAATATAAATCATCTCACTATGTTGCTATGCAGGTTAATGACAATGTTAAGTAGAGAGAAAAAAAATAGTAACTAAGCTTCTTCTAACAATAAGACTGTTTTATCGTAAATAAAAGTGATTGAACTTAATAAATCTACTCAATAATTTTCTATTGCATAATCAAGTTTTAAGCGCTACAGGAATATAATGCAACATTAGTATCTACGCAGCCTATAATACTTATAATAAATTGATAACTTTCATTCATTGCCGAGTTCAGATCCAGTCCTTACGTTGTGGTTACCTGAAACCACAAATCTATTAGTTGAAGGAATAAATACTCTCAAAATTTAAAATACAGTATTAAGATAAATAGCCTCAAAGTAAGATTGTAATTTATTATAAATGAAAAATAATTATACTGGATGTATCCACTTTCGATAGATATCCTAGCAATTGTAAACTACAAATTGTAAAGCTGTAAAAACTGCTCATATATCGCTTGTAAATGTGTCGACTATATCTCTTTTTTTTTTTACTTGTCACGAACACCGCTTGCACTTCGGAATCTGTCATTGTTACTGACTACCGCTTGTGCTTCGGCCTCGGTCATTATTATATTCAAAACGAACACCGCTTGCACTTCGGAATCTGTCATTGTTACTGACTACCGCTTGTGCTTCGGCCTCGGTCGTTATTTTATTCACTGCGAACACCGCTTGCACTTTGGAATCTGTCATTGTTACTGACTACCGCTTGTGCTTCGGCCTCAGTCGCATATATTATGTAGGAGTAGGTAACTTACAGATGCATGATGTCGTTACAGGTTCATCGTGTCGCGTAGGACTTCTGTAACGATACGTGACAGGGAAGGAAAAGGAGTGTAGTAAGTGATTAAAGTTACGGATTGTTAGTCTAATTAGGGTTGTCACTAGAGTTTTGGTCATCATCGTCACTGGTTGTCTTGTCGTTGTCATCATCTGTATCTTTACTTGGGTTAAAAGTTATCCACTTTTTTAGTTGGTCGGCTGGGTAGACGCTTTTATATTCTCGTTTCGAATGTCCCTTAATACTGGACACCTCGTAACGATCATTGTCCAAGACCGCGGTTACTTTGTAAGGACCCCTAAATTTGGGACACAGCTTTTTGCTTTTTCCGTTTGCTGGATTGTGATGATTAGGGATCATTACTAGATCATTTAGAGCGAAAATTTTGGTGGAAGCCCTACACTCATCGTAGTGTTTTTTCATGTACTGTTGGCTCTTTTCCGTACTTTTTACCACGGCCTCGCGTATTTCATCGCGAGATGGAATTGATTCAATGGACCTGGCAAGCTCGTTCAAAATGGTCCCTTCTTCAGGGTTTATTGTCCGTCGGCCAAACACAATCTCTGACGCAGATTTTCCGGTCGTTTTGTTGACGGTGTTATTTAAACTCCATTGCAATTTTCCTATTTTAGTGTCCCAATCACGTTCATCTTGGCCATGATTAATTGCGGCTAGCGCGTCAAGTATGGTACGATTGTACCTTTCGATTTGGCCGTTTGCTCGTGGTGTGGCAACGGCATTCAGTATATGCTTGGCTCCTTGGAAATTTCTTAGGCTTGGAAATTTCGCGAAATTTTGAAATGCTGTCGACGTAAAACTTGTACCACGATCGGTAATAATGACGTTTGGACTTCCTGTCACATGAAAAATATCCTGAAGAATCCTGATTGTTGTCTTTGTTTTTAAGTCCTTTACTGGTTTTACAAAAATAAATTTGCTGAAACCATCAATGATGCCAAGCACATACGAATTACCTTTTTTGCTTTTGATAAACGGGCCCAGGTGATCCATATGAAGTGTATGGAATGGGACCGTACCCTTCGGAATGGGATGCAGGTAGCCGGTTGGTTTACTCGTTGTTGCTTTATTGTAGGCGCAACTCAGGCATGCTTTGACGTACTTACGTACGAAGTACGTCAAAATACCTGTTGCATTTTGTCGAGCGTTTTTTCTATCGCAAAATGGCCCGCTTCGTCGTGACATATACGCCACCTTGCTCCGTTAGGTACTACCCACTTATTTTGGTTTCCTACTTTTTTGTAAATTTTGTCGTTAACTATTGTGAAATTTGCCAGAATATCTTTGAAGTCTTTTTTTTTTGCTTTGCAAAATGCTTTTAATGTGCTTCAACTTTGGGTCGGACATTTGGACGGATTGCAGCCAATCGGTCGTTGTTATAGTCATAATTTCAAATTCGCGTGCGTCAGACAAACTTTCGGCCTCATGACTTCATAAAGGGTTTCTGCTGAGCGCGTCGACATGGTTCATGTTATCGCCTGGTCGGTATTCGATGGTGAAATTATATTCTTGTAACAATAGCCACCACCGAGCGATTCGAGGCATTAGGTCACGCTTAGTAAGCGTAGTTCTCAACGCATTGCAGTCCGTGTACACCTTAAAGGGTATACCAATAAGGTATACACGAATTTTTTTTAGCGAGAGGACTACGGCAAGTGTCTCTAGTTCGAAGGAATGGAGGAACTCTTCTTCTTTAGTTGTTTGTTTACTAAAGTATGCCTACTTTAGTAAACAAACAACGGGTCTAGGCAAAGACTTTTCATCGGAGCAATATACCGCCTACCCCCAATTTACTGGCGTCGCAGTGTCAGTTAAGTTAAGTACGTCGGATCATACAAAGCCAATATGGGTCGTTCGACTAGCCTACTCTTTATCATGTTGAACGCTTCTTCTTGTGCGCTATCCCAACTCCAAGGAACATTGGCTTTTGTAAGCATTGTCAAAGGTTTAGCTATACTTGCAAAGTTCGGGACAAAGCGTCGAAAAAAACTTGCGAGGCCAACGAACTGGCGTACTTGATGGACATTACTGGGAGTCGGGAATAGAGACACAGCTTCCGTTTTCTTCTGACCTGGTTTTAGCCCATTTTCTGAGATCTCGTAGCCTAGGTAATTTAAGTGTGTTTGAAAGAAAAAGCATTTTTCGATGTTAAGAGTAAGACCAGTTGAGCGTAAGCACGATAGAATCTTTGCTAGTTTCTCCAAAACTTCGTCAATGTCCTTCGAGGGTGACAAAATGTCGTCCATATAGGGTAATGCCAAGTCAAATCTGTCTTTTCCGAACGCTTTATTTATCATGTGCTGGAATACCGCTGGTGCGTTTACGAGGCCAAAAGGCATGCGCGTATATTCAAAATGACCGTCCGGAGTTACGAACCCAGTTAGATGCATCGAGTCGGGAGCCATTGGAATCTGATAATATCCGGACTTAAGATCCAAGCTGGTGAAAAATTTCTTGCCGTTCAGTCTGTCTAACTGGTCGTCTATGACGGGCATTGGGTAAGAATCTTTTACAGTCTTTTTATTGAGTGCTCGATAGTCCACGCATAACCTGTATTTATTGTTTTTCTTTTTAACGAGAACAATCGGGCTCGCATATGATGAATTGGACTCTCTAATAATGTTATTATCCAGAAGTTCATTTATTAGTTCTCTTACCACTATGCGTTCACTATAAGGCAGTCTGTAAGGCTTGTAAGCTACTGGAGTGTCATCGCTCAGAGTTATACGCATCTCGGAAATTTTCGAAGTACCCAGCTCGTTCATATTTAGGGCAAAACAGTCACGATAGTCATTGAGAAGTTTTACCAGTCGTTGTTTTTGTTCATCACTTGTATCAGGCCCCATGTTTATCATGTCGATAGTCAAAGGACTGGAATAATCAGAAGTTTCATCCGTGGTTAATCTATTGACCTCGCGCTGTTTGTCTAAGGGAATGTCAGAGAATATGTTTGGAGATAGAGGAAGTGACGTGACTCGCGCAAGAACTTTACCTTTGTTCACCATTTTGGTATTCCCTGAGAAATTTATGAGTAGTATTTTGGCCAGACCATCTGCGACCGGATATAGTCCTGGGATAACAAGTATCTCTTGGCCGTTTTTAAAACTAGTACTGCCGGGAACATGAATGAGACCGATTCGTTCTATGCCTACACGGACATTTACGGCTGCCAGTCCGTTATTAACTTCTATATCGGATTCTGCGCAAGCTCCCAACCGCTCCGTTTCGGCCGTCTCTGAGTACATTGTCAAGCAGTTACTAGTTTTATAAACGTGTACTTCCGGCAACTCGGTCAGGTTTTGGCCGATAAGGACATCAGTATGCAAAAAAATATCAGGTACAATCAGAGCCTCTACTGTAGCAGTGATGAAGTCCACGTTTATCTCAACGAGAGCCTTGCCTAAAGACTGTAGTACCCCTGCTCCAAAGCCCTTTAATAGTGGCAAGCCTTCGGTCATGATATTTAGGTCAGTTTCTTTTGCAATGCTCTGTTTGATAAGCGTGCACTCACTACCAAAGTCCACGAAAGCGGTTTTATTCATGCCATTTAATTTTATTTGTTTTATATAGATATCATGTACGTTATTTTTTGTTTTTATAGTTTGTACCTTATTGGCAAGGACTGTGGCGTTTGAAGTTGTTTTGTTGGTATCCGGGGCGCCTCTCCTACAATGCTCAGCTAGATGTCCCATCCTGTTACATTTTGGACATTTTTGTAGTTCTTTGGGACATTTGGGTACCGTATGTCCCAGTTCGGAACAGTTATAGCAGCGAATTTTAGAGGTTACGTTACTTCTATTATTACGCGTGCCTTCTTTACTTTCATTAGTTGGATTTCTATTTTGTGCAGTTATCTTTTTAGGGTCTCTATTTCTGATTGAGATACTACGCAGATACTTGAGTAATCTACTTGGACGTTTGAAGTTAGAGCCTTGCGCGTTAAGGCGTACATTATTGTCGTATATGCCTTGGATAATACAGTCTACTGCGTCCTGGCCTCTGATATTACAATGGTTAACCAATTTAGCTTTATCATAAAAGTATTCTTCGAGCGATTCTTCTCTTCTACTCTTTCGGTCTAACATTTCAACAAGTCTATCAGCATAGTTTTTGTCATCCGGGAAGCTCTTCGTTAGCTTAGATTGCCATTTACTCCAACTAAGTTTCACCGATGATAAGCCTTCATACCACCGTCGCGCTAAGCCAGTCAGTTTAGGCAGCGCATTGTAAATAATTTCTTTATCACTCCAGCCATAGATTTGAGCAGTTTCGTTAACCTTTTTTAACCAAGATCGTATTGTCTGATTTTTCTGTCCTGGGTCAAAATTAGGTATCACATCTTTAGCTCCTACAAAAGCTCCCTGCTCACGTTTGCTAAGTGCGTCTATTAGTTTTTGCATCACGCTACTTTCTTTAGGTTCGGGAGAATATCGACGGCCTCGCCTAGTACGACGCGACTTCGCAGACTTTCTGTTTTCAGAGCGGGATCTACGGCTACTGCTTGATGTAGAGGAGCTAGTTGTAGTCGAGCTGTCTTTAGAGTTGTTACTATATCTCCTAGACCTAGCTGTTGTTTGATGACGCCGACTTCGCCATCGAGCTTCGGATCTTCGCCGTCGCGATCGTGATCGTCTTGTTGAAGACTCCGTAGAGTCACTTGCAATACTACGAGAGTGTCTGCTGTTATGCCGCGCCCGTTTATAAATATTCCGTTTTCTCGTCCTACGGTTCCGATCTCCGCCCGAAAGATTGGAAGATGTACTACGTGTTGAAACACTCGATTTGTCTCGGACGCGTTTTGATCCTTTAGTGGCAGTAGGGGCCTTCCTTTTTCTAGACCTTCTTCTTCGTTCTGCGATACGAGGCGGAGTTAAACTCTCGTGGTCAGACATGATTTCAAATCTGGTATTATGATTGTAATTAAAGTCAAGTCACGGTTGAAAAGGAAATGGGGCGAGGAAGAGGAAATTAACAAAGCATTAATACACCAGTTGTATAGGCTAGGATCATGTTATGCCTAAACTCCGTGATAGATATGAGGCTAGCAAAGTAGGACATGACTAGTACAGATATATCAAATTAATTGCTGTCAACCTTTTTTCTAATACATAGGTACATTTCCGACTGACCAACGTAGCAAATACCTAATAATATTAACATCCATAATAGGGGCAAAAAAATAGTTTATTTCTGTGGCCATAAGGACGAACAAATTGACGGTAGTCTGTTGGTATATCTACGGCTATTCCGAGGAGTAGTCTCGGACAAATACTCGTGGGTAGGTATACAATAAAATTTTTTTCATACTCTTAAGCATTTCAGTAACAAACCATCGGGACATTCACGCTTGTTCCGAAGGTAGGCTCGGCAAAATAATCATGGGTATCGATCACAATTAGCTGTTCACGTACGCACAAATCCATAAACTCGCAAAGAAAGACAAAGACAACACAAAAAAAAAGAAAAACGGTTGGTGTATCCGCGGTTATTCCGAAGTGTAGCCTCGGCAAAATATCCGCGGACAGCCTCCGCAATTTTGCCCCCTTTTTTTTTCTTTCTTTGTGCACGCGAGTAACTATCAACAAGCCATCTTAATGTCCACGCCTATTCCGAAGTGTAGCCTCGGCAAAATACTCGTGGACACTTGCAGCGATAATTGACTCGCGCGCGCTTTAATAAATAAGCTACCCATAGAAATGATCGGAATGTCCACGACTATTCCGAAGTGTAGCCTCGGCAAAATATTCGTGGACATCCGCTGCTCGTCCACATGGTTGGTTCTAGATACTCCAGCTCCAAACATGTATATAAGCAGTTCATAAGTAATATTTTGCAGCTTACATACGCGTTTTAACTTAATAATTTTTTTGTGCTGTGCGTGCCTACTGTTCTTGACTAGAGAATAGAGAGTAAGATCAACGTACAAAGTACGTACAAAAGTTGACTAAAGATAAATTAACCTTCACATGCATATTAACATTCGTAAAATTAATCTGTGTGACCGTTATTTCATCGGTGATTAAATGTTAAACACAAGTGGGCGTAGAAAAATCCCGCTTCTGATTTTTTGCAAAATAGACATTATAACACATTACTAGAGTTTTACTAGTTATTTAAATGAATAAAAATACGAGAACGCAGTAGAAATCAGTACAGTTTATTATATCTTCAGTAACACATATTACATTATGACAAAACAATAAAAAAAAAATAGATAAAGTGGTAATTTAACTGAAATAACGAACACACAGCGGTTTATACTGTTAAACACAATAAAAGAATAAGTTGGACTTACAATTTTCCCAGCAAACCAATAGTCTCGACCGACTCCGCGGGCAGCCCGTGCTCGAATGAATCCCACAAGCACTCCCCACGATCGTCGTCCCCCTCCCCCGCCGAACTTGAGTTCTACCGACCCCAGGTTTTCGGAGGATAGAGCCGTTCAAAAATCAACTCCCGAACTTTTTTTTTGACAGCTCCGTAAACGGATGAAAAGTCAACCGGAAATCTGATTAAATGTGGAATTAATTTTACGAACTTTTATTACGATTTATTAACTAGAAGTGTAAATGTTTTTAAATTTCAGTTGCTTTTAAAAATCCCTCACAAACTTAATATGTCTTACTAAAAATATAATATTATTATTTTTATGATCTGTTAACGGATTATCTTGACCTAAATCGCCGAGGGCAATAATTCGATGGTTCTGTGTCTTTGTCTTTTAGCTAAAATATTTTGATTAAATATTTATTTAATTATACATTACAAAGCAATGAGTATTAATTCTTTCGTACTAATCGGCAATTTCATAACTTAACTCCTAATTATCCTTCTCCTAGTTTGGCCTAAAAGTAGAAAATAATTATCAGGTAACAAAATTTTCGTGGCAAAGCCAAGAAGCGTGGAGCTTTTGTCTAAATTAATTACGAGCAGAACCGACAAAAGTTTATTTTTATGTCTTTCGTGTATTTAATTTTGTTTGTTTAGTCTGTTTCTGTGGCAGTTACAATTAATATGTTAGTATTATTAGAGAAGTAACTTTAATGAAAATCCATACTGTCGGTATGATTTTTCTATGGATAGTAAGAAAAAGTTTTTTTTGTTAGTTAATTTGACTGAAGTTTAAAAAATCTTAAGTTTAAGGAACGAGTCCGTATTCCCGCCAAAGAGACCCGAAATAAGTCCATGTGAAGTTAAAATCATGCATGCAAGTAGTCAACTAAGATGAAGTGGCAATGAGCGTATAGCACACAGAACTGATGGACCATGGGGCCGAAAAGTTCTCGAATACATCATACATCGGCAAGCGGAGCGTAGGACGACCAGCCACAAGATGGACAGAAGATCTAATCCAAATGGCACGAAGACGCTCGATGCAAGCTGCTTCTAACCGGTATTTTTGGAAATCCATGGAGGAGGCCTATGTCCAGAAGTATACCCCTTAGGGGCTGAATGACGATGACGATGATGATTCAAGTATTTCTTTCCGGCACTATACCGTGATTTGTTATACCTTTTAGACGTAGTTAAACTGCTTCTGCAGTATATTAACACAACTATTGCTGTTGTTGAATTGTTGAAATACCCTTATTGAAAGACTCATCAACAGATCAGCTGAAGGAAGGCCAATGAGACGAGATAAAGAATGTAAACAAAGTTTCAGCGGTTCAAAACATTTTTATTTGAATAAATTATAGTTATACAAATTTCGGATTCCTTATTCTAATCGCTGTCGTCTGTATTAGTCAAACATGATTCACCGGAAGAGTCCTAGGCTGTCTAGAGCCGCCAGGCTGTGATTCCATAATTAAAAGCAACAACTAATTACAATAACAGCAAAAATCAACAAGAAAACTAACAGTAACGGATTAATAAACACAATAAACTTAGTAAATACGGAAACGAAAAAATACGTATCACTTCGAACGCAAGCTAAACAGGAATGAACTATTATAGTTCACAAAATAGTGGATGACACCAAATGTTGACAACTGCCGTACTGAAAGTTTTCCTGTACCACGAAATACGCAACGACAGCTGTCGTCGATCAAATGACGCCATTACCGCATACGTGTGACAAGGACAGAGATAATAATCGCTCACTATCGCAATGTAACTCAGTAACGGCCCGTTTGTTTACATTCTTTATCTTGTCTCATTGGCCTTCCTTTAGATGGTACGAAATTATTGTGTTGTCTTCCAGACATTCATTAACAAGATCGACTATGTTAGCCATGCACGAGCACACCAGCGACGATTAGAACGGAGCTGAAGCGGTCGCCGTGGCAGAAATCGGTCGAGGGAATATATATATAGTCTTCCAAATTATTACATCAGTCTGTTAGGTTCTTATCAATCCTCGGCAATGGGTTGTTATGTCCGAATTTCCAGATTAGTTTCATCATCACTTTCTTCTGGTACAGTATCATATCAACCTTATGTTACGTGTACCTACTCTAATCAGTTACGTAAAGGACGACTTTGAATCAAAAATGACAATTTTACTTGTTGTCGACAGTACCTACAAATTCAGCCTAATTTAGGTATCGATATCGATTAAAAACCATCATGAGACGCGGTCGTCTTTGTCAGCTATACTATAGATAAATGTGTAGAATATTTGAGAAAAGGTGGTCAACGTGGAGTTTTTCTTCCGCTGCATTTTTTTCTACACTTGTAACGGTGCAAACCTCTTTACACCATTTTTATTTCTTTTTCCATCTATCATTTTCAAATATTTAAATTATGTATGTCACTCATTCTTCGATTTCCCTCATTTTTCACACACTACTACTTTACGCTTTGACCAGATCTGACTTTTTACCTGCTTCTCCGTTTATCCGTTTTTATCCAGTTTTCTGTTAATATTACTACAATTCTACAAATAAAACCACACCTAAAGTCGTTCCAGAGTTTATTTATTAATTATAAAAGTTTTAAAACGTTACACTGGCGCCCAACGATAATAACGAAACCCAACGTCACCCCACGGCTTGATACGCCGAGGCGACAAAGCCCACCCACCGCGACTACGCTGCGAGTGCGAAGGCAAATACGAGTACGATTACCACGATTATACGTGTGCACAATCGTCGAACTGCTGCTGCTGTTTCATACCCACGACCCACGACCTCATACATCACAGACACATTCCTTGGAGCTCCCCAGCTTTGCTCAAGGGTTCTGTCGGACTTCTCCGCCGCCCCCAACTTTACCCACCAACCTCTTCCAGTTCTGAAGACCTGCAAGATTTTTTTTTTGTTAAGTGTTAAGTGTTTTATAAATAAAATATTAAATTAATTTTAAAGTGCGACTTGACTTCTGGACCACAAGGTAATTCATCATAACTACTCATTGACCATTCTTCACTAACTAGATTCACCCATAGTAACAAATTTTTTCGGCCCTAATAAAAGTCCTTTTCTATCTATCTGCACCCCACCTAACCGAAACATACCACAGTTAGTATACACCAACAGTATACAATCAATAACTTCTACACGCATAAATCAGACAGTTACACAACCACAGGCTGCTCACTAGCAGTTCCATAGACCTCGGTAACCTGGAATTTATAATTCCAGGTGGGACTGGTTACTAACTTACGTTGCCTCAGGAGAGTATCCTGGGTAATTACACGTAGACAGCCTAGCTTTACCCTCTAGGTCTTCGAGGCCGACTCGAAGGTAAGGCGAAGCTGCACTCATACAGTCTATTGATAACAATATTATATTATTAAAATTTAAATTATAATTATTTACAAAATCTTTGCAAACCAAATTTCTAGACGTCAGTAATTCTGACACCATTCATTGTCATAAAATTTTTCAAAATTCAAAATAAAACCTCCACAGGTTAAACCTATAAGGAACTTTTGGCAATAAAATAAAAACTTCACCCTCACCCCATCCTTACCTCATTACTAAAATAATTTCTTAACCTCTTTTTTATAGTATCCGTACTCTTTTTAAATATTTAACTGACAACTGGTACAAAACCTACCAACGCCACCTTTTTATAGTTTTAATTTTCTGTAAATATAATCACCACATTACCTTTTCGGACACATTTGCGTCATACTATTTGTCTATTTATTTATTAACTATACACTTACACCACTATCCTCCAGGACATTTGCTAACCAATTTTTTTTATAACAATCCAAACATTCAATCAGGTGCGGCGACAACACGTTAAATAAGCCTAGGTCAATTAATTTACTTATCGTTACTTACCTAACACATTACGGTGTTTACCCCACCATAGCTCTTGAGAGCACTTCTACGACGGATTCTACCCCGTCGGGTACTATGTACCCAATATTATAAATATTGTTAAAATGTAAATAACTTTCATAGAGCGGGTTGTGACTCAATAAATAAGCCTTACCACTACCGAATACCAGCGGGTGGTAACTGGCTAAATAAGCCTATTACTAATTTAGGCCAGTTTCTGGATAAATCTAATTTAATAAAAATAGATTTTGTCTATACTGAATGAACGTCTTCACCTTCACTTTAGATGAAGACAATGCTAGGTGATGCATGCTAGGGATGAATGATAGGTGATGAATAAAAGTGGAACTGCCTAATGTAAATATTCATTGTAGATATCACCCCACACCTTCTAAATTTTTTTTTCATCGCCCATCTTTTATATTTTATTTTATTTTAATATTTAAGAATAACCATATTTACTTACCATCCCACATCCCCGACCTTCATCGACCTTACTTTGGATTCTCGACTTTAAATTTTAAATTAAATAATTTTACTTGACAATTTTTTTATAAAAAAGATTTTTTTTTAAAATATATTTTTTTAAATAAATATATTTAAAAAAAATATTTTTTTTTACCGGTTGCCCCCGGGTAGTGTAACGGTGCAAACCTCTTTACACCATTTTTATTTCTTTTTCCATCTATCATTTTCAAATATTTAAATTATGTATGTCACTCATTCTTCGATTTCCCTCATTTTTCACACACTACTACTTTACGCTTTGACCAGATCTGACTTTTTACCTGCTTCTCCGTTTATCCGTTTTTATCCAGTTTTCTGTTAATATTACTACAATTCTACAAATAAAACCACACCTAAAGTCGTTCCAGAGTTTATTTATTAATTATAAAAGTTTTAAAACGTTACACACTACGACCTGAAGGCAGCGGCTTATATTTTACATTATAAATTCTTTTACATTATACACTTAATTATGTATATATACATTATGAATTATTTATGTTGTTTTTTTTACATTTTTTTTATAGACAGTACTTTGATGTACAAGTAGAAAGAAAAGAATTATCTGATGTGACGTCATCTTACATTATTTTGTGAATACGAGTACCTATCCCGTTATTAGTCGATCAACGCTTGTGGGCCAAGGTCGACCTTGTTATCAAGTTCGGATCAAAGCGACATTTTATTTACTCCTTAAGAAGGCCTCTCACGAAGCGATTACCATACAAACGTAGTTTGCTTTTTATTTACGAAGGATATGTTGGATAGCTAAAAAACTTTGCCAATAAGATTAGAGGTCAAAAATCAAGGTTGGATCGAACTTAGAATTTGAATCAAACTTACAAAAAAAACATTGTTTCATTGATTACTTTTTACGGAAAGCTTTATGAGGCTCTGATTTCTTTTAAATTTTTTCTTCGTCGTTATTTGTGCATTGCCTGTTACATAGCTAATTAAAAAATAATTAAAGGAAAGTTTGTATCGTTGCGCCCGCATGTCGCGGGCTCGTGGCAATGTGAATAGAAATTTACTTGTTGCGGCTCTACCCCGTCTTTGTAGCGAGAACTTTTGCAATTCAGTTCAAAGAAATTCCTTCACTTCCTAAGATAATTTCCGTGGTATAGCAACATAGATATTTCGTAAACAGGTATTTAAGAGGCGATGAATGATGACGATAATCATTTAATTACGTTGTTCCACGAAAGGTTTCAAAAAACTATCGAGAGGATCAAGGGTGGCGTGGATGATCTTATTATTATTTTTAATACTTTTATTGAACTAACAGAAATTTACGATAATGCGGACTTAATGCATTAAGCATTTAAATCCTGCTGCCGACTGATGATATTTAAATTAGACGATTTTAAAAACCTATTTAGAGGCTAAAAATTCCACCCATGCCAGGATTCGAACCCGCGACCTCTGGCTATCCGTGCCAGCGCTCTTTCCAACTGAGCTAATGGGCGACTCACCGGCATCAGTGAAATTTCGAACCTCTTTACACTATTCTGTATTACGTACAGGCAGCGACATCTGGCTGAAGTAGATTGATTAGACGATGTCAAACGTCTTTCAGAACTAGGCATGTTTCGACCATAGCCACACCTGTAATAATCAATAAATTATCAAGTGGCCAGAATCTGCCTAATTTGAGCCTTTATATGGAAATAATACCCCGGATATTTGTCACCAATAGATGTTAAGGAGCCGTACCTATATTTATACTGTTATTTGTATACGCCCCACATCAAACCACACTCAAACATTATCAAACACTGATTAAGTTGATAAATATCGGACTTTAATAACTTTATCACAATGAGGAACTAGCGTCGAACTTAGATTGAAGTGGCTTTGCATCTGTACTACGGCGTTCCTTAGTATACTGTCACATGGATCGTGAAGAAACTTGCTGATTTAACTCTTGGTCGGTGTCGCCGAATCATATAGCTGGGCCCCAGACGTCACCTAAAGTTAACACCCATCCAGCACCTGAACGAGCCTACTGTTGCTTAAGTTTAATGATTGATTCCAATCACTCGGTTCCACTAGGCCGCGAGCGCTTCGGTACTCATAAAATTAGACAATGAGTTTGGCTTAGTGCGTTACGTAGGCCAAATACGAACCTTAGTTAGTTAGTTAGACCTGAGATTTCCGCACTTAGCCTCATAATTGGGCCATTGTACGTAGTGGAGCTGTCAGTTTACTCCAGCCAGCCTATCTCTTTCCAGAAAGCCAGCAGTGCTCCGATGTCACTGCGGGCTTCCTGAA
The DNA here is from genome assembly GCA_934045075.1 of Yponomeuta sedellus. NCBI lineage: Eukaryota > Metazoa > Arthropoda > Insecta > Lepidoptera > Yponomeutidae > Yponomeuta > Yponomeuta sedellus. The sequence continues at coordinate 7,249,143 of OW203721.1, forward strand.
GGGACCCCGGCTTCCCAATGATGGCGGTCCGTTGCTTTTCCACGCCTTCACAGTGAATGGTCACGTGGGCGGGTGTTTCCTCTTCTTTGAGGCATCCCCGGCAAAGCGGGCTGTCGGTTAGACCCATGTTGTAGAGATGTCTGTTCAGTGAGCAGTGGCCTGTTAAGATTGCCACAGCTTTGCGCAGATTTTCTCTTCTCAGACGCAGCAGGCTACGTGAAAGACGTTTCGAGATTGTTGGTAAGGCCTCCCTGGCTTGTCTACATTTGGTTTCTGTTCTCCAAAGTTCAGCATGCTGGCTTTCTGTTCGCGACCTCAACCATTTTCTAAACTGGTTGTATGGGAGTGGGAGCAGGGGTTCGGCTCCTTCCACTGTAGTTTCCGAGCCTCTTTTAGCGAGTTCATCTGCGGCATCATTGCCCAGGGAGCCGCTATGACCCTTTATCCATAGTAAAGTGACTCGGTTATTTGTTGACAGTTTTTCCAATTCATGGTGACACTCTAGTATCAAGCTGTTGTTTGTAAGATTGCTGTTGAGTGCTTGTAGGACTGAGGCGCTGTCCGAGATTATGCGTATTGCGTAAGCCTGCGCATTTCTTGTGTTCTACAGCGCGACAGCTCTTGTTATACCGATGCATTCTGCCTGAAAGATTGTATTCAGGTTGCCAAGGGTTGTAGATATTTTAAGATTTAGTTCGTTGAAAAAGGCTCCTGCGCCCGTTCCTGTTTCAGTTTTGGAGCCGTCCGTGTACACTCTGACTTCGTGTATTCCCGAGTAGTCGGCAGGCTCCTCTTGCAGTTGTACCTTATATTTCTTGTCAAAAATATAAGTGTGTGGTATCCTGTCGCACACCGCTTCCATCATAGGCTGGTCCGAAACAGCGGCTGCTAGGATTTGTGTGTGTGGGGTGTAGCTGTTTTGTTTCCATAGACCGGTTGTCCGAAGCCGTAGGGCAGCACTGGCTGCTTCTTGTTGAACGTGCAAGTGTAGAGGTCTGAGGTTCAACAGGGCTTCCAGGGCAGTATGTTGTCTTCATGCACCCAGTTACTGCGAGGCATGCCAGTCGTTGTAGCCTCTGTAATTGAAGTACTGCTATTTTCTGTTTTGTTCTGGTCCACCATACAACGGCGCCATAAGTTATAGCGGGTCTTATCACCGAAGTATATAACCACATCATAAGTGACGGGCGTAGACCCCACTGTTTTCCTATGAGGCCTCGGCATTGCCAGAAGGTCATCTGGGCCTTGTTAACGATATTCTGTAGGTGCGAGCTCCAGTTTAGTTTGCTATCTAGCGTCACACCGAGATATTTAACTGTTGGTGACAGGGTTAGCGTTGTTCCGAAAAACTTTGGTAGGTTTTGTATTTTTGGGTTACGTTTGTTTGTAAAAAGTACTAATTCCGTTTTAGCCGGGTTGGCGGTTAGTTGATGAGTATTGCACCATCGCTCTACTATGCCAAACGCCGTTCTCATTAGACTGTATAGAATATCCTCGGATTTACCTATCGTGAGGATTCTTATATCGTCGGCGTAGCCTATTATCCAGAAACCACATTCATCAAGGCGTCTAATTAAACCGTCAACTACGAAGTTCCATAGAAGTGGCGATAGAACTCTCCCTTGAGGGCAGCCTCTGGCCACTATTGCCCTCGTAGTGCTGTTTACCTTAAGCGTTATGGCTCTTTGACGCAGGAGGTTGTCTATCCGGCCCGTGATGGTTGGCTGCACTCCTCGTTTACCAGCGCTTGGTTGAAAAAAAAAAAAATGAACCTTATTCAGAAGTGTATGCTATAAGATCCCTACAACGATGGCAGTGTTAACCCGCTGGTAAGCAAGGGAGATGCTCTGCTTCAATTATCTCCCAGTGATCCTGATAGTCTAAGCCACAGTTCTTCGTGAATTGGCCAAACTTATTTATAAAGAAGTAACCACGAGAAATGTCCGTATACTCTACATGAGATGTCGCAAATGTACAGTCGCGTGTGGCTTCCTACAACGAGCACCGACTCCTCTTCCACAGAATTATAGTAAAACTCCAGGATGATTGCAATCACTCCCATCACCATCGCTGGAATGTCAGCTATAACGAGAACTCTCCAGACGATGTTATTAAGGTGTGATGCCATAAGGTTCTACCCGCGCTCCGAACGCAAAGGAGTTCGTGACGCCCCAGAGAAATAATTACTGCACAAAGGCAGTCCGACCACGTGGCCAGAGGGCAATTGACAGCTGTCTCCCAGCTTAAACGAAGCGCTTCAGCTACGCGTACAAAATTATTGAACAAAGAGTCCCGGGCTGCGGCGAAGAAAACGCGTGGACTCGTGGAGCTGCAGCACGGAATCTGACTTGGAAACAACCTTGGAACTGGTGCTAGCTCAGCACCTACTGGCTTCGCTACAGCAACGGCTACTGGAGCTCCCAATACCAACTGCCGATTAATCTGCTTTAAAACATCAATTCCGGGATAAAGAGCCTGCCAAAACCTCACAGCCTTTGAAAAGTACGAGTGTACGCAACGTACACGAAAGAACGATGAAAACGAAAACGAAAAGTACGAAATCCAGCTTTTTGGGGTCGCCCAAGCGATGAGGCTGAAAAAGCACTTCCGTATCCTGCAGACAACGCATGCACGCCTGCTATCACCAACAGGCGGCGCGGCTTGAGACCACTGGAAAGCAGACATTGACATCTTGGCATTGATCACAGGATCAAATTAAGCGTGTTATCGAATAACTGCTACTCCTCCCTGTACCCCCGAAGAATTACATAGTGTATTCGTCAGACGAATGGACAGAAAACTGCGCAATATTGTCAGTGCAACTGGCACGTATAGCCAGAGGTCGCGGGTTCGAATCCCTAGCATGGGTAAAATTTTTAGCCTCCAAATACGTTTTTTAAATTGTCCTTAGCACGGGTTAGTGCATTAAGAAAAAAAAAATAATATAGTGCAACATGAGTCGAAAGTTGTACCTACCTACCATTTGACCTACCTCTGCAAAAAGATATTCTGAAACGATACCTGTCAAGCCTTCCGAAAAAAATCGACATTAAAACGACACCCCAGAAGGGCAAAATGGAGTTAACTTGCGAAAAAACGTCTCAGGTAATGTGCTCGGGGAGTAAGAGAATATTTCGTATTATTGCGTTCAGACGACGCCTGAAGGTATTAAATGTACGAACCAGTTTACCTATATCGGCTATAGTGCCTAGTTAACCAAGCATGTTGAGCCAATCTACACAAGGGACGTCCGAAGTGGAAATGTGTTTTTGGGGTACCTATACACCAGTACCTATACCTCCACAAAAGTTTTTAGGACAGAAAAAGAAGAAGGACCTAATTAATCTTGATATCAACCCTGTGTAAGGCCTCCGGCTTAACGATTGCATGACGATTAAATGACAGCTGGCACCACCAGCTTAACGTGCCTTATGAAGTACTGAAGCGCTCGGAAAAAATGCCACTAGAGGTAGTCACGGGATGGTCACCCATCCAGCACTCGAATGCGGCTGTTGTTGCTTAACCTCAAAGATTGATTCCAATCAGTCGGTTTCACTATGCTACGAGCGCTTCCATGAATCTTACTGAAGCGAAAAAGATTTGCCAGGATCGTGGCAAGTGGTAAACCCCGGTCCGGGATCCTAGCGTGAGTTTTTGTAAGCACGTATTTGATAAAGTATAATTTGGATTTGCGGCAGCATTGTGATTTTTTTTATTTATTTTATATTAAAACTAAGTATATTAATTAATACTAACACTATACTTACCCTCCTTTATTAATCCGCGGACATGGCAAAGCTTTTCAAAAGTAATGATTATCTAGAAGCCAGCAAATTAAGCTGATATTCCCGTTCGGAATATACTCGAAAAACAGAAACTTTTATCTTGTTGTAACGAACGGCATAATATCTTAACATACTTTTTATCTTAACCTTATCTTTTATTCTTAGTAAGATCAAAACTAAACACATTGACATCAAACTTCTTCTGTGTGTTAAACATTGCGAGCGAAATAATAGTGATACTGGCTACTTGATTTTTTTTTTTACGTAGCCTCTATGTTTGTGTCCCACTGCTGGGCAAAGGCCTCCCCCAATTCAGTCCAGAGTTTCCTGTCCTGAGCCACCTCAGACCACTCCGGCAGATGGTCGCTACTTGATTTACCAATTATAAAAGCTGCTCCTGTAATCTAAAACCAGCATTTGTAAAGTTTTAATAGCAACTCACCACGAAACTCCAGCCGAGCATATTTCTCCCTTTTGCATTCGAGGACTTTAAAACGGTTAAGATCCACGACAAGGGACATGGTTATTAGCTGTATTTATATTTAGTTCACAAACGCGTAATAACAAATTCACGAAACGTGAAGCGCGAAACGAAACTCCGCCTGTCCAAACACCTTCACTAAACAAAGGAAACTAAACTTTTACGCAAAGACCATCGGCTATCTAACCGCCATTTACATCAAGAGCCAGATAAACGGCGTGCTCTTTCATGGTAGTGAATCACGATCAACTTGTTGATATAAGTTTTTCGTCGATAGAATATTGGGGGGATTTCGCGTAGCGCGAATAAGACGCGAGCGACTGGCGGGCGCGATCCTAACGGAGTGCCGGGCTAGGGCGGGCAGGGCGGGCGGCGGCGGTCCGCTGACGCGCAAGCAGCCGCCCCCCGCGCCGCCGCGGGCCAGGCCCAGACCTCAGCATAAAACACCCCCGAAAACAGCGCTAACAAAACGACCTACTTGTTGAGCTCCTTCACAGTGTGAACTACACATTAGCAATGACCTCTGCTGTTTAGTAATTCAAGTGATTGCTGAAAACGCCATTAATCTTAGCCGCAACGGCGGTGGACTGCTGTGGCAGCGGTGAAGGTGTAGCGCCTGGCACTGCTCGGAGGGAAAGGCCATTAATTATTGATAACGATATACTCTGCCTGAAATATTAATAGAAATTACATTGAGTTGGGGGCTGCTGGGTGCGACGTAACAATAAAGGGAAGTGAGATCTAATCTTGAAACAAACATATACCTAATACGTGTTTTGTACTCTAATAATCCATTAATCTACTGTTAAAAGCTGTCATTTGTACATATAAAACACAATTTGTTCAGATATAGACTGGGAGTTTGTGTTCACGCACACGTTCGCATAAGCAAGGAGATCCGACGGCGGCGACGTGGACTTATCTGTGGTGCATTTTTCTATGAAGATATATTTTTGACATCTACAGAAGCGTGTACAAATTATTTAATATATACTAAAAAACCTATTTACCATCTGTTTTTAATATATTTACATACAATTCACCAAGTTTTTTTTGGCGACCGTGACAGGACAAAAAAATGGCATGAGTCACTTTCCTTCCCATTTTGTGATGGCTTGAACTCGCCTTTCTATTCTTCGATGTGAATCGCCATCTTTAAACTTCAGTTGCCGTATTATGTGAATTGTGCATTAGATTTTTGCTGCAGATCTTCCGCCTCGCAGAATGTTCCCGCATTTTCGATCGCCAAAAAAAAAAATCTATTGAATAAATACAGAAAAAACCAATTATACAACTGTTTCTAATATATTTAGTATTCAACAAGTTTTTTTGGCGATCGAAAATGCGGGAACATTCTGCGAGGCGGAAGATCTGCAGCAAAAATCTAATGCACAATTCACATAATACGGCAACTGAAGTTTAAAGATGGCGATTCACATCGAAGAATAGAAAGGCGAGTTCAAGCCATCACAAAATGGGAAGAAAAGTGACTCATGCCATTTTTATTATAATAAGTAATTCTATACAATAATGATAATTCAAGTACACAGATTTCAGTTTGCGCTGACAAAATCAAAGCTCAAAAATAATCTTTCATAAGAGGCATCTAGGTATCAAGTACCTAAACTGTTATATTACCTAGTTGCAAGAATGAATATTTTAATATTATAATTCAAATCTGGCTAATAGGTATCAAGAATACTGTACATTGCCTATTAGTACCTACATTTTTTTCTGAAGAAACCAAGCGGGCTAACCTGTCGGGTATGTAATCAATTAAACTGTTATATCTTACCAATATCCGAGTATAGCAAGCTTGATTGATAAAGTGAAGCATAGCCTGTCACTGTTCCCACATTTTCTTCCTGTGGGAGCAAGCTCTTCGCTTATTTTCTGTATAATTATAATTTGAAGCATACAAGTTCCTCAGAATAAGTAGCATGTAGCTACCAAGTAAACTGCTTTATTACCTATTTGCAAAAGGGCATCTTTTACTGTTATATTTAAAGATAGCAAACTGGCTAATAGGTATAACCTATTAGCACCTGAAAAATCAAGCACATTTTGGCTAATACCTGACGGGTAGGTAATCAATTTAAACTGTCATATCTTACCTATATCCGTGTATAGCAAGCTTGATTGACAAATTGAAACTGTAATAAATTCGAGTCTATTAATACCATTGTATTTGAGTCCTGATGATATTTATCCCCGCTTCTAACACATCGTGGCTATATGAAGCCCACTCGTTTTGATAAAGTATATACAAGCTTCACCACTGAAATGGCCAAGAACAAAGAAGGCACAAAGAATATATTGCATTTGTCCTGAATTTGATAATGCTAGCAGAGTCTTTGATATCAAGACGGCAAGACAAATGCTACTACGTTCTATTCTACGTTCTATTAGAATGATAGTTCATCTCCTGTAACGCTGAGGATGGTCAGCTTTAAGCTATCTTCTATCAGAAGGATAGTTCCTCTCCTTTGTGACGCTGAGATGATCAGATTGATCAGCTTTAAGCTGGCGGGCGAGCATGTTCACGCACACATTCGCATAAGCAAGGAGATCCGGCGGCGGCGACGTGGACTTATCTGTGGTGCATTTTTCTATGAAGATATATTTTTGACATCTACAGAAGCGTGTACAAATTATTTAATATATACTAAAAAAACCTATTTACCATCTGTTTTTAATATATTTACATACAATTCACCAGTTTGTGCAAATACATGCTCTGAGGCAAATACATGCTCTGAGGCAAATACATAGGTACACTTACACATTTTTTCTTTATGTTTCGGTTTTGGCGATTTTGATTTCATTGATTACTAGTCCCCCAATGATGGCACAACCTTGCGCTCATTAGGGGAGGGCTATGTCCAGCAGTGGACTAATAAAGCCTGAAGAAGAAGATTATTAGTGAATCGTAAATTCGTGTACTGAAAAGTAGCAATGACCTATCAGAGTATTTTAGCGTTTTTTAGTTAAAACAGAACCCTTATCCGTCGTCTTTCGGTCAATCCGCGGCTCGTCACACTGTCGATAAGTACTAGAGAACTAGAATTTGGCATAGATATACACACGTATTTATCACGCCGGCTAAACGGTAGAATAACTACTATTCTAAAAAAGATCTTTAGGGCACCTGTTCTACACCTAAAATAGGGATGCAACTTTGATTGCTCGTCTGCAGCATAGTGAGGGGTATCTTTTCATTAGTCGTTTAAAACTAGTAATAACTAAAATAAAAAAGATTGCAGGTTTTTTGTTAGCTTAAGGCGTGCCCACTCCCTCACCCGGCTAAACGGTTGATTTAAAAACGTGGAAAAAATTAAGCAATTGCCACAAGTAATGAACTTAAAACGATAATGGTCACGGCTAAGTAGGCTTTATAACATAATGAGATGTAGGCGACCAACTTAGAAAAGGAAAATCCCGTACAAAATCCATTGAAAATTATTGATAGTTCTGCAAAGCAGATAAAAAACTCTGTCTCTACGAAACCCTACACTGCGTGTGGCCTGCGTGTCGACGCATTTACCCGCCAACGCGGACTTGGCCCCCGTGGTGGAGTATGGCTTAAGCTTCCTAAGGTGCAGGAAGAGACCCGGGCCCCAGCAGTGGGGACATACAAGGGTTGATATCGAACTTCCAATCACGTCCACAATATAGATTTTTTGGATTTGCAATATTTTATTAATTTTGTTCTATAAGAAACTATTTTCTTATACTTAGTGCATTCCTATTTTGATTATTTTTTCCGCGAGAAAATATTTTCTTACTAACTTTGTCTAGAAAAGACATTAGTAATATTCTTGGTGGTTATGGTACCACAGGATATCTCAGTTTTGGAAAAGGACATGTGTTTTGTGGAAATTATTTAATTAATTTACAATTACTATATTTCAGCGTTTTATGTAGCCTTACACATACCTACGTCCCATAGAGCACTGGCCATCTCCCGGAGTGAGAATATGTGCCCACAGCGGATTGGCAATTTCAAACGCTGAGGTGTGTGAAGATCTCAGACACTTAAGATTTCCTCGCGATGTTTTTCTTCACCATTAGCGACGACAACAGATCGGTAGAACGCCGGCGTCACATTAAGGAGGGCGTAGACTCGAATCCTGGCATGTACAAATGACTTGGTCAATTTCATATAAGAAATTAGAACGCTATTATCAGCGTTATAATAACGTGGAAAGTAAGTATATAAGAAATATACGATATAAAGCAGCGACGCCTCTTATCGAAGCTTTACGCCGACTTTCAATGCTTACAGGCTTATTTATAAATAATCGATTACTCTAAAACACTTTAAGATGGAGTTAAAGCCGCTTTAAAAGAGGAACTCCTGCATAAACCGACTCTAAGTTTAACTCTTAAGACGTTAAGAGTGTATTAGTGGAATCTACTTATTTACTCGTAATAAGCCTGTTATTATTACCATCGCAAAATCGTGTCTCATTATATTGATAGAAAACACTTTTATTACTCAACCAGCTAGGGGAGTACAAGGACAAGATAAACGTTTTATCTCACTATCGGGTAGCGGCATCTCTCTTTACGTGGTGAAATAAAGGAAGATGGCGATAGACTTTAATGAGCAGTCGGCAGTGCAGCGGCACTTTTTATCGTAGCGTTGTGCCACGATACAAGTTTTGATTAAAGAACTTTGAATGGTTTCTTATATCCGAGTTGTGGTAAAAAATGAAAGAAAGAAAGAAAAGACAATTATTATAGCCACAGTACACACGTCACACTAACAAAACAAACTTAAAACACATTACTAGATAACATTTAAAAAAGAAAAGAACACTTAAGGTCTCGGCGTGTCACTGCCGCTATAAACGGCTACTGACTCAGCAATAGGCTGCTAAGCAAATTTTCAGCGCTGATTTTCAGTCAGTGCCAGGTGCTCCGCAAGCGCTACAGACTGTGGGAAATACCATACTGCAACCGTGGAAAATACCATACTGAATTAAATACTTATATTTAATATAGAATAATACTTATATAGAAACTGGCGGTCTTATCGCTTAGAGCGATCTCTTTCAGACAACCCTTTCAGGAAGAATATAGTCCGTAGGTGGATGTACATAAATAAAAGAATCGGAAATATAATGTTTTATGAATAGTGAAACATTACAATAATATAGGCACTAGTATAATAGCATAATGTAAAGTCGACGGCACATCATCGTATACATCCATGCACTCTGCTCCGTCATATTACGGGCGGCTTTGAACTAAAATGTTTAGAGTGATGTGCTGTCGACTGTACATAAATCATATACAAACTAACTACATATTTAAATACATACAAGCAACAGTTGTGAACTCATTAGCTATGTAAGCCACATGACATAACGACGCCGTCGTATTATTCCTTTATTGCACAGTCATTTAAATTAAGGGACAACTGTTTGCTTCTCGCTTTTACAATTAAGCCATCCATAGTGTATGAGAGAGATTAATAGTGATAATAGTTATAACGAACGATTTAATAGTTTGCCGAAGACTGAACATTATAAATCTTAATGATGGTGACAGCCAGTTTAGGACCAGCAGTCTAGAACCTGTACGTTTAAAAAAAGGTGATGATAACTTAGGACATTAGTCGACTCACAAAATGCTTTAAACGTTCAATGTACTTTAGTCCTAGGTCCTTAGTTTTAGGTCGCAGGATGCAAGTTCTAAAAATAACTTAGACCGTCATTGTGATTGTTATGTTCTCTTTTGGTAAAAAAAAATCTTTTATTATTTTATATCCCTACTAATAGATAGATAGATAGATAGATAGATAGATAGATAGATAGATAGATAGATAGATAGATAGATAGATAGATAGATAGATAGATAGATAGATAGATAGATAGATAGATAGATAGATAGATAGATAGATAGATAGATAGATAGATAGATAGATAGATAGATAGATAGATAGATAGATAGATAGATAGATAGATAGATAGATAGATAGATAGATAGATAGATAGATAGATAGATAGATAGATAGATAGATAGATAGATAGATAGATAGATAGATAGATAGATAGATAGATAGATAGATAGATAGATAGATAGATAGATAGATAGATAGATAGATAGATAGATAGATAGATAGATAGATAGATAGATAGATAGATAGATAGATAGATAGATAGATAGATAGATAGATAGATAGATAATATAGTGCAACATGAGTCGAAAGTTGTACCTACCTACCATTTGACCTACCTCTGCAAAAAGATATTCTGAAACGATACCTGTCAAGCCTTCCGAAAAAAATCGACATTAAAACGACACCCCAGAAGGGCAAAATGGAGTTAACTTGCGAAAAAACGTCTCAGGTAATGTGCTCGGGGAGTAAGAGAATATTTCGTATTATTGCGTTCAGACGACGCCTGAAGGTATTAAATGTACGAACCAGTTTACCTATATCGGCTATAGTGCCTAGTTAACCAAGCATGTTGAGCCAATCTACACAAGGGACGTCCGAAGTGGAAATGTGTTTTTGGGGTACCTATACACCAGTACCTATACCTCCACAAAAGTTTTTAGGACAGAAAAAGAAGAAGGACCTAATTAATCTTGATATCAACCCTGTGTAAGGCCTCCGGCTTAACGATTGCATGACGATTAAATGACAGCTGGCACCACCAGCTTAACGTGCCTTATGAAGTACTGAAGCGCTCGGAAAAAATGCCACTAGAGGTAGTCACGGGATGGTCACCCATCCAGCACTCGAATGCGGCTGTTGTTGCTTAACCTCAAAGATTGATTCCAATCAGTCGGTTTCAGACAGACAGACAGACAGACAGACAGACAGACAGACAGACAGACAGACAGACAGACAGACAGACAGACAGACAGACAGACAGACAGACAGACAGACAGACAGACAGACAGACAGACAGACAGACAGACAGACAGACAGACAGACAGACAGACAGACAGACAGACAGACAGACAGACAGACAGACAGACAGACAGACAGACAGACAGACAGACAGACAGACAGACAGACAGACAGACAGACAGACAGACAGACAGACAGACAGACAGACAGACAGACAGACAGACAGACAGACAGACAGACAGACAGACAGACAGACAGACAGACAGACAGACAGACAGACAGACAGACAGACAGACAGACAGACAGACAGACAGACAGACAGACAGACAGACAGACAGACAGACAGACAGACAGACAGACAGACAGACAGACAGACAGACAGACAGACAGACAGACAGACAGACAGACAGACAGACAGACAGACAGACAGACAGACAGACAGACAGACAGACAGACAGACAGACAGACAGACAGACAGACAGACAGACAGACAGACAGACAGACAGACAGACAGACAGACAGACAGACAGACAGACAGACAGACAGACAGACAGACAGACAGACAGACAGACAGACAGACAGACAGACAGACAGACAGACAGACAGACAGACAGACAGACAGACAGACAGACAGACAGACAGACAGACAGACAGACAGACAGACAGACAGACAGACAGACAGACAGACAGACAGACAGACAGACAGACAGACAGACAGACAGACAGACAGACAGACAGACAGACAGACAGACAGACAGACAGACAGACAGACAGACAGACAGACAGACAGACAGACAGACAGACAGACAGACAGACAGACAGACAGACAGACAGACAGACAGACAGACAGACAGACAGACAGACAGACAGACAGACAGACAGACAGACAGACAGACAGACAGACAGACAGACAGACAGACAGACAGACAGACAGACAGACAGACAGACAGACAGACAGACAGACAGACAGACAGACAGACAGACAGACAGACAGACAGACAGACAGACAGACAGACAGACAGACAGACAGACAGACAGACAGACAGACAGACAGACAGACAGACAGACAGACAGACAGACAGACAGACAGACAGACAGACAGACAGACAGACAGACAGACAGACAGACAGACAGACAGACAGACAGACAGACAGACAGACAGACAGACAGACAGACAGACAGACAGACAGACAGACAGACAGACAGACAGACAGACAGACAGACAGACAGACAGACAGACAGACAGACAGACAGACAGACAGACAGACAGACAGACAGACAGACAGACAGACAGACAGACAGACAGACAGACAGACAGACAGACAGACAGACAGACAGACAGACAGACAGACAGACAGACAGACAGACAGACAGACAGACAGACAGACAGACAGACAGACAGACAGACAGACAGACAGACAGACAGACAGACAGACAGACAGACAGACAGACAGACAGACAGACAGACAGACAGACAGACAGACAGACAGACAGACAGACAGACAGACAGACAGACAGACAGACAGACAGACAGACAGACAGACAGACAGACAGACAGACAGACAGACAGACAGACAGACAGACAGACAGACAGACAGACAGACAGACAGACAGACAGACAGACAGACAGACAGACAGACAGACAGACAGACAGACAGACAGACAGACAGACAGACAGACAGACAGACAGACAGACAGACAGACAGACAGACAGACAGACAGACAGACAGACAGACAGACAGACAGACAGACAGACAGACAGACAGACAGACAGACAGACAGACAGACAGACAGACAGACAGACAGACAGACAGACAGACAGACAGACAGACAGACAGACAGACAGACAGACAGACAGACAGACAGACAGACAGACAGACAGACAGACAGACAGACAGACAGACAGACAGACAGACAGACAGACAGACAGACAGACAGACAGACAGACAGACAGACAGACAGACAGACAGACAGACAGACAGACAGACAGACAGACAGACAGACAGACAGACAGACAGACAGACAGACAGACAGACAGACAGACAGACAGACAGACAGACAGACAGACAGACAGACAGACAGACAGACAGACAGACAGACAGACAGACAGACAGACAGACAGACAGACAGACAGACAGACAGACAGACAGACAGACAGACAGACAGACAGACAGACAGACAGACAGACAGACAGACAGACAGACAGACAGACAGACAGACAGACAGACAGACAGACAGACAGACAGACAGACAGACAGACAGACAGACAGACAGACAGACAGACAGACAGACAGACAGACAGACAGACAGACAGACAGACAGACAGACAGACAGACAGACAGACAGACAGACAGACAGACAGACAGACAGACAGACAGACAGACAGACAGACAGACAGACAGACAGACAGACAGACAGACAGACAGACAGACAGACAGACAGACAGACAGACAGACAGACAGACAGACAGACAGACAGACAGACAGACAGACAGACAGACAGACAGACAGACAGACAGACAGACAGACAGACAGACAGACAGACAGACAGACAGACAGACAGACAGACAGACAGACAGACAGACAGACAGACAGACAGACAGACAGACAGACAGACAGACAGACAGACAGACAGACAGACAGACAGACAGACAGACAGACAGACAGACAGACAGACAGACAGACAGACAGACAGACAGACAGACAGACAGACAGACAGACAGACAGACAGACAGACAGACAGACAGACAGACAGACAGACAGACAGACAGACAGACAGACAGACAGACAGACAGACAGACAGACAGACAGACAGACAGACAGACAGACAGACAGACAGACAGACAGACAGACAGACAGACAGACAGACAGACAGACAGACAGACAGACAGACAGACAGACAGACAGACAGACAGACAGACAGACAGACAGACAGACAGACAGACAGACAGACAGACAGACAGACAGACAGACAGACAGACAGACAGACAGACAGACAGACAGACAGACAGACAGACAGACAGACAGACAGACAGACAGACAGACAGACAGACAGACAGACAGACAGACAGACAGACAGACAGACAGACAGACAGACAGACAGACAGACAGACAGACAGACAGACAGACAGACAGACAGACAGACAGACAGACAGACAGACAGACAGACAGACAGACAGACAGACAGACAGACAGACAGACAGACAGACAGACAGACAGACAGACAGACAGACAGACAGACAGACAGACAGACAGACAGACAGACAGACAGACAGACAGACAGACAGACAGACAGACAGACAGACAGACAGACAGACAGACAGACAGACAGACAGACAGACAGACAGACAGATAGATAGATAGAGAACACTTCACTGCACAACCAGAAATATATTACAACCATTATTTCCCTAATCTAGGTAATGTGGCGGTCTTATCGGGCGGTTTTAATATTATAAAGAGGAAAAGGTTGCAATTACATGTTAGTAAGTTTGTATGTAGCGGGAAACCTTCGTAAAAAATTATCCGATTTGATCATGCTTAGGCATAGGCTGTGGTCAATCCGTTTACCACGCGACCGTAGTCGCGGGCACTGCTAGTCTATATTGACACTATAAAGCGAAAAAGTTTGTGTGTGAGGGAAAATCTCCAAAACTATTTATCCGATATTAAACATTCTTTAACCAGTAGCATTTATTATTCGGGTTCTTCAGACGTCTCGGTTAGTACGACGACGCCAGTCGCGCGTTTTGAATGTCAAAAGTGAAGGAGTACATGAATAGTCGAATTCTGACATTTTAGTGCCAAAAAGCGCGTGACTCGTGCCCAGGATAACTTTTTTTCTCGTGAGCGTAGACGCGGACACTGGTAGTAACTTATGATCACACTTATATTATATTATTATTAATAGTTTGTAAGTGTATATGTGGCAGGGGGGTGGAAGGAAAAGGCTATGGACAGGGATACATGGAATAGGTTGGAGGAGGCCTTTACCCGCGACGGGGTCCTTTAAAAAAAAAACAAAATGACTAGATAATAACAATAAATAATAACTAAATACGATAAAAACTACTTTAATGACTTATTAAAACTATATTATTGAATTATTTTATTTTAGTAAACAATTGACATGTAAACATACTCTTTTAAATGGACAAATAAAAGGCTTTTTTTTTTTTTTTTATTATATAAGTGTATATGTTTGTTACTTCTTCATGTCTTAACGGCTGTAACGATTTTAATAAAATTTGGAATGGAGCTGACACCCTGGATTAACACATAGGCTACGTTTTGCTGCGGAAATATAATCTTATTCCCATGGGAAAACCGATAACCCGCGGGGTATAGCTAGTAAAATAATAATTTTATGATCTTGTTCACTGTGACTATTTATTTCCGAGCAGCCCCTTAAGTGCGTCGAAGGTCCGCTAAATACCCAATCAAGTCAATTAATATTAATTCCTCTATTTCGAACGCATTATTGAATGGAATTTACGTAACCTAGTTAGTTTCCAAGCCGTCTATGTGGATCTCGTTTATTTCTCCACTTTCCTCACAACAGATGTGAGTAATAAGAAATTGATATGAAAAACTGGCCAAGTGCGAGTCAGACTCGCGCACCGAGGGTACCGTACAAATTTGTAGGTTACATTTGTAGTTACTTACACAATATTACAAATACTTTAGGAATCGAGTCACGCAATTGCGATGTCGTTGTGTCTGGTACCCATGACACAGGGTTTCCTAGTGTGGGGGCCAGAAGCAATGTATGTGTCAGTATGTAATTGTTATGTTATGTTATTTTTTTCCATGGTTTTCCTGGACGTTAAAGACATTTATTTGTATGATTTAATTACAAACTTATAGTCTGATTTTTTTATATATGAAAAAATAATTACGTTTGTGCCCCAATTTATTTTATTCTGTTGTTAGTAGTTGTTGCTAAACTGACAACAGAAATACATTATCTGTGAAAATTGCAACTGTCTACCTATCACGGTTCGAGAGTTAGAGTTACAGCCTAGTGACACACATACAGGCGGACAGTGGAGTCTTAGTAACGCGGTCCCTTATTTAGCCTTTGGGTACAGAATCCTAAAAACTGACTGCTAAGAATTAATTATTAAGCAACCAAGACCAACCTAGACACTTCAGGAAGAATTGTCTGCTGCGAATTGTCCGGGTCAATTTGTCCAGGTTGAATTGTTCGGGTCGAATTGCCAGGATCGATTTTTCGGGGCTGAATAATTGTCTGGCACGATTTGTCCGGTCCGATTTTTCCTAGTCGAATTGGTCGGGTCGAATTGTCCGAGTCAATTTGTCCAGGTCGAATTGTCCGGGTCGATTTTTCGGGGCTGAATTGTCTGGCACGATTTGTCCGGGTCGATGTATCCGGTTCGATTTATCCGGGTCGAATGGTTCGGGTCGAACTGTCGGGATCGATTTGTCCGGGTTGAGTCTCAGTGTTCACAGTGATCGCAATATTTGCGTTGCACTTGCGCTATCTCTCACAAAGATAAGCTCCCTTTGTACACGTATTTTCTTTTGATACCTTTCCTGTATTGTGTTGCAGTACAGGAAAGGTATCAATGCAGTATAGGACTGCTGACCCCTGCGTTATACTCGGGAACGGGTGCTGTCCGTTTTTTCTTGTGTCCGTATGTGGGGCAGCAAGACCTAGTCTTTTTCTACTTTTGTAAGTGGTTCTTTGCATTCATTGCTCAGGCGGGAGAGGCGGAAAAATTTGCGCTTTAAACTGTATGGCACAATTTTCAAGGCTCTCCCCGCCTTTAAAGTTTAAAGCATAATAACGGACCCCTAACAAACGGATCCCTAAATTGCAAATTGGCTACCTACACTCAATATTTATTACGACCAATCCAACGCTACCCACACACCATAGGGTGTGGGAGAAAAAAAGTTGAATATATATATATATATATATATATAAAGTGTATATATATATATATATATATATATATATATATATATATATATATATATATATATATATATATATATATATATAGGTGTCGGGGAGATACCACAAAGATTTTATTCTACCGTTTTGTCGGCGTAACAAATATGTACATGACTATGTCAAATTTCAGCCCTTTAATACTTGCCATTCGGACATAGGGACGGACGGCAACGGCGAAACAGTAAGGATTTCTTTTTAAGGAACCTTTAAAACGGTAAACGAATTCAAAGTCACCCTGTAGATGGGTACGAAAAATGAACAACGTTAAGGCTTAGCATTGGCAAAAGAGGCTCAAGACTGAAATGGTTAAGGCCGGAAATCGGCGGGGCACCTTGGGAGGTTTCGGCCTAGAGAATAGCACCAACCCAATTCTTCCCGCAGGTGTCGTAAAAGGCGACTAAGGGACACAAACTGGAGGGTTGAACAGCAGCGCCCCCTGCAGTACAATTACACCGAACTGTGATCCCCAACCCGCATGCCCAGCGTGGGGATTATGGGCATTACCCCCTATGATAGCACAACGTGGCGCTCTTTAGGGGAGGGCTATGTCCAGCAGTGGACTAGTATAGCCGGACGATGACCTTGCGAGGGGGGGGAGTCACAGAGTGGCGGCCGAGAGCAGCAAGTGGCCAGTGGGCAGACCAACAGCCGGGCAATGTCGTTAAGTCGGCGGAGGATCCGTGGATGCGACTGCCAAGAGATCTTTAGAGATGGAATTTAGGAGAAAGGCCTATACCCAGCAGTGGGCAGCAGTGGTGGGCTGAAAATTATGATGATGGTCAAGGCTTTTTCGACGCACCGCGCGTTTTATTTTCCGAAAAAATCTGTGCGATATGGAAATTGTATGAAGGCACACACGAAAAAAAAATCCCCAACCAAATCCGCTATTTGACACGTATCAAATTTGACGCGATAAATGAATATTTCCTATAGTATTTAACGTAAGAAACCGAAATATATTGATTTTGCTAAGTAAGTATGCAGGATGGCTTCAAATTTTGCGAAGTAAAAAAAAATTTCCTCGTTTGATTCGTAACGGCGAAAACGCTATCCGCCATCTTGAAACCATCTAAAGTATGTAAACAAACATCTTTCAGCCAGAGCCAGTGGACATTGATTATTATAGTAGATTATAGATTATAGATTATTACATCAAAGTGATCTTCACATAAATACACCCGAGTTTCAATTGATAAAGAGTCGGGGTCTCTTTTGGGAAGTTAGAGCCAAATTTTTCGAATGTTAATTTCACTGGTTACACGAATCCACAACCTCCCGGGGGTCTTTATTGACGTGTTTTTTCATTCTCGAACAATGCAATAACGATAATTGGTATATTTTGGATGTAAATTCGATGAAATCATGGTTGCGTTGTTGTTATTTCACTATGCTCAGAGATCACTTACAGAAAATTGAATGTCAAACTTTGTTTACAATTTTTTGGACTTCAAACCATAGACAAAAACGGCTGACCGCGTTTTTGGCTGTTTAGGAAAATGAAGTTTTAAAATATTATTTTTTTTGTTGCTTTTAGGTCCTCAAAAAATATACTAAAATATTTTTTGGTCTAATGGAAGAGTTATTTACCGTTTAAGACTTACTTGAAAAGAGAGTCAAATAGCGGATTATTACGCGATTTATAACCCGTCAGAAAAAAATCGTTGCGATATTATTCGCAATGCGTTCAAGGCCTAATATGTGTGGAACCATACGGGCCGCTTATTTCTTCTCGACGTGACTCGTGAGTAGGTACAGTATATTGTGTTTCTAAATCTAGTGTTATGTAAGTTCTGGAACCGTACCTTTCAATAAATGTACCTACTTGACGTGGCGTGATTACATAAATGATGTTAGCAGACGTCTTCATTATTCACTTAATCATGCACTCTCTCAGGCGACTGCAGAACTTTCTTCTTTTTTTCACTAAAATTATGATGACTCAAAATCATATCCTACCTTTCCTAGATTTAGCAACGATGTTTGCTACCTATATGGCAATGAAGAGCTACTAGCTAATACTAAACAAGTTAGATCGACTTTAAAACCTGGAAATTCGCTTTGTTTTCGGCTTACGGAAGTTTGCGCATCTCTGAATAACGCTCGAGGCTAAGTGGCTCCCGATCGGACAGCGCCACATACTTTATTTTATTCTAGTTTCATTTACTTTTTATTTTATTTTTAGGAGCAGCGGTAGCCCGGTTGTATTATAGAACAATGGACTCAGAAGCGAGAAACCCAGATTCAATTCACAATGCGGGCATCTACCAATGACTTTGTTTTCTAAGTTAGATAACTTTAACCTTGTGCGCTCGTGGCCTAGCGGAACCGAGTGATTGGAATCAATCACTTGGGTTAAGCAACAACAGGCGCGGTCAGGTACTGGATGCGTGACCATACCGTGACTACCGCTAGTGGCATTTTTTCCGAGCGCTTCCGTGCTTCGCAAGGCACGCTAAGCCGTTGGTGCCGGCTGTCATGTAACGGCAGTGGTTAAGCCATGTCAGACGCATTATGGGCGGCTTGATAACTTCTGACAGTAAGGCCCGCCACTGTCTTACAATCCACCACCAACCCGAACTTGGCCCCCATGGTGGAGTATGGCCTAACCTTCCTGCGATGCAGGAAGAGACCCGTGCCCCTTCAGTGGGGACAAATAAAGGGTTGATATCGAATCTTTGTGAAGTTATACGAGGGCTGTTACTTATGTATGCGGAATAGAAAAAATAAACAAATGTATATGGCTAAATATGCTTTTATTGTTTTTCAAAGTATTCTCCTCTATGACCATTCGATGAAACCAATTTGTAAAACACTTTTTCCACTCTGATTGAGGAATCTCCAAAACGTGCTGTTTGAACGCATCTACGGCATCTTCACGGGTCGAAAATCGTTGACCACGTAATTTATTCTGTACATTTGGGAATAAATAGAAATCATTGGGAGCCAAATCAGGGCTGTACGGTGGATGACCCATCAATTCTATTTTTTGACCATCCAAAAATTTAGTTGATTCCTGAGATGTATGACAGCTGGCATTGTCATGGTGAAGTATGATTCTGCGTCGCTAGTTGTTTTGGCGTATTTCTTCATATACTTCCGGCAAACAAATGGTCGTGTACCACTCCGAATTAACCGTTCTGCGATTCTCCAGTGGTATTGTAGCCCCATGGCCATTAATACCAAAAGAGCAGGCCACCATTTGCTTTACAGTGCTTTTTGCACGAGCCACTTTCGTAGGGTTCGGCTCATTTTGAAACACCCAAACTGTTGATTGTTGTTTAGTTTCGGGATCGTACGCGTAGATCCAGGATTCGTCACCTGTGTAGATATTATAAACAGATTTTGAGTCGCCTCCGTTGAATTTTTTTAAGGTTTTCTTGCACCATTCGACGCGAGCATCTTTTTGATCCTGAGTTAAGTTGTGCGGGATCCAACGCGAACAAATTTTTTTTACAGACAAACGTTCATGTAATATCCTATGAATGCTCGTCATACATATGCCCAGAATAGCCTCTATCTAGCGATACGAAACATGGCGGTCTTGCATTATTAGTTTTCGCACAGCTTCAATATTTTGTGGCACAACCATCGATTTCGGGCGACCTTCTTTAACTTCGTCCGTGAGCTTACTGCGCCCGTGATTAAACTCACTAAACCAGTGATACACAGTCGTTTTTGATGGAGCTTCACCACCAAAAGTCGAAGTTAGTTGATCTACGCACTGTTGTTGCGTTAAACCACGTCGAAAATCGTAATAAATCATAGCACGAATATTTTCACGAGTGAGTTCCATTTTTTCAGCGATATGACATTTTAAACCCAACAAAAACAAAACACTAATGTATATAAGAGAAAAATATTAGTGGCCAGTATTTAAAAAAAGAACGAATTTGACCATGGTCAGACATTGCGTTTTCAATTATTGGAATCCCAGATTCCGCATACATAAGTAGCAGCCTATGTAGTTGTAACCGTCCGGGCGCGCAACTAGGGAGCAAGCTTAACTTTATTCAAAGGTGTCCTTCTACTCCATCTTTCAAAAAGAGATTAAAAGAACATTATCTTCTATTATTTACGTGTAAGTATCTATGTATTAGTAAGTATTTATAAATATAATTATCTCCCTTCTTTCCGTAATCTCAGTTTAAACACCTTCTGTTAAGGTGGCCAGGAAGAGATCTCTCTTAGAGATATGTTCGCCTTTGTCACAATGTTATGCAATTATTTTTCTAATTTATGATTTGCAATAAAGAATATAAAATTGGTATATAGTTAGGCACATTTTTATATGTTATTGATTAACATTAAGCCATGAGGCTATTTCCTAAGTAGTACTTTATACTATAACTGTTGGACTTTATTGACAAAATTGACAAGACTTTCTTTTGTTTCATAACTATTTCATATTTGGCTAAAACTTATGGCACGCTATCACCTAAAGCGTGTGTTTCTAGAAACTCCCTCGCAAACGCTTTGAAGAAGCCTCTTACAAAATCACGTGTGCAAAATATTACATGACAGTAACTCATTAGCACGTTTCTCCAGGCTCCTTTGACGAAACTGCATTGCATTCGTTAAGGAAAATATGCAATCTAATTAGGGAAGTGCACTATATGAGAAAACTGAGCTGCGTACCTAGGTACATGGGTATGAAATGAAGTCTGAAACGCAGAAGCAGCGTGTATGGCCGTAAGTCACACAGCCTCGTGGGCATAGTGGCCTTGCGGGCGTGGAATCCTCGGGATTCTAGGTCAAAGTTAATAATAATTGGTTATAAAATCAATCATCATCAACCTATTACGTTCCCCTTGAGGGGCACGAGCCTAGTCGAACTGAGTGATTGGAATCAATCACTTGAGTTAAGCAACTACAGGCGCGGTCAGGTGCTGGATGGATGACCATCCCTTGACTACTGCTAGTAGCATTTTTCACTGTGTTACAATCCTTCACCAACCCGGTCTTGGCCCCTGTGGTGGAGTATGGCCTAACCTTCCTGTGATGCAGATGAGTGTAAGATGCGTACAAGTATTGAAATCTATATAAATAAAATTCAAAGTCCTGACTGACTGACTCACTCATCCACGCCCAGCCCAAGCCGTTAGACCTAGGAAGCTGAAATTTTGCACAGATGATCTATATATAATGCAAGCAAGGAATAAGACTTGATTTTTTGAAATTCAACCAGTAAGGGGGCGAAATGGGTTGCCAAAATTTGTATGGGAAGTATAAAAAATGTTGTGTTATTTTCTTGAAAATTAAAATAAATGCTCTTCAACACAATTGATTGAACACGTGTTGCGCCGTTTTTCTAAATTCAACCCTTAAACGGGGTTGAAATAAAAGCCAGTGTATAAGATAAGAACAATGTCGATTACAGCAAGAATAAAAGAATAAATAAATAAAAATAAATAAATTAGTTTTATAATAAGTTGTTTTGACGTCCTCAACAGTTTGTGTTTTAGACTTACGTGCTTAAGTCCACCGCTATCGAGCCTACGCGTTGAGTGCACGCTAGATATGCTTAGCACAAGGATCGTGTTTTCCAGATTTTATTTTTACCCCTTTATTGGATCTCGCTGTACAAAATCACGCAACGGCAGAAAGTAGAAAACCTGATATTTACAGTGTGTACGTGTTTATGTACGCGGTTAATATGGAATGAGATGCGGTGTGGTTTTCGCTTGGGGGTTGATTAGAAGGGATGGCCCCACGAATGGCCTATGTCACTCTATGATGAGCGTTGTGCATGGCCCCGGCGGGGGCTGTGCAGCGTCCACTAGTCATGTGCTATTTTTTTGGAACTTTTTTATCCCCCCCACCGGTGAAACAAGTACATGGTGATGTTTTCAACTTTTCCTCTCCGCCCATCCAAAACCAAAATCACGCATATTACTTTGGCGCATGATTTCACCATACGTATTCTCCGTAATTTCAAGTACTTATTTGGAAAATCTTGTATTTCCTTCCATTAGAAGTATTTAATTTAAACCTTGAACGAAGGCAGTAACACACAATTGAAACATATAACATAGCCTCCAATTTAAATTAGCTAACTAGGTACCTGAACTTAAAACACAGCGCCCAGCTGCCTTGTAGAAACTAATTGAATTGTGGCATTAACGGAGTTAATATGTAGAAACTTGCAGGTTCTTTCTGACAGTCATTAAAAATTTACCGGAAAGGTCTGAGCATCGGTGTAGAAATGGCGGATTCAACGAAAAAATAAATAGGTAAGTACACGTATCTTTTTGCATCTATCTTCACCGAGCTTCACGTGATAAATGTACCCACGTAGTGTGAACAGTCAACCCAGTTCAACCTTTACATTTTTGTAGCATCGCAAAGCCGCTGGTGTAGAAATCCATGGTGGACATGCATGTAGAGGTCTATGTTACAGCACATTGCAACTAGCTTTACTTTTGTAGGATAGGCACCCATAACGTAACAAGAACGTTAATTTATTTAAGATGTAAAGCAGTCATAATAGCATACTTACCTATTTTGTTTTAGCATCCTAATCCGCTCATGATTTTGCGTTCAGAACATGCAAGATTGTGTAATAAAAATCTCCAAAGACGTACCTGTAAGTATAGTCGACACCACATCAACCCTTGCTGTCGACTACACTTACAGTGGACTGATGCCGGCTGATCAAGATGATGATAATGATGAATACACTGGAATAAAAAATGGGCCCCATATTCAACAATTACGTGGTGTATGGTCCCGCAATAGGTAATGAATGCTCTGCGGTTGGGTTGTTGGTTATTTCTTATTCCTGTTTTTTGTAAAGGTTCTGCCACATTGCAGTAATGTGAGAACACCGTCATCGTCAATGTATGACAGTCCATCCCGCTCAAAATAGTAAGTAGCCATATATAGTACGAGTTAAGGAATACTGTTAAGAGTCTGAGAAATATCAAGCAACAGTGTAGAAAATGTAAATAGTGTTAAATTAATAATTTAGTGTAGAAAATTACCGTTATTAATTCTTTTATATTCGCAGTATTGCCAGTTATTTTTACGTTTTTGTTAAGTTATCAGTTAGTTGAATCTCTTTGAAATTCATACCATGATAGTAAATGCCCTTTCTTTGTGATACAACAACATAGGTTTTAATTAAAATATTATAATATTTAGTGATTTATCCCCCATAATTGAACCTTACCACTTCGAAATAAACTCCACAATCAATGAAAATTTTATACCTACTAGAGATAACTGAACATTATAAATATATTTTTTGTTTTAGTCTTGAGAGCGGCGCCAGTTGTTTTGTTAATAATACGAATTGTCTAATTAAGACGTTGTATTTTAATTAGATCCAAATAATCAAATACTATTTTTATACGAGTAACATCAGAACATTAACTTTCTATTAACTGCCTGGGTTTTCGAATTCCTACGTATTAGTTGACAATCAATAATACTTTAGCAAAAGTGGTAAGGGCTACAAAGTACTAATCTATTGCTACTTTAACTTCACAAATGTAAGTATATTACAAAACATAGTCATTGGTGCATACCGGGATGTGAACCCACGACCCCTCGGTTGAAGTTCGGACGTTCTATCACTCCGCTACGACCGCTCGATCTGAGCAACCACAAAGATACCAATTTTTTTTAGGCGAATGCTAAGGTACCCCTTCAAACGATACTAAAGTGACTGTCTTAGCCAGCGGTTACACGCAATAGATGTACGGGGGCGCAGAAAATACGAGACGCTCTGTATAGAAATCTCGCCCCCTCCCCTCACTTCTGTGTGGGCTGCGTCTCGTCGAGTCTTCAGTAGATACGGCGACGTACAAAAATAAAAATAATTTTATTTTGATGTGTGAATTTTGATCACTACCAACAGTATTGTTACCTCCGTAAATATCCCTCAGTTGCGGATTTACACGTTGTATAATTGTATGACAAGTTTAGCGCGTCCTTTCCCCACTTCTTATAATATTTAAAAAAGTGACTATCGTGTCTCATAATTATTCCCGAGTCAATTCGCTCATCGACCTCCGTTCCTAGACGGTTATAAACTGATAATCGTGTCGTGCGTGTGGGTTTTACTAAAGAGATACATTACTTGATTGCGTCACTTAACAAAACAAATCGTTATCAGAGAATTGAACTATCGAACCTCCTTATGAATGTTTGATGAATACATACGCCCTGCGTCCTACGCGAGCTAATTAAATTAATGGTCCGTGGTTTACTAATTGAGGATCGATGAATAAGTTGTATTTTCATTACTCATACATGGAAAGTAGGTCTGAAGTTGCCTGAGGTGCGAACTGAAGGTAATACTTTACACCCGGACCTAGGGAGTATCGTTTTCAACTGACAGCTATCAAATTATTAATAAAAAATACATAGTTCTGTTTTAACATTTCTGTTGTAGCAGGATCCAACTTTTTATAGAGCCACTCAACTACAGCCCGATGTTAAATTTTGATAACATAAAGTTAAGTAGGTATTCTTTAAAGAAAAGTATATATTTTTTATAAGCCGTTAAGGCGCTTGGGTACTAAGACAGCGATCGTGGGTTCGATTTCCGCTGGGGGCCACCGTACAGTTCCGGGGGTATTTTCATGTTTGTGACGTCCTTGCCTGGTTACCATAGTACAGGGTTTCGTAGTCTGGGACCAGGTCGAGTGATTGTGCTGCCTTCATATGAATGACCTTACTAATTTACTTTCAATAATTTGTTTAAAATATCATTAATTTGGGTAAAATATTTACCACTTATCATAAACCCATTACGTCCCGAGGGGAACGGGTCTCTTCACTGAGGTAGGTATAGGCCATACCTACTCCACCACAGGGGCCAAGTCCGGATCGGTGGACCATTTATGCAATGACAAAAATGAAAAATAATGGCTTTGTAGGTGGCCAGTCACAGAAAGAGAAAATAGGAGGGATAGCAGGAATCCAATCCTTATTTGTTTTTCTGAGTTGTAGTTTTCTTTATACTTTCCAAATATCAATTGTTTACCTCGGGTTAAAGACTTTTTTGGTTCCTGAAATCTCGGGACTAAAAAGTTTTTTACACCCGTAGGCTAACAATCTACCTACTTACTATTAAGTTATATTGTGTCTATTAAGTTGAAACCTGGGCTATCCCTAAATGCACAATTTCTCTAACACTCTATTCAGATGTTATGTTTGTAACAACTTTTGATTTAAGAGATTTTTATGAAATTTTATATTTTTGTAAATATTAGGATTTTTGTATATTTTTTTGTTAAATTCACGATTCAATAAATCTTTCTGCTAGGTAGAAGAACGTCCATTGTTACTGACACAAACCTATGGTTTTAAATTGTTCTTTAAACAGCACTAATCTACAGATAAAAAAAATCTTGTGTAAACCAACAATAAATAAAAACAACTGTAACTTACGCATAATCGACAGCGGATCAATCTTAACATTTTTGATGCAAAGTCAACGTCCTGTCAACTGTACCTTAACCCTTCTGAAACGAAAAAATCCTTCACTTAAAAACTCTGATAGGTTGTAAATTGTTGCGATGATTTACTGCAACCCACAATCCCGTGTGTTGTAAGTAACCTAGGAATGAAAGGAAAACTATGGTCAAGGAAAACGAGGCAAGAGCTATCACAATTCAATTACCCTACTACACAGAAAGGCAGTGTAATCGATTCTGTCTTGAAAGAGATGCTTAATATGCATATTGCCTATTTTTGTAATCCTGATTAGCTTCGTACCTTAGTTACTACCTGCAAAGCATAAGCTTATAAGCAATAAGTATGGAAGTTCAGCAACATACGAAAAACAGCGGAAATCTCTTAGCGCTAGTTCACACATGGTGGAATCCGTGCGGATGCAAATCGCGCGGTTAGACCGGGCGGATCTTATTTACATTAGCACCTTTTAATTCGTTCATACCTGTCCGCGCGGATTGACAATCCGCGCGTCTACCGCCACTCAACCGCTTGAAAATCAATTCGCGCGGCCGCCGCTCGGATCTATTTACTTGACGTACCTAGAGCGCGTTCAGTTCAGTCGCTGCGCGGAAGCCGTGCGTATAGGACGGTGACAATGGATCGCTTCGACACCGAGCTATTCATCGATGAGGTGGAAAAGAGACCTGCTTTGTGGGACATCCAATTGACAGAATATTCCAATAAAATTATTAGAAACGGAGCAGAGCGGATAGGAGCAACAAATACACACATTATTGCTTCTTCAACTTCCATGATTGGACTGTCACCCCATGTGGATGACAGCGCTCTCCGGGCCTGACTGAACACATGCGTCTAGAACCGCGCGGTTTGCATCCGCGCGGAATCCGCCATGTCTGAACTAGCTTAGGCATAAGAGATTTCCGCTGTTTTTCGTATGTTTCAGTTACTAATCGCTATTAATAAAATGAAAGAGATTTTTCAGGATTACGTAGTAAAGACACCGCCCCATGGCCCTTGGATATAGATGTGAGATTATAATGTGAAAATAATATTGTTATTTTCTTTTTTGAGCCAAAACTTTGTAGTACAGTGTTTTAGAATAGGATTTTACATTAACCCGGCAAAACCGTACCCATTTCCGCAGACAGAGTCTGGGTTTAAATAGGTACTTATATTTACAAACCAAATCTTTCATAATGATGATAATAATGATACTCGTATCAACCCTTTGTATGCCCCCACAGCTGGGGCACGGGTCTCTTCTTGCATTGCAAGATTTTTTTATACGGAATAAATAAACAAATTCTTGCTTCGCAAGGCACATTATGCCAAGGGTGCCGGCTGTCATGTAATGGCAGTCGTTAAGCCATGTCAGAGGCCTTATGGGCAGCTTGATAACTTTTGACAGTAAGGCCCGCCACTGTCTTACAAACCTCCACCAACCCGGACTTGGCTCCGTGGTGGAATATGGCCTAACCTTCCTTCCTTCGATATCAACCCTTTGTATGTCCCCACAGCTGGAGCACGGGATTCTTCCTGCACCGCAGGAAGGTAAGGTTAGGTTAGGTTAGCGCACCACATTAGCGCGTTAGGGCACCACGGGGCCCAAGTCCGGATTGGTGGACAATTGTAAGACAGTGGCGGGCCTTGCTGTCAGAAGTTATCAAGCCGCCCTTGAAACCTCTGACATGGCTTTCTCTGATAAACTTTCGTAAGATATATATATTGCTAACTTAATAATATATTATAACAATTATGTACTTTGTTAAGTTTTCCACGTATAAGTATATTTTTGGTGGTTCACGTATGATTTACAATATGTTTAGGTGTATTAGATATCGTAAAATAGGTACCTCCTCGTATATTAGTAAATAAATGAGGCTGCCTTTTTTCGCTACAAAACAACTCTAAGGCATACTTTAAGGAAGGCAGCGACCAGAATGAAAATGTTTTACGATTATTTTTTTTATTTCTGATTCACGATAATCAACAGAAGGGTATTTGGAAAAAGCAAGTTTAGTGGCGTAAAGCAATAACTTAAAAATTAAATATATAAAAAATTGCCGAGATAATTTATTACCATGTACGGCAATTTTTTGGTAGCAAGTGACAAGTCTGTGAAACGATGCTAAAATGTCTGACTTGAGATGCGCGTGCGCACGCCGGCCATCGCGCAATCGCGTCGCGCATATGACGTTTTGTCGCCACGCTATATTGAGAGCGCACGCGTCGCGTTTACAGTCTCTCTCTCTCTCTACTCAACATCTGTCAGTAGCGACTCGAGTTTGGTCTGAGCTCCACGGGACTCGAGATTAGTCTCACGTTTAATTTCCAGTGTTTCAAACTAGTGTTAAGGATGCATGACACCATAAGTAAACAGGTATTTATCGTTTTTATAATTTATTTTTTGTTCTACTGAGCGTTTGTTATTTTAAGCGGAGTGACTCAGAATTTCGGTATGATCGGTTCGCCAATTAGACAAGGGCTCGCGATTGTTTATTTTTCGTTTGCTTATTTAGGTATCTCATTAGCTTTTAGGTTCTCTTGCATATTTCTGCTAGCATATTTACCCCAATAAATAATGTAAAAACAAACAAAGCATTCATCTAAAACGCTCCTTTAAGAAAGTTTAAAAATACGTAATTTCCTGTAACACAGGAAACTGACTTTGAGGAGTGTTTTAAGGAGTAGTGTTTTTATAAACAAGACCGAAAGACTTTATGATTATGACTTAGTGGGACGGTACTTAGGGCTTTGAATTAAGAAGCTCATGGAATGTGAACAACGTCATCTACGTTTATTCGCGGTTTTAAATTTAAAAAAGTTCTCTACAATTTTGGAATGGTTCCTATTTCTGAGTAGAAGTCTCTATTAAAAGTAACATTGTCTGATAAAAACACGATTCCTCTAAAACACTCTTAAAATGCATTTACAATAATTTTGCGTCGAGTAAGAATGTTTCACAGGAATTGATAACTAAGTACAAGTCAATATGGACTATACAGAGCGCTTTTATCGCAAAAAGATAATACTTGTTATTGAGTTAAACAAAGTTCAACAATTATATACCTACACCCTGACGTATGCTTTCATGTAAGGACTATCGATCTCTCATAAAAACCCGTTTCCTCTAAAAAAAAAAGACCTCCTCAGAGGCAATTTAAATAATTACGTCTTTTTGCTTACCACAGACTACTTAAACTGACTCTGAGGAATGTTTTTAGAAATCGTATTTTTCATAAATAATACGCTATTTGCCTACCTGTCTGTAATCTAAGGCTGTTGGTCTTCGCGTACCGACTATCACAATGACATTAGGCCATTTCTTACAATGCAAGTTCAAGGCCAAACTGGCCTAACCCCTGAGTCCTGGCCTGGAAGATTAAAATTGAAATGTATTTTCAAGGTCAGCCTATTATGTTATCTGTGGCTTAGTTAAATTCAAATTAAGTAATGAGAGTACGCCGTTGAACTTACATTACTTCCGGTAAGCTTATCTATAATATGGATAGATTGAATATCAGAATATGGCATAATTGAGTTGTGGATGCCATACAGATATTTATTAGCAAACCTTACTCGTATAGGAGGAAGCTGTACCTTGATTGACAATAATACGCACTATATATAGACACTAGAAATTCCTATCAACCTTTGTCTGGAATTCCTAGCGTCTGTACTCTTAGATTAAGATATGACTGTGTAATCTGTGAAATTCCATTGTTATGTACAATAAAGTGTTCTCTATCTATTTATGTATATATTTATAAAGCTGAGGTTAACTGGTCCTATATTATTACATGTTTAATCAAACTTATGCTGCACCATTTGACTCAGCCACTGACGTCCGACGTATTATAGTATTATTTTAAGCGGTGGGTGGGAGTTGCTCAGCGATAACGAAACACGTCCCATATGTTTGCACTCCTTAAGTGCGAGTTTCCAGTAAAACTTTTGCATCCAAGTAACGTCTGCACATTTTGTTGGTTGACTAATCGTGAACATATTAGTGACTCAATGAAAACATCCGCTCTAATAATATAAGACTTACGCGAGAGTCCTAGGGAGCAGATTCTCGCCCATGCGAATTGAAAGCGTAGACGCAAAATATTCGAAGGCTTAGACATTTGTCGCATGAAAATAAGGTGAGATAAGATAACTCGACAAAGTCATTACATTTATTTTCTCATTCGAGTTCAATGTCGTTTGGCGTTCACAATACAGATTTTGGCAGTCGCTCGACTTTTTATGTAAGTCATCATAGGCCTTAAGAGTCATATACGAATTATTTGCTAATGAAGTGAGAATCGTCCAGAAGAGAGTGATAGGAGAAAAGTTGTAGAAGTCTAATCGAAGAAAAAATATAATTAGCCTTGAATTAAAGCATCTTGAGAAAATTTAACAATATCTGAATCTTCTGAGCGGACTCCCTAGGGAGCTGGCGACGTAGTTCTAACAACCTTGGCTAATAAAAAAGTTTTTTGTACGTAACTGCTTTCGTAGTAAGGGAAACAGTTCTTGTCATGTAACTGGTTACTGTAAGGTTGTCTGGAAGAGATCGCTTTTAGCGATAAGACCGCCAATTGTATAACATTACTTAGATCTAAGAAATCATGGTTGTAATATCCTTCTGGTTGTGCAATAAAGAGTTCTCTATCTATCTATCTAGCGCTGGTTTTGTACCATGCCAAGGGGGTGAAATCTTTGTATTAAAGCCAACCACCATTTAAGTCTAGTGACCATTTTAAAGTTTTTATAATTGAATTCTAGCAAAAATGTCATTCAACTCATTCAATGATTCATTCATTCTCAGTCAACGCAGATAATGGTATCGATAAAAACATTTTATTCCACTTATGGCTCATCAAATAATCAGCCTATAAGTGGCAAAACGTGTTTTGTTAATATTAGGTAACTATTTTTAAATTAACCGGTGGAATAAAATCGTAGACTTTCGTGAAACGACAAACATTATCATATTATGTTACAAAAAAATGTGCTAGATTTAGTAGTATAACTGGACAAACATAATTGTTGGCTTATTTTAAAGTAAAAGTATTTGTAACTACTATCGAAATTTGTAATTACGGTGATGTATTGCGCGAAATTTCCACTTATAGTTTTTATCGAAACTATCAATATCGATAGCATTTAATTATTACTATAATTTTAATCAGAGCCAAAATTTCTAATGTCCTTAGCACATTTGTTAAAATGTTAGCTTTTAGTAATAAAGAAACCTATCGACTTTGTAAGCTATCGGAGTATTTTTCGGTCTATCTCGAAAGAATGAATGCTATGAACGGATTTAACGCTACGTATTAGTTGAAACCGTGAAGATTTGAGTAGCGCTCAACTTGATATTATAAAAATTTTCTAACATATAAATCCTCTTTTTTGATAAAATTTCGTTTCAAACGGCTCTCCTGTTCGTAATGTTGCACTTTTACAGTTACGATGATTTACGTATAGCCGTTACTCTGTGGACACGGTATCCATCAAACTGCTTTTGTCTTTTTGCTTATAATAAATTTCCTTTTGTCAGACAAAAAGAATACAAAAGTCCATAAATAAAGAGGGTTTAGTAGCAAGGATTGCAACATAAAACATTGTCTTCTCCGGTATTATTTTTTCTAATTTTGAATGGTAAATTAAAACATACTTACCTATAATATTTTTGATTCTTCGCAACTTTTATGAATAATGAATTTACGTCTGTACGTCAAGTATCTTTACTCTTTTAGCTACCTACCTACCTATTTAATAAATTATTTTTCTTAATTTAAAATAATTAATTTTCCTTTTCCTCATTCCCCAGCTCATTTTAAATATCTTACAATGGTTGATAATTATTATAATAGTATGCCAGGAACGTGTAATTTTAATGTGAATCTAGAGGAATATCTAAAAAGTAAAATTTGGAATAATTTCGGCTAGTGTTAACATTGGACTGTTTCACACTTCGCAATAACACGACCATGTAATTTCATACATGCCGTGTTGTTATCGTTATCGTCTGGTGTAAAATACTTCTAACATCAAGTCCGCTACATTGAAAGCTTTTTACCTACTTGTCATAAACGTACCTACTTAATAATAATAATAAAGCCACTATTAGGAAATATCTAATTTAGGTTTTTATTTCGTACAAAAATACAAGATGTGCATTGACAGTTCATGAAAAGTAAGCAGATGAAATCAGAAGTGTGTGAGAATGGAAAAAAATGATAATTCATAATTTATTTATATTATAAACTAGCTGACCCAGCGAACTTCGTACGCCTAACAGCCGATTCTTTGATAAAACAAATATTTTTTCTCCGTAAAAACCATCCTTGTACTTCAAGGAATATTCTAAAAAAAGAATTAGCGAAATCGGTTCAGATGCTCTCGAGATTTGCGCTTACCCACACATTTAGCGATTCATTTTTATATTATACTAGCTGACCCAGCAAACTTCGTACCGCCTAACAGTCGTTTCTATAATTTTTTTATTTTTCTCTCCGTAAGAACCATCCTTGGACTTCAAGGAATGTTCTAAAAAAAGAATTAGCGAAATCGGTTCAGCTGCTCTCGAGATTTGCGCTTACCAACACATTCAGCGATTCATTTTTATATTATAGACTAGCTAACCCAGCGAACTTCGTACCGCCTAACAGTCGATTCTTTAAGTTTTTTTTATTTTTCTCTCCGTAAGAACCATCGTCTTACTTCAAGGAATATTCTAAAAAAAGAATCAGCGAAATCGGTTAAGCTGTTCCCGAGATTTGCGCTTACCAACACATTCGGGGATTCATTTTTATATTATAGACTAGCTGACCCAGCGAACTTCGTACCGCCTAGCAGTGAATTCTTTATTTTTTTTTATTTTTCTCTCGGTAAGAACCATCCTCGTACTTCAAGGAATATTCTAAAAAAAGAATTAGCGAAATCGGTTGAGCTGCTCTAGAGATTTGCACTTACCAACACAATCAGCGATTCATGTTTATTATTATAGATAGACTAGCTGACCCAGCAAACTTCGTACCGCCTAACAGTCGTTTCTATAATTTTTTTATTTTTCTCTCCGTAAGAACCATCCTTGGACTTCAAGGAATGTTCTAAAAAAAGAATTAGCGAAATCGGTTCAGCTGCTCTCGAGATTTGCGCTTACCAACACATTCAGCGATTCATTTTTATATTATAGACTAGCTGACCCAGCGAACTTCGTACCGCCTAACAGTCGATTCTTTAAGTTTTTTTTATTTTTCTCTCCGTAAGAACCATCGTCTTACTTCAAGGAATATTCTAAAAAAAGAATCAGCGAAATCGGTTAAGCTGTTCCCGAGATTTGCGCTTACCAACACCTTCACCGATTCATTTTTATACCATAGAAGATAATATAAATATTTTATATTTTTTTTAAAAGAAAAAGCTATTAGCGTGACCACTAGACCAAAATCTCTTGAGCTCGCATTTACCTATACCTACCAATATAATAATTATAATGAAACAATGTTACGAACATTCGCGTAAATTTTTATGCCGTCGCTTGCCCCGGGGCAACCCGAGAGTTTTTCCTGAAAATGTCGATGCCATGCCTAATTAATACCGCGCCGCCGGCGCCGGAGGCGGTTGCAATGTGAAAGAAAAACTGATAAACATAACAAGGCTTGACGTTATCGAAATTTTCCTTAGGGCTGCTTTTACTTTTAGGTACATAATAATAAACAGCGCGGAACACGTTTCTAATAGCTAAAATCTACACTAATGTTACCTACCACAGAACATGGAATAGAGAATTGCATTGCTAATGCGAGGCACTCGGACACCGCCAACTTACGACTTCTACTCTTTTTTATGTCCTGTGAATAAATAAATAAATAAATATTACAGATGGCTTGTAAGTTTAAATATACTTATCCGAACAAGTGCGAGGCGGCCTCGCACACCGAGGGTTCCGTAGCTACCAAATAGTACAAATTTTTGGGTAAGTACGTGTCATAAATACCCGTAATTTTGTCGAGCTTTTTCGGAGCTTCAAAAATATTTTATTTATGATATAATGACAAATGTATAATTTCCTAATGTTTGATAATGCGTGTATTTATTTCATTTTATATACCGGTAATATCGGTATATAAAATGAAACAAATGTCCGATATTACCCTTATAAACCACAGTGCTAGCTCAACGGAAAGTTAAAACATTTATAGCGTAATGTAGATTCCCTTGAGTGTCGAAATAAACGTCTCGTGCCGCATAAACGGCCGTATCTTTTTTTAAGTTTACTTATAATTTTACCAAACGCTGCCTCCACGGCTTACCGTGGTAATGTCTTAACATTTAAAGAATAAAAAAACACATGGAGCCTGTAGAAAATTCCGCGGTGACAATATTTATTGCTAAAATTTCACAAGAATTGAATTGGGTTGGTGCTATTCTCTAGGCCGACACCACACAGCTACTACACCTAATTCTTCCCGCGGGTGTCGTAAAAGGCGATTAAGGGACACAAACCTGGGGGTGGGGCAGCAGCGTCCCCTGCAGTACAATTCCACCGAACTGCGATCCCCAACCCGCATGCCCAGCGTGGGGATTATGGGCATTACCCCCTATGACGACGTTTCACAAGCGTTTTTTAAACGTTTTGTGCAGGAAACTTGTGGCTTGGTTAGCTCCGCACGTATTAACTTGTCTTTCCTGTGGGCTAGGCCGACTAAGCTGTCAGGACGGTATACAAGCTGGGCAAATCTACAGCATCTAAAAACCATTTCCTAGGCACTGTAGCATCCGAGTGGTCCCTTTACCCATCTAGTGTGATTGAACTGGAAGCTGTATACTATAAATCATCTCATTACTTAGATGCAGAGACCATTTTGTGCAGCAATGTGCAAGGTATACATATACGGCCTTACTAATAA
Organism: Yponomeuta sedellus; assembly: GCA_934045075.1. Classification (NCBI taxonomy): domain Eukaryota; kingdom Metazoa; phylum Arthropoda; class Insecta; order Lepidoptera; family Yponomeutidae; genus Yponomeuta; species Yponomeuta sedellus. Next base: position 7,284,579 of record OW203721.1, read on the forward strand.
AGGTTATGAAGTGTGTATACATCCGTTATGCGAGGTCTGACAAACTGGTTATTTGTACGCTAAATGCGATTAAACCTGTTTAAATTGATACACGTCAAATAGTTATTCAGAGTATATAACGTATTATTAGTAAGGCCGTTAGTGTGTTCCGTCTCTTTAGTGTTGATGACATATCGTTATCTTGTCACAGACCGCAGATTACACACTTTGATCACTGAGCGCAGTCTGTAGATATTTGTCAAATACAAATTTGGCTAAACGAGCTGCTCTTGGCAGGATCTCATAAAGGCTTTACGTGGGTATTAGTCAGATCGATTACGAATATAGTAGCGGAGTTTGGGGAGAGGATTTCTAGAGTTCCATGTGAATAAACGGCCTGGCACAGGTAAGATCTCATTTCTTAAATTATTGTCCACGAAATTTATTTTGAACAATATAGTTAAAAAATATTATATGCTAAGAACACTTTTATTATGTATAAGTATAACAAGTTAGGTACTATATACATGTCATAAAACTAAGATTCCAAAACAGGCGAGGCATGGAAATCGATTGTCGCGTCAAAAAAGTTTTTTTCAATAAGAAGGAATATTCTAGTATAGCCCGACGACGACGACAATATTCTAATTTTTACGATTAGGCTACGTAAGCAAATAAAAGTTGTAATCTTGCAAAGCACATGAATTAAAGATTAATAAGCCCGTAGCGCTTCATGGAAATCTTCATTAATTTCAAACGGGTTTTTAATCCTCACTTTGTACTCTGTGAGGTAACAAGAGTCCTTCGGTAGATTATGTAGAATTGATGTAGCTATATAATTCCAGGCTCCTTTGAAATTCTCGGAAATGCCTTTTCCAGACCTAAAAGGTTTTCTCGACGTCAAATTGAAGTTTTATCTAGTTATTTTTCTTCGTAAACAAACGCTGTGAATGTTAATGTTTATTCATAGATTGACAGATTCACACAGCGATCCAGTCAACCTAAAATAATAGTAACGTTATTCATGGATAACTCAAGATAAAATAAGATAAGAATATTGTTATTGTATAACGGAAAAATATTAACAAATACAGCAGATATAAAATATAAATACAATTGATGGCCTTACGCAACAACATAATTGATGCAAGAAGTTTTTGTACTAATTCACTGGTTAAGGTTTATACATACATGGATAAATAGATGGATAGTGCTGTTAGTTACCGTTACCGATTAGTTAAATTAACAACTTAATTTTGTTAAGCTGTACATATAATTATGTAAGTTTAAATAAAATTGCTTTCACCAAAAGACGCCCAGCAAAATCGACCCAGCGCACGCAAATTTACTCTCTTAATAATTGTGGATCTTATTCGTAGCTCTTATTTATATTCCAATTTAAGGCGCATTGCTCATGGAAGCAATAAGTATAAGTTACATCTGCTTCGTGATACCTAGAACCCTTTGAGAAACTCGTACCTTTGACAGCAAACTCTATTGAGACTTGTGATGCGTTTCCACGCACGTGCCCGACCTTGTATGAGAAGAGATTTCTAACCATGAGTTTCACTGCATGACAAAAACAAATGAATGCTAGAAAACAGACAAATGCTAGTAGGACTCGGGTTCGATATAGGTTTGTACGTACTTATTATAAATAGTTTAGAAATTGTGTGTGACGAGCTTTTCACGAACTTCTAAGACATTTTTTAAAGAAACTTGTTTTATAAAAAGTAAAAAAAACTATAGTTTACCGATAGCTGTATTTTTGGCAGAGGACGATATGAGTCGCCAAATTTCAAAGCCGAAAGGAAGTCAACCTTATAAATTTTGATTCGCTTCAGTGTCGAAATATACGTTTTTTGCGGCATAAAGTTCGATTTTGTCACTTGAAGAGGCTGTAAGCCTGAGCAGAAGGTTTTAATGTCAACTCGATACCTCGCTACGCGTTCCCGAGGAAAGGTTTTTCGCAGTCGGACGGAGGACCAAGTGTAATCTAAGGGATCCGTTTTTCCTTTTGAGATCCGGAAACTAAAAACGAAACTCTTATATTATGTTCACTTTCCGCAATTCAGCCTACCTGCAAGCACTCATTCCCTTTAAGGTAGGTTCAAAAACCTTATTAAATCCGCGTATTCATGATCTTAATATGGCCGCGGGCCTACCGGATGGGGCTTAGGGCGACATACGTCAAGTCACTAGATACGTAACTAATTAGAAAAAAAACGACGAATAGTCTTGTCAGTCCTACAACTTATCTAAAGGTAGCCCTACAAATGACATAGTGCAATACTTTATTTACAGTCTCAGCGACATAATACACAAACAAATAGGTTATAAACGCCAAATAGTAGTGCACTCAGTGTACACACATCTTGGTGAATTCAGTTTGTAGGCATTTTGTTGCTAACGATGTCAATGCTTGTTACTAAAATTACTACAAATTTAATTAAAATAGAAGGGGTGCCATATATTTTTTGTGTCGAACTTCATCAATAGACATTTAAAAAGGACAGACAAAGTAAAGGTTGGTCATGTAAATGAAAAACATATATTTTACAACACTTCTACATCTTCATACAAATTCAAACAAACATTTGACTGCCAAATGTATTTCTTACGAGACTTAGAAGTTCCTGCTGCTGTCGCCACTTTATTTCAACAATAACATATTCTTTCTCTCAGCGTGTCGATGGCAAGCCATAGTGATGAAAGGTTTCGCCAATCAGCGTTAGGCACTCGCTGATTGATGCCCAGGGTCCGCCAAACCCGTACGGGCTCAGTAAAGCATATTAGTCAGTGATTACATATTTGTCAGCTCGGACGAGTAGAGCACTGTCCGACTCACGTCCGAGTACACTAAGATTGGCCGTTTTAATAGAGTGACTATGGTAGTCGGTGCACATGATACGAGCGGCATCAATTCAATTCAATTTATTTCAACATAAAGAATTTACATTCTATTTGCTGAATGTCAAAGTACAATGTAACATGAAAGTGAAAGCCGCTGCCTTCGGGCCGTAGTGTAGTGGAGAAAAAGGCAGCGGGGAAAAAAACTCCACTCTGACCATCTTTTCTCAAGTCCTCTTAATTCTATATACATCCTAAAGCGATTTTGGTTCTCTAAGACCATGTAAACCCGGCTTAAAATTCAGTTAAACAGACATTCGACCCGCTAACAATTATTTTGGTCAGCAATATTATTAGACACAAAATATTTTTTTATCGAATTGGAAATTTATATATTCGTCATTTTTTGCTGATCACGAGTAAAAAACTCCAATTGCTTGCTGAATAATTTCAAGTTTTTGGTTACATATTTTCGTGGTCAATTTTGTACAAATTTTACCACCCATTAGTTGCTGCAAAAGGCTTTTATTGCAGGTCAAAAATATTTAAACGCTGATCAACGCCATGTTTTTGTTGATTATTTATATAGTGGTCCTTCTTTCAGACAAACTCATGTTTCGTTATTTATATAAAATAAAACGCTCCAGAGATTTGGCAACCACCTTATTTGCCTAACCTCATGTCCGACCACTAAATATATTTTATCTTCATCAGATCTGCTATCTGCAATTTTAATAAGGTATTTTAGCATGATATTGACTTTCAAATTTACGAGTACGTATTAGATTGGCTATACCTTCTTGCTGCAAGCTCAGGCTGCTAGTCATGGTTACACGTGGGAACAATTTATTGTAAAAGCACATTGCATATCCATGAAGATAGAATACCTGATTTCAAGGCGCCATATTTACATTTATATAGCATCATTTTGTATACTTAGTAATAGCAATTTGAACTGGCCTCTTTTTTTGTTAACTTATAAAATCGTGATGCGAACTTTGAAACAAAAGAACTTTTCTAAAAAAATATTATGTATGTTTGTATATTTAAAAAGAGTAACTGTTAGTAAATTTTTATTACAAGTCATATCTGGCACGGATTTTTCAAAGATGTTTTACAGTTTTTTAACCTGCCAAATATGCTCTGTAATTTCGATTTCGCACATTCTCTATGTTTATCAAAATACTGCTAATAAAGTTTATTCAATTTAATACTATAATTAAAAAAAATCAATTGTGCAAGCGAGACAGCGTGCTGCACATAGTTATGAACAACCATCAATTTATTTCAACTTAAAGAATTTACCTTCAGTTTGCTGAATCAATGCAAAATAATCGGTAAAAAAGACTCCTCTCTGATCATCTTCTCTCAAATAATCTTAAACCTAATACATGATTTGACACTGCTAAGTATGATAAGATTTCATAATTCAATCCACTGCAGTATTGACATCGCCATTGCCAAACGCCAAAGGTTTTAAATGCCCAAGCATTTGTTAAATTGTCTAACACAGTAGGGAAAACATAAGTGCTGCGGCCAGACACATTAACAACCGCACTCGTTCACGAGCGTAACGCAGTGGTGGCAGGGATTCAGCAATTACAATAATATGTAGACATCTGACATTTTCTTACCAGATTCTACTTGATTGGAAGTAAAATCACAACCAGTTGACATTGACTATGCTGAGGTTATAAACATAAATTTATTTAGTTACTTATCTAGTGACATAACAGTCCTGGCATTTTCTTCATCCTGCTCTCCTATGTACATTATACATGTACAATAATAAATCGCAGAGTTTAGTAGCTCCGAGAGAGCCAAGTGAGTTTCGAAGAAATAAATAAACTAGTTGCAAGCGAGAACCCCGTTTCTTAGAACTTTATGGTATAGCAGTATGCGAGGTGCAATGTAAATGACAATTCCATGTATATTGCATCTCCGATTAAACCACAGATTAACAAGTAGGAAGACTAATTGGATGCGCAATATAATTCTTATAATAAAATACGAACTGTAGTTTTCATGTTTGAGCTTACAAAATTTGGATCCACGCTCCTATATCTACCAACTAATTTATTATTTCAAATATGTACTCAAGCTTCTGCCAACGAATTTATTCGCAAAGAAATTTTGTTTTGGTGCTCTGCCGCGAAGCCACCACCTTAGAATCGGATCATCCATATCTTAAAAGGATAAGATAAGAATATTCTTTCGCCAAACCTGATGTTCGTCAAAGAATCATAAGCATAACGCACGTATGCAGACTTCGGCTGTACTTGCCTTAGTTTATGATAAAATAGACATTTGATACTAATTTTAACGGGACAAAAAGTAGCCTCTGTGCTATTGCAGACTAACTCTCTGTGTCGAATTTCATCCGAATACATTCAGCCGTTCTGGCATGATTAAGTACCAAACATCCATACTATACACATACAAACTTCCACATTAATAAAATAAAGAAACATGTCGCCGTCATCTTTATTGTTTTCCCACTGAGTAAGTGGTCGCTATGCCGCTGCCGTAAGGTTTCTTTGTTCTGCCCCACGTTGGGCGTGGGCCGAGGTTAATGAAAAGGATTATGTTTGACTGCCGTGAATGTCCCAGATGACGCTTTGAAAAACAATGAAAAATGTGAATTTCTGGCCACTTCGCTGACTATATACAGTCATGAACAGCCTGAAACCTTTTCGTCCAAAAAGCATGGCCACACGCGCTTACCTATATTTGGATTTGCTCTTAGATTTGGAGCTTGGAACTCCATAACTGACGAACACTGTTCCTTTTGAAAGATGAAATTGGTTCTCTACGTAAGAAAAGTGTCTCAAATACCTCTAACATATTGTTTTCTTTGGCATAGGAACCTTGTTACAAGAAAAAATTGCTACTCAAATATCTGTCGTCGCTATAAACTTCTACAAGGTTATTTCCAAAAAAGCGCATTCCTTAAATAGGTTTCAAATGTATTTGTTATAATGGCTTTTGCCAAATAACCTGCTTCCGAAAGTTATGAAAATTATTTGACAACCTATCCTGATAATTATAACGGATTTAAAAGAATGTTAACATCTGCTATCTTAATAGGTACTTCATAAAGTTGGAAATCGACGCACGCGTATTGCCTTGCCACGAAGACAGAGAATAGAATAGACTGGGCCTGCGCGTATACTTTTGAGATGGAGATAGAAGTATGAAAAAAATATTTTTTTTAAATCTTTTCAAAGAACTCTCCATCAGCCACTATACCAAGTTTCATGCGTCTGAAACAATTTTCAAAACATTTTTTCCAGTCCTCCGCAGACACCTCTTCCACGGCCTTCCCAAACGCTGCTAGCGCGTCTTCCGGCGATGACAACTGTATCCCTTTGAGCTGATTTTTAATTTTAGGGAATTAAAAAGAAGTCACACGGAGCCAAATCAGGATTTTTCAGGCTGTCCATCGTAGGAATATCAGCAGCTCTTGTACTTGCAACCGCAAGTGATGGAGAACACTATGATGTAGCGTCAGGCAGAGCCTGGAAAGAACACAAACGGCGTTTTAAAAAACATATTTTTCAAAGTATACTATAGTTTAGAACCTTAGTTAACTATACATTAAGTAGAGATTGAAAAAATAATAGACCCAGGACAAAGACGTAATTTTACATTGAACGGTATATTCACGAATATGTATGTGAGGTAAACCATAACATAATAATGTACGAATAATATTGAATCACTAAAATATACCCATAACTAATATTATTTACACCCTTACAAATAATGCATTGAATGGTCTATTCGCAAATATATTTGTGAGGTAAACTATAAAATAATGTACGAATATATTGCATCACTAAAATGTACCTATAACTAATATTATTTTCCTTACCGGCAAAAACAATTTCGGAACGAAATCTTCTGTCAGAAAAGTAGAACTCTTTGTTTTTCGAAAACTATGGGTCTCGACTCTCGAAATAAGGGGAACAAACACGGGTATACTTTGTCGGTTGCCAGTCAGTCCAAACGACCCGTGGCTTTAACCCATATGGTCCGTAGAGCCTGATCAGCTTGGTACCTGTAAAATAATTTTGAACAATATAAACATTATGTGCCCGGAAAACGGGGAAAGACTTGCCAATGGTACGTTTGGGACCTCGTCAAAACAAGGGTCTAACTCGTGGTTGGTTCCTCTGCCTACACCCTCGAGGATATCGGGCGTGAGTTTTTTTTCTTCACATTTGGCCTTCCTTGTTTTTGCCATTACTAAGGGAGTTTTTGTATATTAAGTCTGGTAACACTAACATTATTATAAACCGTCTAAATTAAGATTGTCGCAGTTACAATACCAATCTATCCTATGAGCGCCTACATAATTTAGACGGGTAACACCAAAATATTGAAATTTTTGATTTAGTTTTCACGGCACATATTTATCTAATTTAGGGGTAATTGAGTGCAGTAGATGCATTTTAAACTTTGCCGTAGTCTTGAACATCATAAATACAGAGATTAGAGGAGAATTAATAGCACTTACGAAATGAAAGGTTATGTTGGCGTTTTTACACTCATTGCCACAGCCTAAAATGCTGCAATTTACCATAAGATCACTTTCGTCCAATTGCATCGAACACGAAAAGTACAATTTTATGGAGAAAAACACCGATATCTGCCTAAATTTAAAGTAAAACTCGATCAAGCTCAGATTTGACGTAGGTTTGTCTGCCACAGATTTGAACTGTGGCAAACAAAAAAATCGCACACGCGCGTAAGGGACAGAAGATCATTACTGTTTCTCGCTTACACTTTATAAGAATCGTATTAAGTCATCTCTTTCTTCTTTTTTTTTCTATGGTTATGTCTCGTCTATCTATTCTCTGTCTACGCCTTGCCGTCTGTCGTATAAAATAGAAAGAGAGGGATTCAATCAATCAATTCTTATTTTATGGCTACCCTAGGACTCTGCCAATGTCGAGTTTAGAGAGGGATTCCTGTGTGGTACGTCAATGAGGCGTTTATTTGGTTTACAGTATAGGTAAGTGGGTACCACCAAGAACTTAAATCATCAACACTGCACAAGGTTATCGTAGTGTGGAACCCTGACAAGTAGTGTTGTGTAGACCTTATGACCGTCATATTACACACACTTTATTTACACATTAAAATAATCACAGATAAAAATTCTCATGGGAATATGAACATATCTATGACCGTTTAGCAACTATGTTAATGTTACTACAGAAGTAAAGCGGTGTTTTCTAGTGACTGGAATTATGAAATGAACTATTGCGTTGGTTTACACATAGGAATATATTAAAGGAAGACAGTTTGCCGAAAGAGAGATTTCCAGGATCGTGGCAAGTGGAGTGCAGAGCTTGATCTATGCCTAACCTCCAAGATACAGGCGTCAGTTTATGTTATGTTGTGTAGTGGCGGTGAGTTCCAAAAATCCCAACGCACGCGCAACTGAAATAGATAGGTAACCACCGAAAATAGCTCTTCGTTTAGAGAATAGACGTAAATAGACTGACCACGTGGGGCGGCTTGCAATGTCGCTCTCTAATCGCATCGCAGCTTTGTAAACATTTTCGGTTTCTTGAAAAAAAGTTATTTAGCGCCTTCATCATGTATCTTTCCTCGTATACATCTGTGTGCGAAAGCGGAGTGTTTACTTAGCCCGCCGTATTTTAGTGGACATCAGAAAAGTGACAATGATATTTAGTAACATAATTGTGAGACAATTTTGTTTTTGCACACAGATACATACGTGAAAAGGTATACCCGTAATCAAGGGCAAATTAAAAATTTATTTCAACGCAAAGAATTTACAATCAGTCTGTAGAATGTCAATCTGTCTTCGGGTCGAGTCTTTAATCATAATTCGATTATCAAACAAAACAAAATCACAAATTGTTGGTATTAACAGTGAGTTGTCACTTGAAAACCTATAATTCTAGTCAAATTATATTGAAGTGATATACTCTGGGAGTAGGCTAATAGTGTAGGCCTCCGCAGTATTTTCCACGTACTTTCCAATAAAATAAAAGGTTGAGTTATAGTTTAGAAAAAGACAGCGACAAATATCTCCACTCTGATCATCTTTTCTCAAATTATCCTAAATCTAATTAATAAGTTGGTACGAGTACAGAGAATCCCATGAGATCCCATGAGTGCAATCGACAGCTTACAATGGTACAACATTTGTTATGTACTAATATATAACCAAAGTAGGAAAATAATGCTGCGGCCAGACATACGGTTTCACGTGTGCATGCTTTAGCCATTTTATCTATAGTTCATTTATTTAGGTACTTAAAAAGTGTAAGCAATCTTGATACGTATTTTTATCGAAATACACACTTTTTCAATCCAAATCTGTACCAATTCAAACACTTTACCAATTCAATCTGAAATTTTATGTAATCATCTACATGAAATTCAAGTAAAGTGTAAATATTTTTATTTCTAAAGCGTACATAGGCTGCTACTTACTTATGTATGCGGAATCTAGGATTTCAATAATTTTAAACGCAATGTCTGACCTGAATCTGGGATTTCAATAATTTTAAACGCAATGTCTGACCTCCATGGTCAAATTCGTTCTTGTTTTAAATACTGGCCGCTAATATTTTTCTCTTATATACGTTAGTGTTTAGTTTTTGTTGGGTTTAAAATGTCATATCGCTGAAAAAATGGAAAAAATATTCGTGCTATGAGATATTACAATTTTCGACGTGGTTTAACGCAACAACTGTGCGTAGATCAATTAACTTCGACTTTTTGTGGTGAAGCTCCATCAAAAACGACTGTGTATCACTGGTTTAGTGAGTTTAATCGCGGGCGCAGTAAGCTCACGGACGAAGTTAAAGAAGGTCGCCCGAAATCGGTGGTTGTGCCACAAAATATTGAAGCTGTGCGAAAACTAATAATGCAAGACCGCCATGTTACGTATCGCGAGATAGAGGCTATTCTGGGCATATGTATGACGAGCATTCATAGGATATTACATGAACATTTGTCTGTAAAAAAAATTTGTTCGCGTTGGATCCCGCACAACTTAACTCAGGATCAAAAAGATGCTCGCGTCGAATGGTGCAAGAAAACACTAAAAAAATTCAACGGAGACGACTCAAAATCTGTATATAATATCTACACAGGTGACGAATCCTGGATCTACGCGTATGATCCCGAAACTAAACAACAATCAACAGTTTGGGTGTTTCAAAATGAGCCGAACCCTACGAAAGTGGCTCGTGCAAAAAGCACTGTAAAGCAAATGGTGGCCGTTTTTTTTGGTATTAATGGCCATGTGGCCACAATACTACTGGAGAATCGCAGAACGGTAAATTCGGAGTGGCACACGACCATTTGTTTGCTGGAAGTATTTGAAGAAATACGCCAAAACAACCAGCGACGCAGAATCATACTTCACCATCACAATGCCAGCTGTCATACATCTCAGGAAACAACTAAATTTTTTGATGTAGTTGTTTCCTGAGATGTATGACAGCTTGTCAAAAAATAGAATTGATGGGTCATCCACCGTACAGCCCTGATTTGGCTCCCAATGATATCTATTTATTCCCAAATGTAAAGAATAAATTACGTGGTCAACGATTTTCGACTCTTGAAGATACCGTAGATGGGTTCAAACAGCACGTTTTGGAGATACCTCAGAGTGGAAAAAGTGTTTTACAAATTGGTTTCATCGAATGCAGAAGTGCGTCGATCATAGTGGAGAATACTTTGAAAAACAATAAAAGGATATTTAGCCATATACATTTGTTTTTTTTCTATTCCGCATACATATGTAGCAGCCCTCGTATATTTCAATAAACAGTACAATTAAGATTTTTTACATTTATTGCATTGCCTAAATAATGAACTATAAGCAATCTGACTTCGGTATATAAGCATAAACAATCGAAAATATATAACAATTTTTCATATTTTACGCGAAACTATGAATGATTGAGCGGATAAGTTATATTTCTTGGTAGAGTACATGAAGTAAGTGTTTTATAAAAAAAAGTACATCCGCGCCGACGGGAGACTGCGTGGATAATAAAATAGTAAATGTATTACAAGTGTGCAAAGATCAAAACCTGACGAAATTTAAAACGGGGATAGACAATGGACCTTGATTACGGGGTAAAAGAGCACTTCATATTTTAATCCAACGCGGACGTGTCGCGGGCACTGGTAGGCTAAAATGAGATTGCGATGTGTCGTGTTGTTTTCATGAAGATCACCTATATGACTCGAATATTGGCAATTTACTGTAAGGTAAAAGATGTGTAAAATTCACTTTGTGCCAAAACATTAAAGATTATTAACGTGACTAAGATCTCTGAATTTATAGGCAGTTTAATGCATGCGTTCCAGGTTCTAACATTCTAATTTAGTCTCTCGATATCAACCCTTATATGTCCCCATTGCTGGCGCACGGATCTCTTACTTTATCGCAGGTAAATTAGGCCATACTCAACCACGGGGCAAGTCCGGGTTGGTGGAGGATTGTAAGGTAGTGGCGGGCCTTATGTCATAGGTTATCAAGCCGCCCATAAGGCCTGTGACATGGCTTAACGACTGTCATTACATGACAGCCGGCACCAACGGCTGTCATTCAAGGCACGTTATCTTGCGAAGCATGGAAGCATGGAACGAGTTAAACTCTGTAATGTGAAAACTAAAATTTAACATAAGCTTGTAATTAATTTCTCTAAAATGATTTAGATTTTGAAATGACACGCAGTTTAAATTGTAACGTTTATTAAGTCACAGTTCCTTAATTGCTGTTTGAAGGATTGTCAAACAGTATATTTGTTTTAAAATTATAATCACAAATAACTATCAAGTTATAGTAACATACGGATAAGGTGGTAGTAGCCCAGTGGGTAGAACAATGGACACCGAAGCGAGAGACCCAGTTTCGAACCCAGTGCGAACATATACCTATGACTTCGTTTATATGCACTGCGAATCTGTGTTAACAATACCACACGCTTCTTTAATAACATTAACATAACATTTACATATGAAATGAAATGAAAAGGTTTTATTCAAAGTAGCGCAGATACTGCGGCTTAATGAACGTTACAAGTCAAACTAGGTGTCCATTTCAAAATCTGGATCATTTTGGAGAAAAAATGGACAAAAAAACTCCAAACTTAGTTTTTTCAAATTCCTTAATTAACAGAATTTACACAGATTCTACAAAACTCGTGAATTTTACATGCTTGAATTCCAGACATCATTGTCATCTAAATAATCCTTAACATTATCGTAGCTCTTTTGGCACAAAGTGTACTTTACACATTTTTTGAACCGCGCTTCAGTCAAACTTAATATATCTTCAGGGATTTTATTGTAGAAGCGTATACCGTGCCCCATGAAGGATGTATTAACCTTTGCCAGCCTAAATCTTGGGATCAAAAGTTTATGTTTATTTCTAGTATTTACATTATGTTGGTAAGAGCGGTGGTAGCTCAGTGGGTAGAACCATGGACTGGCAAGCGAGAGCCCCAGGTTCGATCCCGAGTGCGGGCATGTACCAATGACTTTGTTTAATTTCAAAGTTACGTACATTTGCGAATTTGTAGTCGCAATACCACACTCTAACGGTGAAGGAAAACATCGTGAGGAAACCCGCGGCTTGGTTGGCTCCGCACGTATTGACTAGTCTTTCCTGTGGGCTAGGCCGACTAAGCTGTCAGGATCGTATAGGTGCTGGGCAAGCCTACACCATCTATAAAAACCATGTCCCAGGCACTACAGCGTCGGAGTGGTCCCTTCACCCATCTAGTGTGAGTGAAGATACCACTGGACGCTGTATAAATCATCTCATTAAGTAGATGCAAAAGGCCAATATTATTATTACATTATGTTGGCTACCTGCAGTTTTAAAGTTGCTAATATTTTTCCTGACATAGGTACATAATATTTTCATAGATATGCTGGCTGGCGACTGTCAGGATGTTTGTTTCTTTAAAGAATTCTCTTAACGAATCTCTACTGCCTAGCTTATAAATCAATCTGATCGCTCTTTTCTGCAAGACGAAGATGGTCTCAATGTCCGCTGCCCGTCCCCACAATAGTATGCCGTAGGACATGATACTAGAAGTAACTAAAATAAACAAGCCTGGCAGTTGCGACGTCAGTTAGTTCCCTAATTCTTTTAACAGCATATGCTGCAGAGCTAAGCCTCTTTGCCAATTTTTCTATATGAGGACCCCATTGAAGCTTTGCATCAATTGTGATACCTAAAAATACAGTCACTTCGACAAGGTCTAGTTTGTCCCTTCCCAATATAACCTTGCTGTCAACTACTTTGACCTTTGGTAGACTAAACTTTATACATTTTGTCTTTTTTGAATTTAACAATAAGTTATTAGACGTAAACCAGTTTAGTACCTGAGAGAGAGCAGCATTAGTATTTTACAGGCACATACATTGCTTGCGGCCCCACACTACCCTGACCCTGTGTCGTGGGAAACAGAAACAACGACATCACACACATTTTAACCAAGACCTGGGTTTTTGTTGTTCCCAGCCGGGGTTCGAACCCGGGACCTCTTGCATGGTAGGCACGGGATGCGCTTCCGCTGCGCCACAGAGGTCGTCTTGTCAACTTTGAAGGAAAACATCGTGAGGAATCCCGTGTCGTGGTTGGCCCTGCACGTATTGACTACTCTTTCATGTGGGCTAGACCGACTAAGCTCTCAGGGTGGTATAGATACTTGACAAGCCTACTCCATATAAAAAACAATTTCACAGGCACTGCAACGTGCGAGCGGTCCCTTCACCCACCTAGTGCCATTGGACGCTGTTTAAGGCATCTCATTACGAAGATGCAAAGGCCAGTGTTTATTGTATCACAAGTGGTTAAAACTCATTTGCCAGTGTTGCCATGGAGAAAGAAACATTTTGTATCTACTTTAACTCCCGAACTTCTCATTCACTTACAATTCGTTAATCTACTCGTACTATCAATAGCTGCCAGCTGACTAAAGTGACAGTAACAGTAGAATAACAGACTGTTAGGGTACGAGGAACCGGATTACGAACTTCAAAATGAATCATCAATTCAATTCGATAGTATCACAACTGACAAGCCCCGCCCGCCGTCCCACACTTGTGGGGTCTAGAGTTTGGAACGTTTTATAACTTTTATAATTAATAAATAAACTCTGGAACGACTTCAGGTGTGGTTTTATTTGCAGATTTAGTATAATATTTTAATAAAACAGAAAAAACTGGATAAAAACGGATAAGCAGGTAAAAAGTCAGATCTGGTCAAAGCGTAAAGTAGTAGTGGTGAAAAATGAGGGAAATCGAAGAATGAGTGACAAAATTTAAATATTTGAAAATGATAGATTGAAAAAGAAATAAAAATGGTGTAAAGAGGTTTGCACCGTTACAAGTTATCCCTCGTGGGGTTATTTTAGACCCTTTTTAGCGATAACTAGACATCTATGTTTTTGACTATCATTGCCGTTAAGTGATTTAGCGTAAAACGGCTTTGAGCTGCTACAGTAGTCACAAGTGTGTATCGACCTACCTGCTGAATATAATCCTCTTATGTAATCTCTCAATAGGCTTAGTTGAAACTTGTGCACATTTTAGAATATTAATAATAACTTGCACATAGCACAATCGTCCCGGTCCCAAACTAGGATACCCTGTAACCAGGCCAGGACGTCACAAACATTGAAAAACACCTAGACTGAGGTCATAATTATGTGCAAATCAAGTACGGCCTCGTGTGGGAATCTAACCTGCGACCTCTGTTTTGGTAGTCAAGCGTGTTGACCGCAAGGCCAACGTGGCAGAAGAATGTAAGCAATTGCACTAAACTCATTGTATTCTTATCAGTCCGCAAGCGCATTCAATTCATAAAACATTTTGATAATTAATAAGTTATTTCTCAATAAAAAGTTTACTACTACCACTTCCTCTAGCCAGGCCAATGGTGGATGAATGAAGACAATTTTTAGTCTTAAGCTCGCGTCTGTGCAGTGCGATTTCTCGAGCAATGGAGAATATTTGAATCCAAATAGTCTAACACTCGCTCGTAGCTCGTGACTCGCTCGTAGCCCGGTCACGAACGTTAAGCAACATAGGGCGCGTTCAGTGCATTGATGGGTGACCGTCTATGAATAATACTAGTGGTATTTTTCCCAGCGGTTCCGTGCTTCGCAACGCACGTTAAGCAGTTGGTGCCGGCTGCCATCGATAGATGGCAGTCATTACGCCAAGCCAGAGGCCTTAGGGCGGCTTGAACATTTCTGACAGTAAAACCAGCCACTAGTCTTACAATCCTCCACTAATCCGGACTTTGCTCCAGTGGTGGAGTATGGCCTAACCTTCAACATACAAAGGTTGATATCGTATATCGTATCGTATTCTAATACAGTTCCACTCCGCAGTTGGAGCAGGACGGCTACGTGGTGCTGGAGGACTTCCTCCGGCCAGCCGAATGCGAAGAGCTGAAGGCGGCTGGACTGGCGCTCACCGAGACCATGCCCGACTCCGAGCAACGAGCCGTCTTCTCGTCAACCGACAAAACCGTAAGTAATTATGCGAATAACTTGAATTCCGACGAGCAAAGACTGTCTACTACGAGTACTTAAATTGTCTGTCGCAAAGAGGTAGGCTGTGTGGTGTCGACTGTTGTGTGGTGTCAGCCTAGAGAATAGCACCAACCCAAATTCTTCCCGCGGGTGTCGTAAAAGGCGACTGGACACAAACCGGGGGTGGGCAGCAGCGCCCCCTGCAGTACAATTCCACCGAACTGCGATCCCCAACCCGCATGCCCAGCTTGGGGATTATGGATATGGATTATGGAACGTGTACAACTTTACTGTCCATACTACGATATCGCAGCACTCATATTGATTACAGTGCAATTCTTAAAGGATAGAAATCGCATATGAAACTAAGTAATTATTTTACCGAGTATTCAGTCCTTTTTTCTACAATATTTAACTAAATTGCTTCGATTATACTCTTTTTAATGCACTAACCCGTACTAAAGACTAAATTGCTTTGGTTATTTAGTTGGCCCAGTCTGAGGCCATACGTACAAATCAACTACGTCGGCTGCCAGTGCAGTTGGCATCGAACCCACGTCCTGCTTTGATATTCAAGCGTGTTAGCTGCTAGACCAACGAGACAGTCAATCTTGGAGAATCCTGTGTGTCTGCGGAGCTTACCTACATACTCTGCGCTTGCTTGATGTCTCTTTGAGAGTAGCTCATGCTGTTAGTGCATTAAACTACCATGACAGATAAATGGACGGGTACTTTTTCATACCATTGGCGCCTAGAAGGTTTGATACGCGTGCGGGCTTATACTTAAAGCAGAAATGAAATCGATTTTTCGACTGACCGATGACCGACGAATGAATGCGGTGTTACATAGGTACTCTAAACTTTGAGTGTAGCCCTCTGACCTCTTTGTGTACGAGTCAAACGCATAATGTAACTCATGCATGATTTACCACGAGAAACCTCGGCGGGCGCTGTGACGGATGAACTTGTCGAGCCAGGAGATCTATTTTTGAATCACTCGTATGAAATTGTATCGTCGAATGCGACATAAGTCACACTCACAGAACAATTAAATCAATAGAAGAAACGATGGTCACGTGACAGCGTACACGCCTAGTTGTCAAAACGATACCTTGATGCCTTGAGTAAGAGTCTAAATTAAGATGGTATTGTAACTAAACAAAGTGTTATCACTTGTTATCTTTTCAAAGTTAGTCGGGTTGTTGCGTGTTTATAATCTCAGCAGTCGTCTGACGGATTATTTCTTAGCTTGAAATAATTAAGAAATTTGAGAGGAAAAAAACAATTGTGTGATATTGTATACTAAATGTACAATGAGGTGCATAGTGCGTGGCTGCAGTTCACGTTCAAGAGATAAAGAAAACGCAGATGATAATGTGAGCTTCCATAAGTGAGTACCAAAAATCTATGTTTTCTCGTGTAAAAGAAGCATAGGATGAAATAATATCAATGAAAAAAGATTCCCCGATGGCTCATTAACCAAGATTACTGTAAAAGTTGGTCCTAAAACAAATCTATGCATGAAAATTATGAATAAAAACAAATCCATTTAGTAAATCTCACTAGTGATGGCAAAAGCATTGTCGATAAATGTTCGTCATTGTGGTAGTATTATCATAACATGTTCGTTAACGTTATTGTTACACCTTTTAGTCCTTCTCAGTATGTAATACATTATTTTTTTGTTCAAGTTTTCCGAAAAGTAACATACGCTCGCAATGGTTTGCCGCCATTGGCAGAAATGAGAAGCAGTACAAAAGCTATTGGAAATTGTGCTCAAGGCACTTCAGACCCGACTGCTTTCTAAGCAGAAATTTATTGTAAATACGCCTAAAAGAAAATGTAGTGCCTACCTTAAATTTGCCAGGAAAAATGGAAGTGGTGGTAAGAACGTTGAATATTTGTTGTAGATCTGTTTTAGATTTTTTTGTTTTTCTTGACACTATTTAAGAAACAGGACGCTTACAACGATTGTATTTTATTTTCAGGAGACAGGGGAGGCCTCACTAAACCATCAATAAGTGTCCAAAAAATTTGCAAAACTTCTGAACAAGTACTCAGAGAATTTAAAGCTCTCGTTCCCAAAAAAAGTGTTGGTAAACCACAGCACTTCACTGCAATGATCACCAAAATTTCAAGAAGATTACTGCAGTCTAACGTATTTAATGAACTGCATAGTCACTCTTTTCATAACTCTTTCGTTGACGACCACCGCTATCTTTTGCTGAAATCTGTCAACGAAACGTATTTAAATATCAGAATCCATCATATGACAAAGCAAGTTACTGCATCCGTGGAAAAAAATCGCAGATTTCTTACAAAAACGATAATCTTTAGAGGTCAATAAAATCAGTATTTCTACTTGCATCATCTTGCTATCAAATTCTATAATATAAAAATCAATCGCTAAATGTGTTGGTAAATATATATATATATATATTTACCAACACATTTAGCGATTATATATATATATATATATATATATATATATATATATATATATATATATATATATATATATATATATAGAACAAATAGCAGCCCTGGTTGCGGATAGCTTATCCGGAACTTTATCAGGAGATTGTGAAACAGACCCTAAATTTCATATTTATAATTTAGAGTTAAATGAGAAACGAGTAAATTTAATATTGTAAATTGCACTTCCTGCTAATCTGGTCTCCAAAAAAGGGTTGGTTCGTAGATAATGCTAAGTAGTATTAACCTCGCCTATGTGAAAAACTTTTATGCAATAAAGATTTTTAATAATAATAATATTATATTTAAACGCGTTTTGTTGCCCACTTTTAGCAAGAGATTGCGGTGGAAGATGGATTTACTTAATCGATACTATCTGGTTAACCAAGTACTAGTGTTAGTATTCCTTTTAAAAAGATGTTCGTCGCGAGTGTATGCCTTCATTACGTATCATCCAATAAATATTGACAGTGATCTGCTTTCACTAAACGATATTTCTTATCAAATGGTATTGTAAGATAAATATACAAAAGAAAGATATTTTCATCCATTTCCTATCATAGATTATGTAACAAAGGGTCCTAACTCTGTATGTATTTTTATTTTTACTCAATGCAAAAACAGCGTTAATGTAAAGCTTAGTCTCGGATTTTTAAGCTGGAACTTTTTATGTTAAGGCCTATGTAAAAAAAAAATTAAGTTAGCATTTTCATTTTGCATAAAAAGTAACAGTCTTTTATTTATTATTATGTATTTCAATATTACATAAATTAATACTAATGCGTCATATAATACGAAAAGCCCGATTTTTTCTACAATTCTATCGATATCGATGGACAGTTAGGCCCATCCCTAGTCGGTAGCGTTTGACAGTAGGGCATGTACGCACCTTGAAATCGGTGCATTGATAAACGTCGTGCCATCTCTTTTTTTCTTATGGAAGGTTAGTTAGCGAAAGCAGGACAGCATTACTGTTCAAGGTTTCTGCTAAGTTACTGCTACACCTTGGTCACACTCGTCTTCTAAGTCGCATGATCTCGTTTCGTTTTTCCGTATTTTTGAATCGTTCGCCGGAAGTGTTGCCAGTACAATTTGAAGTATTGTATTTTATCCGTTCCACGCAGAAATTACAAAAACCGGAAACTACCGTAACGGAAACGGAACGTAAAATATTTCGTTTTATTGGCTGTTTAGATGAAAAATCTTTGCCTTCAGTTGCAAAACAAACAAAAAAACACTGTCGTAGATCGTAAACAATAACACTTTGGTTTGTTTTTGTTCGAAAATGTCGAAACAAAAAATCAATTCGGCACAAAAGCACAAACTCCTCGATTTGAAATCAACACAAATTTTGACAATTAATCTATCGATCGACATACGAGACGAGTGGTTAGGACCATTTGTTGCAGTCGAGTGATTCAAAAATACGGAATTTTGTATGTCGAATAAAAATCAGTAGAAATCGAGCGCTCGACGCGAGACGAGTGATTCAAAAATAGAGCTCCAGGGCATTTTTTGTACTTGTATTGTAGTCTCTAACTATTGTAGATTGAAATCGAACACGCGCGCCCTCCACTCGCCTCCTCGTCAGTTAAAATTATTCTTCCCATCTCTATATACCACGTAGTAGGTATCTATCCTATCCGTAGGTAACGGTTCATTAAAAATATTTCATACTTGCGATATTATATTGTTGGTGGAGAGTTATAAATATATGTAAAATCATGGTATCAAAAATCAACAATAGCAAGTTATCGATATAAGATGGCAGTTCAAACGATCTTTTTTTCCATAGACATCATTATCGCGGTATTACGTACCAATTATTATAATTGGACGTAAGCCGAATCTCACAAATAGGTGTAAGAAAATACAATTTTTTGTAACACTCGGTGCGGTGTACAGTATGTTTGTAGACGTAAATCTTTTATACACCCAGTAGACACCCACTCCACCCGAGCATGATGTTTACTTCAAACACTGCTTGTCCACAGCACCTGGCAGACAAATATTTCATGGAGAGCGCAGACAAGATTTGCCACTTCTTCGAAAAGGACGCCTTGGGACCCGACGGAAAACTCAAAGTGGACAAGAGTGTGTCGTTAAACAAGGTACGGAAATGACTCAGCCCATACTTAGCCATTAAAACTTAATAGGTAGGTTAAAAGGAACTCCAAATATAGAGAGTCAAACTCGGTAAAAGTAATAAAACAGCATACATTTCATTGGTATTTTATTGAGAGATGATAGGATATATAGGATATTCATTATTGTACACTGAAATTACAGTAACAGAAATCATATAAAACTATAGTACAATTGGCGGATATATCACTAAAAGCAAAAGGTTTTTTAATAATGGGGAACTTTGTCAAACTAAATTATTAATTACTACCTGACCCAGCGATCTTCGTACTGCCTAACAGTCGATTCTTTAATTTTTTTGTCTCTTCGTAAGAACCATCTTCGTACTTTAAGGAATATTCTAAAAAAATATTAGTGAAATCGGTTCAGCTGCTCTCGAGATTTGCGCTTACCAACACATTCAGCGATTCATTTTTATATTATAGAAGATACAGAGCCGTCAAAGTGCGGGCGATGATACAAAGTAAAATAAACCTTAGGACTATTAATAATAGGAACTCAATTCAATTCAAATTCAAATCAATTTATTTCAACATAAAGAATTTACATTCTGTTTGCTGAATGTCAATGTACAATGTAAAATGTAAGCCGCCGCCTTCGGGTCGTATTGTAGTGGAGAAAAGGGCAGCGGATAAAAAAAACTCCACTCTGACCATCTTTTCTCAAATCATCTTAAAACCAAATACATCAGTTGCCATATGTAAACCTAATAAGATTTCATGATTGTCATTAACAACCCTAAATGCCAAAGCATTAGTCAAATGTCTCACAATAATAGGGCAAAACATAAGTGCTGCGGCCAGACACACGAACAGCACTCGTTCACGAGCATAACGCAGTGCTCAGCCACCATCAGTCTCAACCATTTTAGAGGGAGATAGATGACCCGAACACCACGCTACCATTCGAATGACCTTTAGCAAACTTGCAGTTAAGTTTTTGTCAGTTATAGAATGTATCATGTATAGTTATTAATATGCAATCACGTCGTCTGTGCACACTTGTATTATAATATATGTTATACTTAGTTATACTTAACAATAAAATCGCGGTGGAATTGGTTTACTACCGCGGACTAGGATCGTTTATATAGTCGCCTATTCTATAATATGCCTTTTTACATAGCGAATTTTTAATGAAAGT
Source organism: Yponomeuta sedellus (assembly GCA_934045075.1). Taxonomy (NCBI): domain Eukaryota; kingdom Metazoa; phylum Arthropoda; class Insecta; order Lepidoptera; family Yponomeutidae; genus Yponomeuta; species Yponomeuta sedellus. The sequence continues at coordinate 7,305,725 of OW203721.1, forward strand.
TTTAAACTTAATTTCAGACAAGGATAGAACACGTTCTGGAATTTTGTTGTAAAAACGAACGCAGTAACCTACAAATGATGTGCCTACCTTGGCTAATCGGGATTTAGTATAAGCAACCTTGCTTCTATTCCTTGTGTTTACGTTATGAACGTCCCTATTTAATTTAAACATTGTTATATTTTTTCGGACATACCTACATTATATTATCGAATATATATTGGCAAGCCAGTGTAAGAATGCCTATTTCTTTAAAACGCTCCCTTAGCGATTCTCTACTGTTTAAGTTGTAAATAGCTCTTATTGCTCTTTTTTGCAAGACAAATATGATTTCTATATCTGCTGCCCGTCCCCATAATAACAAACCATACGACATGACACTGTGAAAATAACTAAAATAGAGCAGCCTCGCCGTCGACACGTCTATAAGTTGTCTAATTTTTCTGACTGCAAACGCTGCTGAACTCAACCGACCCGGCAGTTTTCCAATATGCTGACCCTATTGCAGTTTTGAGTCTATCGTTATGCCTAAAAAAAGCATGGACTCTACCAGTTCTAGCCTCTCACCAGATATTTTTAAACTCGTGTCAACATTTTTAACATTAGGTAGTGAGAATTTGATGCATTTTGTCTTTTTTGCATTTAGCATCAGATTGTTTATAGTGAACCAGTTTAGAATTGTAGGTAAAGCATTGTTTACATCCTCTACATTACTTATACCTCTCTTTACTTTAAAAATTAAGGAAATATCATCTGCAAACAACTCTATCTGCGAAAGTTTTTCTACTAGGTAGGGCAAATCATTTATGTATACCAAAAAAAGGAACGGACCCAGTATAGATCCTCAGGTTCTGATGTAAAAGTAGGAGTCCCTCAATACTTATACATCAGAACCTGAGGATTTAACTCTATTAATATCAACCTTTACAGTTCTGTCTGTTAAGTAAGATCGAAGAAGACTTAGTGATTTATTACTTAAACCATATCGGTGCAATTTTATGAGAAGCGTTTCGTGGTCAACGCAGTCAAACGGCTTGGACAGGTCACAGAAACCCCCAATGGCATCCTGCGACTCCTCCCACGCCTCAAAGATATGCTTTACTAACGCTATGCCTGCTTCCGTCGTTGAGCGGTCTTTTGTAAACCCGAACTGTTTCTTATGGAAAAGCTTGTCTAAACTAAAATGAGTTTGCAATTGATGTAATATTACTTTCTTAAAAACTTTACTTAGCACCGGCAGTATTGCTATAGGTCTAAAATTATTTGGATCTTCACTATCACCAGATTTAAACAAGGGTACGATTTTACTTAACTTTAATAGATTAGGAAAGGCTCCCTGGTCAACACATTTATTAAAAATCAAAGCAAGGTAAGGTGCTAGAATATTGATTACAGTGGCGATTAGTTTAACCGATAACCCCCACAAATCTTCAGTCTTTTTTAAGTTTAACTTTTTAAATGTTTTGACAATAGTTAAGGTAGTTAGTTATATGGGAGAATTGGAAGTCAACTACAATACTAGCGCAAAAAAAACTGGCGTGCGGACGGACGAGCGCCTGACGAGCCGTTACTGTGCAGGATTTTTTTCCTCTGGTATTGTAGTCCATAATTTCTATAGTATTTAGAGCTTATTTTAGATTATAATCGTGCTGCCCGCACGTCACGGACACTAAACAAGAGTTTTAAAATATATTTTACTATTTTTGGGTAGTATTTCCATTCTTAATATATCTTTTCTAGGGCCGTCAGTAATTATTTTTTAAATTTTAAACTTTAAGAGCTGCATAAAAAATCTCTAATTTCAGTGGTCAAAATTGTATTACTATGAAGTGATGTTGAAAATTGGTTTTAGAAAATTATTTTTCACTTGGTTTCAAAGTCCCGACAACTAACAATGCGACAATCGAGGTAGTTGTTACCGCTCGTAGATGCGACAGTAATAAACTCTAGAATCCACACGTGCGACGCTCGTTTCGACTACACGGCGCATCGTTATTCCATTCGACTTGTGCGCCACGGAAGTCGACCGGAATAACGTGGGAATAATGAAGTGCCAGAGTCGCCGAATCATATTGCACAAAATGCCTTTAATAGGTCTACCTACTCTCAAAAAAGGTCCGATAGAAACTTCGTACGACTTCGTTATGTCGTTTGTGCGTCATGCATGTCTCAGCACCATCTTTTCACTAGGTACCCCCAATTTCAAGATTTTTTGAGACTAACCTACCTTAACAATACATTGTTAACGATACAATATCAACCCTTGTATTTCACCACTGCTGGGGCACGGGTCTCTTCCTGAATCACAGGAAGATTAGGCCATACTCCACAATGGGGGCAAAGTCCGGGTTCGTGAAGGATTGTAAGTTACTGGCGGACCTTACTGTCAGAAGATATCAAGCCACCCATAAGGCCTCTGACACGGCTTAACGTGCCATGCGAAGCACGGAAGCGCTCGGAAAAATGCCACTACCGGTAGAAAAATGCCACTTGTGACGGTCTCCCATCCTGCACCTGACCGCGCCTGTTGTTGCTTAATTGAAGTCATTGTTTCCTATCACTCGGTTCGACTAGGCCACTAGCGCTTCTCTGTTTAACAACTGTCAGTATTTTTTTCTATGCATTTTGACCAACTATCAGATCGTTAGAGCGATAAAGAGAGGTTAAGTGCCTTTTTGCATGCACCCGGCCGCGCCGTCCGCTCACCGGGCCGGGTAAAGTAGTAGTGTATGAGCTCCAATGACAGCTTTCACATGCACAACGATCGGCCGGCGATGGGAGCTCATACATTACTGCTTTACCCGGCACGGCGGCCGGGTGCATGTGAAAAGGCACTCACGCAGTCATAGTTATCAGCGTCAGCTGCTAATATTGCAGGTGGGGCATGCGCTACATCTGCTGGATCCAATATTCCGCTGCTACACGTACAGCGACCGGGTGAAGAACGTCTGCCGCGCGCTAGGCCTGCTGGACCCCGCTGTGGTACAAAGCATGTACATATACAAGAACCCCGGGATAGGCGGAGAAGGTAAGCTAAGCCTCCATATTACGCGTTCGTCAGGAATCCGTCAAGATTTGGTGCGCATTGTTAGGCGGCATGACAAAATTCCAACGCATTCAGCATTGCCCCAATTTTTGCCCCAACCTATTTCAAAGTCAAGTTTATAACATTAGTTTCTTACATTAATTAATTGTATACCTAGGTACCTACTTTTATCGAGAAAAGTACTTCTAATATATCTATAATAAAAAAAATAATCCCCGAATGTGTTGGTAAGCGCAAATCTCGAGAGCAGCTGAACCGATTTCGATGATTCTTTTTTTATTTTAGAATATTCCTTGAAGTACGAGGATGGTTCTTACGGTGAGAAAAATAAAATAAAAGAATCGACTGTTAGGGGGTACGAAGTTTGCTGGGTCAGCTAGTATTAAATTGTCACAGTATTTTTTATCGAATTCCTTCATAGCGGCTTCACCGATTTTGCAAAAAAAATTCTATATATTTGGCAAGTCTGAAAATGGGTCACAGGCTAATGAATTTGGCAAAACAACGTTGCTTATTATAAATATGTATTCTATATTATAAAACTAAACAATCAAATAACAGTAAATAAATCTAGGAATTTAAGGACACCGGGCGATTCGCGAATTATTTTATTACCCTGCCGTCGTCTGTCTTTCCGGAGACATATAACCTGGGTGTATCCAAAAGAAGAGTCAACCGGCGTTTAACAGGTAAGCACGTAACATCGTGGACCCCGTCTTCGCTTACCATCAGGCGTGACAATTAATTATAACTAACTCGAATTCGCTGTCTCAAAACTGACTTTGACCACGTGTTGCATGGAAATTAAAAAAATCGCGGCAATGTATGTGCCTCTATGTAAAATGTTAAATGTTAAATACTCCATTTGTTTAGGTACTTAAAAAAATAACACTTGATACGGCTTTTTATCGAAATACATACTTATAAAATCAAAATCTTTACCAAATCAATCTGAAATTAAATGTAATTTCACGATATTCTAGTAAAATGTAAAGGGTTTAATTTGAAACTTGTGTATTTCGAAAAAGGGGGATCAAGATAGTTTAAATTTTTTTAAGTACCAATCCAAACTTCGTAGGACTACAATTCTTGGTTAAAATGACAATTCGATGCCTCTCGATAGAAACCGCTGGGGTCTGGGGAGTGCAAGGAAAAGACTTTGTGAGGGAGATAGGACGTCGCATGAGGGACCTTGGCTATGACTGCCGCTCTGGGGCCTATCTTATTGCAAAGAATTTCCCTTGCAGAGCAGCGAGTTAACACCGCCAGAACGTAGTGAGAACCTTTGGGTCGGATATGTCCCGGGACGGCTTATTCTCTTATAGTTTTTTTATTGTTTGCGATTTCTGTTCCGAGTGCTTTGTTTAGTTTTAATTTTTTATTTTCATTTGTATAAAACGTAGTGTAGGACGCCCTCCGATTAGGCGATGATATGCGAAAAACTGCAGGCAGATGCTGGATGCGGCAAGCTGAAGACAGCGCTATGGCGCTCATTAGGGGAGGGCTATATCCAGCAGTGGACTAATATACCCTGATAAGAAGAAGATTTTGATATCTCAAATTAATGTCGTTGCCTAAGGCCCGATTTACATTTGCTTTATTTTCATGCTTTTTAAGCATGCTTTACATAGATCTAGAATGGAATAGAGACGTCAAGAGTACACCCGTAAGAGACAGCGAATTTTTAGGAAAAATTTGTAGGGTTACAATAAAAATAATATAAAGGCGCAGGACTTTTCACACAGAGAGAGAGAAAGAGATAGAGAGAGAGAGAGAGTATGGGCTTTATTACCACGCGCGCCCGACGCGGAAACCCCAAGAGATTTTAAAAACCTATTTAGAGGCTAAAAAATTTGCTATGATTTACGGGTGTACGCTTTTGGCGCCTCCGTTCCATTCTAGATCTATGAAAAGCATGCTAAAAAGCATGGAAATAAAGCAAATTGAAATCAGGCCTAATACACAAATATACAATGTATGGGTTCGTTGTACATTGATTAACACACTGAGTAATATATACGTTGCAATTTACATCGAGTTGTCAGAATAAACTACTAATCGCAGCTGCATGGCACTCCGCCCAGTCTGCTTGCTCCTACTTGAAAGTGTAATTTTCGGATGCTATAACTTTTTGCGTTTTCGGAAGAAAAATTTTAAACGCCGAGGGCTGGGTACGATCGAGTTTTCTATTTTATTTGCAAAGTTGAATAACAAAACGGCTAGTACTTGGTTGGACATGGATTTTAACTGCTTTGTATTTCTAACCTTTTAGAACTAGAGCAATAAAAATTAATATCTACCCGAGTAAAAAGAAATATAAGCTAAGAGCCGGTCAGGGTAGACCTGACCGGCTCTTAGCTTGCTCAGAATGCTTCGCCCGTAATCCTAATCAATTCACTACTGCAGCAGTGGCTTACATCTGGACCATTTACCTTCAATTTCATACCGGCGATTAATAGACAGTACTGTCAATCGGGAGATTTGCCAGGTCCAATAACGTATGAACTCTGTAACTCTGTACTCAATGCGTATTGCATTGTAGATGTTGTTATTGCAGCTCGATAGGTATTTATGTATGCGGGATAAATAAATTTCTATACGGCTAAGTGTAGCCTCTGTCTTACGAATAATGTAACTACCAGTATATCAGTATATTAGTGGATGTTTACATGTTTGTGATGTGGTTGTTTCTGGTTCCCACGACACAGGGTGTCCTAGTGTGGGGCCAGAAGCAAAGTAGGTATGTGCTTGTATGTAAATGTTATGTTATTGTTATGTTATCGGTAAACCTTTTCATTCATTCTTTATTGTTTGTCTGAGTGTATGTGTGTGTTTGTTTTTGTGTATGTGTGTGTGTGTGTGTGTAGGCATAGTGAAAATTCGTACTTCGATGACAAAATCTAAATAGTAAAGTAAAATAGAACATGAAAACACGTTTGCTGAGAAAATGTTAATTTATTGTTATAGTACGGACGGGAACTTTTCTTATTAGACGTCCACAGGCAGTTTACAAGTACTTAATATTGAGGAAAATAACCGCTATCATTAAGCTAGGTCATTTGAGATGAGTTGCGGTGCAGTCAGGGGTAGCCGCCATAGAAAATATCATCTACTCAATCATATCTGCTCAAATGAAGGATATAAAGGTACAAAAGATCCGTTCTGGCCTCAACCCTATGTCTCGGAGGGGTAGCCAGAAACTGACCCCTTTATTATGCGCACCAATTCCTGAACGATTTCAATAGCCTAATGTCAAATCAGTATGGAATTTGACATTAAGGGTTCTATCAGACAGAGAACGGTCCGACATTGAAGCGTTCAAAAGATCAGTTTTGCTTTCCCTGTGTTGTATAACGTTCCTTAGATATAATACTCACATAGGAGGCGCAGGAATGCCGAACGCTTGAACGCGTGACCGCTCTCTGTCTGATAGAACCCCTAGACGATAGGATTTGGTGCAGATTGCTGAAGCAGATTGTCGATATGGTTGGTTTTGGCAAACTTCATCGTCTTTACAGCATACCAGATGAAAAGGAGGAAAGCTTTATTTAATTTTTAAAGCGGAAAAATTACATCGGCAGAATCCTACGGGTGCCAAAAATAATTAATTGAAAGCGAAAAAAAAAGCCGTATACGGAACCGGAAATACGTCATCATCTGTGATCCTACGAGCCGTCTGTTTTCAGGGCTCGATACAAGAAGTAACTCTTTACATAAATAAAAAAATACTCTTATTTTATTTTCGTACACAAACGTAAAGGATATAAATTATACCTATTTGTTTTTTTACGGAATGCCGTTGGAGTTTTTCATTCAAATTATTAAAGGTACGTACTTATATTCACGTCTGAAACGAACGTTAGAAAGTCGAATTAGTCACACATACTCACAAAAATAAAAGAAATCAGTGAATATTTTAAACTTATAATGGTAGCATTATATGCACTCACCTTAAAATATAGTACAATTTGTAATTATTGTCAATACGTATTTCAGACAATGCCCATTGTAGCACGAAATTAGACGAGCGAAAACTACAATGCTTAGAATTTTTTTTTTGTCCAAGTATACACCAGGAAATGCATTTGAGACTTGAACAATTATAATAAAGTACAGCACATCTGGCGGCCTCATTACTCAAAGCCATTTCTTCCAGACAACCATTTAAGGAATAAAGGAATAAAATAAGTATCTAAAATTATCTAAATCACGTGTTGTCGGTGCAACCATTGAAAGGTGCAACTAAGCAATATTGAGCAAGCCGCAATCTTCTCGCTGGCTGGGAAGGTAGTCGAAGTATTGACTTAGTGGTAACTCAAAACTATGTTTTAACTGGACTCTGGTATCATACTGCAGTAAGTTGACCGGGTGTAGAGCTTCTGCGCGTTACAATGTTGATCGAGTGAACTTGGGCAGCCGCAGAGGTCTTGCAGACCTCTCGTGGAGTTCAGTAAGTGAACGTCAAGGCATGTGACGGAGCCAGGGCGCGTGCGACGGGTGTCTAAAGGAAACACCACTTATTATGAATTCTTCTTTTTCTTCAGGCTATATTAGTCCACTGCTGAACATAGCCCTACCCTAATGAGCGCCATAGCGCAAGTTTGTGCCATCATTGGGGGTTAATGCCCATAACCCCACGCTGGGCATGCGGGTTGGGGATCGCAGTTTGGTGGGATTGTACTGCAGGGAGTGCTGTTGCCACACCCGGTTTGTGTTCCTTAGTCGCCTTTTATGACACCCGCGTGAAGAATTTGGGTTGGTGCTATTATCTAGGCCGACACCACACAGCAACTTATTATGAATTAAACTTAATTAACACAACGCCTGAAATATGCTTTTTCAGTACCGATAATTAAACCTATATACGTTCCACTGCAGAGCACAGACCTTCTCTCAGAATGAGAGAGTTACCATGCATGCCCGCGGTGGATCAGAAATTTCAAGCGATGAGGTAATTTTGAACACCTCAGACACTCAGGTTTCCTCACGACGACCGGTAAATGAAATTTAATTGAACCACTTCTAATAAGCACCAGACACCGGCGTGCGTGCAACGACTAATGAATGCGGATGAAGCGGAACAGCTCTGTCAGGATCGTAGCAAGTCGAAGACCTGGGTATGGGTATCAGTCTTGCGTACGCCTCGTGGATGCCGGCGTCAGTATATTATGTTCCATTAAGCAAAGGTGTAGATAAGTATTACCTACTAGCTTTAAAATTTCCTAATCTTTTTTCTTGGATCTTGATATCAACCCTTGTATGTCTCTTACTGCATCGCAGGAAGGTTATTAGGTCATACTCCACCACGTGATTGATTCCAATCATTCGCTTCGACTAGGCCACGAGCGCTTCACTGGGCCACGAGCGCTTCAGTGTCTTGAAATAAATAATGATTATGAATAATAAATTCTGAACTCTATCTAATGTGCCTACTCACTCGCCATTCACACTGTTACCTCTTTAATTAGTTTCTATTTATTTTTGCAGTGGTTGCCCACCAGGACGCGACGTACTTGAACACGGAGCCCATCCCGCCGATCGGCTTCTGGATCGCCCTGGAGGATGCGACGGTGCAGAACGGGTGCCTCTGGATGGCGCGGGGCTCCCACAAGTCGGGGGTCCACCGGCGACTCGTGCGAGACCCCAAAGATAGCAACGCTACCGTCTACGACTGCGCAGCTCCATTTTATCCGGAGTCGAGTTTCACTGCTGTGCCGGTTAGCAAAGGTTGGCGGACCATTTACCATTGTTTTGACTGTTCGATCGATCGATATCAAACCTTGTGTGTCACCACTGCTAGGGCCCGGGTCTCTTCCCTGCATCGCGGGAAGGTGTAGGCGATAATCCACCACGGGGGCCAAGTCCGGGTTGGCGGACATGGCTTAACGATTGCCATTCACATGACAGCCGGCACCAACAGCTAACGTGCCTTGCGAAGCACGGAAGCCCTCGGAAAAATTACTACCACTACCGTGACTACCACTAGTAGTAGTTCCAGACATCTTTGCTTCTAAAATAACTTTATAATATTATAGCAGCCTTTTTAGCTTTAGTAGCCCTGCTCAAGTTTCGTTTCATATAGATACGACCAATCCCATTCTTGAAGATAGGACTTAGGTAGCAGTATTGGCACAGTTTTCTTTGCCTCGAAAATAAACAAAAATGTGTTTAGACTGGGGCGGGTTTCATAACAGTGTTAATCAATAAAAGACACCCGATATCACCTTTCTCATGGGTAGGTGGCTACATAAGATAGGAAGAAGGAACTTTACTCAGCCAAGTGAACTGAGTGAGGGACTACTCCTGCCTCGGGCTACGACCACGATCACGAGTGCGACAAGGCGATAAAGCCTTCCACCACTCTTCTATCTTACTCACCACTGAGTACTAAGGCCCTACTATCAAGGCAGCGGCCCCGCTGTAGAACCCTTATAAAAATGTAGATGTGCAGCTTAGTAGAGGGCTGACTTTGCATTCCCTTTGCGACCGCGACCTATTTCTGAAGCAAGCAAGCACTAAGGGTGTTACGACTGATAATATAATAATTGGACCGTGTTATGAAGAAAGATTCCAACCCAAACCTAAGTAATTTTCGAGAAAACACTTTTAAAACTGTTTAGAATAAAAGTTTGATTTTGGAACGCAGACAGAGTTGACAGTTGTCCGATGAGTCTGTGCACACTTTGTCTTCTTGTTTTTTTGGTTGTAAAGCGTGTGGAGCGTTTGTTGGCCCAAATTGGTGTGGCAATTAGATTGCCGGGCTTGTATCTTCGTGTGAAGTGTGAGATACGTTCCGGGACGGATCCCGTGTTAATACTTTTGGTTTTGGGCGACGGATCGCCCAAAATAGTGGACAAATATATTGTGGTGAAACGCGGTCGTGAAAGTGCACTGCAGGTACGTAGCTTTCTGGGGAAAGAGCTCTTGGGGGTAGACGGGGAGGTCTAGGGATCCCCAAACCTCAGTGCGGGCGGCGCCGGCTGCCGGGTCGAGAGGCGTCGACGCGGACAGAGTGAGTTGTTTATTTTATTAGTTTTAAGTATTACTTTTTAATTGGGTCCTTTACCCAATAAAAACGTTGTTTTTTCCATGCTTTTCTTCAGACGTATGATTACAAATATAAAAGTTCGGAACAACAACCTGGGACAGAACGATACCTGCTTACACAAAAAAAAAATGACCTTTTATCACCAAAAAACGTTTTTATTACTGTTAAGTTACTGATTGTGGGTTGGAATATTTCAGCGTATGTAACACAATTTGTCTCGCTTTATTATATTACTTACTTATGTATATTTATCACGCAGGCACTTGCGTCCTGATCCACGGAAACGTGGTGCACAAGAGCGCGCACAATCGCTCTTCTGCCAGCCGCCACGCTTACACTTTCCACGTCATCGAGCGCCACAACAACCGGTACTCGCCCGAAAACTGGCTGCAGGAAGGCAAGAATGCACGCTTCTGCAATATCTACGAGACTCCGCAGATAGTCTAAGAATATAGTCTAGGAGGAGGTGGCACACGGAGTTTTGTGATGTTATTCGCCGTTTGATTCGACCCCCGCCATCCTTATACGCCGTTTTCACCACTTCTTTCTAACGAGATATTTTTAAAGTATGATTCATATTTAGAAATAAGTTTATAACTTGCTAGCTCTACAGTGCGCTCCACAGGTTCCAAGTAATCGAGGGCGTCCGACTATCGCAGCAGGCGGACATTGATGCGACTTTTCTGCAATATTGATTACTCGATAAATTGAACAGCAAACCGTCATGAGTAGCTATTGTAAAAAGAGCAAACAACCCATCACTCCAGATACTCTGCGGGATGCCAAATGCCAATGATATAGATTACCAGTCCTGGCCAATAATTAAATGATCAACAAAATAAATATTTGGCCAGCAACAATCACATTAATCAGCAGAATTAATAAAGAAGCAGTGGTCTTGAAATACCACGTCACCAAGTCAATTCGAAATAAAAATTTTTTTTCAGCAAAATAAGGATAGTTATAGTTCAGCAAGATATAGTTAGCAAAGAAATCAATCATGATTAGGTACCATTAATTAATTGTGATACAATTTCGTAGCTGATAATTTCGGAATTTCTGCTGATCTTTACGAGTATAGGCACGGACCTAAACGGCTTTTTATTTAATTTCATACCTACTGTTGTTTATGATCTTCTTTGCTGGAAGAAAAGAAATGTAGCTTACTTAAACAAAACCTACGTTTTTTACTCGTTTAATTTAAACTTCCAACTGGGTGGACTTCCTACTTTGTCAACTTTGAAGAGTCAAGATAAGTAGGTATATATGATAAACGAGCTTTGATTATAATTTTGTCTATATTATCATTTTAGAAAAATAATAGAAGTAATAACTATGAGAGAATAATCATAATTTAGTAGGTAAAGGACGATTTTTCTATGTTACGTAACCTACTACGAATTATTTCCTTTTATGCTGTTACAGATGACGCTAATTTTATTTTCAATGTGAATTGTGGTGCTTCTCGCAGCATTGTTATTGCAGCGAACGTTTGTTACCTTGCAGCTATAGTTGTTTGTGAGTGATGTGACTTCTAATCATGAGTAGGCTGCGTCTAGTTAGATGTAAAGTATATAGGTGCTTTCGCTACATCAATATGACGAGATATTACTTATTTGTTCAGGATGGGCCGCACCATTTTATGCTACACTATTCAAATGGTGAGCCAGGTACCGAAGCAAGGGTTTGATACTATTTTGCCCATTGTCACACTTTCTTACCATTATTCTTTTACAAAATTTGAAAAAGCACTAGTTTTCTTGATGACTCGCGAGGCTCATACATAGTTATAGGATCAGTAAAAGGGTCTAATCGCGATTATTTATTAGGTAAAACAACTACCTTTGTCACACAATAAATAGTCGGGATAAGAGTCGTTTAATGTGTTATTATGTAATCACATTGCCCACTATTACATATCTTGAGATCGCAATATACCGCATAATACCGCCGCCAGTCGGAAGGTCAAACAAGTGATCACATAAGTGTGCACACTGTGTGGCACGGACATTTGTTACTATTGTCACATAAAATGGCCGTGCCACATATGTGCACACTTATGTGGTCACTTGTTTGAATTTCTGTCTGGCGCCGGCATAAAGCCTAGCCCGTGATAAGCGAGTAAACGAACAAGGTCAACCTTTACAAACTGCTCAATGGAGAGGTCGTAGGGTCGGATCGCGTGGGCATTTACCAATGATTTTCTTTTCAAAGTGGTGTACATTTATACTATTTTTATTTTTAATGCACTAACCCGTGCTAAGGACAAATTTAAAAACCTATTTAAAGGCTAAAAATTTCACCCATGCCGGGATCCGAACCCGCAACCTCTGGCTACCCGTGCCAGCGCTCTACCAATTGAGCACCAATTGCTACCAATTGGTGTACATTTGTCAAGTTATAGTAGCGTACCACGCGCTAACTGTGAAGGAAAATATCGTGAGGAAACCCTTGTATCTGAAGTGTTAACATACCACAGCGCTTGCGAAGTACGAACTGCGGGCCAACTATGAGGCTAATGCTGAAATCCATAAACGGTAAGCGCCAACTAATCTTAATGCTAATCCTATCCTCTGATTACCACCGCACAGACTTAAGTAGGTACATCTAGTGTGGTAACCTACGTAAAACATGCTTGTAATATTTTTCTTTTAAATAAACATTTTGTATTTGTATCTTAGGTCTAACTAACTAACGGTGTTCTTTCAAAAATGGGCAAAGTGCTATATATCACTGAAGCAAGAAATTTAATAGTGCGATCATGTTTGACGATTATTTAAACGTGGTCATTGTTCTACCGATTGCATTGAAATTAATTATTAAAATTAACGAAGTGGAGCAGATAAATACATTTCGTTTCATTCAGCTTTTGAATTGGTGTAATCAATTTATTTAAAGCTATAATTTTTTTTTTAATTACTTACAATAATAATATTGACTTACGACAAGCAGTTATTGCTATCCGTACTATAACTATTTCTATGAATTTACATACCGACATACTAATTCTGTATGAATTAAATATAATATAAGTAGGTAAGTACCTAATTGAAACCTTAGTAATAAGTACAAATGACATTAGCGTAAGAACAGTGTTAGTTGTACTAAATATTAGAGTACCTACCTAGAATTTGTTAAAAAAAGGTGTGATAAGTATACCTAGGTATCTAGATCTTTACGTGTGTAGATTAATTAAAGTCTGCTTTGTCTTTCTCTATGTAATACATTTATTTTTCTCAATTCATATACAACTTGTACAGTAAAAGAAGGTACCTACCTACGTAGCTGGTACAGCACGTCGATACAACTATCGTAACTATCTATGTAAAGGTTGATGTGCTGTTGACTATATATTATCTACGTGGTACTTGCTGCGAGCGTGATATAATATGCCGTTTTGTATTTGCAGCGGTTGTGATATCTTATGTAAAATACATATTACAAACAATACACATTGGTTTTATTATTTAGTTGCTCTAAGATTAACTTTAGGAGTGCTGCTACGAAACTCCTCTGCTGTCTGTATGTACCCGCACCTTCTCCACGTCACCTGTTGGTGGCTAAAATAAAATACTATTTAGTATTAAGCCCACTAATTTTACAATCTTTACAGGTACAATAAATAATTTAATAATAATATTCGTCTGATTTAAACTACTACGAAACGAAAACTCAACTCGATGCAAAATCGATTGACTCGTATATTAAGAAGTAGACTCTGCTACGCAATGTACCTATGTACCTCGAATCTTTATAATAAACTACGAATAATATTTTTATGAAACTCGAACCTGAACTTATTCAGGATGAACCGTAGAAAGGTTTTATTAACAACTAGCTGAACCAGCGAACTTCGTACCGCCTAACAGTAGGTTTTTTTTCCCCCTCCGTATTAACCGTCCTTGTACATACTTGAAGGAATATTCTAAAAAAAGAATTAGCGAAATCGGTGCAGCTGCTCTCGAGATTTGCGCTTACCAACACATTCAGCAATTCATTTTTATATTATTAAATAGATGTGTCTTCATAGAGTTATCTATGTATTTAAGTTTTATATTTCAGTTTTAATTATAATATTTAAGTTTAACCCTGTACTTATGTTTTTTAGAAATTCCTTACATGCATCTTGATACTTACCGTTAACATGCGAAATCGACAGCTATATTTAGAACCTACGGTCTAGCCCCTAGGATCAACAGTCTAGAACTTTAATCGATTTCCGCTAAAAACGGCCGTTTTTGACGGAAATTTATTAAAATCCTTGGTTGTTGCTTGAAAAAGGAAACTATACTGAACATTTTTTTACATTTCATCAGCTTTATAAAATTATAACGAAGTTTACAGTGGAAATTAATTATGTTGGTACCTGGATAAAGTTATTTTCTTTGTAACACTTCCTTTTTTCCTCCGCAGTAACAGCCAGGTACACATTATACAAACAACATGTTCAATGCAGGACTTTAAGGATTTCGAATAATAATTTAACTTTGAGTGCACATAATATTAAACTATATTAAGTATAAACTATGTTGTTGACCACACATCGATGCTCCATACTCAGAGACTTAAATTCTATGAACAAAACTGTGTTATTTTAATCAATAGGTATCGAAGTAAAACCAGTAGATGAGCTATTTGGAGGCCAAGCAAGTCACTGGGATGAATGAAATAAATTCAATGAAAGCAAACTTTATAACTCTTTGCTTTGGTTTTCGCGCCATTTCTTTGGGTAAGTTGGCTACATTTTTTACTATAGAGCATAGTTTTTTTTTTCTCTGTACACCATAGAGTCTGACATTCTCTACTATAGAGTAGAACTACTTCCTCTACGTTCTCTACACTATTATACGCGAACCGGCACGAGTCACGACCGCCTAAATCCGACAAGGTAGACAGTGTAATCGATTGCGCTCACACATAGAAGATTGCTCGCTCGACACAACGCGTGTCGGCGACGCCACTAAAACTTATGTTATAGACGTGGATATTTTGCTGGAGTGCCTTTCAAACCGGAAAACGAAAATAAGACGGCAAAGAGGAAGAGTGTCTTAACAGCTTGAGTTGGGTAGGTGCACTGCACACGATAGAGTTGACTGAAGTAGACACAGCGAATCAAGTAACCATCGGTTTTGTCATATTTATGAATATCACAGTTTACAAACTGCCAAAATTTTTAGTTGAGAATGATATACAACTACAAGTCGCTCAGACTAATTAAAACTTTCTGCTAAGCCGTTTACATCACTTCTCAAATTAGACAGCCATTTGGATTGAATTTTGTATGAAGAATTGTTAAAAGTGGGAGCCTGGGTAGTATGACGACGCGAGTCGCGCCTTTAAACGTCAAAAGTCACGACTTTCCAGTACATCTATCTATCCAGCCCATGAATGAAGCCCACTGCTGAGTATAGCCCTCTTCCATTTCCTTCAAATTTAAATATTTTCAATTGTGTACTGGAGTACACAATTGAAAATATTTAAATTTTTAGCATAGGTACGTATTTTTTAGCATAGGTACGTATTGTCTTAAAGGAAACTAGATACGAAATGAAACGGCCAATATTTTTTTTACTTTCGGAATTTCGATGATTTTCATTCATAATTTCCTGTTATGAATGAAAATCATCGAAATTCTAGAGCTAGAGAGTATAATAACCACCTTAAGAAACAATAGTGCACCAGGATCGGATGGTATTACTAACAACATTATTAAACAAACGAAAATACATATTATTGAACCGCTTGTTCACATATACAATTTAAGTATAAGCACTGGACGTTTCCCTGATTCCTGGAAAGTTGCATCAGTAACACCGATTCACAAGGACGGTGCAAAAGATATACCCGGCAATTACAGGCCAATTTCGCTACTTAGTGTACTATCAAAAATACTCGAAAAACTAGTGAACAAGCGGCTTGTTGGCTTCCTAGAAAAAAATAATCTCTTATCTGACAGACAATTCGGGTTCAGACAAAATAAATCGACTGAGGGCGCCGTTACTCTCTTAACAGATCTAGTCTCAGGTTATCTTGACAGCGGCCTTTGTTGCATTGGAGTCTTCCTGGACCTGGCAAAGGCTTTTGACACGGTGTCAACTCAGATATTACTCAGAAAACTCGAACTTTTGGGAGTGAGAGGGACCGCCCTAGCCTGGTTTACAGACTATCTACTAGAACGTAGTCAAAAAGTTAAAGTTGGAGAAGAAATAAGTGATCCAGAGCTGATTAGATACGGCGTACCTCAGGAAGTATACTCGGCCCTACGCTTTTCATAATTTACCTAAATGACATACACGAACACGAACATAACCTGGTAAAGTCAGAAATTATTTGCTATGCAGACGATACGGTAGTCCTGTTTCACAATAAATCGTGGCAAAGTGTTCTACACGATGCGGAGACAGGACTGACAGCGGTCTCGAAATGGCTCCGGAATAATCTTCTTACCTTAAACTATAAAAAAACCAAGCTATTGTGTTTTCACAAGACCGCTGCGTCAAAACCTCCCTTAAACAAGAACTTAAAAATTCACAACCAAACTTGTCAAGGTCAAAAGGGATGCAACTGCGAAATTATCATGCGGGCCGACTCTGTTAAATATCTCGGAATAATAGTCGATGAGAAACTTAACTTCAAAGAGCACATATTAAGCTTATGTAAAAGAATCAGAAGAACAATCGCTATTATGAAAAAGCTACGTAATTCCGCTAGTAAACTGTTACTTAGGCTTGTTTATCTGGCGTTGTGCCAATCAGTAATCAATTATTGCATTACAGTTTGGGGCAGCGCAGCTAAAACAACTTTGATCAATGCGGAGCGGGCGCAAAGATCACTCTTAAAGGTCATGCACAGGAGGCCTTGTAGGTATCCCACAAACGAACTCTACAGAGAGGCCCAGGTTCTCAGAGTGAGACAACTTTTTGTCCTGAGAATATGTTTAGAGACACACCAAAAAACACTTAACTCCCTATCTTATAAAGGAATGCTGCAAAATAGAGTCTTTAGATTAAAGGTTCCTATGGTGAAGACAACATTTGCTAGTCGATTTTCAGATCATATGCGTTTTCGAATATATAACACGATGGTGAACTTATGTGACATAAAAAGTAACACGGTTAGACAGGCAAGGATATCCATAACTAAATACCTAAGTCGTCTTGACTATAATCTTACAGAGAAATTAATAACATACTAATAATGTTGTTTCAGCACTAATGTAACTACTTATTTTTCTTTTGTACTTATGTTAATTTTATTTTTAGTTTTATTTAAAATTGCAAAATTCGCTATCTGCACTTTATGTCTCTCTCTGGTGCTTCAATATTGTTAAAGCTAAAATTTTATAACATTTAATTGGTTTTCGCTTTTATGTACAACTGGTTCCCTACGTTACAGGCCTAGCCTAGTGTGGGGACCCCTGGAACTTCTATTACTTAAGTCATAGCATGCACCTTAATTCTGATAACGTATACACCATAAATTCTTATGGTGTATACGTACGCAAAATTATTTGGATTTTATATTCTTGTTTTTTTTTTTTGTGCAATAAAACAAAACAATATATGAAGAAACGTTTAACACTAAGCGAGCTGAGCGAAGGTGGAGCGAAGTCTGAGATGAGAGCGGACTGAGCCCGCTGAGCCGAGTTAAGCGGAAATAAAGCAGTCGAAGAAATGTTACGCAAATAAAATGTTAATTACAAAAAATATTTCGGATTAAATTAAAAAATGTCTTTGTAAATCACAAATAAAATTACGTAAACAAAGTAAAAACCTTGCGAATCATAATTTCGAAACGGAAGGCCGTTCTGATTTATGTTTTTCAACAAGAGATAAATTGGAGATTGTTAATAATGTCTAGGGTTTTTTTATATAAGAATCGTAAGTAATACATTATTTTGTTTAGACGCATGTTTTAGACTTTATTGAAGTAAATAAATAGATATTGAAATAGATTAGATTAAACCTAATAGCCCGAAATCACACCTCGAATTAGACGCATAATTAAAGTATACTTGGAATACGAACACACGTCTTGATGTGCCTTTGTGGACCACAGATTAGAAGACAATATCTACTTGCAATAATTGCCTGTCGTTTCAATTTTGTTTTGTTTCTAAATTAGTAATTAGTGCATCGACTAGGCTGTGAGCAAGCTAAGAAAATATCCTTGGAGCAAGCGAATTGTTACCTAGGATTTGTCAGGATTAGCACAGTATTATCACCGTTTACTTCGAAATTCTTATGTGCAACAACAAAGTGATGACAGTACAGTCATCCCACTTTTGATATCCTCAAAATAATTTTCGATCAGCGAAGATGACGTCGATTCTAGACCAGCACGAGCAATCTCCGCAGGTTGCCCAGCGGCCGAAGTTTGAAGCCAACATGATGACTTCATCCGGCTACATAAATATGCAGTTGGAAGACAATACGCCCATGTTTTCCAAGCAAAAGATGAATTTCAACCCTTCTGACCTCATCACCCATGTAGCTGTGGCTAGTGACTACTTAGTACTGGCTATGGCTAACGGGAGGCTGTTCAGATTGGACTTGAAAAAGCCAGAACAACATGAAGAAATCCAATACACAAAGTACGTCCAGCCAAGTTCGAAGCTGTCAGGTGTATTCCTTGACCCACTTGGCTACCACCTGCTCCTGGCTTTCACCGCCAAAAGCAAGGAAGGTCACCCAGAACTCGTTTACCTACACCGAAAGAGCTCCAAACTAAAGTCTGTCAGCAAGTCCCGCAACTATGAAGTGACTGAGGTGGGATGGAACAATGAAAATGACTCTGAAAACTCTACTGGTCCAATACTTCTTGGGACTTCGCAAGGACACATTTTGGAGATGGATCTGGAGTCAGACAATGATAAAATGTTCTCAGGGAGTCAGCAGAGTTGGCGACAGATCTTCGACATAGGGAAGGGCGCGGAAACGCCAATAACTGGCATCCAGTTCCACCGTGTCAAGAACAAGAACAAATACTTCATATTCGTAACGACACCTCGCCGACTATACCAGTTCATAGGCCACGCGGTCTTGTCGGACGGGAAAGCCTCCCTCCAGTCAATATTTCACACGTACTTGACCATGCCAGAGACGGGGTTCCAGGAAATCCCCTCCAGTCTAAAGTACTCCAAGTTGCAGTTCTTCTACGACAAGCAGGATGTTCCGAAGACCTTCGCCTGGCTTACGGAGCCTGGCATCTTTTACGGACAGTTGGACCCAACATCGCAACAAAACTCTAACTCCCTCTTCACACAAGGGGACCTAATAAACTACCCATCTGAGAAAAATGAAACCAGCAAAGACAAGACGCCACTAAACTTCGTTCTGACGGAGTTCCACGCACTTCTCATGTTCCCAGACCGCATCAAAGTCGTGTGCCTTTTGAACCAAGAGCTAGTCTACGAAGACAGGTTCACCGAAGCTCATGGGAAGCTCAAAAACATCATCAGAGACCCGAAAAGAAGGACTATTTGGGCCGTGACAGATAGAGCTGTGTACAGATATAAAGTAGTTCGAGAGGAAAGAAATGTGTGGCGGATATATTCCGACAAACAGGAGTTTGAATTAGCTAAAGAATATTGCCAAAACAATCCGGCGTTTATAGACATGATCAATGTCAAGCAAGCAGAGATGTTGTTCGCGCAAAAACAGTACGCTAAAAGTGCTGAGATCTATGCAGAAACTCTGAGCAGTTTCGAAACTATATGCTTGAAGTTTATGGAAGTGGACGAGACGGACGCTCTAAAAGTCTACCTGTCAAAGCGATTGGAAGCCCTAAGCGAAGACGATATGACTCTAATTCCAATGATTGTCATATGGATGACGGAGTTGTACGTTTCTCAACTGAGCTACTTTAGGAGGACTGGCCAAGGTGACAGTCAGAAGTATCATCAGCTGCAGAGCGATTATGAAGTCTTTCTCCTACAACCTAAGGTCTCGAACTCCATGCAGCATGTCAAATCCGTCATCTACGATATCTTATCCTCGCACGGGGACAAACAAAACCTAATAAAACTAACCATTCTGAACGAAGATTACGAGAATGTTCTCGCCCAAAATATCTATAAAAAATCCTACCTAGAGGCTTTGAACGTCCTCACAAACTTGAAAAGGCCAGAGCTTTTTTACCAGTTTGTTCCAACATTGATGGAAGAGGCTCCGAAGCACACGGTTAACGCACTTATATCGCAAGGGACAAGACTCAGTCCTTCGAAATTGCTACCAGCATTTTTGTCCTGTGAAAATGACGAAGCTCACGTTACTGAGATAATGAGATACCTGGAGTTTATGCTCGAGAACTTCAATGTGCAAGACAAAGCGTTGCATAACTATCTTCTGACGTTGTACGCGGAGCATCACCCTGAAAGCTTGATGAGATACTTGGCGAGGCAAGGACAGGACATTGCGAGGGTCAACTATGATGTGCATTATGCTTTGAGGCTCTGCCGCGAACGCAACCTCACTGAAGCCTGCGTTCAGCTGTCGGCGCTACTAGGGCTTTGGCAGTCAGCCGTGCAGCTGGCGCTGGAGGTCAGTCTGCCGCTCGCCAAGAGCCTCGCCTCCCAGCCCGACGGCGATCCGGACCTGCGGAAGCAGCTTTGGCTCCAGATAGCCGAACATGTGATCAGCAAGAAACAAGACCTGACTGAGGCCATGAGCTTCCTCGAGGAGTGTCCGCTGCTGAAGATTGAAGATATTCTCCCCTTCTTCAGCGACGTCGTCGCCATCGACCACTTCCGGCAGCCCATCTGCCAGAGTCTACAGGAATACAACAACCAAATTGAAGAACTGAAAGCCGAAATGGAAGAGGCTACTAAATCTGCTGAATACGACAAGGCCAGCGCAGGAAACTAGCGGAGCTGCAGCGCCAACTAGCGCTCCCGTCCGAACCCGGAGCGGCCGCAGGCACCCTCCCGCCGCGCGAGGAGCTACGTCGCGCGCGCGACTCGCTTGTCGCGGGCGAGTGCGTCTACTGCGGCGAGCACATGATCCGCTGCATCGACCGGCCCTTCATACCAGATGAGGAATGGGACAGTGTCATGCGGGAGTGGGAGTGAAAGAATATATTAGTGTTAAAAAAACAGGACCAGTGCGAATCGAACTCTACTCTGGTGGAGTCCGTACATACAAATTTGTAATCTACAATATAAAAATGAATACCTGAATGTGTTGGTAAGCGCAAATCTCGAAAGCAGCTGAACCAATTTCGCTATTTCTTTTATAGAATATTCCTTGAAGTAAGAGGATGGTTTCTTACGGAAAGAAAAAAAAAATATTAAAGAATCGACTGTTAGACCTACGAACTTCGCTGGGTCAGATAGTTACCAATAGTTCTGGAATCCAGTCGCAGGTTTTTACTGAACTTCAAATCTGAGAATAGGTGGCAGGCTAATTAATATGGCATAGCAACCTTTGCAGAGTCAACTAGTATAAGTTGCTTATTACTGTGATATATGGTTTTTAATAATCCTTTTCTGTGTGTTATTATTGAATATTTCCTTTAGGCATAGTTATATATTTAAGCCATATATATATATATTAAATTATTATGTACATCACAGCACAGGTATTAAAAGAAAGTAAATAAAAAAGCAAATATTGAAGAGTCATTATTTTTATTGCGAAAATTGTGTTACCAATGCAATGATAAACAATAAATTAAATTAAATTCTATTTCGATGATTTTCTTCTATAAGGAAATTCTTCTATAAGGACGTAACCACCAAATGACGTCCTTACATATTATACGGCTTAATACACAGAACATTGGCTTAATAATACTAACACCCTTGCCGCATTTATAAAAACCATTGGAAAGGAAAAGTAATTTCTTCATGACATTTGAATGAAATTGAAAACGACATTTTGTCATATTATTTTTAATATAAGGCAACGGTACCTCCTCATTCCACCGTATGTGTGACGTCATCACACAATTTTAACCCTTAACTGTAGTTGTGGGTCCATTGGACCCAGGCAACATTTTCAACTAGGCGTAAAAAACGATAGGAGTGATGAAGGTCTCTCCGCGTCTCGGTACCTTCCATTAGTAAGCCGAGGCACATTATGTAGAACAGACATGCTGCGCTTGCTGCTGGAAAGGTAAGTACTGGCTTTCACCTGGGTCCATTGGACCCACCACTATAGCTAAGTTATTAATTTTCTACGTTTCCATCATGCAGCAGAGCCTCCAAAATGCACAAAAATTAACATCTTTAGCATATGAACTTTTTGAAAGGTTTATCAAAGTCACTGTGTGAAACTTACATGAAAGAAAGGTGTTATAATCAAAGATTACCTACATAACTAAGAATGAGTATTGCCTCGGTTTTGAAACTCCCTCCATCAGCACCAGAAACTGGGGAGACTGTACAATTGAACAGGAATAAGAGGAAAAGGTGTGGTTCATGCCCTCCTGCCATGAGAGCCAAAACAGTACATCTGTGTACCAAGGGTCAGAAGCCTATCTGCATGACTTGTGCAAAAACTCTGTGTAATTCTCGTCTTTAAATTATCGAAGTTGGAAGACTGTCTTTTTTATACGAGGTTATTTCGTTACTAGTTTACTATTTCGAGAAAGAACACATGATAAAGTTTTGTAAAGTGAAGAATTGAATTTTTTCATTGTTTTTACTATTTTTTATTAATACTTTTTGTAACTCTGTTTTTATGATTAATGAAAAAGAGACTGATTCTTCTAAGTGCCAATTACCTAAGAAAACTATGTATCTATTGATGTTTGTGTGAAACATTGTGCTAATTATAAACGTTAAAAGATATTATTAAAGAAAAAATACTTAATCAACTTTCCATTTTTTTTTTCACATAGGTACATTTGAAAATTGCTGGGTCCAATGGACCCACCACTATAGAACCGTGATACTTTTTCACCACTACAGCTAAGGGTTAAATTAAGCAATAATAAAAATTCTAAATATTTTTTTCGTAATCAAGATAGCAAAATTAAGAAAAGGTTTTTTTAGTTTTGCGCGTTGTATAATATGAAAAGTTGTCAATTATTGTCATATTCTGACATTTCATCGCCACAAAACGCGTGACTCGCGTCATCGTACTACGCTGTCGGCTTAAATCTTATGCGGCCAGTACACAATGGCCCATGATGGCCCACTGCTCGCCATTGCCATTGTGTACTCGGGGTAATGGTGTGCAGTGGTGCCTATCGTAGTGCGCAATCGGGCAGTTATCGGTTTTTTGGGCACACTTCAAAGTATCGTGGCGTAGCGTGGCCCATCCCTGTTTACACAGTGGCCCATCGTTCAGTAAATTGAGTCAATAGATAAATAGTAAATAAATAAATAGCTGCGGCCGCAACTACTTCCACGTCCAATGCAAGTGGTTTGCCAGACAGAAATGAGCCACGCGCCATTGTGTAAACAGCAAGTGGTGGGCCAGAATGGGCAAGTGTGTACTGCGGGCTTTAGAAAATAAAATAAAAATCGGTCTGTGAATGTGACACTTGCGTGACAACTAAAGTTATTCTGTGGCACCTTACCTCATCTGACACTTCGTCTCGGGCTGCCAGACTAGGATATTATTCGCGATTTTAGCAAAAAAGTAGCTAAGTTGTAAGGTTTAATAAAAATGGTAAATAAACTACCTAATAGACGAAAGGTGCATAAGTAATCAAACAAAAATAGGTCATAATATTTTTATTAATGAACCTTTATGCTAACTCTACTATTTATAATTATATTAGTATCAAACTTGCTGTGGTTTAATCAGTGAAATCACTTATTAAATCACACCAATTTTGACACTAATATATAAACTTCAACACGTTTTAAGAAACATATTTAGAGGCTAAAAATTCCACCCATGCCGGGACTCCAACCCGCGACCTCTGGCTAATCGTTCCACAACACGTTTTGATATTTAGATATAGTGAACACGAACAGTTTTTTTTACTAACACGAACAGTTTTTTTATTAAGTTTTTATTTTTTTTATTTCTTTTGTATAAGTTGGTAGTGTTTTTTCTACTTAAATTCTTGTCTATTTAATTAATTTTCTAGAATATTTCAATGACTAAAAAAGTAATTTAAATATTATTTTTAGTAATTTGTTTTCTTTGCTTTCTTTCCCCTTTCATAATTTTATGAATGTCGAAATGTTTTGCTACAGTTCTTTTGCAAAAGATTCGTACAAGGTGTCTCATGGTTTACTTCTATGGCCACCCTTGTAAGCGCCATCTATGAATTGCTTTGTGAATTTGTGATGAAAACGAGTCATTGGAAAAAAAAATAGGAAAAATTATATCTGGCAACACTGTTTCTCCGACTCTGTCTGATGTTTCTGTAGGTATTTAGTCTGTGGTGTAATTATACGAGTTTTTGGGTTGTGAACTTGATTTTTTGCCAGCTGGCTGGGCGGTTCCTGACGATTTGTATCAAATTGTTTATAATTTTACGGTTAATCAGTACAAGCCTGTGATAGGTGTTTATTCTGAATCTGCGTCGGGGCTTCATTAACTGAGTCATGTAAGTAGAAGCTACTGTTCAATAGTTGTTTGCTACGTGGAAAGTTGAATGCCCGTTCCTGTCAAGATAAATCAATAATAAATACTTGTGGTCTATTTATTTTAGATATTTTGTTTATAACATAAATGAGCTAGGCTAGTTTAGGCAAATATTTTAATAGTACTATGCAATACTTGCATATTGTATTTTTTGGCAGACCTATTGAACATCATCATACATTTACTTTTAAAAAAGGGTTTAAAGAAAAACTTGTTTATTCATAACTCAAACAAAAATGGATTTCAAGTTTTAAGATAGGTGCCTATATAAACAAAAATTCACAATACATTTCAAAGCAGAGCTATCAATGTGTTGTTTAGTTTTTCTTATGGAACTGGTGATGTGTTTCAACTATTGTTATATGATTAGTATACTGTTTAAGAATTTGGCTTTCCATCGTTTCTATTCTATTTGTAGGTAAGTCAAGCAAGTTTCTTTGACGAATAAATGAGAAACAAGCTAATTCAGCAAATGTCTAAGGCCGGTATTACAGAACGATGCTCAAGCAAAGATTGATCTCAGATCGCCCAATCATTACTTGAGCGCTGAATCGATGCTCAAGCACTCCCTTTATTTTCAAACAGTTCTTGAGTAGAGATCAGCCTTAAGTAGAGATTCAGTACTGCAATCAGATTGTCTATGATCAAAGTTTGTTTTCTATGACAAGAAAAATACAAGTGTTGATTTTTACTCCGTTTTACGCATGTTACAAAAACGTGACAATAAAACTTAGTAAATTATGTCAAATATATAGAGGAAACTAAAATAATGTTTATGTATTCGTAAATAAAATGTTCAAAATTTCTTTATTTAGTTATTAGTTTGAAATGAACCGTATATTTAAAGAAAGCAAAACGTTCACGCTTCTTGTTTATTTATTCGCTTTGAGTACAGAACGGAACGTAACAAATGTCGATAAAATAATTCTCTTGACATCTGTCTATTTAAGTTTATTAAATTACTAATATCTGTACATAGTCGGTGTGGTTTAATTTGAACATTAATCGCTGTTTTGAAACAAGATGTGAAAAAATGAGAACAAGGAACTTCACCATAGTGAAAAGAATCCTCCTTGTAGAACATAAAGAGTCAACTTCACTGCAGTGAAGAGGAACCTGCTTGTTGGTCATAAAACTTCAACTTCACCACAGCGGAGAGGAACCTGCTTGTTGAACATAAAACTTCAACTTCACCGCAGTAGAGAGGAACCTGCTCATTGAACATAAAACTTCAACTTCACTGCAGTGAAGAGGAACCTGCTCGTTGGACATAAAACTTCTACTTCACCGCAGCGGAGAGGAACCTGCTTGTTGAACATAAAACTTCAACTTCACTGCAGTGAAGAGGAACCTGCTTGTTGGACATAAAACTTCAACTTCACCGCAGTAGAGAGGAACCTGCTCATTGAACATAAAACTTCAACTTCACTGCAGTGAAGAGGAACCTGATTGTTGGACATAAAACTTCAACTTCACCGCAGCGGAGAGGAACCTGCTTGTTGAACATAAAGGACATAAAACTTCAACTTCACCGCAGCGGAGAGGAACTTGTTGAACATAAAGGAAACAAAACAGAGAAGGAGTTAAACACAAATGTACATCTGGATACAGGCTTCACCAGTTCTATAACTGCCTGCCTGAATTACAAATAATAATAATAATAATAAAACTTCAACTTCACCGCAGTAGAGAGGAACCTGCTCATTGAACATAAAACTTCAACTTCACTGCAGTGAAGAGGAATCTGCTCATTGAACATAAAACTTCAACTTCACCGCAGTGGAGAGGAACCTGCTTGTTGAACATAAATCTTCAACCTCACCGCAGTGGAGAGGAACCTGCTCGGTAAACATAAAACTTCAACCTCATCGCAGTGGAGAGGAACCTGCTCGTCGAACACAAAACTTCAACTTCACCACAGTGGAGAGGATCCTCCTCGAGGAAGATAAAAAGTCAACTTCAACACAGCGGATTTATAGAATATATGTCAATTATGTTACAAATTTATGAGCAATAAAAAAGCCGAGATTGTTTTACAGATTATTTTATTTATTCCTCTTTGTGAATGTCTTGTTGGCCTAGCCGCTAAGGCGCTTGGTTACCAAGACCGAGCTTGTGAGTTCGATTCCCACTGTGGGCCTATATATTTGTACAAGTGACCACAGTCTCGGTGCACTTTCATGTTTGTGACGTTCTTGCCTGATTATCAAAGTACAGGATATCCTAGTTTGGGACCAGGTGAAGTGATTGTGTTCGTCATCAACCCTTGTATGTCCCCACTGCTGGGGCACGGGTCTCTTCCTGCATCGCAAAAAGGTTAAGCCATACTCTACCACGGGGGCCAAGTCCGGGTTGGTGGAGGATTGTAAGACAGTAGCGGGTACACTAATCTAATAGGAAATAAGCAAATAACATAAACAGGGCTAAAATCTGTATAAGCCTTAATTATTTTTGGAAAATAATTTCTGAGTGCTTAGTGCGAGTTTTTTAACTACTCGATCGCGTTAACGTGAACTCATATTTCTATGGCATCGAGGAAGCGCCACCTAGCGACAATTATAGAAATTAAAAGTCTGAGTGCGAGTTGTAATGGTTTACGTTGAGAAGTGAACACCTTTACCAGCCAAAACACGAATAAACGCGAGTTCGAGTTGTACTGTGACAGCGTTTTGCCAGTTCGAACGGTTAACTTACTCATACTCACTACTCGACTCGCTCGATTAACGCGGTAGTAGTTTTTCGATTGGATCTGTCAAACTCGCACTAAGCACTCTGATATCAGTTTCATGAATGGCTGATAATTCACATTATAGAGTGGGTCGTTTTATCTTATCAGGTTTCTAGATACTAGATATCTTACAAAGTTAAAAAAACAAATAAAAGACTCATCCTCCAACAACAAAACCAGACTTTATCGATCGATATCAACCCTTGTGTGTCACCACTGTTGGAGCACACGTCTCTTCATGCATCACAGGAAGGTTAGGCCGTACTCCACCTCGGGGGCCAAGTCTGGGTTGGTGGAGGATTGTAAGACAGTGGGGTCTTACAATAGCTAACCATAGCTAGTCTTATAATCCTGGCCTGTCTTACAAGGTCCGGGTCTTACTGTCAGAAGTTATCAAGCTGCCCATATGGCCTCTGGCATGGCTTAACTGAAAAGTTTAGAAAAGTAAGACTCTTCTCAGTGGAGCATCTTCCATGTACTCCTGTCACGTGCTCACGTCGAGGTTTTTTAATAACTGGCCTGAAACATTACCTAGTTAAGTATACTTTCCATATACACAAAAAACCTTTTGAACTTGTACAAAAATCCAAGAATTCGATTGCAAGCAATTGGCCATTCCAATTGGAATGAAGGCGGATAGGCACCTACCCCAACGTCGCAGAAGAACAGCTCGCGAAGATATGTAACAGAAAAAGGAATAGGAAAAAGAAAAGAAGTAGGTAAACGAGAGTTTTATATCACGCGCGAGAGGGCGCGATCTGCGCCGGCTGGGAGCGAGCGAGCCAGCGTGAAAGTGGAGGTCGTTGTACTCGGCTCTGCTTCATACAGTCACATCGGTCACGCGTTGACTGAGCAGCCAGATATTGTATACAAAACAATTAAACTTTGCTCTGAAGTCACAGCTCCACCGTCGAACAGGTGAACCTGACAGTTCATCGTTAATCGAAAATTGTTTTGTTGCACGATAAATTATTTAACAGTCAAAATAGTATTATCGATGTAGATAGAAAAGTAAATTGAGAACTGCCAAAATATTTCGGCTACTCCTTCGTAACGTAATGTAACTTTTGTCTTTTCTTTTTTATTTTTACTTATTAAGTTAATTCACATCTAAAATAATTGCTTTCAGTGATTGGTGTGAATGTTAACAATGTACCTACACTAGGTGCACGTACTAAAATAATACCCTCATGTAATCGATTAAGAAATAATTCATTGAGAAATTAATTTAGAACTAACTTAATGATAACATCAATAAAATGATCCAGCGATTCAATGGCTGTGACTCGTGAAGGCTCAGTGAGTTACCCGGAACCCTCGGGTTTCGCGACTTTTTAGGAATCGCTTCCTTAGACCATGGCGATTAGCCAGCGTGCCATGATCTTGTTCCAAGTAGCTCTATCCGTCCACCAGAGCCAAAAGTCAATCCTTTTGGAGTACTCTGGCGTGTCACAGCTGTGAAATCCTAAGCAAAATGATCTCTAAAATACCCCCCGGTAAACGCGGTGAGCGGAACTCGTATTTTGCGAGCACGCATGAGTCACTAGCGCTGTCCATACCTCCGGCAAAAAAACACCTTTCATGAGTTGAAATGCTCTACCAGCGGCATTTGTAGGCTCTTTTTTTTCGGTAAATTTTGGCGACCATAATGCCTACAGCTAGCACTAAAGGTACAATACGCTAACGCTGTAAGTGGACCGGACTCTTGCTGTAATTCAGCTCGAGAAGCGAGATGCCCCTACCGGATAGTAGGATAAAACTGTTATCACATAACACCTCACACTATATTATAAAGGCGAAAGTTTGGGAGTGTATGTTTGTTACTTCTTCACGTCTAATTCTTCACGAATTTAATAAAATTTAGAACGGAATTAGCTGACACTTTGAATTAACACATAAGCTACGTTTTGCTGCGGGAAGATATCTTATTCCCATGGGAAAATCGATGAACCGCAGGTAACACCACGGGGTACAACTAGTTATACATAAAACTTGACCTTGTGCTCTAGCAGCCAAGCGTCAGCTTATTTTATTTGACATAATTGTTTGCACCCGACAGCGAAAACACAGGAGGATTCTAATGATATTGTGTAATACTAATTCATAGTCTTATCTACGTGAAATTGAACTGGGCGGAACAGCGCAGTGGCTCCGTGAACAAAATTGAATCAAATTAGGAGTAACGATGTTTGTGAGTGCTGGCTTAAAGCGGAAAGACTTACCGGCGGTATGTGGATTGAGAATTTCTCGACCTTTCCGTCACAAAGTTGTCTGGAAGAAATTATGAAAAATAATAAGAGCCTTATTTTGCTGACAGCCGTTTTTTACAGACAACCTTTTGATTATTTTTTCCATTGCTATTGGGTTTTTTTTGTGCGCAATAATATAATAAGAGTACCTACTCATCATCTTATGTAAAGACTCTCGGCCTTATTTATAAAAACACGATTCCACTATTTTATTTATTCTGTGGTTACGAATCTTCCTTGTAATATCTCCACCACAAACCACTTAAGCTATCGGTTTTGGAGTGTTTGAAATGGAAATGGAGTGCTGTGTGGTGTCGGCCTAGAGAATAGTACCAAACCAATTCTTCCGACGCGTGTCGTAAAAGGCGACTAAGGGACACAAACCGCGGGGGGTGGGCAGCAGCGCCCCCTGCAGTACAATTCCAGCGAACTGCGATCCCCAAGTTGGGGATTGAAATTTTTAGGCCTGGGGACCCCAACCCGCATGCCCAGCGTGGGGATTATGGGCATTACCCCCTATGATAGCACAACGTGGCGCTCTTTAGGGGAGGGCTATGTCCAGCAGTGAAATAGTATAGCCTGACGACGACGACGAAATGTGTTTTTATAACGACATAAGTATCATATAAAATATTGAACTAACTTAAAAAAAGTATAAAAATACAATACTATATTCTCCATGTGATAGTAGTAATAAAACTTGTGATTATGATTATTATTCTGTATTTACCTACTTTATTTCAGATCAATTATTTTTTGTTATTTCTCCTTAGAGTACAATGTTTTCTAGTCAGTTCTTCATTCTTTTGCAGCAGGTATGATTTGCGATGAATTTTAAAGCTTTTTTAATAAACTAGCTTTGCCCCGTGCTGTTACCCGCGGTTTATCGATTTTCCCATGGAAATAAGAAATTTTCCCACAGTATAACGTAGCCTATGTGTTAATCCAGGGTGTCAGCTAACTCCATACCAAATTTTATTAAAATCGCTCCAGCCGTGAAGGAACAAACATACACACTCACAAACTTTCGCATTTATAATATTAGTGTGATAGTGTGTACAGTGTGTATGTGTATTAGTGTGTATTAGTGTGTATTAGTAGTATTTTAGTGTGTTTGTGATAAAATATTTTGACTTTGATTTTATGGCCGTCTTCAAGTTAAATAAATCTTTAAAAATCTTAGATTGCTGATTTATGACTGAGAGTTAGTATTCGTTTAAACTACACGCTGTAAAAGGCCATATTGATCTATACTAAATGGACAATGTATTTAAGGTACTTAATTGTATAAGGATTAATGCTGTATTGCTATAAGCAATTTTTTCCGTAAAATGTAAAGGATAAAAAAAATGGTTATTATGGGTTATCCTTAAGTGATAGACATATACCATCACGGATTTTTTTGTTGTACAATAATGTAGTGCACTATTTTCATTTATCTCGTCGGGTTCAGTTAGCTTTGCGATGTCATGCTATGTTAAATACAAAGAATCCTTCCTTTTGAATCACTCTTATCTATTAAAAAACCGCTTCAAAATCCGTTGCGTAGTTTTAAAGGTTTAAACATACATAGGGGCAGACAGACAGCGATAGTAACTTTGTTTTTTACAATGTACTGAAGTATTGAAAATATATCGAATGCTCTACATCTACCTAATAGATTTGCAGCATCGACAACAATGGGTGGT
This sequence comes from Yponomeuta sedellus, assembly GCA_934045075.1. NCBI lineage: Eukaryota > Metazoa > Arthropoda > Insecta > Lepidoptera > Yponomeutidae > Yponomeuta > Yponomeuta sedellus. The sequence goes on from OW203721.1 coordinate 7,337,027, forward strand.
CAATATAATTCATTCTTAGGATCAGTTTACATTAATAAAGAATTCGCTCTTTAGTACTACATTTCGTCATAGTCTCCTATTATGGTATTCTCATGCCATTACGGTAATACGTTAGGTATTACGGTACTGCCTCTACGGAGGCGCTGAATGTAACACTTGAGAATGAGTGGTATAGCAATGGGAGCTGAACCTTGTGCAAAACGGGAACAGTTACTGTATATTCCAATACTATATTAGCTTGAACGAACTTGTCAAGTTTATAATATTTTTTACAAAATTATGTTCATGTAACATGGTCACTTAATTCAAACAAAGTATTTTATTCAAAATCACACAGAAACGGTGCCTTATTGAACGTTACAAAATAAACTAGGAGTCCATTTCAAAATCTAGATCATTTTGGACAAAAAAACTCCAACAAAATAATAAAATTTTAAAAGTCATTAATTAACAGAGTTTACATAATAATTACAAAAAACTAAAGTCAGGCATTGTACTGTTACAGACATCATTGTCATCTAAACTATCCTTAAAATTATAGTAGCTCTTTTGGCACAAAGTGTACTTTACACATTTTTTTGAACCGCGTTTCAGTCAAACTTAATAATGTCTTCGGGGATTTTATTATAGAAACGTATACAACGCCTCATGAAGGATTTATTAACCTTTGCCAGACTAAATATTGGGAACGAATATTTTTAATTAACGTAAAAGCTTCAAAAAGACAATCTTGTCTCATGCAGCTTTTTACTTCTTCTCAAGGGATCGTCCAATGAAAGAGTTTTACAACAGTCAATGCAGAAACCTCTTGTTTTCATCAAGCCCCACACAGCACATGTAACATAGGTGCGAGTATTGAACGATATAATGTATCGTGCTACTTCCTGTTTCTGTTGCGCATTCTATTACTGTATTTAATTGTTAGATGGCACACTGGCGGGGCTAACCACTGTTGCAACCAACATTCATTTAGTTTTTGTCTGGATGTAAACAACGTATATTTTTTTTATATGTACTATAGAGGTCAATGAACTGATATTAGTGACTGATCTTGCTTGAATTAATTATAAGGACCAGCTAACAACTTGATAAAATGTCATTGCTTCTCGCATTTTATCGAATAAAGTGAAATATATATAAATTGTTCATCAACATACATACATTCATACATAATCTCACGCCTGTATCCCAGCGGGGTAGGCAGAGACCAGGGACTGCCACTTGCCACGATCCTGACAGATCACCTTCGCTTCATCAACGTTCATAAGTCGTTGCATGCACGCACGCCGGTTCCGGGTACTTTTTATCTTCCCTTTTGCTAATACATGCCCTATTTGGTCGATGTATGCCCGCCTGGGACGTCCCTTACCAGGTCATTGAAAATTGTTCATCAAAAACTGTGTTTATGGCTACCCAGAAGTAGGTATCAAATATCTGTCAAGTTTTGTTGTTCAAACTTGCACACAAGCATAGAGATTAATCCTGATCCCCAATTTAAATTCACCGAGAACTTTTTTACTGTGCTGCTAAAGTATAGCACTAAAGGGAGTATCTTCGCATGTCAATACGATGACAATACTTAGTTAAATAGTGACACGGGGAGACATAGCAGCGAATAAGTAGAGCACGTGCCTCTAGTAACACAATGCTAACACGCGGTGACGCCTCAGAAATATCGATCTGGCTGGGTGTCGAATTAAGTAAATTAATCCTCGACACTATGACCCCGATTTGGGTAGTGCCGATGTTTAAACAGTTTTTCTTATTTGGAAAAATCAATAACAAGTTCAAAAAAACTTGAGATGTGCGAACAAAGCTCGTTCTTTTCGTGTTCCGTTAATCAACATAAGCCCTTTATTAAGGGATGAATAAGATTCTACCAATACTTACGTATTAAACGTGACATGCTGTTATACAGTTTAAGTATGTTACGAACTTTCTGTTGTAGAGTTTAAGTCGTCTATCGTCGAGTTAGCACCTATAACACAAGTATTTAGTTGTACTTAGTATAGGGCTAACAAGATCTGTGTTATATGTACTTAAGAGTTATATGTAGGGCTTGGACGCCGAATATTCGTTTGATTCGAATATTTTGACGGCCTCTGTGGCGCAGAGGTAGTGCATCTGCTTACCATGCGAGAGGTCCCGGGTCCGATCCCCGGCTGGGTACAGAAAAAAACCCAGGTCTTGAATGTTTACATGTGTGTGATGTCGCTGTTTCTGGTTCCCACGACACAGGGTATCTTAGTGTGGGGCCAGAAGCAGTGTATGTACCTGTATGTAAATGTTATGTTGTGTTATTCATCTGTTTCACTATTCGAATTTTTGGGACTTTAGTATTCGAATATGATATAAATGTTAAGTCTAAACCCGCTCGTTGTATTACCAGAGGATAGGGGTTTGAGGCTAAAAAATATCACGTCATTAAAAGACAAACCCTTAGTGACAAAACCCAGTACTTTACCTACGCCATATTTTAGTGAATGGACGAACCCTTAGCAAACGAAATATTTATTTGAGGGTCACCGTTTTGTTCCAGTTCTCTTATTTTTACTTTTAAATAAATCCTTAGATCTGCTGAAAGTTTGGAACTATGCGTCGGTTTTTCTTTTACAAATAAGCGACCAAACCCGGTACCTTACATACGCCATAGATTAGTGTAACTTGTAAAACGTACGTGGAACGACAGGGAACTTAAAACATAAAAGTTTAGAGCAATCGTTTAAAAAATCATTGGTGGTGCCATCGAGTAATATGTTTAACTAGTTTAATCGCCTATTTATTGAATAAATTTAATTGCCTTAATTCCAGACGTTTCGGCGGCACTTCAGTTGCAATAGTTGAAACAAAAACTATAGTATTATATACACCCAAAAGTTGCATAAAGCTAACAACTACACCACATTGAAACTCAAAACTATATGTTTTTTTGTTTCTTCCTTATTACAAAATAACACCATAACAATTTTATTGTTTGAGGCCGCCGCGCGACGCAATCAGAACTTTTGTGGCCCCAAAAAAGTTCTAAGTGAAGTATTTTTTACTCTAATCAAATCATTTTTAATTCAAACGTCTCTTTTCATTATGGATCTCTTTGCTGACATTACAAGGTGCTTGATGTCAGTGAAACTAAAACGAATATCACAGCTATTATAATAATATAAGCCTTTATATCTTGATTACAAAGTTTTGCTTATGTACTATTAAAATTATTTTTAAAGTGTCCGAGTTTCAGTGTCATGTGACATAAAATCACATGACACTGAAACTCGTCAAGTTGTCGCTCGACATAGGCCTGCAGCTCCTTCTTCTTCCACGTCACCTTATCCAATGCTGTTAAATCAGAATATCACAGCTATGGCGAATATTTTACTATTATTACTTCGTGTCAGTCTCACGCGCTTTGCATTTCACTGCGTTTGCACAGCGAATGGCGTAATTATGCTTTAAAAATAAAAAATAACCACGTGTTACCATTCGTCATCATTATTGGCTGCCTAAACATGCCCTACTGCAACGCACAAACCTTCTCTCAGAGATGGAAAGATTTATAAAAACACTACTAAAACGCTCTTAGAGGCATTTAAATTTATTTTATCTGTGATTACGTCTTTTCCATGTAAAATGTCCATCACAGGCTATTTTATTCGGCGCTTAGTGAGTGTTTTAGAGTATCGCATTTTTGGTTATTGTGTTGAATCGGGCGTTACTTTGCGGGAATCCATGATAGCATTAATATGTGAAAATTACTTTGCGAAATTAAAGTAATTTTCACATATTAATCCAATCCCATTTTTGTAAATAAGACCGTTAATGTATTAATCGTAGTTTCATTGCGCTTCAGTTAGTGCTTTTATTTTAGTAGTTAAGGATAATCGTCCCGTTTGCGGTTTTTCGTCGTTCTTTTACAATTATACGTTGCGATAAATAAATGTATTCTTCCTGTTTAATGCATTTTAATTTAATGGAAAAGCGTTCATACATCAAACTATTGGTGACAGGAGTCGGAACAAGTCATATTTTCTAATACTGATCAAAAGTCTTAATTTTCCTAGGCAAAGTGATTAACTGATTAAGGAAGAAAATAAAATGGCCCTATGTAATAAATTAACCATCCATGACGTTATGTTTACATTGTTATAAATACATTTCAGAAGAAATCCCTCTCTGAAGAAATCACCCACTCCCTGAGAGAAGGCCTGTGCGCTGTTGTAGGAGCAATAGTGGCTACACAATAAAAAAAAAATAAGTATTCGACAGCATTGTGATAATTTTGTTTATCATGGCAAAATTAAAAAAGCTGAAACACCTCTTGAGCTTCCAGCATAACAACTTTTATAATATTTATTTTTATTTCGGGCGGATTTACTATTCAATGTTGTGCCTTCTCGAGTGCCCTTTTCAGCCGTGGCGTTGCTATTGCAATTGCACGTTGCTCTACACGTGTATTTGCGTTGCAGTTTTGTGTATCTTTCATTCACACGAAAGCGAACATGTTATAAGCGTACAGTCGACAGCAAAAGACTTTACATACGTGCCCTATAATTTGCAACATTGCAACAAAGGTGTGAGGAAAGTAATCGCGATTATTCTTAATAGTATTAACAGACGATAGAACTTGGTACGCTCCGGACAGCGGATTCGGTACGCTCCATACCATATCCGTTTGTCGGGAAAATTGTCTGCCGAACATACCTAATTAGTACTGTTTCCTGTTCGCACGGTCCGATGCTTGGTAGGTACTCCCAATCCGCTGTCCGAAGCACTGTGGAAGCGAATCCGCTGTACCTAGTTCGATCGGTTGTTGATATTATGATGTTTAATTAAGTATGTATGATCATCGCGTTAGCGTCAGATTGTCCCGTCACAAGGCGTATTTATCGTTGAAATTGTGACGACTAATTGCTGTCTACTAAAAGGAATCAAATAGGAGCAATAGGGGCTTCCTCTTAGTAGACATTTGTTTCTCTATCATATTTTAGAAGAAACAGAACTTTTAGCTATTTACATTTATGTAGGTACATTATTTTCGCGGAATCACGGAGTTCTTCATTGGCCAGCCATTGGTTCCTTTAAATTTTTAAGATTCATCGAGTAATTTTTTCCAAAAAAAATCTGTGGAATATGGAATCTGTATGAAAAATCAGTACGCGATTTAAAATCCGTGAGAACAAAAGTCGCGGCGATATTATTTGCAATGCGTGCTAAGCCTGAATTCAATTCATTGACCTGAAAATTCGCACCCGCAGCTAAAGCATATAAAATATTCTACTAAACAAATCTTCTTTGTAAAATCCCCACAACAGACTATTTTAATGAGCATTTTTGTCGTGTTTCGAAGAAATGTGTTTTTATAATTAAGTCCGCTAATCTATGGGCTATTCTAGATCGATCTTGTAAAGGCAAGCGATAAACATCACTACAATAAATTTTATATTCATCTTAAGACCGTTGTGCCGTGATTACAGTAATGAGTTCAAATCAGCATGAATCCATAGAAAAACTGGTTACGTCATGTTTTAGAGAAGAACTACACTCAACAGCAAGTTGATCCTTACATTCGTGCGTTCTGCTGCGTTACTTTAGTTTGTTTTATTTTATTTATTAGCGACACAAAATAGCAAGACAACCATACAAACACTTAATAATGATTTGTCTATTGACTTGCTAAAACATGTGTCGACAGCGACTTTGCATCAATAATGTAAATGTGGACCTTTTGTGGTCTGTACCCCTTGTATTACCTACTTATACTTTCCGTGTTTGTTAATGCATATTACTGTTTACTTTTCAGTTAATGTTGGCACCAGCGACGGCTGCTACATGCTCGTTTAAACTACCAAAAGGTATGTTTATCATTATACCAGTTGTATGTTTATCATTAATGTGGTCCTGCAGACAAATGTTGAAATTATAAATCTCCGTCGAAGTGGAATTTTTAAGAAGATTGCATATTATGTGTCACAGTCAGTCTTTCTTACATTCTGGTATTCAACTGGTAAGGGGCTCTAGTCTATGGAGTAACACTAGCACCACAGATTAAAAAGAATCAGATGTAATGTGCAATTGGTGTCCTACAATCTCGCAATTACGTTAATAGTGATTTTTTGGACCCGTTCTGAATGGTTCACCTAGGGCACAAAACCTAGGAATTGAATTTTTGGCAGAAATGTATGCAGAAATTCCCAGGTTCCTGAATCTAGACCCTCCTATGTCACTGTTAACTTTAAAACCCTATTTATAGGCTAAAAATTCCACCCATGCCGGGATTCAAACCGGCGACCTCTGGCTGTCCGTGTCAGAGGTCGCGGGTTCGATTCCCGGCATGTGTGGAATTTTTAGCCTCTAAATAGGTTTTTAAAATTGTCCTTAGCACGGGTTAGTGCATTAAAAAGAATATAATCACTATATAATCACTGTTAGCTTGTTAAAGAGATTGTAGACACGTTTTGCAAATATGATCTGCAAAAGAAGATATGATTTATTTTCTTTGGTCCTCTTGGTATCCCACAAGATCCCCTGAACAGCTGTGAGTTGCTTATTTGTCTGCACTTTGACCGACTTAATAGGTTAACATATGAAATATTAGAAACGGTGTATTATTCGTTACTTTTACTTTTACATTATTTTCGTGGTCTGGTTGTTGTTTTTTCAAAACCATTGCTCCAGAAATTATTATTTCTTTATTATATTTTTAGATGAGCGTACAGTCAATTCTGATCAACTTTTACAATATTTTTCTAAAGCTTGAACTCGGTGCACACTCAATTTAAAGGTTGACGTGCTGTCAGCTGTCAATCATTATTTGTATGTATGGCATACTGCCACTCCGATTTTTCAGTTGTTTCAGAAAAAAAGTTATCCAAAGTGGCAGTAAAATAAACCCCTTTCCGTTTCGGCGTCAGTCTCGGCTTGTATTACCTAAGTACATTTTCATTATTAATTTACGCTTTCTGCACAGGCTACTTAAAACGCAGACTCGGTTAAGTTTCATATGACTTAAGCATACTTAAGTAAACATTTTAGATTCTAATTTCTACACAGTATTATTGTATAATTACAAGCTGTTTTAAAGTCTTCAAGTAAAATAAGATTTGCTTGGCTTAGAGTTGGATATTTTTTATTTGCATTCGATACATTATCTGATACCTAATAAGGGTCTTTGCACACGAGATTTTTTAAACGCGCTGACGATGCGCGTAGAACGCAATCAGAACGCTCTGCAAACACAATTCCACCGGCATGTTGCACACGATCATTGCGTTTGTAATCTCCTAATACGCGTTGATAACACGCAGAGGACACGCTCATCGAAAACATGCGTCGTCGGAGCATAAAAAAGGGTAATGTGCCCTTAGTCCATTTTAATTCGCGACAGGCTTTTGAAGCGGTGCCAGGATACCCGCGCCGAAGCTAATTATCGTACCCTCAGTGAGATTAGCCTATACTACTGTAAGTAGTATAGGCTAATACGGAGATTAGCCTATACTACTGTAAGTAGTATAGGCTAATCTCACTGAGGTGAGGATCTCTATTTATGCAAAGTTATTTTTGAAAAGCAAAATTCCTGCAACACCCCAATTCATCATCACCACTGAGCCGTATCTTCGGCTCTCCTCTTCCAGCCCAATTTGATATATATTTATAGATACAGAACACTTATTGCACAACCACAAAAAGATAAAAACCACACCAGACGATATAAAAAGTACCCAAAACCGGCGAGCGTGCATGCAACGACTAATGATTTTTATGAAGCGAAATTGATCTGACAACGGACGGACCCTGTCTCTGCGTACCCCTTCGGGATACAGCCGTGAGTTGATGTTGCGTGCAGAAACAGAGAATTACAAAATATGATTAGAGTTGAGAGTTTACAACAAATTTTACTGTAGGAGTTTTTTCTCAGTTCTCTTTCAAGTATCAGGGTTTACATAATTGTATTAAATTTGCGCCTTATACGCTCCATTAATATTGCAGCTTTTAAATCATAAATGAAATAAAGAAATTGAAAGAAAATTTTATTAAACCAAACTGGTTTAATAAAGTTTTCAAAATTACAAACACTGATCGGCATTGTGCAGGGACTTGGAGTTTCAGAAAAAAACCTGCTTTATATACAGATACTATCTGATATAATATTCAAAAGAAAATTCAACAAACCCTACCCACAACAGAAGTTCGAGATCAAAACCCTCTGTATATAGAAAACAAACAATTGTGTCACAAAAACTAATGGAGTCACCTGCGTACAAGGCGGGAACCTTTGCCAAACCCCGTCTGTAGCCCGAAATATTCGACTGCTTCTATACGTTTTTATTGGATACTTTAAAGAGGATAATAATTCAGCATATATTGATATTGATTGGATTCCACTGTTTGATATATCAGACGTAGACTCCGCAGCTAATTACTTCCTAGATATCCACAAAAACTCTGTACAGCAACACACAGAACACAAAAGGGTCAGTAGAATCAAATATACAATACAACCATGGATCACACCAGGAGTGACTAGATGCATTCGGCATTGAGATAACCTCCACTCAAAGGTTAGACAGTTCCCTAAGAATCAGGTTTTGAGGCTATCGTTCTTTCGTTATAGAAATTTTTAGAATGAATTTCTCAAAAAACTGAAACAGGCTTATGAAAGTAGTGAAATTAGAGCTAACACGAATAACCCGAAAGGGTTATGGAAGACAATAAAAAGAAAAGAATATGTAACTTACAGAACAAAAACGCACCTGCTCTAGATCTGATTTCAACTGACAAGAATCCAATAGAGTCATTGAATGAGTGTAACTCATACTTCTCTGCAGTAGGTCAAAAACTCGCCGACCAAATCATGCATCAAACTAATAACACAGAGGAATCACTGGCGCGGGATACGAGATTTACAAATATTGTCTCGAATTCTCTATTTTTACAGCCAACGGACATAAAAGAATAAGATAGTATAATTAGGCAACTTATAATTATCTGATTGTGCCCCGGGACTTGATGGAATAAGTAATCAAATAATTAAATACATTGGAAATCTAATAATCCATCCCCTGGTTCACATTTTTAATTTAAGTTTAAGTACTGGAAAGTTTCCGGACTGTTGGAAAGTTGCCTTTGTCTCCCTTATCCTTAAAGCAGGCCCCAAAAATATCCCTGGTAATTATAGGCTTGTCTCACTGCTAAGTGGGCGATCAAAACTTTTAGAGAAACTCATAAATAAACGCTTAATTAACTTCCTGGAAAACCACAATCTCTTATCAAAATGACAGTTAAGTTTTAGACCGAAAAGGTCGACGGAAGACGCAGTTAAATTAATTACTAATCTTATTTCTAATTACCTCGACAATGTACTCAGATGTGTAGGAGTTTTCATGGACCTAGAAAAGGATTTTGATATCGTATCGATCCCAATTCTGTTAAGAAAGATGGAATTATTGGGTATTAGGGGAGTACCTTTGTCATGGTTCAAAAGCTATCTCTCTGAAAGGAAACAACTAGTCAAGGTCGGCGCCTATAAAAGTGATCACAAGGCAATCCGTTTCGGCGTACCACAAGGCAGTATTTTAGGCGTGTCTCTCTTTATTATATATTTGAATGACATCCACGAAGTGAAGTCTAATGACGCTGAAGTAATTTGTTATGCCGATATTGACATTGAAAGTGGCATACCTCTTTCAATGTCATAGACATTGAAAGAGCCCAACGCTCAGTGTTAAAAGTACTCGTAATGCTAAAAAAAACCCTTCAGGTTTCCCACTAATGCACTCTATGACGAGGCAAAAATCCTATCAGTCCGTAAACTATTCATACTAAAAATCTCCCTTGCCGCTCATAAAGCCACACTAAACTCCATCGAGTACCAGCGACTGCTGAGTAGACGCGTTTTCAGGATTCCGACCCCCACTATAAAAAGTACTTTTGTCCGTAGATTCAACCCCTTTTTAAGTTCCCACATTCATAATCATATAGTTGCTTTATGCGACATTAAATTAAACTCTGTAGTAGAAGCAAAAGTCACAATAACAAAATTACTTTTAAGTCTGGATTACACAAGCACAGAAAATTTATTGTACCTATAAGGAAAATATATTATGATATGATACTGTTTTGTTAAGTTTGATTTACTTTCTATATAACTGTTGTATGGAAAGTAAACTAAACCATAAAATTATTCTATAAGTTTATTTTTAGCATGTTATTGTTACTAAACAAATTTTATACTGTTTACTATGAAGTAATTATGATGTTAAAATTTTAACTGGTTCCTCGCGAAACAGGCTAAGCCTAGTGCGAGGTATGTGAACAAAAGTCAGGTGTCCTCACGAAGTTTTCCTTAACAATTTGCAAGTAACAAAGTATAGTAATAAATAAATATTCATGAACATATTACACAGATCTCGTTAGTCCTATACTAAGTACAACTGAATGACTTGTGTTATAGGCAAGAAAAAACATGCTTGGTTATAGGTGCTAACTCGATGATAGATTTAATACAATAAATAGATAAATAACATCCAAGATCCGAGACAAACTAGAAAAGTTCGTTTGCTAGTTTGATCCGGCCGGGGATCGAACCCGAGACCTTCGGTTTTACAGCAGCGTGCCAAACCGCTGCGCCACCGAGGCCGCCGAAGTAATTGGTGCATGCCGGGATTTGAACTCACGAACTCTTGAGTGAGACGCCGGCCATCACCGATTTTTCCTTAATTTTATTCACTCTAATTAATTCTAAAAACCTATTTAAAGGCTAAAAATCTGGCACGGATCGCGGAGAGGTCGCGGGTTCGAATCCTGGCATGGGTGGAATTTTTAGCCTCTAAATAGGTTTTTAAAATTGTCCTTAGCACGGGTTAGTGCATTAAAAAGAATATAATCTAATTAATTCGTATATAAAATTTGTTTCAAAACAAAAATTAAAAAGAGACTGTCAAAAAAACTTGGCTGCTACTCGTACTTAAAATCAATAAATATGTATAGACAGGAATAACCAAAATCGTAAGTTCGCTTACTCTGGATTTGGCAGGCGCAACGGCGACGGCGATATGTGAATAGAGGCGGAGTGCAATCAGGGTAAGAGTAATTGGAAATGTTGATTAAACGCTAGCGCATTGAAAGCGTTCCAGGGCCTTATTAAAAAGCACCAATCGACTACGTCTAGGACGCTGTTGAAATCAAATGTTGGTACTTCGAACGTACTTAGACAGCCCCAAGTTAACTTTACTAGCCGCGTCGTAGAATATAAAACGCGTTGCCAAGAGGGTTTTAACCTATTAGTGACGTTAGATTGGGCTGTATTGCCTATGCTCTTTGATTTACAGAAATGTAGGGACATACAGGTAGTTAGAAAATATTTTATCGATATTTCTAGATTTACTGAGTTTTTTAGAACCAAGCCGGACTTGACACCCGTGGTGGAAAATAGCCTAACCTTACTGCGATGCAGGAAGAGACTCGTGCCTCAGCAGTGAGAACATTTTTGTGAACAGTGACAACAGTCTTGATATAAATCAATAATTTTTAGCTTCATTATTTTAAAAAGTGTACAATGTTTCTCTCCGCATTTTAATGCGTACAATGTAAGTAATCCGAACCCGTAAGTCGTTTTAAGTTAATCCAACATAAGGCCAGACTGATCCACTTTAGCTTCTATATTTAGTGAACCGTAAGTCGATCATAAATGTTATCTGTTTTGAATTGGAAATGCATCCGTTCTTAACCACCAGAGAGCTCTGAAGCGATATCGAATGATTATTTAAAAACCGCCACGTGGGATACGGACTCCCGCACGACTAGTTCCGTATAATTCCTAATATTATTATAATCCCTATACACAACATTTTCAATAAAGTATTAAATACGTGATTTAATTCTTAAATGTCACTTCACACGCCTATTCTACCTTCCAATTATCAACAAGGCTAATGCCAGAGACAGACAAGTAATGTAGCCATCTTTGTTTTTGGCGTCGACATTTCTGAACCCTAAAAATGCACGATTAAACTGTGTTATTGAGTCATCTTTATGCCTGGTCAGTAAGTACGATACATATCTAGTCAACCCGCTTTGCTTTCAGTTCGTAGAATTTACAAGAGACAAGCCACTGGGGATTTATCGAGCTGGTTTTATAGTAGCTCTTATGTTGGGTCGTATACGGTCTAAATCTTGTTTAACCTCATGGTGTCACTGATTGCGGTTGAAGTCAATGATGATTGTTATTCTAACTACAATAATGGTGCTATGGGTACAATAATAATCATAAGTTTTCTGGTTCGAAGTTCCGGATGGTATCGGTACAGCGTTCCAGGCGTAGGAGGCTAATTACAACATTTAAGGAACGCAAGACATTTGGGAGAAATCTAGTCTTCCTTTATAAGTCCACTATAGTCTGACAACTATCAGTTGAATCTATGATAACGTCAACGAATAACAGAAGTTGGTGCATTGAAGAGTGAAGACAAGAAAAGGTTCCAAAGCACCAATTGGTAACCGATGTTATTTTTTTTTACGTGTCATGCGGAAAAAGTCGCAAGAAAACGCTATGCACAATATCATTGCAATATTAGGTTGGCTGCGAACTTATTCGGTAGCGAATTGTCTGCTATGTTGTTTTGCTTTGTTTGATTATTATATACGTGATGGTTAAATTTTACTGTTTTGCTTAGAATAGATTAGAACGGTTTTTGATGTTGCGAATACAGAATTTTGTATTTTCTAAACAACTAAAATGTATTAGGAGCAAAACGTTTTAACGAATGTCTGTACTGAATACAGTGTCCATTGTATTTTGTTATTTTTCTATGGTTTTCCTAAAACTCGGTAAATAAATTATATCACCCGCTGCAGATTACCATGTCTTTGATGAAATAATTTAAGTTAACACAAAGTTAGCTAGAACCTGTCTTTAAAGTACAACCTTGAGTCTATTTGTGATTAGTATCCGACCAATGATTCATCAAGCTGCAGGTGCTTTTGTTGAATGGACCTGCAACCTTCAGACTGGCACGCGTGTATTTAAAATCCATTATTAATGTGACGGTATCGAGTAACACGCTTTGTGACCGCGTCTGTCTCCATGCAGAGACGTATTTATGCCAAGAGCCCCTGGGCATAAATTGAATCCCTATATTTTGTCTTATACTATTGCTGGATTACGTTGAATTCGTGAGCGAATCTTAAGGTTCTATCTTACTATTAGGTGATGAAGGTAGCACTAGATTAAAATAGTGATGAGTTAAATCCTTTTTTTATACCAACATCTATATTTATTACAAAGGCAAAAAATATATTGAATCGATTGTCTTATAGTCGGGATTGGCTAACCAAGCTAAGTTGTGCTTGTTTTCGCATATCGGACGATAGACTCTTAAAATAATGTTTGAAATAAAAGAAAATAATATTCAATGCCACGATACTTTAACCGCATCGATACGTACTATATGATTATACAGGGCGTCCCAAAGTTATGGGCCATGAAGGGTAAGTACCTTAAATATCGTAGATAGGGTATTTTGCTGAAACAAGACTTTATGTTATTTTTAAAAGTTAGTAATTCTGCATTCAAAGATTTTCTAAAAATTACTTGCCTTGTCTAGGAATCGAACCGACTTAAATTTAAAAAAAAAAACACCCCCACTTTTATGATGCCAATCGAAATGGCCAAGAAATAATAACTCTTCTTAAGTAACATAGTATTTTAAAAGAAAGGAACAGCGTGAAATCAATCATTTTTATCAAATTAAAGACATACATGAAACTGCCGTAGTCAATTAAGTTGAAAATGAAAATTAACAGGCAGCGGACTCATTAAAAGACTTGCGATTTACGTAAGACAAGAGGGATCACATTTTGAGCATTTAATTAATTAATTTACAAAAAATACACACTTATGTAATTGACTACGGCAGTTTCATGTATGTTTTTAATTTTATTAAAATTTCACGCTGTTCTTTTCTTTAAAAATACTATATTACTTAAGAAGAGATATTAGTTTTTAGCCATTATTTCGATTGGCATCATAAAAGTAGGGTGTTTTTTTGTTTTTTTTAATTTAAGTCGGTTCGATTCCCAGACAAGGCAAGTAATTTTTAGAAAATCTTTGAATGCAGAATTACTAACTTTCAAAAATAACATAAAGTCTTTTTCAGCAAAATCTAAAATATCTACGATATTTAAGGTACTTTCCCTTCATGGCCCATAACTTTGGGACGCCCTGTATATGCTTTAAACAATAGTTGAAAATAGCTATTATCTGCAAAAACGTTACACCCTTTTAATTAATTCATATAATTGTTTATTAGACGAAAATAACTTACCTCGAAAAGTTCTCTGTTTGACACTTTTCACTTTTTCTGACTGGGCAGTACGACGACACTAGTCGCGCGTTTTAAATGTCAAAAATCGCGACCTTCCAGTACATTAATTGTCAATTTCTGAACAAAACTCTTGACCTGTGCTGTTATGCCTTTATACATCGCTCTATGGTCAAAAGTGTAGCTCTTCAATAGTTATAACATGAGCTTGATTATGGGCATTACACCCCAATGATGGCACAACCTTGCGCTATGGCTCTCATTAGGGGAGGGCTATGTCTAGCAGTGGACTTATATAGCCTGAAGAAGAGCTTGACATTATTAAAACTGTTTTTACAAGGATTTATGCTCGTTTATTACATTTTTACAATTTTCCGACGTTTCGGCACTTTTTCAGGTGCCGTGGTCCCGGATGACTGAGGTGGTAGGCGTCTTTTAGAATGCAATAACGGTTAGTTTACTACCCTCGGCAAAAATTACAAAAGTTAACTATGAAGTTACGTTCCAAAATAGGCAAACCAATTATTTTTATATAAAGTCAACAATATCGATTATTAGTAATTGAAGTTAAAATTAAATTTATAAACTAATTATTTTACATGAACTTAAAAATACTGATTATTAATTAAATTTTTTTTTAACTCTACAGTCACACTTCTAGCTAGGGGGTCTCATGCACTTAAGCACTGGTTCCCATGCTACCGGTATGTTCCAACCACGATCTCTATTAAAATTTGGATGCCGGCGGATCTCTATTGCCTCGCGTATCTAGGGATGAAACAGTCTTCTCAGGCTAGAACTTTAACTTTATCGAAATGTATAAAGTGTTTGGTACCGCTAAGTGTATGCTCGCTGACTGCAGATCTACCAGAGCGCTTATGTTTCACGTCCGCGATATGTTCCTTCACCCGCTCAGCTATGGTACGCTTGGTTTGACCAATGTACGAGGAACCACATTCACAGTCAAGGTTGTATACTCCGGCCTCTTGTAAGGGAATCCTGTGCTTGATACTTCGCATGAATTGGTGTATCTTTCTTGGCGGCTGGTAGATGGTTCTGACCTTAGAAAATACTATAGCTTGACATTTATCAGATATCACTACTTTCGTCCAAACTCTTACGAAAGATAAAATAAAACATATTATGTATCAACGTTTGGCATAGCGTAGCGGAAACAGCCATACGCGCTGAGGCAAAACAATTAAACAATAACCCTAACAAAACAGTAAAATTATATAAATTCATGTCAGAGGTACACTAGCCAATGGCCAGGGGCCCCCTAAGCTTGGGGGGCTCCGGGGCAATGCCCACCAATCTACGCCGCTGATTTCAATCCGATAAATGAAAAACATAATACTTGTCCCCGTGATAAATGAATAACCCCTTCCTTCTCGTAGTTCCACGGACTCTGAGCTCATAAACTTTTAGTCCACTTGTGAGCAGAACCCCCCAAAATTTAACAGTGTCCTATACTTTGGTTCCCCCAGTGTTGCCGCTGGGGATGTTTGCGCGCCTCATTGTCAACATCAATATTTATAACGGCGCCGACACTCTGCCTAAGAGCCTCACTTACTATGGTACACAAAAGTTGAGATGCAGAGATCGCGTTCGCTTTGTTCTGAACAGTGAAGACATATTCTTGAACCCAACATCGGTGGAGCCCAAAAGTGTGTACCTCCTGTGTATGTGTCCGAATCTAAGTTCCCTCGTAACTCCTTTACCAATGGTCAGCTTGGGACTGTTAATTTCTCAATCGATTCGCCGTGGAATCAGCATAAATGCTTAGTAATCAAAATCAAAAAGATTTTATTCAAAATAGCACAGGAACTGCGGCTTAATAAACGTTACAAGTTAAATTAGGTGTCTATCTCACATTCTAGTTAATTTTGAAGAAAAAATGGACAATCAATAGTTGGTTTTTTTATTACACTTTTTTAACTAATGAGTCTGGAGGTAGCACTAAAGAGTAAAGTTATTATGTACAAATGTCTCACCGATTTTAAAAATTATTTTTATTAATTCTTTTATACTTATAAAAGAATTAATAAAAATAATTTTTAAAATATATTTTTTTAAAAAACTTCTTTTTACGGTTGGTGATTTTCTAGAGTCCCGTCTTCGAAGGGTGCCAATGAAACTCTATTTCTATGCTTTGCCTACTCTTGCTGTTCGTTGGTCTTGCCTTTAATGGGCTTTATTTCTTGAACCTTAAGGTAGCCATTTGAAGGAAAGGAAAGGAAGGACGGAGGTACTGACTTATGTTAGTCCCAAAGTGGGACCCCAACTATGGCAACTACACAAAGTCTCTGCACCATTACAGTCCACATAATATTTACTTCGTTTTACCATAAAATTACCATTGCGGAAAATAGCGCTGAAAAATTAATTGCATGAAGGATCAAATTAGGTCAGAGTCGCTTTTGGTGTACAGCTACTTCTTGCCTTGCAAATTCAGCTGACTCGCTTGATTGCAGAGAGCGGAACTTTACGAGCGGAATTGCATCCCTAGTAGCGCTACATTTACCACCACAGTGTCTTTTGTATAGATTTGTGTAAGTACATCAAGAGGCCGGCAGACAACCGTGATGTTGAATAATGCGCCTGGTTGCGTTGCAAGTGCACTTTTGGGGGTTACTCTTGATATAACCGACGAGTATTTGAATGTTGACTACGTCATACTAAGCTGGCCTGCAAAACTCACACTTTGAAAATTGCAATAACTTTTTAAGTGCACGAGATAAGAGTTTCGAATTAAAAAGAACTCGAAAAAGAGTTTAATTTTGTGTATTAAAACTCCATAGGAGATAACCTTAAAAACTGTAATACTTAGTTTTGCAGGTGTATATTTGTACTTAGTATGGAGAGTTTTTGAGGTCGCCAAGGAAAGTCAAATCTCTCTCCTTATAGGGTTATTTAAAAAAAGCGCAATAAATTAAACACGTTAGAAAGAAAGTTTTGTTATTCAGTCTTTTTTCTAATATTTTTATATTTAAATTTCTCACTCACTTTTATCGGTATACTTTCCTTTTTTATGTATTATAATGGCTCCCTGTCATCTATCTAAGGGATTACATAAGTTTTGCAATTATACTTTTGAATACTTTCTTAGTTCTACAAAGACATTATTTGAAAACTAATTGTAAATAACATTTAGCAATTCGAGATACGAAACTTGCAGTAATATTTCTTATCCTAGGTCTCCTTTCGGAAAGATGCATCGATTTGTCTTCACTTCCCCGAACAAAACGGAAAATAGGACGTACTCATTCAGAAATCTCGACTCTTGTCTATTTTTGTCAAGGCCAACCAAGTCAAATTTCCTCCTAACTAATAAGGGTAGCATCGGTGCACGAATACTTTTACTACATACTTTTGAGTTTGAGTTATTTTAACACATCAATTTAAGTCCTCCAAGAAAGAAGAAAAATTGCCTAAAGTTATGTGAGAATAAAACTCTAATAATTATTTGCCTTTGCTGTCGTATTCAGACTGCCGATTAACCTTTACATTTGGTTTGTGATTGAATGGTGGAGTCAGATAGCTGCAAGTAGCAGCCATGGTCTAGGCTTACCCGTCAAGGATACAGGCGTGTGTTTATGTAATGTTATGATTTCGTCAGAATGTCTGCATTTTAGGATCGAAAACTCAATAATTATCTGTCTAACTTTTTTTACCGGTTTGAGACCGCTAGAAAAATAGTAAAATATCACATTCATCTACAAAAGTCCTCCGAAAACCAACAATTCCAAATCAAGAGTGCTTATTTAAAGGTTCGCCGGAATCTTGTTGCTTCCCTTTTTAGTAAACTTTCAATTTATACACTCATTAAATTTATCTCTATTAAGACTGACAGCAAAATAAATATAGAGCTTTCAAATAAATCAACAGAGTTTCTTAGTCACGAGATGACACAAATATGATTTGGTATTTTAATTCTTTGAACGACAGTAATCTAAACTCTTGATAGATTCGGTTTCCGACTACATTCTCTTAAAATTGTGACAGCTGAAAAGTAACCGAAAATAAGGGTTGCAAGTTTTTTTTTTAAATATTTTTGTCAACGGTGCGTTAACATCCAACTGAGGGAGCACAACGAGCGTCACGATAAAAGTTTTATCTCATCATCGGCTAGCGCTATCCTGCTTTGTTTCACCGCGTAAAGCTACCCGATAGTGGGATATTTTTTTTATCTTGACCTTGTGCTCCCCTAGCAGGGATTCTGATGACCGGTGAATCAGAATATCCATCAGTACATTGATGCGTATTATCCGAACCTCATTTGGATTCTCTGTTGACGTTCTCTTTATAAACTACACGTTGTATAATTATGTACCAATCTCATGTCACCTTCGCTATGACAAAATTTGATGTGAGATACGTAGAGGCGATTACCGTTACTAGTTGGAACCTAACTCAGCGTGGTCGACGGATTCACTTCCAGAGCTGCGTCAGTCTACACCCCGCGCCGCGAGGGTTGCACGGTCGCCATCCCACGCCCTTCTTTTTCCTGTAACGAGTTAATTCTTAGACTTCTTACCACAGCACACTTTTAAATGTGATTGTGACAGATGGGTAAGAATATTTTCGCATGTGTATATATATATGGGCTATATATTTTCAAGTACAATCTCGCCTAATAATCTGAAAGCTTCTAGATATGTTTGGATAAGTAATTGTTGCTCAATCATCCATAAACGATTGACAACTTTGGATAAAAAATTGTACACATATTGTGTCATTCCATTAAGTGTAGTAGGAGTAACGTCTTGACGTACTAATCATCAAACTTTGTAGAAGGCTATATTTTTATTTTATTAATTTCATGGGACTTCGATCGAAATCGTGACTATGCTATGCTTTGTTCTGTGTCTTTTGAATATTTCTCTTTTATTTTAATAATTCATCACAGCGGTTAATGTCTACAATATTATACCAAACTTTGTGTATACACATAAAGGTTATTATAATATTAAGGCGGTTCTTTTCTGAAAACTTTTTTCATAAATTTGTCCTGTATAAAGAGAGTAATGAATTCAGGGCTGGCCCGCCGCGCCCTATGGTCTAGTCTGGAAACTTAGGCCGGTATTACAGAACGATGCTCAAGCACAGATTGATCTCAGATCACTCAATCATTACTTGAGCGCTAAATCGATGCTCAAGCACTCCCTTTATTTTCAAACAGTTCTTGAGTAGAGATCAGCCAATCACTGTTTAAGTAGAGATTCAGAACTGCAATCAGATTGTCTATGATCAAAGTTTGTTTTCTATGACAAGAAAAATACAAGCGTAGATTTTTATTCCGTTTTACGCATGTTACAAAAACGTGACGATGAAACTTAGTAAATTATGTCAAATGTACAGAGGAAACTAAAATAATGTTTATGTATTCGTAAATAAAATGTTCAAAGTTTCTT
Organism: Yponomeuta sedellus; assembly: GCA_934045075.1. Taxonomy (NCBI): domain Eukaryota; kingdom Metazoa; phylum Arthropoda; class Insecta; order Lepidoptera; family Yponomeutidae; genus Yponomeuta; species Yponomeuta sedellus. The sequence continues at coordinate 7,356,753 of OW203721.1, forward strand.
TATTTAGTTATTAGTTTGTAATGAACCGTATATTTAAAGGAAGCAAAACGTTCACGCTTCTTGTTTATTTATTCGCTTTGAGTACAGAACGGAACGTAACAAATGTCGATAAAAAAATTCTCTTGACGTCTGTCTATTTATTTAAGTTTACTAAATTACTAATATCTGTACATAGTCGGTGTGGTTTAATTTGAACATTAATCGCTGTTTTGAAACGAGATGTGAAAAAATGAGAACAAGGAACTTCACCATAGTGGAAAGAATCCTCCTTGTGGAACATAAAAAGTCAACTTCACTGCAGTGGAGAGGGTCCTCCTCGTAGAAGACAAAAACTCAACTTCATCGCGGTGGAGAGGAACCTGCTCATGGAACATAAAACTTCAACTTCACCGCAGTGCAGAGGAACCTGCTCGTTGGACATAACACTTCAACTTCACCGCAGCGGAGAGGAACCTGCTTGTTGAACATAAAACTTCAACTTCGTTGCAGTAGAGAGGAACCTGCTCATTGAACATAAAACTTCAACTTCACCGCAGCGGAGAGGAACCTGCTCAGTGAACATAAAACTTCTACTTCACCGCAGTGGAGAGAAACCTGCTCGTTGAACATAACACTTCAACTTCACCACAGTGAAGAAAAACCTGCTTGTTGAACATAAAACTTCAACTTCCCCGCAGTGGAGAGGAACCTGCTTGTTGAACATAAAACTCCAACTTCAGCACAGTCAAGAAAAACCTGCTTGTTGAACATAAAACTTCAACTTCCCCGCAGTGGAGAGGAACCTGCTTGTTGAACATAAAACTTCAACTTCACTGCAGTGGAGAGGAACCTGCTCATTGAACTTAAAACTTCAACTTCACCACAGTGAAGAGAAACCTGCTCGTTGAAAATAAAACTTCAACTTCACCGCAGTGGAGAGGAACTTTGCTTGTTGTACATAAAACTTCAACTTCACCGCAGTGGAGAGGATCCTCCTGGAGGAAGATAAAAAGTCATCTTCAACACAGTGGATTTATAGGATATGTTTCAATTATTTCCAATTTTATGAGCAATAAAAAAGCTGAGATTGTTTTACTGATTATTTTTGGTTATTCCTTTTGTGACTGTCATGTTGGCCTAGCCGCTAAGGCGCTTGGTTACCAAGACCGAGCTTGTGGGTTCGATTCCCACTGTGGGCCTATATTTGTACAAGGGGCCACAGTCTCTGTGTACTTTCATGTTTGTGATGTCCTTGCCTGGTTATCATAGTAGGTAGTGTTGCGTGAAATTTTTTCAATGAAATCACCCCAATATTAATGTAATTGTTTTTGCACATAAACACTTATTAGAATCCATGCAGTAGGGGTCTTGAGCGTCCCTTAAATGCCTAAGCGGCTGCTGCTATCATTAATTATTTCTTCATAGTAATCAAGGTATACGAATACGAATTTTGCAATAAACATTCCAAATTGAAATTATAATAACTGGCCGATCGACTCTCAAGCGTGGTTCCGACCATACTTGAGTAAATACAGATTTGATCTTTACTTAAGTAGAGATTGCTACCCAAGTATCGTTCTCGAATTAGCTATTACTCAGTTGAGTCGCGCTTGATGAATCTCGACTCAAGTAACGTTCTAAAATTAAATCCATACTCAAAACTAGTCTTAAGTAGAGATCGGCGCTTGAGTACGCTTCTGTAATACTGGCCTTAGTCTACGTTCGGACAAAACCAATACGGAAAGCATAGTTTTTCAATCGCTATGTAATAGATACATACGAAAGGATGTTTAAACATATACAGCAAAGTAACCACAAAATTATCTAAAGTGAGGCTTTGCTTACCCTTATGGCCGGTTTTTTAATAGAAAATTTCACGAAGTAAATACTTAAGTAACGTTCTGTCACGCTCATTGCTGAGGAATTCTAAGAGAACACTACAGTTAAGTATTTACTTAGCGAAATTCTCAATTCAGAAACAGGCCCTTAGCCACTGTTTATCATTTGTCATTTCCGTAAGTAAAGAAGTCCTCAACACTTCAAAACATATATTAATAAACAAAACGCTGCAACGCACGAGGATCTTGTTACGGAAAATGACAACAAATACAATTTATCTATTTATCACACAATAGGCTACAAAGACAACGTTTATAACGTAGATAGAGTTGTTACTCCCTCTACGGTTTATAAGCTTATTCGATGAAACGTCAAATAAACAATTTATTGAAGTGTGTATGAAACAAAGATACTTTTGCTTATGTCAGTAAAATTGTGTGACGTTATAAGAATATATTCAGTATCCTAAACTAACCGCGAGCAAATCGTCGAAGACTAAATCTTTCTACGTTCGTTCTGTTTGTTAAATACTATTCGTGATCCATAATTTAGCTTCCAATCCACCGGTGCTACATAGCGGCATCCGCTGCACGCTACATAATGCAAAGATGGACGGGCTTCACACAACCGGTGCGTTCCTATTGTCCTCAGATGGCGAAATATATAACAGTGCTACTTTAGTGAACGACCCCCAACTTTCTTGTTACTATGCAAGCTTGATTTCAGGACGTCTCGTATGTATTGGCTATTAAGGCGAACCACTACCTTTCTTGACAACGATATAATCCTTCCTCTATTCGTTGATAAAAATAATCAGAAAATAGCGGGAGTTGCAAACCATGAATACGTATCGATAAAAGCTTTTAGTTAGTGGCACGTATTACATTAACTCAAACGTTGTCGCCTGCATTGCACGAAAACTTTTGCTTAATAGAAATTAATAAATATGCGTACCTCTTTTGCTACAACTAATTAAGAAACTTAAAATATGAATTCGACTGCAGTGATTTTTAATTTAGGGACGGTCCTAAGCACGAAATGTAAAGTTTTAATGTAAGATTTGTCATCAATGCGGTTTTTAGTTGAGTTTCCCCGTCTCTTTGCATGATTCGATTATTCCACTTATGGCAAAAGTAAGTAAAGCGGTTAAATCTGTTATTAGAATAGCGTAGTGAGTTCTAGAGGCTAGTAGAGCGGAGGGGAGGGCACCGTAGCCACGCGCCTCGCGGCCTTCATGCTTAGTGGGCGGATGACCGCCGCGGAGCGTGCTGCAGCGACTTTCACCTAATTACAAACATATGTGGTTTCGTCAAAACAAACGCCTGCTCGATTTAGCGTCTCGAAAAACTTTTCAAATATACTAGTAGCATAGACTTATTGTGGCAAACTCAATTTCGTTTGCCTAGAAAAAACAAACATCTTTTTTGTGGTGTTTAAACGTATATCTCTTTGTGTTGTACTTGTCATCACTATTGAATGTGTTTTATTTTTTTCGCTATCAAGTGCATGTGTTACCCGATCCGATACCATCAATCGTCATATCAGCCGGTGGTCATGTGGTTTTAATTCGAATGCCCGTGTCTCATTTCCCTGGACATTAAAAAGTTGTGGCGTCTCAATAACTTAATTAGAATCGAACTCGTGTACAGCTAGGCATGTTGTTGTAAATGTGGTAAAAATTGGAGTTGTTTCGTTTAAAGAAACGTTGTACGACGTCAGTGGGGATAGTGGCGCGAGGAGTGGAGCGGAGCGGAGACGCGGAGCGGAGCCCAGGCGAGCACATGAGTAGAGAGACACCATGAAGGTGGAGAAAGAAGCGCCCAGCACGCCCGCCAGCGACGCCCCCGCCACCCCTAGTAATACCGAATCGCCTAACTCCTCCCTGGACGGTTTGTTGCATTAACAGAGCTCATCGTACTAACGCGTGCACTGTCAATACCAACCTCATCTCAAACTCATCACACTAACATATTAATTTATACGTGGTTGTTTTCGGGTTCGGCATAACAAACTGCGCGACATGCATCGAGTTTCTTCTGCGATTCATTTACTAAATCCATTAATAGCTTTTGTCTTCTTTTTTGTGATAATTTTTTAATCAAAAACCCTGTTGTAAGCAGTATGACACAAAATGGAAACCAAAAATGGAGTGTGCAATAAAATCAGTTTCTAATAACGTTCCAAATCTGGCAGACGCTCGTTTTAAGTTCCAAGAATAGAAACAGTAATGTATACTAAATACTTATCTATCACATTACCTGCAACAGCACTTGGCACTTGGGCTTCCACTGTTAAATTTTAGGGCACTGCTTTGTCCACGTCGTATCTTAAAATTCCAGAACTGATAGAAGTGTCTCTCGGACCAAATCACTGTAAACTAGACATTATCGTAGAATAAGGCATTCCTATCATCGACAATCTAAATATGACATCGCAAAACGATGCAAATTAAATGACATGGTTTCCTAGAATACGTGGCCGTGTGACTCAGAAAACCGTGTTTTGTTTACGCAACGTGCCATTATTTTGTGATGTCATTAATTTCCATTATACTTAGTTTTCTAAACAAGAATTGCAGGCAAGGCTGCGATGCCGGCCAAGACAGCACAGCCAACTGACAAACGAAGCAAGTCCAACTCGAAAGTAAAGCGATAGAGCAATACAGAACATATGCATACAGTGAACGAAATTCGTCGAAACATATTGGCTACCTATTCGTGCCGACGTAACACGCACTGCACCCGATTTTCACTAAATTAGCGCTAATTTTGTCGCTTCACTTTGCGTGTCTGGACTGCGTTTCTTTGCCGCATCTTCCAATGCACCGGTGTAGGGTCCGGGCAATTAAGCTCCTACCAGTGACCAAAACTGTGCAGATTGCCGGCGACAGATCGAGCAGATCTCGGAGGCTATAACGACGCCGGAGCAGGCGCTACTCGCCAAGCTGGAGGAGGAGAACCGGCGAATCGAGGCGGACGCCAAGTGCCCCTCGCTGCCCACCGTACACAGCCGCAAAGGATCCGATACTTCAGAGATATCGCTCGCCTCAGGTAAAAATACTGTTTCCGTAAAACACTCGACATGTTTTTTCTAGCGCACTGGCCCATCGTGTAGTAATGAAAGGGCTAGGAAGAGTACCATCAACATCTATATTTGCAGGTCGTAATGACATCACTCAAGAACGATGGTTGGCTCGCCTGGGACTTCCTTCCCTTCTCTTACAGAAGGGAAGCGTGCTGGCTGAGAATTTCCGATTTCGCTGTTGTATATAAATGCGACAGTTACTACTCAGGCGCTCCTCTATCCCTGAGGAAAGGACTGCTCTGAGCATACATAGCGTTAACGGTTATAGGACGGATACATATACCAAATAAGTACTTTAAGCATCAGCTGAATAGAAACCTCGTATAATCTTGCTATCCAATAGAGAACTTCACGAAAAATGTTTAAAGCTTTGTTGAGATTACACTCATTCCAGTGTGTCTTTTCACACTCAAAAAGTGTTGTACAAAAATGCGCCTCAGAAATCGTGCTCAAACTATGACGTTGAAACAACTGTGCACTTAACGTCTTATAATTTGTTCAGCATTTATGATTGTTTGAGATTTCTCGTAAAATAGAATGTATTCATGACTATCTACCTTTATAAGAAAAAAGTTTGAAATACAAAGAAACTATATGTAATTAATATCTTCTTTGTTTTGGTTAGATAAAAAAAATTGATAACCAGAATTTTTCGGTTTTTTGAGACCTGTGAAACCCCGCAAAAATATTTTTATGGTTTCATCTCATCCATTTTTCATGTCTAGTTATGTTATAAACTCATAACATAATAATTATACAAGTATTGTCACTCCGATTTAAGTTTGACGCTAGTTCCCCAATGCTACGACTAACCTGTACTACCTCAATACATTGAATGGAGATAAATTCGGAAACTCTGAGATAAGAATTACCACGCAACAGTCTTATCAGCACCTGTTATAGCAGATATAGTCGAGACAATGCCAGTCACTTAGAAACGCGCTGAAACGATTTTCCTGCAGCCCGTTATGTCTGAACCTCGTGAAGTATTAAATTTCAATTCGGCTAATGTCCTAGAGTTCTATTTGAACAACCTGTTCGATAATCTATCTTGGGGTAAGTAGAATTCATATTTCATAAACCGGCGTTGATTCGAAACAGAAAGTTTGTAGTGAAATTGGGGTAAACCTATTTATTTAATATTTTTCGATGCAGTTTATGGGGATTGTGGCAGTTGGCAATCCCTGGTCGCTGTCTAATTCTTCGGATTATAAACGTGGGTGTATGTTATCATATGTATAATAATTTTAATAGACCTATGTCTCGTAAAATGATTTAGGTTCTCAAAATTGCCACTTCTCATAACGTGTCTAAGTATTTTAATAAATTTTAAAATTTTACTTCAATCAAAACGGACGTAAATATATAAAACCACTGTTCAACAATTCTGCTGCATTAGCTTCTACATAGCCCTAACTGTTAAGTATCGTGTGTCCTGCTCCCAAACTAGTAAGGATACCCTGTGCTACGGTAATCAGCCAAGGACATCACAAACATTGAAATACACGCAGGCTGAAGCCATTTGTACAAATGGACGGCCCCCATTGGGCACCGAACCCACGATCTCCAGCATGGTAATCGGTCGTAATACCGCTAGACCAACGAGGCAATATGTACTCGTATGACAACCTAGTAAACAGTGTCTAAGATTAGCTATCATCTCCTGATCATTTTATTAATCATGTACTATTGTATTTTTAATAAAGATAATAAAACATCAAACCAAATTAAAACTCATGAAAAACTCCTTTGAAATTAAGTTCAAATTTATTGTATTACTTAACTGTAATCTGTTTATGTCTATGTTTACTCTTCTTCAGGCTATATTATGTTTATTATATTCATGCAAGTACTACCCTATATATTTATAGTTTAGCAGCACTAAGCATTAATTTCGCTTTGTAACTGCTGTGTGGTGCCGGCCTAGAGAATAGCACCAACCCTATTCTTCCCGCGGGCGTCGTAAAAGGCGACTAAGGGACACAAACCGGGGGGTGGGCAGCAGCGCCCCCTGCAGACCCTGCAGTACAATTCCACCGAACTGCGATCCCCAACCCGCATGCCCAGCGTGGGGATTATGGGTATTACCCTCTATGATAGCACAACGTGGCGCTCTTCAGGGGAGGTCTATGTCCAGCAGTGGACTAGTATAGCCTGACGACGAATTTTTAATTGGTTCAAAAGTGCAATAAAGAATTTAAATAATATTAACACATCCCGGCTCAGTGACCTCGAGCCATGATCCGGATTCGCGGCCGTCCGGCGGCGAGGAGGACCTCTGGAGCCAGTGGGGCCGGCTCGTCAGCAACTGGGAGACGGAGTGGAAGCGCCGCAACCAATTCGTCCGCGACATGGTGCGGCAGGGCGTTCCGCTGCACTTCCGAGGCATCGTCTGGCAACTGCTCGCCGGCATCGACCAGTCGCCCGACAAGAGACTCTACGCCTCCTATATAAAGGTTCGTCTTGCGACCTCCACTTTCGAGGCAAGCACGTGGCTCAGTCGGTGTAGCCGCTGGCCCATCTAAAAATATATCCCAACCACGACACCGCGTAACAGTCGTTGCTAGACTGTCTAATAATGATGCCTCCACTTGACTATCCTACAAGTGTTTAGTTTAGTGCAAGTTCGATATAGATTACAGTAGTTAGGTGATACAGCTACCGGAGTTGCTCGTCTGCAACTGAGACTAGTCAAGACAAGAGTCAGTAAGCCTCTTATATCCTTAGAAAGTTAAAAATTACTTTGCTGAATTCCGCCAAAAATCCCACAAGCACCATGCAAATTTGCATTTGGGAGCCTGAGGATGCCTCGTGTCAGAGGCGAAACGCGTCGCGTGTTTTCTCACACAAGTGTTGGTGGTGGTGTGGTCGTGTCTTGCTTCTGCTTGAAAAAGTGGGAGGGAGGGCGGTGCATTAGCTAACCGCATGGTGCTTGTGGGATTTTTGGCGGAATTCAGCAAAGTAATTTTTAACTTTTTAATGCTATTATGGATTTCCGCAAAGTAACGCCCGATTCTATACAACTCTTATATCCTTTCGGAAATAAAGGTTCGTTTTGTTTCCTTGTCTCCCTGTGGATTAGACCAAATTGCATAGTTACTGAAGAAGCCATATACATCTAAAATATGTCCCAAGCATCGTACGGCGTCAGAGGTTACGTGCCAAGCAATCTGGCTCTTATCATACAGGCTTTAGCTTAGTATAAGGGCCAGAAAAAATGATGTACCTACTGTTAATAACTAAGAAAATTATGTGCATGCAATTATACATTTAATATATAAATAGTTTAAGTGATCTACAAACCAGATATGCTTTTTTGAACAATAAACAAATTTTTATTTTATTTTTTATTTTAAGCTTTACAGGCCGAATGCACTATACCCTTTTCCTTTTAGCTTCATGTGGGTAACACTTTTACATAAAGATGCATAAGCTTTTTATTAATTTTGAGTTAGGTACCAAAATCGACAAAACAAATTATTTAAAAAATATTTTGCTGGTCAAATTTAGTGAGCCATGTTTGGTTACAGTATAATGATACCGTAACATGGCTCACTAAATTTGACCAGCAAAATATTTTTTAAATAATTTGTTTTGTCGATTTTGGTACCTAACTCAAAATTAATAAAAAGCTTATGCAGCCACGTTTTATGTCTCCAATTTTATTATTTTCGCTGAATATGTGATAACTTTTACTTTTCACACGAACGATTTAAAATCTCTTCCACGATCCCACTTCTTCTCTGTGCGAAAGAAGAACTAACAAACAAAACGTTCGCATTTAATATTCGTATAGGTAGGAATGTGTCAAAACCATATCAGCTTGGGACTCCAGAGCAACATTTGTACAGTCCGATTGTGATGTGTGACCTAACTTCCAACAGGCGAAATCAGCGTGCGAGAAAGTGATCCGCCGCGACATTGCACGAACCTACCCCGAGCACGACTTTTTTAAGGAGAAAGACGGTTTGGGCCAGGAGTCTCTCTTCAACGTCATGAAGGCATACTCACTGCACGACAGGGAGGTCGGCTACTGCCAGGGCTCCGGGTTCATCGTGGGCCTGCTTCTGATGCAGGTAGACTAGATTTTATAAGATACTTGTAGTTCATAAAAAACTGAATTTTGCAATTATACGTATATGAACCCTTCGTATGTCCCCACTGCTGGGGCACGAGTCTCTTCCTGTATCGCGGAAAGGTTAGGTTAGGTTACTCCACTACGGGGGCCAAGTACAGGTTGCTGGAGGATTGTAAGACAGTGGCGGGCCTTACTGCCAAAAGGTATCAAGCCGCCCATAAGGCCTCTGACGTGGCTTAACGACTGTCATTACATGACATCCGGCACCAACGGCTTAAGGTGCCTTGCGAAGCACGGAATTTAGCAATCAAAACCTATAATTTCTTGGAAAAACATACCTAGTATGTTTGGAGACCTCTCATCCTGCTATGTAAAATGACCCAAATATGAGGCTAAGTTTGGAAACGACAGGACCAATTCACTAGTATGTTCGGAAATGTGGAAACATACTCCCTTGCCCCTCATTCCGTGCATTTCTGCTGCTAATCAATTACGCTGATTAGCCATGTATCTCTGTCTGTACAGCCCATGAAAGACGCCCACTGTCGGACATGACCTCTTCACCGTCACACTAACCTCACCAGCCCCCTGCCATCTGCTATGCCCACTGTTGGACAAAGGCTTCTTCACTGTCACGCTAACCTCACTAATCCCCGGCTAATCACGTCCGTTATCCATCAGACATAGGAGATGAGAAAATTAATCCGACTTATGATTTAATATAGTTGTAACGGCTTGCACAGTGATTATATAATTATTTTTTATAGTTTGGCCATTGTACGTAGCATGCGCTGAGGTATGTAAGTACCTCAGTAACTAGGGCTTATTCAGATGTTTTCTTCTTCACCATTAGCCAGTGGTATTACAACAAAAATTTCCCAAATTTACCTAAATTGGAAAACAAAGTCGTTGGTACATGCCGACTTTCGAACCCACGCCCTCCCTAATGTGAGGCCAGCGTTTCTAACGCTGCAGTGCACCGATTTATATGATACAATGATAGAGGAGACTACTTTCAGAGGAAGTAAAATAAAAGTCTTTTCTGTAGTACCTACCTGCTTCCGCAAATTTACTGTTTTACAAACATCTCATAGATTTAGATCACTTAATGTATTTTTAATGTTATCCGAAAAGACCTCGTTTTTGGTCCGGGCGCTCGGATTTATATGGGACAAATGGATATGTAGACAAAAATCCTTTTAATAGCATTTTGAACAAAGTCACTGCAACATTCAGGGGTAGTAATTTTCGTGCTATAGACAACTGTGGCACAATGAGTGATTTAGTTCGATTCTTCGAGATTTTTTTTTATGCTATAACATTTAAAATATCATAAATAAATTGTGACCGACGGCCCTAGATAAAACATTGAAAAGTAATATAGTACATTTTTCAGATTTGATATACTAACTATTACAGAGTACCTGAAATGTATTTTAAAATACCTGATTTAAATGTAATGTCAGAGAACCCAGCGCTAACGCGTTATTTTTGTCCAAAGTCTACCAAAATTGAAGCGGCCCTCCCCTTACAGATGCCAGAGGAGGAAGCTTTCGCGGTGCTGGTCAAGATAATGCAGCAGCACCGCATGCGCGACATGTTCAAGCCGAGCATGGCCGAGCTGGGCCTCTGCATGTTCCAGCTGGAAAACCTGGTGCAGGAGCTCCTGCCAGATTTACACGTGCACTTCCAGTCACAGGTATATCGCAGCAGCGACATATTCAGGGCGTTTAGATTAGTTCTTAGGGCTCCGTACCTCAAAAAAAGAAACGGAAACCTTATAGGATCACTTTGTTGTCCGTGCGTTCGTCTGTCAAGACAGTTTACTTCAAAAAAGCGAGGGATTATCGAGTTGAAATTCTTAGACCATACTCAGGTCTACAGTTTCTTAAAGTGTGTAAATCAAACTTCGAAGTTAATACAAAAATAGATTTCGCTCGTCGCTTAGCGACAGACCTCGCCGTTTGAGCAAAATCAAAATAACTTTGTCAATGTATCAATTATTGTTATAGCTGTCTTCGGGTCGAGTTGACGGTCGTTTATGCTGCAAATACACGTATATTTCGGCATACAACGGCATCAAAATTTATAGGGTACTTCCCGTTGACCTAGAACTATGAGATTTGGCAAGTAATACAGGAATAAATCTGATAACTTACATTTGTAATTAAATCATAATAGAAAAATGTCTTTGAGTTCGGGAAAAGCTCGGAAAAAACTGCATGACTCCATTTCTAAACTATTTATAATAGATAAATACCTACAAATTTGTACGGAACCCTCTGTGCGCGAGTCAGACTTGCCGGTTTTTTTAAGCTATTATACGTTCGTCGCACTGCAGTTCACAGTCAAAACGATCCTCTCTTGAGGATAAAGCTCAAGAGAGGATCGTTTCAACTATCCATATCACAGGTATGATATAAGGAATGCTTTCCAGGGTTTCAGCACATCGATCTACGCGAGCAGCTGGTTCCTCACCCTGTTCACAACGACGCTGAGCCTCCCGCTTGCCTGCCGCATTATGGACGTGTTCCTCTCAGAAGGCATCGAGATCGTCTTCAAAGTGGCGCTGGCGCTGCTCACGCTGGGAGAAAAAGACCTACTGTCACTCGATATGGAGAACATATTGAAGGTTCGTATCAGTCTGACAGTAATATTGACAATATTTTAATTTTAGCATACATATTTTATTGTCTTAAAGGAAAATAGATACAAAATATAGCGACCCATATTTTTAAAATTTCAGAAATTCGTTGATTTTCATTCATAATTTTCTGTTTGAATTTCATCTTATTCTAAAAGGACTTAAATCTCAAATGACGTCACACTTACGGCTTAACACCCTTGCCGACTTTTTGAATACAATTGTTGATTGACTGAGATTAATGAAATTTCTCTTGTCAACTATTTTGTTAATTGAAAATCATGTTGTGTACCAAAAATTTAATTGATTGACATTTTTTATATTAGACAACGGTATCTCCTCATTCCACCGTATGTCTGAATGAATGTTTCTAAATATTTTTTTCGTAATCAGGATAGCAAAATTAAGAAACGGTATTTTTAGTTTTAGGCGTTGCAAAATATGAAATGTTGTTAATTATAATAACTTCCGTACAATGCAATCACTTGTCCCGGCCCTAGAGTCTGATGCGAACACATTCACTTGTGCCGGCCCCCAGAGTCTAATGCGCACATAGTTTATCAATAGAAATGTTCAAAGAAAACAATAGTTTAAAAACCTATTTAGAGGCTAAAAGTTTTCACCCATGCCGGGATTCGAACCCGCAACCTCTGGCTATCCGTGCCAGCGCTCTACCAATTGAGCCAATGGGCGACTCACGGCATCAGTGAAATTTCGAACCTCTTTACACTATTCTCTGTATTACGTACAGGCAGCGACATCTGACTTAAGCAAATTGCATTACTTACAGCCCCGACTACCTACTTTGCAGTTAGGTTTAACATCGGAACGATATCACTGTACCCACATGATTATACTATTTTTATTTTTAATGCACTAACCCGTGCTAAGGAACAAATTTAAAAACCTATTTAGAGGCTAAAAAGTGCTCTACCCATTGGCTCAATTGGTAGAGCGCTGGCACGGATAGCCAGAGGTTGCGGGTTCGAATCCCGGCATGGGTGAAAACTTTTAGCCTCTAAATAGGTTTTTAAATTTGTTCCTTAGCACGGGTTAGTGCATTAAAAATAAAAATAGTATAAAACAATAGTTGTTTGATGTTTTGCCTCTAATAGCAGATGTCGCGCGTGCGCCGAGTGTAGTTACACGAGTTATTTAGTTGTAAGGCGTTTGGTTGCCAATAGTGTCAGTGAATTAAAAACACATAAACACCCGACTGCGTAATTTTTTTTTCATAGAAATAAATAGATTAATAATTTTTGTTTATCAAGAGCAACTCTCATTAACATAATTAATTAACACGCTAGTCGATGTATATATGTACATATGCTGAGGACATATGTATTTTAATGTTTATGAAGTCTTGGGTGTACTTTCGTGTTTATGAAGTCCTTGCCTGGTTGCCATAGCACAGGTTGACCTAGTTTGGGACCATGACAAGTTATTGTGTTATACGGAAGTTATTATACGTACTACTGTTGTATCCATCTTAAATGTGTACATATACAATAAAATATGTTCTAACCAAACATATTATCTTAAAAACCTATTTAGAGGCTAAAAATTCCACCCATGCCGGGAGAGTATTGTAGAGGTTCGAAATTTTACTGTTGCCGGGTAGTCGCCCATTTAGCTCAGTTGGGAGAGTGTAGACACGGATAGCCAGAGGTCGCGGGTTCGAGTCCCGGCATGGGCGGAATTTTTAGCCTCTAAATAGGTTTTTAAATTTGTCCTCAGCACGAGTTAGTGCATTAAAAATAATATAAAAACATATTATCAACAAATCGTTTCAATTGCAGTACATCCAGAAGGAATTGCCAGCGAAAGCCGAGGCTGACCCCGACGCCTTCATGAATCTAGCATATTCCATCAAGGTCAACCAGAAGAAGATGAAGAAATTAGAGAAGGAGTACACCGTCATCAAGACGAAGGAGCAAGGCGACATCGCTGTTCTGAGGGTGAGATTTGTTACAACCACAGCAAAATGATCAGTCATAGTTATATATTAATCGGGTTTAATCGAGATTAATAATAATTTATTTATTGTACATGTAGCAAAAACACAAATACAATCAAATGACAGAGACAGTGACAGTGAAGTATAGGTACTCACACACTTAAAATAGGCAGAGGCTGTACAACATGAGTTCAAACACAGTGTCGCTCTTCTATCCCCTAAACTAGGCGAAACCTGTATCTTAGGGAATAGTGTTCCTTATAAATTAGAGGTCACACATGGTACAAAGTGGTACACATGCGGTAGCGTACACATACATTAAGGCATTATTTATTAGGTAAAACTTAATTACCTTAATCGTTGACGTTTCGGTAACGTTGCAGTTGCCTCCTGAGCATCGCGAGTCGTCGTCGTCGTCGTCTTCAGGCTATACTAGTCCACTGCTGGACATAGCCCTCCCCTAAAGAGCGCCACGTTGTGCTATCATAGGGGGTAATGCCCATAATCCCCACGCTGGGCATGCGGGTTGGGGATCGCAGTTCGGTGGAATTGTACTGCAGGGGGCGCTGCTGCCCACCCCCCGGTTTGTGTCCCTTAGTCGCCTTTTACGACACCCGCGGGAAGAATTGGGTTGGTGCTATTCTCTAGGCCGGCACCACACAGCAGCTTAGCAGAATTAGCAGCCTTTTGCAGCATTAGAAACATACCGCGATAATAACATTAATTAAATTTAAAACCGCGTTAATGTCAAAAATAGTATTTGCAGTTCGAAATTAGCTTATCACATATCAATCTTGATACTTTGGGTTCTTTGGCTAAGGTAACTTTTAAATAGTTGCAGAGGTATGCCAAACATACCCAGGCCGTTAACCTTATAGTAGCAGTAGTTTGGGGTCAGTGTCGAAGGCTTTAGCTAGGTCGAGAAAAATATACCTGAGCATCTATACCGCATATCTAACTTTTCGGTAGTGTGCACAACCAGATCGTCAATAGTTTATGCTGTGTAAATGCCTTCTCTAAAACCGTACTGGCTTTTCGAAAAACAATCCAAAATTCAAGTTAGCTAAGCACCTAGTTAATTAACGCAATAAACAACAGATAAGAAACATTGCACGTCTTAATACCATGGTGAAGCTTATAATCCTTATAACCTTTAACGTGTGATGACAGCGTGCAAAAATGTGGTCGAAAACCGAAACACATCAAGCCACATATACCCCGGAGAATAGGCTTAGGTTGAAAATATGAGTTAAAGGGATCATCAGGGAGGTTAAATTTTGTTTGTCTAAGGAATTTCTGTTCTTCTTTTTTTAAATTTCTTACCATCCCCGACTAAGCCCCCGTGGTGGAGTATGGCCTATACCTTCCGCAGGGAAGAGACTCTTGCCCCGCGGTGGGGACATAATGGCTTGATAATGATGGTGATGAAGGAATTTCTTACTCCGTCGAGTCCGGGGAACATCGGTTTTTTAATGGCCGTATTAAACTTCCTACTTCCATATATACATCATACACAAGTGATGATGATACATATATGTTCATCAGCCATCCGACGCCCACTGCAGCACAGCGACTCCCCACCCTATATCTTACATATATTCAATGATATCTCATAGCCTCAGAGACTTAACAGCAGCTTTAAGTAGGTCGTGTCCTAACCCTCAGCTCTTGGCCCAACAGTGTCTGCGGCAGGAGAACCGTCTGCTGAAGCAGCGGGTCGAACTCCTGGAGAAGGAGAGCTCGGCGTTAGCGGAGAGGCTGGTGCGTGGTCAGGTGGATCGAGCTGAAGGGGAGGAAGAAACCTTCGTTCTGGAAAGGGAGGTATGTGTGATCCACAAAAGAAAACAAAACAGATCTTAGCACTGATGGATATGTTACATGTTTCTCGTACACTAATAAGCAGTTAATCTACTGTTAACAGCTGTCAGTTGGCCAAAGTGCATACGAAAAAAACATTTGACAGCTATTAACAATAGATTAACAGATTGATGATAAATAAAATTTTATTGAATTTACATACATACGTACATACATACATACATACATACATACATACATACATACATACATACATACATACATACATACATACATACATACATACATACATACATACATACATACATACATACATACATACATACATACATACATACATACATACATACATACATACATACATACATACATTGCCACGATCCTGACAGATCACCTTCGCTTCATCAACGTTCATAAGTCGTTGCATGCACGCACGGCGGGTCCGGGTACTTTTTATCTTCCCCTTTGCTAATACATCCCCTATTTGGTCGATCTGTCCGCCTGGGACGTCCCTTACCAGCCATTCCACTCACATTGGCAATATATATTTCATTCGTCAATCTTTCTTCCGTCATCCTCTCCACATGTCCAAACCAACGCAACATTCCTTTCTCAATTCTAGTAACTACATCCTCTTTCAGTCCACAACGTTCTCTAATCAGACTATTGCGTATCCTGTCATTCAAAGTAACACTACACATACTTGTAAAGGATCTTATTTCTACTGCATTGATTCTACTTGCTTCTGTTGCCACCAAGTCTCGCTACCATACATAAGTGTTGGGACCAGCACACCACTATGAATAGCCAATCTAGCTCTTTTGGATATTTTTCGGCTGCAAACAATGGAGTGCAAGGCACCGTTTACACAATTTCCCGCTTTTACTCGACTTTCTTTATCACCTTCACACTTTCCATCCCTCGCAAACAGGCTCCCCAGATAGACAAATTCTGAATTTACAATTACCCAAATTTACCCATATCAGGTGCAAGCGCTAAGGCGGGCAAACATGGACGCACAACAGCGGATCGCCGTCATGCAGGACGAGATTCGATCCTTGGAGATGACAATCGCCGAGGTATGACTAAACCAAGCACCTAAGACTAGTAACTTCTAACACCTTCTATACTCATACACCCTCTCACACACACTCACGCATTCTCATCAAACACACAGAGAGGTTCACATACACCAACGGTATATTGTAACTACCTACATTAATTTATATTATCTTTATAGTAAGAAAACCCTAATTGTTAACTTTTGTATTGTACTGCTTATAACGTACACATGTCTAAGCTTCATACCTACTATATTGAAAGTGAAGAGCACGGTTGCCTGAGATACAGGTCGAGAACCTATTTCAGGCACAGCAGATAATTGTTTATATACAGCTTTGCCTGAAATATTGTAAGTAATACGCCTAAAATGTAAACATCTTGTGAAAATTTTGAATGAAATAAAGATTATTATTATATTATTATTATTAACATGTAATAACGTCAATAAATAGGTGTACTGTTACAAGACAAAAAATACGATAAGCTAAGAATATTCTTTATTGTACACACCAGAAAATATTTACAGAAACAACCGTTACAAAAGAAGAGGTACAATTGGCGGCCTTATTGCTGATAGAAAATTCTTCCAGGCATCCTTAGATCGGAAAGATTGCAGAAGGAGAAATTGAGACGGGTAGTTGGTGCTCATCGAATATTAATGTACATACGTATACGTAATAAAATAAACTTACGTACATAAATATAAAATAATAAAGGAGTAAGATCTAAGAACATTGAAAAAAGGCACACACTATTTTCAAATAAAAAAACTACATTTTACATGGACTAAAGTCCAATGTTTGTTTCTTAAATGTGAATTGCTTGTATGGAGAAAAATATTGAGTGGCGGTAATCGGTCGCTTTTTAAAAACGAACTTTCCGATATTGCATTACCGAGGAATTATATTTTAATGTTACCGTAACCTGTTTTCAACCCAACTTCTAATATTGAATTGTGCCAGCGAGACGGCACGATCAGCGTGAGAACAATCTTGACCAATTCATTGTGCGTTACCAAAACAACTATTTATTTTATTAACCGTAACCATTTAATTTCAATTAAACTCTAAACATGCTCAAAATGAGTCTTGACCAATTAAATTTTTGGTGTAAAGGCACAATATGTTTAAAGTTGTATTGAAGTTGACCTTGAAAATGTAAAATGTTTTTCGGGAGAGCACTGCTTATCCTAAACCACAGGTCTTAACCTTTTCTAGGAAGCAGGGTACCACTGCTTTAGAGATAATGTCACTGTAAAATGTCACATGAATAAATTATCTTTTATGTTATCTTATCTTATTCATTAGTCGGCCTCGGTGGCGCAGCGGTTTAGCACGCTGACTGTAAAACGGAAGGTCTCGGGTTCAAACCCCAGCCGCGTCTTACTAGGAAACGGAATTTTCTAGTTTGTCTCGGGTCTTGGATGTTGTCTATGTATTTATTGTATTAAATCTACCTATAACGCAAGTCATTTAGTTGTACTTAGTATAGGGCTAACGAGATCTGTGTAATCTTCTTCTTCTTCAAGCTATATTAGTCCACTGCTGGACTTAGCCCTCCCCTAATGAGCGCCATAGCGCAAGTTTGTGCCATCATTGGGGGGTAATGCCCGTAATAATATGTCCGTGCAAAATGTCCATCAATATTTTTTATTATTTATTGTCCATTACGTACAGCGTACGCAGTTTTGTTACCTTGGACTTCTGCAATTCCTTGTAATCAATACCCGATAAAATGTATTCCTTATTGGAATGCATTTTATCGGGGATCGATCGATTGATTGATCGAGACCATAAATATGCAGTGTGTGTGAGTATTTGTATTGTTTCGTAGTGGGCGAAAAATTTTCTTTTTCTAAAATATTTCTATAAGTGAAAACTTGTAATTGGCTTTCGGTCATTATTTCAATCGCAATGTGTTTCGTTCATAGCTGTAAGTTTTCCTATTATAACAAAATAAAAATAAAATTACCAGAACAACTCGCGGCAGTCGTCCCTCGAAGGCGAGATGATCGGCGGGCCGAAGCACGAGGAGCTGGCCCGTTGCCTGCAGCGCGAGCTGATAAGGGCACGCCTCCACGCGGCCGAGCGCGAGGCGGCCGAGCGGGAGTTGACCGCTCGCATCGCCGAACTGGAGAACGAAAACAAGAGCCTGCGGCGGCAGCGGGTCGACAACAACGTCGCCCATCTGCAGGTGAGCTAGAGCAGTGGTTCTTTATTTATTTATTTATTTATTTATTTATTTATTTATTTATTTATTTATTTATTTATTTATTTATTTATTTATTTATTTATTTATTTATTTATTTATTTATTTATTTATTTATTTATTTATTTATTTATTCATTTATTTATTTATTTTTTATTTATTTATTTATTAACATAACTTATATATTATACAAACATTATGATAGCTTAAATATTTATAATAATAATAATTAATGATAAAAATGGAACTAAACCTAAAACATTCTAATTTAAATAAAATATTTGAGCCAGATCGCTGTCGGGCGGCAGAGTACCAAGAAGGCTGGCGGCATTGCCTCGCTGTATGGCTAGGCTTATTCTTTGGCCAAAGTAAGCACCAGCCCTCGGGTCTCCTGAAGCGTCGACTAGGCGCGACGAGATCTCCTTAAAGAGGAGTCTCGCCTCCGGACCCCATGGCCCCAGAGTCTCGACTCCGAAAGGCACAAATATATAGCCCTGCCCTATGGCTGCATATTTGTGCCTCTTATTCGACTCTGCGTTGGACGCCGCCGCCCCTGCATGGCAGGCGGTCGCATGGATATGGGACTGTGCAAGCGTATCAACACAAGTTGCGTCCCAGACCAGCGACCGCCCATTCTTCCATGGAATGAGAGTCATTCCGTCAGGCCTCTTGCCATCGTCGCGCGCAATCCCAGTGGGCTCCAGGACTGCAGGCACGCCTACGCTGGCAAGAGCCCGACGGATTATGTCATTCAGGGCAGCGTGTCTAGACAGACGTCCAGCGCTACGGCAGCATGCCAGGCCATGGTGACCTAACGCATCGACGCCTCCACCGCAGCGGCAGCGATGTGGCTCGTTAGTCCTGGCTCCCAACCTCAGACTAACTCCCAAACTAAATGTGGTTCTCTCTAAGAGAGTACCTATGCTCGCCGATGGGAGGGCCCTCAACCAGTAGCCTGATTCTGGCTCGCAGCTGGCTAAAAGACGAGCACGCTCCGCGTCGTCGCCTGCAGTTTCAAGGAGTTCTTTACGAACCCGCATGCAGAGCGGCTCATCCCAAAGCCTCTGCGATCCCAGAATCTTTGGAATTACCTGGCTCGGACCGGCTGCGTCGGTCCAGGCACTCCTGGCCTCAGCTACGCACGCGACCTCTACGTCTCCAAGAGACGGGGAAATAATTTTACCAATGAGGTCGATCGTGCTATGAACCGAGGACAGGAACGCCGGGAGGGCCACACTTGATGCCGTTCTTATACCCAGGCCACCGTGACGGATCGGAAGTGTGGCCTGGGTCCAGCTCCTATCCTGTAACGGGCAATTTAGAATTTCTATTATAGTAGTTTTGATAAGTTCGTCGAGACAAAGTAAAAGATCTAAATGATTCCAAAGGGTTGAACACCTTAGAGCATACGTGAATTTAGGGACAAAAAGGCAGAATTTGATGATCCAGTAAGCCATGTGTGGATTTATCTCCTTGAGACGACCAGACGATTCCTTAAATTTAGTTATTTGATCACAAACGAAGCTTGCATAGGAATCGTCCAGAATTGGGGCACCTAGGAGGCGAAGCGATTCGTTATCAATTATTTTAAATAAATTTATTTATTTATTTATTTATTTATTTATTTATTTATTTATTTATTTATTGCCCAACCTTACAGTGTTAACTAATTCGTTGAACAATAAAAAAAAATTATCGGTCGATTTAAATTTATCGATCTTTCACCGCTCGCCGCTTGGTCAAACTCGTGATAGGCCCCCCCAGACCACAGTCGAGTCGCATACGGGTCTTTTTCGCGTGCGCGTTACTATCTAATGTACTCTCACGGCGGCGATGCGTCCGATTGATATATATTTAATATTATTTTACAGTACCTTAAAACAAGTCTTATAATGTATACAAAGTTAATAGAATATTACAATAAATACTTTTAAGTATGTTCTGTCTGTCCCTAGGTTAAATATGTCTAAGACAAAAATGTACCTCGAACAAGAAGCACATAAATACACTTGTTATCAATTCTCATTCATATCCTAGTATCTAAATAGCCCTAACTTTTAAGTAAGTATTATGTTTTTTATACGTAAGACAGTCTGGTAAAAATGTTATATATTTAAGTTACTAATGTACACTTGTTTACTGTATCAAGCGTGTACTACAATTGTAAACTTATAAATAAAGAAATCTGAAAATAAAAAAACAATATAAAATCAATTAAATTTTTAGACTGTTAATATACTATAAATTCGACACAATTAACAATACTAGCCTAAGTGAACATTTAACAAATAAACAACACAGTATTTTTTAAATTTCTTCTGTGCATTCACCCAAAGAGCAAATAAATACATCAATATTTTCTGCAGCCTGGTTAAGAATTTTTATAGCTCTAGTAAGTGGCGCCTCTTACCCTTTCAGTCACGAGGGACCACCGTACGGCCGCCCTGGCGCAGCGGTTTTGGACGCTAACTGCAAAGCCGAAGGTCTCGGGTTCCAACCCCGGCCGGGCCAAACTAGGAAACGCACTTTTCTAGTTTGTCTCCTGTTATCTATGTATGTCGAGTTAGCACCTGTAACACAATTAATTTAGTTGTACTTAGTATGTACCTAGTATGTTGGGTTATTGTTAATATCGGTACCTAAATGTTAATAAATAGAGGATTGTTTGATCTATCTATAAATAAAACACGCGTAATTTCACAACTAACACTCATTTACTTATTACTTCGCAATTATGACTTCGCGGATAACTTGGGACGCCCTCAAGTGATCCCTGGAGGTATCCCGTGGCCGCGGGTCCGCTGACCACTGGAGGTGATTCTTAATCGCGGGTTAAGATGGGAAAGATGGCTAATCGGTTTTGGAGCCCCGAAGAGATCCTTTGGAGAGGATGAGCAATTCCCATACAAACATTGTTTTAATTAATTTGTGAATTCAAGCCAAATCTTAATGACAATTTGTCAATACGTTTAGAAAACACAATTCAAGGTTTGCTCGTGCTTCTAACTGCGATTAACAGAATAAAAAATAAATTAAAGACTTTTAAAACTTTTCAGAGAAACCATTCATAAGGTTTCAATTGCTTTTTGAGTTTATTTTCAGAACAAATACTCTTTTGGTCTCTACCAAACGTATTGGTTAAGTTTCATGGCGATCCGGTGTCCTTTGAAAATAAAAACTAAACTACGTTTGTATGGCCATTACCTCTTGTGGCCCCCTCTAAAGAACGAGAGACCTTTTTCTTTGCCCGCAAGGCACTCCATGTCCATCTTATTGGATAACTAACATCTTCTAAAGGCCTTTAAATTTTTTATGCTAATTTCAGGACGAGCTAATCGCCGTAAAGCTGCGTGAGGCGGAGGCAAATCTGTCGTTGAAAGAACTGCGCACGCGCGTCACAGAGCTTTCAGAGTCGTGGCAGAGACATCTGCAGGTGGGTCTCGAAATATACATTACAGTTTTTCGTTTCCAAACCGCGAAGGAGTTCTATGGATTCGAGTTATCTACTTATACGTTAACAATTCAATGAAAATCTAAAACTAATAAGTTTTTTATTATTATACATTTTTTGGGATCTCGATAACAGTGAAAGAAATATTTTTTGTTATTTGATTTTGTAACTTCGTTGTTAACATAAATGTGTTTATGTCTTCTATGGTATAAAAGCAATGTCACTCAATTAAATTTGCCTGCTTATTAAACTCAATAAAGTTTATTTTCCGACTAAACTAAGTGCAAAGCATAATGCAAAATTTGGTCACTCCGGGCGATATTTGATGCAGGTGTCCCCATAACTAAAGTTAACATAATTAAAGTTGAAATGTGCGCACCGACAAAGTCGAGTTACATTGCCTTCCCAACAGGAGCACCGGCAAGAGGCGGCGCCGTCGCCGGTTCCCTCCAACGTGGTCTCAGACATAATGGCGACGCCGAAGAAGTTGCTGCGGGCGTGGGAGGGCCGCTCCGGCGAAGCGGCGAAGCTCGACGAAGAGCTCATGAGTACCCGGATGCGCGAGGTCGAAGCCCTTACCGAGCTCAAGGAGCTACGGCTCAAGGTAGGCCGTTGGAGTATGTTAGCTATTAGAATATACCTCGGCTACCATCGGATAGAATCGGATATATTGGTGTGATAGAAATATCGGAACGACACTTAATTTCGAAACCGGGACTAAGATGACACTTAATTTCGAAATCAGAACTCGAACGGCTAAAATTGGCGAAAACCGAAGCCTACTCTAGAGCCCGAGGTATATTCTAAAAGCTAACAGACTGTACTCCCCTGGCTCAGCGACCCGAAGTGGGTCTTGGCTTCTGACACATAAAAGTTGCCACTTTTCTCTGTCCTGCGCGGACTCTTGCTAGTTTCTCGCGTGGAGCTCACGCAGGTCACTGGTAGTTGGATCGTTAGATACGCTTTCGAATAATTTGAAATGTCGTACGTATTTTCTGCAATTTCTTCGTACCACAGTGTTTGTGATGGATATCCTCGGAAACGGCTTTACAGATTTTTATGAATGTTTTCGTGTATACATTATAGGTCTGAGAATGGGCCGTAGGCTTAATGAATGGGGCAAAATATCGGTTATTGGAACCGCTGATAGGTATATTTTAAACGGATCTAATCTAGGTTTATTAAAAAACGGCCAAGTGCGTGGCGAGCCACGCTTAGGGTAGGGTGCAGTAGAAAGAAAGGTTGTTTATGTTTTACAAAGCTAACAAGTAATTTGCATAGGATTTTATATAGATTTTTCCTCTAATAAGTTGGTCGCCTCGTCGTCGTCAGGCTATACTAGTCCACTGCTGGACATAGCCCTCCCTTCCCTCCTCACAAAGAGCGCCACGTTGTGCTATCATAGGGGGTAATGCCCAAAATCCCCACGCTGGGCGGGATGTGGGTTGGGGATCGCAGTTCGGTGGAATTGTACTGCAGGGGGCGCTGCCGCCCACCCACCGGTTTGTGTCCCTTAGTCGCCTTTTACAACACCCGCGGGAAGAATTGGGTTGGTGCTATTCTCTAGGCCGACACCACACAGCAGTTGGTCGCCTATTACTCTTTACATTGTAAAGCCTAATTAGGCACGATAGTTTTCCTTTTAACTTCATTTTATGTGCTACTGCCCCGCATTTGCACACGTTTTTACACTTAATCGCTTAGCCGGGAGAAGGGAATGGGACTCCCTGCTCTGACTTTGTCAGAGCAGGGAGTCATTGTTTTCATTGCATTTGAAGCTTTGCGGCTGTGTGGTGGCGGCCTAGAGAATAGCACCAACCCAATTTTTTCCCGCGGGTGTCGTAAAAGGCGACTAAGGGATACAAACCGGGGGGTGGGCAGTACCGCCCCCTGCGGTACAATTCCACCAAACTGCGATCCCCAACCCGCATGCCCAGCGTGGGGTTTATGGGCATTACCCCCCAATGATGGCACAACCTTGCGCTCATTAGGGGAGGGCTATGTCCAGCAATGGACTAATATAGTCTGAAGAAGAAGAAGAAGCTTTTCAAACGGAACCCTAAATCACAAATGGTCTTCCTTCGGTGGTAGTCAAGTGGGTAAAACAATGGAATCGGACATTGGCAATTAAGGAAATGAAGTTTACCTAATAAACAATCGTGTTTAGAACCGATAAATGTATAACAATGTAACTCTGCCCTTAATTCCAGGTTATGGAGCTGGAAACACAAGTGCAGGTGTCGACGAACCAGTTGCGGCGGCAAGACGAAGAGGCAAGACAGCTGCGCGACGCCCTAGACGGGGCTCTGCAACGCGAGCGGGCGCTCCAGGCGCGCCAGAGGGAGTTCCAGCACAAATACACTGACCTCGAGAGCAAGGTAGGTCCAGAACTGCCGAAAATGTTGTCTTAGCCAGGTGCCTAAGGATATAGATATTACATGAGTGATGGCTGACAACAGTTAGGCAAGAAATGCCGAAAATGTGGTCTTAACCCCTGTACTTACTCATCATATAGACATTACATGAATGAGGCCTGGCAACGGTAGGTAAAGAACTGCCGAAAATTTGGTCACACTTCCACACAGTTGCAGTGCATATAGATAATAAATACATGTACAACCAAGAAAACGAGAGACGAGAAATAAACGAGAACAGAGGAAATTGATTAGATAGTTCCAGCATAAATACACTGACTTCGAGAGCAAGATGGGTCCAGAACTGCCGAAAATGTGTTCACAAGTCCCTACAGTTACCATGCATATAGATCTTCCTCTGTGAGATACATAATAATAAGTAGTAATATGGTCCAAGATTTGATTGTCAGTGTACGTAATTCTCTAACCATAACAAGCGCATTCGACAGGTAAACCGTGCAACGTAATTACGTTGGTGACGCATAAGTTACGTTCGTTCGAAGAGTAAAGATAAACTTAAATATTTTCAGGCCAAATACGACTCTATGCAGGCCAACATAAGGAACATGGAGGACGCGCAGCGAATAGCTGAGCTGGAGACTGAGGTCTCCGAATACAAGCTCAAAGTAAGTGCCAGTCTAGGCAGCTCAACTATCCAATCCTATAATCAATGGCTTAGCAGTCCTTTAAATATTTCAGCGATGTTATTTATAAAAACATAATTATTCTGAAACACTCCTCAAATGCAGGTTAAATAGTCTTTGGTAATGTTTTCTCCTATTACACTGACTTTAAAACGTGTATTTCAGGAGTGTTTTAAGAAATTTTGTTTTTATAAAAACGACTGCAGCTCTTTAAAATTATAGGGATTTGAGTTTTGTCTTCTTACTCTTACTCCACTAGTAAACCGAGATAGCGCTATTCCAGTCGCTATATCAAGTACGATGATTTTATCACACAGAATTTAATATGCAATGCCCTATTAATATAACACTAAATATGTTAAACGTTTTCGACCTGTCGATTAATTAACAACTTCCAATTACAAAAGGTGAACTTTTCGATTTATTTTCATATAAGTTGACTGCGTCAAGTATAAAATAGCATTTCATTAAAAATAAAATGTGTGTGAACAATTCAAATAAATCCATTGAGTCTTATTAGAGTTCCAATCTATTGTCTTTGACAGAAGGCCTATGCCCTGCAATGGAACTTTTATAAGCTATATAAAAAAATCTAACGTACATAAGCTACACGCGCGGCTTGCCCCGACCATTTTAATCACAGCGACTTAACCCTCTGGCGCTTCCCAGAACGAAGTGATGGCGACGGAAGGCGAGCTTCGCAATAGCAACAACATGGACGACTCAGAGAAGGTGCGCGAAATACAGGAGCAGGTCGCCGAGCTCAAGGCCGAGGTATGACCTTGACCCTTAACACGTTAACTGCTGGTACACCGTGCCCTGACTATGCTCTGGCCGCGCAAGGAACGCCTGACTTATCTTGGAACCGTACTGAGAGAATATTGTTCTGAGCTAATTCTCTTCTCCTGTGGGAAAGCTCACTGATTTATTTGAA
The DNA here is from genome assembly GCA_934045075.1 of Yponomeuta sedellus. NCBI lineage: Eukaryota > Metazoa > Arthropoda > Insecta > Lepidoptera > Yponomeutidae > Yponomeuta > Yponomeuta sedellus. The sequence goes on from OW203721.1 coordinate 7,382,865, forward strand.
TCGCTCGTACCCCCGGCTGCCTGAGTGATCTTAAACGATCACGAAGGTTAAGCAACATAGGGCGCGTTTAGTGCATGGATGGGTAACCGTCTATGGCTAACGCTAGTGGCATTTTTCCGAGCGGTTCCGTGCTTCGCAAGGCACGTTAAGCAGTTGGTGCCGGCTGCCATCGATAGATGGCAGTCGTTAAGCCAAGTCAGAGGCCTTAGGCCTGCTTGAAAACTTTTGACAGTAAGCCCAGCCACTAGTCTTTCAAACCTCCACCAATCCGAACTTAGCCCCCGTGGCAGAGTAGGGCCTTCCTCAGGTAAGAGACCAGTGGCCTTCGGTGGGGACACAATGGGTTGATGATGATGATAATAATTTAATGAACACCCTATTGTTCTCCTAATAAATCTACAGCCTCGAAATGTATCTACATACATTTCAATGCTCTTAAATGGTAACTTAATGGAAGAGCCGAAAATCCAAATGTTGTTTGTGTAGACTAGTAACATCCTATTTTTCGGCTAGATATGGGCATGTCTCTCTTGTACGATGCCAAGATAAGTCAAAACAGGAAATATTTTGCGTGTCAAGAGTGGAGAAGGAGGCTTAGCAGTTAAAGTGTTAACAGGTTACAGCTGGATCAGAAACTCGAAACGCGTTATGATGCAGCGATATTGATAACGCCATCCTCTGTAGACCAGATTTTGATTGGCACAAATGTTATCATAAAAATGTGACGTCGAACACTGCCACGAAATAATTATTTTAAGAGGCTATAATTACCTTTCAAAACTATGGCATAATTGCTGTTACATAGACAACGTAATATATTATATGGCAGTATTCAGTTCAAAATTCTGACTAAACCAAAAACGGCGGATTGATCACCCTCATTCGAATAAGTTCAACATTCAAGGGGCCACCTTTTTAAATATGCAGATCATTGATTTAATATTGATTGTATACATGCAAATTGCATCTGCATCGGATTTCACGCTATTAATATCACTGTATCGATCGAGTAGGATTCTGTTACACCGGATGCTTAACCTGTCACACTAAGGGGGTCTTTGCAACAATTTTGTGAACTTTAGATATAATTATGATAAAGTTTGTAAAATATAGAAGCAACCTGTAATATTGCAAACACAAAAAACTGTTTCTACTTTTACTGATAAAGTTCATTTAAGTATTAACGCGTTCATTTACACTTTTTCGCTTACATTTTGTTTATATTTGTGTTGATGACAAAAACGACGCCCTGAAGTGTGACAGAATTCGGAAAGCACCGTTCACTTTACTTAGCCTACAATTTTGACTTCATCTTTAGATACAGATCATAGGCAAAAAAATATAGTGAATACCATGCATACAAATTACAAACATGTACAGCGCTCTTTTTGATACAAATTGCAACTAACACCCATCAAAGAATATAACATAAGGACATCCCGCAATAACGCTTTGCTTCATAGCGATCCCCTTACTAAGAAAGAACCACTGCAATGTCGACATCACAGCTTCACGTCATGGCGTTGGATGTAAATAATAATACCTAACATAACGCTTCCAGTCTTCGCCATCATTGGACTACATTCTGTTACCTTCTAATAGACGTGGTGATCGCACAAACATAGAACCAAAGGGTTCCTGTACGTAGAAAAACTGCAAAGTAAAAAAAAAGCTAATAGCCATCTAACGCCCAATGTCCTCAAGTGATCACAAAAACAATGATTATTTTGAAGGCCTTACGAGGATACATCAATTTATTTTCAGTGGAGGGAGGCGCTAATGGTCATAGTTTCACACAAGCATTAAGCAAGTTCATGTGCTGTACATTATAAAAAGCTTTCAATGAAATAAATAAATACCATCGATAAAATAGGTGTCATGCACTTACAGAATCTCAAGCCTGATCTGTGCAATAATTTTTATTAGTAAATTATTCTGGAAATTACTGAAATTTGGGCCTAAATTACTAGACCGTTCCCGCTTCTTATGATTTACGAAAAGTCATCAAACTCCCATACATGTTCAATGTAACTGGGATTTGAAAGATAATAGTTAACTCAGTAGCAAGCTTAATATCGGACCTAAAAAAATTGGGTAGTCGTCAGAAAGTATCGGGGAAACGGCCAGGGAATAAACTTAGAACCAACCAAACCAAAGATTGACTGGAAAAATGCTACTTAGGATTAAGTACGCCTTTGTATGAAATACTTTGTGTTTTGGGCAATAGAGAATTTAATAATAATAATAGAATGAAATGGTACAAAGATATTGGATTATTCTTAAATTGTTTTCAGTTTCAGTTCAGACCACGTTTATTAGTAAGGCTGAATATGTTTATTCCGAGGGCGTGACATAACTTACGCGCTTTGATAACTTAGAATGCAATAATGTTTTCAAAACGTCGTCATTGCGTTTGACTCGCGAATTGCCTTCTGCATTTCTAGCAAGAGAGATCCGTATTGAGAACGGTATACTTTTTTCTTAGTTTGTCAATGGCAAACGCTATGCAGGGTAGAAAAGGTAAAACCTTCTAAGTTACTATCCTACAGTGAGGTCCGCTTTCCTTATTATACTCAATGCCGTGACTTAGAAAAAGGCTACCGGTTTCTACGTTAAAAAGCATTTAAAATTATATCAAACTCGATGGGACTCGCTTGCTATAGCTGCTAAAAAACGTCAATAATCACAAGTGATTTTACGTCATTGCATCCAAATTCACTGGAGGGAATTGTGTTTGTTTTTGTTCTTGTAAATAATGAACACCGTGAAGTCTTATTCCATTCCAAATTTAATTTTAATATTATTTGCACAAAAATAACAATAAACTGGCATTTCAATGTATCTACACAAAAGGTGTTAATTCAGTACGAAATTGCTGTAAATATTGTGATCTGCAAACAAAAGTTGTAAGCTGGAAAGGTACTCAACACTCTTCTAAATATTTTCTTTCCATATTACAACTTATAAATTGTTTCATGGCGTATGTAAAAAAAATTAAACATGGACGCTCACAGCTTAGCTATCATAGCAATGTCAAGTAATTTTGCACTGAATAAGTAGCACACGACGTTTGAATATCTTTTATTGAAATATGTTCAGCAAAATGTTGATCTGATCTGTTCGACACCACACAGTTCCCAACACCAATCACCACTCCGGAGACGGAGCCCTGGAAATGGGTCGAGTAAGTCTTACATTCAGCTTCAAGGAACCTCGCTCGTGTCCCCTCCGCTCCGCTTCCTAAGACCCAACACACATTGTGATACTTCAGTTGCAAGCTTTATCGTTTCACTCAAACCTAAATCATTGTAATTTTCATACTCCTGTACTGACACAAGGGTTCAAGGGTCAAAGTTTCATATTGTACCTTGACCAAGGTCAAGGTACAATATGAAACTTTGACCCTTGAACCCTTGACCAAGGTCAAGGTACAAAGCAGTATGATAATTATTAATTGGTACCTAATCTCTATTGATGACCTGTCATAATAGTTCTGGTTCGCAACTGACGTTATCCAATGCTTATTGGGCCTAAAACAATGCCTAGGTCACACTAGGACGTCGGTTCTGTTGAGTTAATGTTATCTTCAAAGGACTTTCAAACTGTACAAAACAAATGTTTTGTATCACATTGGCGCAAGGATGTTAACGTTCTTGCATTGGCGCCACACGCACAAGTATTGTTGACTTAAGACACTACTCACTCAGGAGAACCAAAGTCCAGCTTTCGAGTTATGCTCGTTATTTTCTTGAGTTGAATATTTCATGGGCATAAGGCCTTAACCACGGTGAGAGCGGACAGGATAGTAAAGACTGTGTGTTCTCATTTGGCGCTGTCAGATATCACATTTGTGATTCATCCCGGCCTCCTCGCTTTCACTGTGGCTCTGTAATATTGCATGACGAAAAAAACCACTTTGCATGCTTATGAAATAGAAACAGCATCGGGTGTGGTGGGCATACGACTTACTGGCGTGACCTACTGACTTTCAAATAAATGCGTCATCATGTTACATCGAGTTTCTTTGACATTGAAATAATGACTATAATTTCCAGACAACACAATTCCTTGTGCTGGTCCTAAACTTGGATACACTGTGTAAAGAACATCACAATCATGGAAATACATCCAGACCGAAGCCATCTGTACAAACTCCGTCAAACTTCAAGAATTCCATTCACGTACAAAAAGAACTTATTTTGAACTTATCTATATCAGCACCGCACGTCTGAATTGACAACTCTTTTAATCCATAAATTTCTTCGTTGCCCACGATACAGGCTCAGCCTAGTGTGGGGGCATGGTCACCACCACCTAATGTTATTTAAATATAACTGTTAATTTTGTTCCTTATGTAAACTAAGATTAATAAGTATTAATCAGATGCATGTAACTTAATTCAGTTGGTAATAAATAGTTTTTACTTAAACTCGATATAACATTATGAAGTTTGTTCGTAAAGGGGATCGTGAAACGATACATACTTATGCTTCTGGAACATTTTAGGTTCCAGAAGTATAAGTACCTATGTCTGGCTTTGACCGCCGCGATCAGTCCAGGCATATCACGGGTACCAGATAATTTGTACAGAATGGATCCCGTCGTAGTATACTCGTTACTTTGTATGTCCTTCTGTAGATAAACTTCAGTTAGACGTTGATCCTGATTCATTTTAACTTTTAGTTTATTTTGGAGAGAACATTTCTAGTTGTGTTAAATTACATTTATTGTTTTATAATAGGGGCTAACAAAATTGGGTAGGTAACGATATTTTTGAGGTTATGATAATATGGTCATAAGGATCTTATTTGTAAAATATCACGTAAATCCGTTATTATATTTTGATTATTAATTCGACTGTTTTGTCAAGCTAACAGTACTTTTCTTAGATGAATTGGCAACGCAGTGTAATCGAAACACTATAACGCTGAAGCCGTTTTACATTCACTCGAATAAGTTAAGTAGTGTTAGCATAACAAGACAAACAAAAGTTAAGAAAATAAAATCGATTTCCATGACAAGGGGATTTTCGATCTAGATAGACGGTCCATAAACAGAGCTCACAATTGGGTTCGTATGAGATGAAATGTTATCACATACTATTTGAAATATCATATATTTTTTAGAAGCTATATAATTTAATTCAACAAATAAATTCACTATGTAAATATTCAGGAAATCGACTATATTTTTACAACTGTAATAATAGTATCTTCTACACAACACAATCACTTCATATTACTCTCAACTTATTATTTCCCTCAAGTTAGTAAAGTGACAAGTAAATTTTGGTTCGATCCATAAGTAGCTAGCTTTGCATGAGTCGTTACTAACATCAGCTAAATTTATTTCGTCTACTATATTGTAATTACCAAACTTGTAACATTATGTTAGTTAAGTATATGTGTATATTTGTCAAATTAAGTAATTGTACTGACACTTGCCCATCTAAGTAGCGTGGTCTATATGTGGTACTATGTACTAGAGGTTCTTTAAATTAGCACTGTTAGCTATAGTGCCATATGGTAAACTAGGATCTGTTCAAAGCGCCAATCACAAATCTGCGTCAGGCTAGGCGCATGCTGAAATGCAGGCGACGCAGTAAAGCACACTTCAGTACAGGGCAGGGCAATTGAGGCAGACATAGGCCCCCTCCGCATACTGCGACGAAACTATTCGCTCCATTCCTTGGCAATTCTCACCTATAATAACTCTTTTTTTGAATTGTCTGGATGATTCGTGTCCTACAAACAAGGTTCACAGCGAAGTAATTCAATTAAATGTTCTGTCATTGAACCAAAATTGTTAGTAAACTCGGCTCGAAGTGCACGCGTCGCGCAGTAATATGTGCCGGCACTACGAGACGCATAGCAGGGCAGACACAATGCGTCACACGTGCCTGCGCCGCAGCGTACGTAGCTCAATGACGTTCCATGCTTTACAAAATCGGCGCTGCGGTGTGCTGCGTCGCCTGCGTCTCAGCATGCACCTAGCCTCAATTTGATTCGCATCTAAAAGGGCAGATGGTAATCAGTTGCCACGTTACTTAGATGGGTGTGTATCTTTAATTATTTTAGACTGTAGGTAGAATCAATACTTGAATGTAACTTGCGCGTGGTAATTAAGCCGGCCGTAAATCAATTCCAGACTGTTCAAGGCTAGAATACAATAAAATTGCTATTGATTGTTTTCTTTTTAATTCAGTGCAAGTATCTTTATTGTCCTTTGTCATAAAATATCAGCTGAGACAATTTTACGCTGATTAATTCACGTTTAACAAAAAAATATATGAACAGAACAACAATAGTTGTAGTTGTAATGCCCAACAGATATCTTGAAACGATGCCGGGATTCGCTCTTTTTTGAGAAACCGCCATAGATCAAATATAATACTATCGCTGTCAGTCTTAATCAACGTCGCAACAAAACGCCCTCCAACTCTTCGAATGGACGCTGAAACCGCAGCGTATTCGCGGAGAACACATTTGCAATAAGCGGGGCTTAATCACCACTCGCCTACCAGTCGGCGACTATGCTAAGTTAAATAACATAGTTGAACTCGCTGCGCAGGTCATGAGGTTAGAGGCGTGGAAGTCTCGCGCGCTCGGGCGGCCGCAGCTGGTCCGCTCCGCCGTCTCCGTGGAGGACGACCTGGGTGAGGACGACGAAAAGCTAAGCCTCACCCTCCGCCGGGAATCCTCCACGTCTTTCGAACTGCCTCCCGTCACACGCCCGCCCTCGTAGCCCTCCTCCCGCCCCTCCCTACTCTTAAGTTCGTCCTGCCTCTCTTTTAATATCTCCCTCGCACACCCCGTAGTGTATTCTGTAAGCTCTACGTCTAATCAGTTGCGCCAAACTATTCGGCGAGCTTGAGATACCAATAAAGTGCTGTAGATACATTGTTCTGATGTCGTAGCACGGGTTCGTAATTCATGGGTTGGCTGCACACAAGTACGCTCATATTAGTATATTGCGCGCAGCTGATTGACCCTGGCTGACCATTAGCCAAAGCCCTTACTATATACAGTCTGTAATTACTTCGAAGCTCATTTTACTGGAAAAATCATGCCATGGAACCTATTTGACAGAGTGTTAATACAATGTCGCCATAAAGACTTGACTCCTTTTTTGTAAGCAAAGTCGAAGAGGCAATATAGTAATGATGACACATGTCTGAACTGTGCTTCGGCAATCCTTTTTTGCACTACTGAATCAAAGAACGTATGGGCTGGATCCTTCCTTGAAACAAATCTGTTTGAGACGGCATTTTGTAATTTAGAGAATCGAATTTTTTGAAGTTGCATTAGTTGGTACACGACTTCCTCTCTAGTAAAATAGGTAAGTTTTATACGTTAGAGTTTAGATTTGTTCTAGGATTTGATGGTAATCTAAACATAGTTGTAGTGATAATATATTATTCGAATAACCATACATACTTAAATAGCTTAGTTAATTACTACTTTATCTACTTACATATTTATTACATAAATTCCTGATGCCAACATACATGAAACATAATGCAGATTTATAATTCCTCATTACTAAAGCAGGGGTTCTGCTAAGTAATATCTACCGCCTAGGTAAATCAAAATTTTAAGTGATGATAGTTCAATGAAATTAAAGATATTAGGTATGGCTTACGATTATAGTAGATACAATTAATTTGATCTCATATTCGTCTGCACGCTCATAATTTTACTCAAATTGTAATCTAAAAATTGGACATCACCTTTTTTGCTTGTTATGTACACTTTAAAGATGGATTAATACTTATGATAGTTATCATTGACTTATGACAAATGTTGTGACTTAGATTAATTTGATTCCCTGACATTGTTGTTTTATATTGTTTATTTTGTTGTTAATATTTAATGAATTTATATTTAAATCTGCTAAATTATTTTTTAATTTCGTAAATATGTATCGTACGTTTTTTTATTGCTTTTGAAGACCAGCAGGCGTTAACATTCCATTGTATTTTATTAAGTATTATTGTTACAGTTAGTTGTAAGAATATTTTATACTAAACAGTATTCCTGGTAAAAATCCCTATCAACAGAACTCGAAACGGCCTCATTTGTAAAAACACGATTCCACTAACTCACAACACTCATAAAGGCATTTCATTTAATCTGTGGTTACGTCTTTTCCTTGCAAACTCCACCACAGACTAGTGAGCGATTTTGGAGTGTTTAAGAAATCGTCTTTTTATAAATTAGGCCGTGAAGCTTCGCTGGACTCGAAAAAATACCTGTAAGCCTATTTTCATGAATAAATAATAACAATAATTACTCAGCTAATTAGAGCATCACGGATGTTTTCAGTTAAATATCACCGCGCTATCGGGTACGGGATTGTATCTTGTACCTACTTAACTAAGTTGAGAATTTAATTAAGATCTAAAGATAAAAAAACGATAGAAATTAGGTCAGCGGCCACACACAAGGGACGTGGGAAGGGCAGCGGGAAAATACTCGACGCGTTGTATAGAAATCACGCCTTCACGCCTCACGGTATCTTCTGTGTGAGCTTCGTCCCGTCCGTTTCAGTACATTTCGTATGAGAAGTATTTTGCGCGTTTTTTCCGCGCCCCTTCTGTTTGGTCGTCGGCTAAGTTTTCTAATTTTTTAAGAATAGTTCTCTGTAACAAAGGAATGCTAGGTATAATTATGCTGAAACATATTGTAATTGTACATAGGTAAGTACTTTGTTTATGGATCGGCCGCTGTGCATGCTATTTGAATTACACAGTGTAAAAGTAGGTACTTACTTAGTTTTTTAATAACATGAATAGTTATTTAGTAGGTCAAGAATTTCATCTCGAAAATAAAAAGCGTCGACAGTTAATTTATTGGTTCTAATTCAAAATTTGTTTTATCCATGTAGCGTTTACTTAGAATGCCTACGTTAACATTTCATATTGTGCAATACTAAGAACTTAGTTAAATATATCGCAAAATTAACAATTTTTAATTATTGAGCGGACCCTCACCATTGAAAAACGTAGTTGGCGTAAATATAATGTATCACTAGCCTCAGCAAATCACATCCCAACAGTAGATCAAGCTTTACGTTACATTTTGGACCGTTTCCAGCCCCGTACTAGCCCAGGGCGACCTCTATATAGAATTTCTTGGTTAGAACTATATTACGGTCTAACATGAATAGGTAACGATATTTTTGTGGGTCAAAAAGTCTGAGATTTCAAGAATTTTTCGAGATACAAAGTGATCTAAGGGTTACTCCAGGCTGTACGAGTATCGAAAGGTACAAATAAATTATTATCTATCTTTGTGCCAAATTTCACCATGATCCTTTCGGCGTGATTAAGGCATCCATCCAAGCAAACATTCGCATTTATGAGTGTTAAAATGACGGACATTTTTCTTTTTTTTATATATTATTTGTTTTGTTACGCTAATGCTACTTCTCTTACTACAATGAGTTAAAACTGCGCCACTCAGGCGTGATAGTGTTAGACTAAAGACTTTGCCCCGTTAAAAATACGTTGTATTTCAAAATTACGTAAATATGTTTTGAGATTTTCAATACATCACCAATACTACTATTTTGATCCAAAAAAATATCGTAACCTATTCACCTTCATTTTATTAAGCTCCCGTCAACGTTAATATTATATTATAATGAGAGGAGTGAAATTGAGGAACTTTTGGTATAGAACAGCTGACAGGAAAGTCTATAGTCGAAAAGAATGAGTGAGTATTCCTACAGAACAATTTTTCATAGAATGGCACGAAGTGCGACCTTTTTAACGAGCCGACTGCTAAGATCTTCGAGAGCATAGCAAAGCGAAACCGTTATCCCTGACGTTTCTGAGCATAATTTTCGTATTAGGTAACCTTCATTCAAACACCATCAATTAAAGAAAGGGGACTGAACAAGTAGCTGTTGGAAATAGTTGTCCATTCCAAAAACTGCCACTGCCACTGGCCACGATCTTGACAGATTACCTTCTCTTCTTCAACGTAGGTAAATAAGTAGTTAACGGACGCAGATTTTGCGTACTTTTATCTTGCCCATTGATAATATATCCCCTATTTGTCCAGTTCCTATTTAATTAACAAGTACTGTTGGGATACATTAGAAGGTATGTAATCTCGAAGGTTTTAATTTGAATTTTCTTACCTGCATCCACCCTCTTGCGCGACTAGCGACTGAGAAGTGGGATCGTCCGCAGCATGAAACTAGATCAACCGCCTAATTTTATTATGCGCGATACATATTTAAAAAATCCTGTCAATTCCTTGATGATTAAGATAGAAAACGTCAGAAATGGGTGTGATACAATACTCATAATTACGGATTCAAATACGAACAACTTTACTAATTTATTGCAAAATTATCACTTGCAGCGTTATGACTGCCTCGTTGGTCTAGCGGAATCACGACTGATTACCAAGCTAAAGATAGTAGGTTCGATTCCCACTGACGACCGCAGTACATTTGTAGACGGCCTTAGTCTGGGTATATTTCCATTTTTGTTGATGTCCTTGCCTGGTTAGCATAGCACAGGGTATCCTAGTTTGGGACCAGGACAAGTGATCGTGGTGTGGAACGTATGATTATTATTGTACGGACCATCTGGGCCGTGTTACATAAAATTGCAATTCATAGTAGGTATTGACAATTCGATGGACATCGTGTAGCCGAGCCTTCGCACTTGTTAATCGACTTTGCAACGTACCGTCAGCCAGGGTTGCGGTCGATCACTTTAAGGTTTGTTTTGCCCTGCAGCGCCCAGAGGCACCCGAACAGTGTTCGCTTATAAAGCAAAGGCTAGGTCGACAAAAGACAGCCCGGGGGGCGGGACCAGCATCACGTGCAAGCTGCAAGCGAAGTTTCAAAATGATGCACCGCAACTCTAGCTGATAGTACATCGAATTGTCATACTCATTCATGAATTGTACTTATTATGACTATTATTATACTTTGTTGCACACGAAAAACACAAAAAATTAATAAGTTTTAAGAAAATACATGTACAAGGCGAGCTTATCTGTTTCTTTTTACAATGGTAAAAGTTGTTCGTATCGGCGAGTAAAATCCATTTTAGGAACGGGATTTTGATGGCTACAGTTTCAAGTCGTACCTACGAATATTCTTTAGTAACTCTACGCTAGTTACACGATTATGCATAAATGTATGCAGTGTACTTTAAATTACTACATATAATTTATGTAATGGTACTAGTGCGAAATAACAGTTCGCAGTAATTCCGCCATGGAACAAGCCAATGGTAGGTACTACTGCGAACGCTCGAACTACACTAGCCCTTATCATCGTGGCATAATATTGTCCATAATATTTTTTTACAATATTATGCTGATAACAGCGATAAAATATTCGTCAAATAATTAATAAACAGGTCTGTTTTAAAAATGTTGTGTTTACTTCTCAGTAACTCCCCATGAATCACCCTCCGAATTAAACAAGTGAATGAGTTAGTAACATAATTTATTAGTCCTAAAGCTAAATTAAATAACACGTATGTAATTATACACATTAAGGCACATCATAACTAGGCACCAAAAAATAAATGTCAGAAAGTTACGTAGAGTAAAAACCTACGTACTGTAAAGTTATATCTAAGATTTATAGTTAAGATTTTGTATCTTTCGCCTGGTACAAAATCAGTATAAAATAATTAGAGAATTCATTATTTTGTCGTTAATGTAAAATTATAGTTTCTGATACACCTCGTCTCTATGCCATATTCTTATATTTGGTAAACAAATTGTAGAGCACGCGCAGCGTAGACTTTAGGTCGAGATTCACGATATCTGCAAAAAAAAAAAGAACGATTAACTTTGTTGAGTTCTCAAATACTTTTTACAGCAAAACTACCATTAGGTATTACTTCTGTTGCAAAGTAAAATCACACATGGAATAGCTGGTAAAAAGTGCGGTGTTAACGGAGCGTACGCAGGCTTTTCATTCGATAGGTCGTGGGTTCCAATCCCGGCATGTAACAATGACTTTATTTTCTAAGTAACATACATTTTTGTATTAAGGGAACACTTGATTGGGGAGGTCGTGAACACTTGAAGCCGCCGTACATTTGTTCATATGACTCTTGTCTCTGTGCATTTGCATGTTTGTGATGTCCTTGGTATCCTAATTTCCAGCACACGTGATTTTGTTGTGGAGAAGTATGCCAAACTAAAATCAACAAACCTTCCGGGCGCGCCTTTGGCTTCGCGAGCCCGACGTCTTGCATCAGCTCGAATGCGAAGGCTACATTGTGGACCTTCTGATCGAAGTCCTGGGGCGTCAGGTGGAAGTCGTACAGCGGCACGAAGAAACCCTCCAGCAGTCCCATCAGCAGGCAAAGGTGGACTCCGTCGTGGAACTGCGTGTCCAGGTCAGTCACCTCCAGGTTTACCTTGCTCAGGTGCTTGTTCACGAACGTCACTAGGGACTGAAAGTAAGTAATTAAATTGACGAAACAAGCTTTCTCACAATACTAGGTAACATCCTGAGTCCTAAACTAGGCTAGTCTGTATCTTAGGAGTCGGTCCTTCCCTTATGGTGCAATTATATAAACTGCGACAACTGCAGCTGATTTATTTTATGCCACTTCTTGCCTTGAAATCAATAAAGCATTTCAAACTCAAGGTATGTATTTCAGAGACTCGCCCCAAATTTCTTGGCCATTCTCATCAAAGCTACCTACTAGACTACCAATAGTGACAATGAAACAATATAAAGATTGAAACATGACTAACATGGCTCATACTAATAGTACTATGTGGACGGTTGTTCAATATAGTACTATTAGTATGAGCCATGTTAGTCATTTTATAAATTATTTGGTCCCCCAGAAAGAAAGAAAACTTGAATCCAAGATTACCTTCTTTACAACCTGCAGCTTGTCGGGAGCGTGATCAAAGAGCGCGTCGAAAGCGTCGCGCTCACACTTCATACCCAGATCATCGTAGGTGGTCGTGATATCTTCTATGTAAGTTCTGATGGGAATACAATACAACATCTAAAAAAATCGGTCTAGTTCGAGTCAGATTCGTGGACAGAGGGTAGCGTACTGCCAAAGTATGTAGGTATTTCATATTATTCAGAATGAAAAATTTCTTTCATTTGGTTCATCATCAGCCACTTGAGGTCCACTGTAGGAGCCCCCGGCACAAGACCGTCAAGCTTGGAAAACATAGGCCCCCCTCTTGGTTTTCCAAGTTTGAAGGTCTTGTACTGTCCGCATGTAGTCTATCTCCCCACCACCGTTCAGGTCCCACAGGTTTTTATAATTTGTTGTTATACTATGCACTAGGAAATTTATGATCACACTGAGTTTCATAACTACACGTATTGTATATCGTCTGTTATAACAGGAAAAATATTTCATTTTTGTAGACCCCATATACAAATATAAATATTAAACATATAAAGTTTTAAAGTTTGTATTTTTGTAACTTAAAATTTTGTTAAACAGCCATGAGCATTCATTTTTGTTGCGTATATGGATTTTTTTTAATCTGAAATATATGTTATATGTTAGCTGTGCACAGCTAAAATACGAGTAATTCATATGCAAACATTGTTTTGCCAAATTAATACACTCTGCTATTTGATCTACTATGAGACCTACTAAATATGCACAAAAAAATTCACAACATTCGGTGAAGCCGTGATACCAGATTTTTATATTAGACTAGCTGACCCAGCGAACTTGTACCGCCTAACAGTCGAGTCTTTAATTTTTTTTCCGTCCAATTTTTTTTACAATATTTTTTGATTTTCAAAGATGGTTCTTACACCATCCTTGTACTTCAAGGAATATTCTAAAAAAAAGAATTAACGTAATTGGTTCAGCTGCACTCGAGATTAGCAACAACAACGCGCTTAGCAATGCATTCAGCAATTCATTTTTATATTATAGATTATCTTGTAAGCACGACACCAAAAGAAGCTACAAACTAGCTTTACCTATGTGAGAGAAGATTGGAGGCGTCCTTCTTGACGACTACAACATTGACGCTGACATTCTCGGGAAGACGTACTGGCGCACGGAAATGACGAGCCAAGGCCACAAGGAGATGTAGTATGGAGACAATGTTCTTGGAATGCACAGAGTCTACACTCCATTTCTGCACCGGTTTTGTAGTTCCGTAAAGTGCCTATAGAAATATTAAGTCAGATTTACCAGCCAGTTCTTATATAATATTTGTGTCAGAACTTATTATTATAGGTTATTGATTAGGTAGCAAGTAGCTGTTGCAAAGTAGGCGTGATAGTATATTTCAGCACGAAGTGCAGAAAATTTATAAATTATTAAATACAAAAGTTGATACAAATTAAAACCATTTTTTGATATCTTATATTTTATACCTAATAAGGTGGTTCTCTAGCTTATAAAATAGCTTAAACCAATTAAACATTATTTAGTTTACAGACCATTTTTGCACAAAAAGTTAATTATATTTTTTTGAACCAATGATAAGTTTTCACTGGTGGGTCCTAATAATCACAAGGCCAAGGCCAATTGTAACTTTGTAGACCCATAACTGAAGGCGAAACACCTGAGACTAGATTTACAGATTTACGGTATTTTCAGTTATTCAAGTCCCACATCCAATTGATCATTAGTAAGGTTGCAGGCCCTAAAAATCACAACTACATATTAGATTTGTAAGCGACTTCTTCAAAATTTTATGTTAAATGAGCTAATTAGTTTTTCGTTAGTGGTACTAGAGGCCTTCATGAAGCTCCTTTAAATGTAGCACACAATAATATAGTACAGGGTATAATGTATGTGTATGTGATGTAGGATACTACTTGATTAATAGTTACTAACCTTATTAAATTTATTATCAAATGCAATCTAATTTATTACATACTCATTAAGTGTAAGAATTCTCTCATTAGTTAAAAGTCTACTTAGGTAATTACCCTGTTGACTGCCCGCAGTACAACGGCCAACTTCTGACGCTGACCTTCCTCTGACTGTGTGACCTCGGGGACATCCAACTTGGTCTCGGTAAGCTTCTCCAGGAGCTTCTGGAGCACCTGGCCATCGTACAGGTCTTCACTGATGTCCTTGACAATGATCCTCTGAGTAGCCAGCTCGTCGTTGATCCAGTCAATGAGCACCTGAATCAGGTCCTTGACTCTGGGATCTTCTAGTGACCTTGGCTCTATAATAGCTCTCTCCTCATTGTCCACTGCCATTAAATAGGAAATCTAAATCAGTCTCAAAGAGCATAAAATCATTAAAGAATACATTATGCTTTGAAAACTTTTACGGCCTTACTAATAAAGGTTATGACCTGTGTATACAGCCATTATAAGAGGTCTGACAAACTGGTTATTTGTACGCTAAATACGATTTAACCAGTTTAAATTGTTATACGTCAAATAATTATTCAGCGTGTGTAACTTATTATTAGTAAGGCCGCTATTGTGTAATGTATGTTTATTGGCATAGGATATAAAAGACAGATAAAGCACTCTAGTACTATTAATTCAGGTCTTTTGTACCGTTTTCAAACCATCATAAAATTTAAACATGATATGCAGAAACATTCCATCTCACAATATCTAACAAGCGATAAAAACACTTTTTGAGTTTTAGATTGTTTTGTTGCGAGTTTTTTGTTCAGGCCTTATTTATTTGTAAACACTATAATTAAAACTAAAAATGTCTAAGTAAAAACATGGAAGAGATGTAAATCTGAAATGAATGTGTAAAAACCTGTATTATTTGCTAGTTACATTGTGGGTTGGAATGTCTGATTAATAAAATTATATCAACTAACATTAACTTTGAATGCACTGTTGCTCATAACAAAACAGTTTTTGTTACACTGCTATGCTTAGTGTTTGGTCACAGGAGACATGGCAATGTAAGACATTTTAAAAACTTACACAGACTGTACTCCTCAGCGGGTATCTCTGGTGCAGTTGGGCTGCCTGGAGAATCAATGGCATATTTGCCTTCAGCTTGAACTTCTTGTACTGCAACAATAGAGTAAAAGCTATAGCAATGACCTCATAATGTACTGTGTATAACAAATGGGTCATGGAAAGAACCACTGCCTACACAAACCAAATATGGAGTTCTCAGCCTCATTTCACAAGAACCTTCGGGTACACACCTTCCTTTATACGCTTCTTGCGCCCGATGGTACCTATTTTATCCCAAAATGACTCTTCCTTGTCTTCCTTTTTCGGCAACACGGGAGTTCGCGGAGATTTCGGGCGTGGCGAAGACATGTCGCTACAAGGAAAATAAACAAAATTCTGAATCACTGACTTGAAACCTTCTGGATTACATACAATAATTTACACAAACCGCGGAACAATATTGATTTCTTCAATTTATGGAAAATAAAAACAAATTATTTTACATTCCGTACATTTCAGTCAAATCCAAAAATAAAACTTTGTGATGTGAACACAGAACAATTAAACCAAGATGTGAATGAATAAAACATCTGTCATAGTAGAGCATCAAACCGTACAACGAACCGATTTGGTCAGCCGGTCGGTCATTGAATGAATAAAACATCTGTCATAGTAGAGCATCAAACCGTACAACGAACCGATTTGGTCAGCCGGTCGGTCATTTGTTGGATAGTGTGAGTACATTCTCATTTCATCATTCTGTGTCATAGTGTCACGTTAGTCTGTGCACGTGCACCGCACGGTCAGTCTTTAAAAAAAAAAAAAAAAAAAGCACGGTCAGTCAAAGAGTATTTAGCAGGGCGTAGATAGAGTTCCCTCTACGTAACAGGGTGACCATTTGTGGCAGATATCTGCCATTTTGGCAGTTTTGGCTCCAAAATTTTAGCTGTGGCAGATGTTGCTGACGAATGAGGGCTTTTCAATGACAGATGTGAGTTGATTGCATTAAAAAAAACAAGATGGCGCTGCAAGGAGAACAAATGTTAACATGTCTTTGTAGTCTGTGATCTAAGCTAAACTATGTTTCGAAACTGTTGAAATTTTAAAGTTTTGAAGTATTTTTACTTTGTTCATTACATACGTACGTGAATTGTGTCTTAACTAATGGCTAGCCCGTGCATTGAGCATTTTTGTAAAAACATAGACACTCACCGTTTTACTACATGCTGTAAATTTTGACATATTATATGACGTCAGCACCATCTATCGGTAACTTGCGGTACTGTTTTTTGTTTTTAATGGCTCTTTGAAAAGCCCACATTGCAAAAGTGGCAGATTTTGGCAGATTTGGAGGATACTAAGAAAATCTGTGCCTAAAATTAGTTTTTATGTTAAATTTATTCGCTATGACATCGTTATTCAATTATTTTGAATTCTTAACAAAAGTATATTTGGCAAGAAATATTTCTCTGAACTGGCAATCCCAATTCAAGCTCAGATTGTTCGGGGATTCCCGACATATTCTGTTTATTACTCAGGTACGTGATACCTCACATGATAATGAACCTTAATGCACTTGGAATAGGATACATATTCCTAATACATTGCATTGAGTTTCACAAGAACTTGTTTATTTATTTCTTTTTATGCCATTCTCTGTGCATTGCATTCTCTTTCGGCGCGTGCTTACGTTCGTTGGTTGAGCACGCAACATCCCAGAAACATAAAAAGAACATGATTGGGTATAGTGGCCAATCGTCGGTAAGTAATTATTAGGTACTTTGCAAAGACAAAATTAAATATTGTCAACAACTTATCAGCTTAAGTTGAAGTTATTTTTTTAAATTAGTATCGTATTTAATCTTTTTCAGGTGCAGCAGTTTTTCAAGAAGGCTCCATTAGAAGAGAAAGTGAAGAAAGCAGAAATAAATTTTGGTGCTATGCTGGTGGAACACAATTTATCATTTCGTCTAATGGACCATTTGAGCGAAATAATTCCAAAAAGCTTTCATGATTCTGAAATCGCCAAATTATTTTCCTGCAAGAGAACTAAATCAGCAGCGGTAACGTATAACGTGTTGAAGCCCAATCTAGAAGCAGAGATGCTTGCTGATTTAAAATCGTGTGAAAATATTAAAATAGGTACAACAATGTTTTCCTTGATTATCAATGAGACCACAGATGTTTTATCTACATCGACGCTTGCAGTGGTAACGAAATATTACTCTGAAAAAAATATCGAAGTAAAAACAAAATTTTTGACTTTGGTTGACTGGCAAGGGGTTGATGCACAGTCATTATTTGATGCACTTTCCGGGGCTTCAACTAATGCTAACCTTAGTTTTAAAGATGGTATTGGCTTTGGGTTGACACTCCTAACGTTATGTTTGGAGAACAAGGTGGTATTATTGCAAAAATAAGGCATGTTAATCCCCACTGCATATTCATTAAGTGTGTATGTCATTCCACTGCTTTGTGTGTATCTCATGCCAGTAAGCACAAATATACCACGGGCTTTTAACCAAATAGCACAAGAGGTGTATGGGTACTTCGCAAATAGCAGTAAAAGACAAAGGGAATTTGCTGAATACCAAGATTTTGTTGGCACCGAAAAGCATAAGATACTAAAACATTATAAAATCCGTTGGCTATGTTTGCATGCATGCATTAAACGAATTTTGGAGCAATGGGATGCCCTCAAACTTTTTTTCAGACACAGTTTTTAGGAGACAAAAATATTTCGTCGGAATTCCTGTGTAACAGTTTGGCGGACAAGATATATAAACTATATTTTTATGCCTTGGATTATATATTGCACACAGTCAACAACCTAAACACCATATTTCAAGGAGATTATACAACAGTCCACACAGCGTTCGAAAACATTTCAGAGGCGTACTGAAATGTTTTCGAACGAAACTTTTTGAAAACCGCAGATCCACTTTTTATTGATCCAAAATCCATCGTAAACTTTTTGCCTCTAAAAAAATATATTGTTTAATGAAATCGCTCGCTTATCCGCGGATGCGAGTATGAAACCTGGAATCCAAGCATTCCTTCAAAGAATGCAAACATTGCTGGTGGAACTTTGCAATCAACTAAAAATGCGTTTGCCACTGAACAATGTTTTTAAAGAATTACAGTTCCTTGATCCTCAGAATGTTGTTTACAAAGATTTTGCATTAATTTCAAACGTTGCTCAGAAATTTCCCAACTTAATAAACGAAAACAACATTCAAATGCTTGATGACGAATGACAAATTAAGTTTGACACAAGTGTAAGCGATTTGTTGGAATCGGTTGGAAGTAGCACCAGCACAAATATGAGTGCGGACAAATTTTGGGGCGCCGTTGGGAAAATGCGTGATGCAAAAGGGGCCGCAAAATATCCCAATATAACTAATTTTTCAAAGGCTCTTCTAAGTTTGCCAATGTCAAACGCTTCGTGCGAAAGAATATTCTCCCAGGTGAATTTAAATAAATCTAAAGGAACAGGTTTATAAACAAACACGTGTCGGCTATCATTACGGCAAAAGAGGGAATAAAGGAACACGTAGACTGCATATCTTTTAAACCCACAAAAAATATGTTATCAAAAATGTCTTCAAAATCAATGTATATAGAAAATGAAAATGAATATTTTGAGGCAAATGTAGATTAATTATTAATTTTAGTGTTAAAATTGTTAAATTGTAAATTTTGTATCGCTGTATTAAATATTATTCTTGTATGTACATAGCGTATTGGTTCTTTTATTTTTTCCTTCTCTTTGAAAGCGATATAACAAACAAGGCATATTTTTGGCAGATTTTGGCCTTACGTTTGGCAGATTTTTAGACAATGTGTGGCAGATTCTCGTTTTTTGAGATGGTCACCCTGGATATAACCACGGTCAGAAAACCACAGAGCATTTAAACACTACGTTTCAGAAAACCTTGGTTATATACTCTTTGACGGTCAGTGAATAACACCTATACACTGTCACACTGTACTTGGTAACTTTTTGTTCGGTTTTGTTTTTGTTGCAAAACACTCCAACTTGATGTATATCTCGGTGATACAAGTGGTTCAGCAACTTAAACTTTAATTTCTCTTGTATTCACGGTATGCTAATCTTCCTCAAAGACTCTTCAAGGATTATTAGAAACACCTTGTGGTACCGATCCGGATGGCAATGAGTTAACACACTCGCACTCGGATCATACCTAAAAATAGTTTCAAGATTGTATTGCATCACACGCTGTCAGGTTACTAAATACAAGGTTGTTTTTTTTAGGACGTCTATCTGCGAACTCGAAGTTTGTTTGTGTGGCGATGGAGAAAAGCGGTCATCCTCCTCCGTATGGCTGGGGTAACGGGCATACGATGCAGCCACCGCCCGCCGCGCCGCCCAGCTACTCTCAGGCCGTCGGCGGCGTGGGCCCGTCCAGCCCTTACACTCCACAGTATCCAGCCTGTAAGTTACAGCAACCATTGCAACTTGTATATCAGTCCAGTCAATAAATCACTTACTGCTGGACATAGGCCTCTTCCCTTTCTCAACAACCCACTTGCTCCTTTGCCAATCTCATAGATTACTCTCTAACAGCTTTAGTAAATGACATTGGCTATTTTTATGTAGCCTTTAAACATATTAAGTACTGCATGGCACCGGCTTTCTCTCAGATAGAATCAGCAATTCATGTGCTGAGGTTTGTGACTTCTCACAGTCGGGTTTCCTCACAATGTTTTGCTTCAAAGTAGCCTCTGGTATTTTAAATATATGAGAAAATCTTTTTTCTTATTATTTTTATCTGTTTCCAGCTGCTGGTCCGCAAATAGTGACCACAGTGGTTCCAGTCGGGTCTCACCCGACGCACATGATCTGTCCTGGGTGCCATGCAGAAATCGACACTGAGACTCAAACTAAGCCAGGACTCATTGCTTATATCTCTGGTACCATCATTTGCTTATTGGGGTAAGTGTAAATGAGAAATTTTTTCAATGTAAATAAAATTATGGACTTTTTAAATATAATGGTCTTGTTTATAATAACATGATTCCATGATACCCTTCTCAAGAGTAGTTTAAGATGGTTTTAATGCGCCGTGGTAAAGAAAAAAATGTTACAACAGATTATTTACGCTGCCTCTTTGGAGTGTTTTAGAAGAATCATGTATTTTTAAATGAGACCTTTAGTTGTAGATATATAAAACTTAATACTGAAACTATATTTATTGCAAGTTTTCTCAATCAAAAACTAAGCTGAAGATAACAATAAGATATCTTAAATGGCTGTTATTGTATTATCTATCAAAGACTCAGCAACAGTTACCAAAAGTGCCAGTGTATCTTTTTGATGTCTTATTATGTTAAAATGAGCGAATAATACTTGCCAGATGTACCACCTTAAGTATTTCTACATTTGTTGCTACCTAGCAAAACAGTCCTCTAATATCACTGTTGGCAATTGGATGTTTTTTAAGTTATGTACACTTGTGACGTTATAGTAGCAAAATACCACTTACTGACGTGAAGGAAAACATCATAAGGAAACCCTAGTGTCTGAAGTGAACATACCTCAGCACTTGCTATGTACAATGGCCAAACTATGAGGCGGAAATCTCAGGTCCAACTACATCACTGTTGGCATCCAGGAAAGAGGCAAAAGATATACATACCACACTTTTAAACAGCTGAATATGTGCATTAGTAGACGCGTCAGACATTCTAGTTCTATTTAAACTTGAAATATGAGTGTGAATATTCTTTCTGTGCGTAACTATACACCATACCTGCCGAAACAAACACTAATAGTTTGTGTTATATTTTAGGGGTGTTTTGGGATGCTGTTTGATCCCTTGCTGCATACTTGATTGTATGGATGTGCATCACAAATGTCCCAACTGTGGAGCTTACCTGGGCCGCTATCGACGATGAAATTCTGCTGTAGACTTCATGGCTATAGGTATCATTTAACACTAAAATACAATTATGTTGTCTGCAAACACAATGTTATTGTTAAACTATTTCTAAGAAAGGGTACTCGTTACAGCTGATAGACCTTTACATTAACAACTTCCCTGTCCAAGAGTCATATATGACTCAGAGAATTGTATTGGAACAAGTTCATGAGTCACATTTGACTCATTTTCAATACATTTTCGAACATGCAACTGTGGATGTGGGAGATTGGAATTGAATTATATGTGGACAGGGAAGCTATTAATATTATTGTAACTTGTTAAGGTCTGTGTACTGTTTTATTGATCTGATTTTTTAATATCATAAATAGCCTTATGACTGAGTCAGTGAATTTGGCTGGATACTTTTTATCAAATATCAATTATGATTTACTCCATTCCATGCCTCAAAAGTTACACGCTGTAAACTACAAAAATTATGGGAAGTGGGTTTATAAATTGAAGCATAGCAAACTATATCTAAAGAGAAATATTCAAATTTATTTACCAACTTACTGCTCATAATTAGAACACAAGGTTTTGTTTTTTGTTCAAAAATATTTTTCCTCTATCCTGGGAGCAACAAGAGCACAAAAGCATTAAAACAAGGCTAATAATGATATAATTTTATTAATCAACCAATCATTGATTTATATAAAAGGTTAAAAATTACTGTCGTATTTTACGTGCCTAACAATGACCCGCATATATAGGCGGCAATTTAATATAACAATCAGCACTATTGCTGGACAAGATATTATATTGATTTTCATTAGGTATTGATTACAGACAATAAATACATCCCAACCTATATTTAATTTCATTCAGCATAGAAATCGTTAAAACACAGGAAGTAATAAGATAATACCTGGCAAGTTGTTAACATGTCCTAGGTCATTCATCTCATAAATTCAAGAAATATCAATTTCTTTTATAGTTTTTTTCTTTACACCTAGAGCAAAGCAGAATTAAACTAAATAAAGGTACTTGTTGAAATTAGATAATTTGCAAATACCAAATATGCATTTAATGCATTTACCCGTTATTTAAAAATAACAGAAGACTATTCAAATTATGTCGGAGGCAGTCTTAATGTAAAAGGTGAAATCTTTGTCCAATTTGTTACTTTTTGTGATGATAGTATTCATTCACCCACATTTTTAATAAAACACGAAACAATAACGCTAAGCATAATAATGGCGAGTCTTTGGTCATGATGAATTCCATCTTTATATTTCTTACTAACTGCCTGTGTATTCATTTATTGGAAAACGCTTTGCTACATATTAACAATGTTCCAGTCAATATAAGTACAATCGATTGTGTTATGTTAACTTATATTTAGTTAATTAAAACTTATTACAATACATTTTTGAATGTACGAGTACCAACTAGACATGTCCGCGCCGTCGCTGGATGTTTTGGACACGCTCTCGTCGCACGACACGTACGCATTATATCCGCGCGAGTTATTTTTTGTATTCCATACTCCTATACACTCGTTGTTGAATTAAAACGCGATGCCTGGTAACACTTTCTTAATTATCGATACATTAATTAAACCGCTTCAAATAAATAATATGACCTTAATTAAACTAAAATTAACTTGACACTTAAACGTGCGTCAAGTTTTCAGGGTGTATAAAAAAATAACAAAATAAAATTTTGTGAAATTAAACGTTAACGATTTTTTTTATATTTGGTTTCAATGGAAGCCGTTTTATTAATTATCGATATGTACTGAAGAACCTAATTTCAAGTTTTGCTTTACTTCTCTGGCGAGTGGCATGGATTTGTTTTATAAAAAGCTTGCTTTCTAATGTTATATAGGGTTAATACATGTCACGTACACCATAGCCGAAAGACATGTGTCAGGGCAACATCGGCGGCGCCTACATCTGGTACTCACTAGGCAGCTTAGATATTATAATATACATACTAGTGTATGACATTATATCTGTCTGTATGTGAAATAATCTCACACCATGTACCTCTTTTGGTTATGATTGGTAAAAAACATCACATTATATCAGATTACACTTTAATTACTCATATAAATGCGATACAATTAAAGTTCATGGTATTTGTTTTACAAAAAAACTTTGGCCGTTGCATCTATGTTAGTGGTATACCACAGCAGGGCGCATTTAAAAAAGATCTATTTCATTCATACTATAAAATTTTGCCGATGTCATAAATAGGTCAATAAATATAATTAAATACAATGAATGAGATACCTACTATTAAAATGGCAACAGGGAAGTGATCATCACAATTAGTGCAGCTCTTTACTCTAAAATAGTCATGTATGTCAAATAAAATGTACTTTTTTTAACAGTGATATATTAAAATAAATAATAATACATATAATTTTATGTCTACATACTACAACTGCGTTTTATTTACCATTAAAATATTTGAACACCATTTAAAACCAATAAATATTTAATTAAAAATTACTAAAAAGAACCAAAAATGCTATTTTTGCAATTTTTGCTATTTTTAAATAGACATTGACTATAGAGGTATATCATAAATATCAGTATCTATTATTACAGATTAGTATTCTTAAGAGATATTATTAAGACAGTCTTTAGAGACCTTAGGGTCTATGGTATGGTCTCTGCCTACTCTTCTGGCGTGAATTTGTTACGTTACTAAAACCAATCCAGCTCACATCCTAGAAATTAAATCATCTAATCTTGACTCTCATTTAGTAGAAGATCACTGAGAGTTACTTATTGTTACGAGAAGGCCAATGGACCGGAAGTGACGCTTTCACACTATATCCATGCTGTGCACATCACTATTAAAATTATTTACACGCTACACAAATGAACAATGTGCGGTCGGTTAAATTTATCACCTAGCTCCAAAATTTTTATTTTAAACTCATAGCCTGGGTATAAGAACTTTAGAAGGCGATAGTCAACCCTTTGACTATTTTCAGCTGCACAATAAATTGCTGTAGCAGTATTTCTGAAAAACTTATCACTCAGTTCCTTCAAATCTCCTATTGACACAGCCTTTTCAATGCCACTGTCAATATAATATACTGTAACCTTGTTTTTCTCTCGAAATTGCTTTACGATTGCCCTTTCGTAAGAATGATAATAACTATCAAAAACAAGGACCGCAGCGCCCTCTTTTATTTTCTCCGTTTCTAATGTTTTGCATTGCTTTGACCAAAAGAAGAAATTAGACCTCTCCTCCATTCGAAGGCGGTAATCTTCGACATCGGCAACATAAAATGCTTCTAGTGTTTTTCCCGTAATAGCTCTTACATGAAGCTGGTCACCCACTTTTAGAGACTTAAAATTAAAGTAACGATTCTCCGGCTTAGGGTGACTGAATTTGTTAACACTGTTTGCACCGCAACGCAACTGTGACAAACCTATAAGCGCCATTTCCATGGCAAGGCCAGGATTTGAAAAGTTCTTTAGTTCCACCTGATACTTGTCACCAATCTGTCCTTGAATTAAAATTTCGCACAAAGATTTTCCAACATAGGTTTTCATGAATTCGATGGTTTCGGAATTCCAAATGCCTCCACCAACAGGAAAGCATGCCGAAACTTGACAGTTGATCGCTAGTGGTGGTACGGCGGGGTCCAGGTGTGGTTTATAGATTTTGCTGAATGGTACTGATTCTTCCCCAAATCCATAATCAGTTGCTCGGAGATCACAAGTTTTATTTTTTTCGTTTATGTTGTATACTTCACCTCTCACATATTTTTGCTTAATTTTAGATTCAAAAATAACATTAGCACCTCTTCTAATGTTGCCTTCCAATTGAGCTCCAGGGTGTTCCACTAACTTGATATCATGCTCGTAGACGGCCGGCATAGCGTAAAAGTCGTGAGGATTATTGATGTGAGTCACATAAACCATATGAACAGATTTGATAGCAAAATTAGTAATGTAAATTTTTCTCATGTGGTCTGATATATTCTCAAGATCAGCATCCGCCATGGTCCTCTCGTCCTCTAGTACCTACGAAAATTAATAACTAAGTAATGGATCACAAGTAATCATAACTGAAATTCATAAGACTGAAATTAGCTACATCCTTACTACATAATATTATGCAGAATTGGGTTGGATTTTTTTATTATACCAATCGATCCTGTGTCGGCCCCACTATGTTTACAATATCCTAAAACCAATAATTAATTTGTCTTTTTTCTATTGTTTGTTCCATGGAGTTTTCTTGGGATCAATATAGACTAAGACCAGAGTGGAATTGATTATATTTTGGTACCTACCATAATAATGGTAACTTCAATAGAATCACTTGTCCTGGTCCCAAACTAGTGTACCCTGTGCTAAGGTAACCAGACAGGGACACCACAAACATGGAAAAACATCCAGACTAAGGTCATGTACAACAACGGGGGCACCCATAGGGAATTGAACACATGGCTTCTGGCATAGTAAGCAGAAGGGATACCGCTAGGCCAACAAAGCCGTCGAGCCATGAGAGGATGTGTTAAGAACTAAGTAACTCGCTATTAAAGACCTGTTTGGGGAATTGAACACATTTAATATTAACATGATTGTTTAATACAACAATATAGTTTAAATGCTCTTTACCTTTGTGCAAACTATGTAGGTATATAAACTGCAACTGAGGAGTGTTTTACGGAGCCATGTTTTTATAAAGAAGACTTACCTACTGTTTAGTACAGGAAAACATATTTTTAAAAAGAAATCACATTAGGATTCATTAAATAGTACACTTTATAAAGTTTTGCCAAGTTCCCAGTTATTTGTAAATAAATCCTTTTGGAACTCAAAATATATACAGTAAATGCCTCATTTATTGACATAATAACTGGATTAAACCACAGATAACCGAGTTTTCATTTATAACAATATGTACAAAAAGACTAGCACTGATCACTGTCAGTTCTTTAATGGAATTTTTATCAAATATTATTTCAGGCAATTTAAGACAAGTCTGCTTTGTTCCTGTACCAGGCTAATAGTAATAGTACAATGTAAGTTGTAGGTCAGAACGATGGAAGCAGCGTGGTGGAACACCGACCTTACAATCGGAAGGATGTGGGTTGAAATGCCGGCATGTACCAATGGCTATGTTTTCTATGTTATTTACATTTGTGAAGTTAAAGTAGCAATACCACTCGCTAATGGTGAAGCCAAACATTGTGAGGAGAACCTTTGTGCCCAAAGTACTAACATAACAACCCATCTATGAAATAAGTGCAGAAATCTCAGTGCAAACTATGTAGGTTTTAGGTCCATGTATCTAGTTCTTAGAACTCTAAAAATAGTTGTCACAGTTGTTAAGATTTCTCATGTTCACTTTTAGATAAAAACATATTATAAAACAAGTTATGTTTTTTTTCATTGGTGGCGCTACTTAGCACCCTGAAGCACCTCAAAGCACCATACTCACTCAGGGGTGAAGAAACTAATGTAAAAAATGAATCTGGATCAAGCAGCACCACGCTCACTACAACTGAGTGTGTAGGTATACTAGCAGCAATGGAGGTGCTGATTTAGTGTGAAGAGAAAGGGAATGGAAGGCAGTGTAGGTAATTCTATTTGGCAATGTGAGTGATGTTGATACCAATATCAATTGAACAACATGGAGCACTGGAATAAACATTTGAACCAAAATTATTATTTTTGTTAGTTTGTTTTTTCGTGGTCAGAATATTCATATCTTATTATTCATGTGCTCTAAAGGGCCGGGCGACATACATAATGTCGGGTGAGTATGTATGTAGGCAACGGTACATCGGGCGAAATCTACAAGATGATTAATTACTTTATTAGCTGGATGTAGAAGCAAGAAGAGGGCTCGTAGCGAGCCCTGGGGGCATAAGGCTCGTAGCTGGATATGCGGTGACTTGCGGTCAGTACAGTATCAGTTACATTACGAGACATACTTTATTTACTTGTCACTTTACTAACTTGAGGGAAATAATAAGTTGAGAGTAATATGAAGTGATTGTGTTGTGTAGAAGATACTATTATTACAGTTGTAAAAATATAGTCAATTTCCTGAATATATGTAGTTGAGTATCCTTCCTATTTCTGCTGTACCTAGCGGTCCGGAACTGCTCGTTTTTTGTTATTTATGTTCCCCTTGAGGATATAGTTAAAATTCTACTAACAAAATACACTTACCTTAGACAAAGAAAAAATATAGGTATAAAATGTTCAGATTTTGTATTACTTACTTGGTTGTATTTCGAATTAGCACCACGTTAGCACTTGCAGCAAAGAAGAAAAATGGTACTATAATAAGTTTCAGGAGTTAGTGATCAAGCTATTATAGGTACTCTTTGGCTATTGCTGCAATGCAAACCTCAGAACAATATTCTGAGCTGCAATGCAAACAATTTATTTGCCAGTTGCTGGCGGGCCCAAAGAGCAGTGTTGCCAACGACTCACAGCATGATATCGCCGTTTTTCAAAGCTTAAGTAGCCTAAAGTAGCCCATTTTTTGCCGAGGTAGCCTAAATAAGTAGCCTAAACTCAAAACGTTAAAAATAAAATAAAAAGGTAGTTTTGAAAAATTATTTACTATTTACTTTTAAAAAAAGTTGTTATTGTAATGTACAATTTAAAACATAGTTATTTGCTTTAAAAATATACTATTCTTAAAGACTGTAGACTTAAACACTAGCATATCTTTAAAGCAAATTACTATTTACATATTCTAAAATAAAAATAATTTACACAACAGATACTGCTTCATCTCCTATTAGCAACAGCAAAGAATCTACTAGCTTTAAGCCCGCAGTACACAATGGCCCATGCTGGCCCCCTGCTCGCCATTGCCAACTGTAGGCCACGATCACTTGCTGTTCCCATAATGGCGCGTGGCTCATTGCTGTCTGGCAAACCACTTGCGATGGACGTGGAAGTAGTTGCGGCCGCAGCTATTTATTTATTTTATTTACAAGTATTACAGAAGTATGTACAACAACAAAGTTATTAGAAAAAAATGGCGCAAAAGGCGCAAAGTTACGGGCTCAGATTGATATAAATCAAAAAACTTGAAGGTAATTGACTAAACGATGGGCTACTGTGTAAACAGGGATGGGCCATGCTACGCCACGATTCATTTGAATTGTGCCCAAAAAACCGACAACTGGCCGATTGCGCGCCACGATAGACAATAGTCCGCCACTATGCACCATTCCCCCATGTACACAATGGCAATGGCGAGCAGTGGGCCAGCATGGGCCATTGTGTACTGGCCGCATTAATAATTTCGACGTTTCGACACTACCTTTTTCTTTTTTTGGCTATCTCAGAGTTGCCCTCGAGATAGCCTAAAAGGCGACTGGTCGCCGTTCACATTTTTTCGTCGCCGATTTTCTATCAGAGTAGCCTAAATGGCGAAAAATCGCCCACGTTGGCAACACAGCCAAAGAGTATATAAACACGGGCCAATATCACAGAACATAAAAAAAGAGTAGAAGTAGCGACATGACACATTAGAACGAAAACCAGTGTAACCAAACTGATACTTATAAACGAAACGCACACTACGAATGCCGAGCTGCCATAATAAAAGTTTCAATTACAATATGCACCTTTTTATAATGTTAACAATGATCAAAGTCAAATGACAACGATGAAATTAAGGTTGACATTTTGTAGTAACGCTACTCTACACTAGATGGAACTAGCGCCGTGTCGGACCGAAAAGAACTTTTACCTACTAAGACATAAAGGTCAAAATTGAGAAATAAGTACATTCTCAGTTTGGGATGGGACAATGCGAGTTCTAGATCGTCGATAGGGAGAACCTATCGACAAATTATACCCGTACAAACAGTTTAGCACATTAATGGCCGAATACGAATACTGGTACTTAGAAGAATTTTTAGCTATTTCTTTTTTGCCTGCGGGTTGACTGGTAGAAAATAAATCTTTTTCATATTATCTTTTTGTGCAATAAAGATTCAACACTAATAGGGTAAATAGATGCACAAAGAAAACAATGTGGTAGATTTCATATGTTAAAATGTTCTCTTATTTAAATCTACCTTTAACCGCTGCTTCGCGGGCGTTAGAAAATATAACACGGGAAATATCACGTATTCTACGACTCAATTCAGATCTTTGTCTATCTGTACGCCATGTTTCATGCGTTATACTAATTTTATTGATGATGGTACTAATATATTTCAATTATACGCAAGAGTCTAACCTGGAAGTGAAGCACATTTTTTTCTGGTATTGCTGCATAAGTGCCACCTTCCGCCTTTTTTAGTTATTATGAAGTGTTCATGAAAATGCTCTGAATCGTTTCGTTTTGATCGAAGTCGTTGTGAACCAATTTTGCCTTCCTATCGCTGCCATCCATTTTACTTTCGTATTCGGTTTCTCGAAAACTCACTTCCAAATTGTTTTGATTCCGAGAGGGTTGTTGTATCATTGCCACGGTTTTCTGTTGTATTTGATTAAAATTACTTTGATAGTTTCTTAGATATTTCAGTCACTGATAAACTGGTGAAGAAAACGTTCTATAGCGCGATCTAGCTGTGCTCCAATGACAGTTTTCACATGCACAACAACCAGCCGGCGACAAGAGCTCATACATTACTACTTTACCCGGCCCGGCGACCGGTCGGCGACCGGACGGCGACCGGAAGCATTTGAAAAGGCACTTAGGAAGTAGGTACAAAATAACAATAATTATTTTATGCCACACCTGGCAATAGTGGCTTTTTCCGCACGCTGCGCGTACGGAACAAGCCGCTTTCTGGCCAAGTGTGGACATAAAAAGATGTACACAACACGGGAGGTAATAAAGAAAGCTCTCGATCGCATATTTACGTCCCTCGCTTGCAGCTCGGGCCGCAAACTTCTGCGATCTCGGCCTTTCTTTGTATTACCACCCTGGTTGTGTAATGTACTATTACCTACTTAGACGAATTGGAATTTACAATACCTAAGTAACGTTAAGTATGTATGACTACTACGTCATAGACAATAAATTATCGATAGATTTTTATCATGTGTGCCCCCATCCGTAATTGAGTAGAATTAAAATTTTGACAGAAACTTCTAGAGAATGTACACGTTATTCGATGAAAATTTAACTTTATTACCAGTAAATAAAGGTGGTTTCACTTTCTCATTTTCGGATTGGTTTCCGTGTTCATGTCATTACAAATTTAATTAAAAATACAATGAAATACATCTTACAGATGAAATGTTACGGCATGATCGGTATATTTTGGTCCCCAACTTTAATTTTTGCTCTCTAACATAGCATAACAAGGCATTTTAATCAAGTTTTCACCATTTTTTCTTTACTAGAAGCGCACGGCAACTGAAGTCAACAAAACTGTCACCGACTACGCATAGGCAATACATTGCTAATGTGAGGCACGCGGGCACCGCCCACTTACGACTTCTACTCTTTTTTTATGTTCTGTGGCCAATATCGCCAAAAAATGGAAAAATTCAATTCAATTAGGCGTGATCGTTGCAAAGACGAACCGTTTTATAAGACCGTTTTGTGTTCCGCGACGATAGGACCGTTTTACGTTTCATTATAAAGCAGTGCCAGAGACTCCAAAGCAGTGCCAGCGTTTGTTCGTCGCGAGACCAGTCCTTAGATTGTTTGACGCGGATATGTCCTTTAGTGCTATATTAATAGAGCCTAGAACGTAATGAGATCATTGCGACGTCGTCGTCGGCTCCTTGCTCGTTCCGTTCGTTTTGGTCTGTGATACAATAAAGTAATCTTTATGTCTATTAGCATACAGTCGAATATCGTGTAAACAACTTATTTTTTCCGATGTCTCGTGATTTCGTCTCGTTCACACTCGTTTGACCGTCCTCTGCGCCTTGCTCGTTCGCATACAATGAAACCAGTTGCGAACGAGGACCGTTTCGAGGACCTGTTTTCGTTCCAGAAAAAACGGTTGCGTTTCGTCGTCGAAAAATCGGACAACGACCCACTCCTAAACAATTCAATTCTGAAATAAGGACTCAGTGCACTGATTATCCAGTACAATTTCGCCAGTCAGAATCACGTGTTAGACAAGACTATAGCCAATCACAAGCGAACAAGGCTCGGTCAGAATTTTGAACTCTATCTACGCAAATTACTGTTTGTCTTTTTTGTCTTTTTTTTTTTGTTGCTAGGGCACGCACGTCAAAATTTACACTTGTAACGGTAAAGTCAAAAACTCACAAAATCCAAAGGTTACAATTTCTTTCCAAATATTTTTCCTGTGATGCAACCGCTAGAAAGTTACTGTAAATCATTTTCGAATCCTCATTTTTAAGGAAACTTGAAAAATAAAAAGAAAAAAGAAATTAAAAAAAAGATATTATATTAATATTAAAATGCAAATTTTACTATGTATTACATTTAAAAAGTTGCTAATTAAGACATGTCACAAAAAGTTACAAAGGGAGTAACAAAAGTTACTTTGTCACAATAAGGCAACGCTGATTTGCGTAGCCTAAATCGCGTAAATTTTCTACTTGTAACTCATAATCGTCACAAAAAAATATTTTATAGCATAACTTTAAAAATAAGATTTGTAAGCAGTTATTTTCCAAAGTTCTACTGGCAATAATAATTTAAACGTCATTGATGAACTTTATGAGACAAAAAACAAGAAACAATTAGACCAATAAAAGAAACGATGGTCACGTGACAGCGTACAGGCCTAATTGTCAAAACGATACCCTAATGCCCTGAGTAAGAGTCCAAATGAAGATAGTAATGTAACTTATAATAATATAGTGGCAGCAGCACTCTGAATGTTTTCAAATTTAGTCGGGTTATCGTCAGTGCAAAATCTGTGAAGACGTCGTCGGATTATTTTAGAAAATTGAAATAACTAAAATATTTTGGTGCAAACAACTTACCCTAGGAATTGTACAATAAATGCACAATGAGGTGAAAAGTGCGTGGTGGCTGCAGGTCATTTAAGAAACAAAGAAAACGGAGATTATAATATGAACTGCCAAAGGTGAGTACCTAAAACCTATGTTTTCTCGCGTAAAAGGACCAACGGATAAAATATCACTTTGTAAATAAACTTCCTAATGACTCATTAACCAAAATTACCGTAATTGTTGCTTCTAGAACCCTTCTACGCCCTAAAATTAGGAAAATAAACCAATCCATTTGTAGGTTGTACTAGTTATGGGATGGCAAAAGCATGGTCGATGAAAACTCGCCCCAGTAGTAGTATAGTCGATACTTGTTCATCACACCTTCTTAGTACATAATCCATTGTTGCTTCTTGTTCATGTTTTCAAAATTGATAAATGGAAGCAAAAGCACGCAAAAACGCAAAAATAAGAAACAGGACAAAAACGTCTGTAAACTGCACTCAAGGCACTTTAGACCCGAGTGATTTGGACAAAAAAACTTATTGCGAACGCTCCTGAAGGCAGATGTGGTGCCCACCTTAGACCAGTAAAAATGGAAGTAATGGTAAGAAAGTTAAACATTTGTTACAGAATATTTATCTCTACCTTTTCATATACACTTATCATATCACATGTTTTTACAAAATAGGATGCTCCCAGGAGTTTATTTTGTATTCAAGCATAACGAAAATAACTACGAAAAAATTAATTTTTTTTTCTTTACCTTACTTCGTTAGTAAAGTCTACTACATCCAAACAGTACCCCAGGCACCACAGCATCCGAGTGGTGCCTTTATCCATTTAATTCATTTAACAGTTAATCTTTATTTCAGTATTTCTAAATCGTAATAAGTAAACCGTGTGATATGAGAATCGATAATATCAAAAAAACAAGCCCGAATTTCCCACATCACGATGTTGCTTATATTAAGACTTCTACGTGTAAACAATTTGTTTTCGAAACCCCATCAGCTGTTTTATGTTTGTCCTGAATTTAAATCTCACCCAACGACAATACAAACTACCATAAACGTTACAAACTACATACCGTTTTTTTGTGGGACTTACCCACAAAAGAACCATCTCTCCAACAGTGTAAATCATAGATAGATGGATAAAGAAAGGTTGAAAGGTAAAAACAAAATGTTAAATGAATGGTCGTCAAATCTGTTAGTTTCACAATTAATAAATTATGTGGTGATCACCTTATTGCAAAAAATATCTGACTTTATAGATGCAAATTGTACCTCACTTCAAAGTATGTAATTACTTATCAGGATCAGTCAATAATAGATGTAGCTTGTAACCCAAATAGCTTTTACAAAGAGATCTAAAACGAAAGTGTTTAAAAGTGGAATATGTTATTATTTAAGCAGCAGTCTTTTGTAGGTACGCCTTTATTAAAAGTTTCTGATTGTTTGCAGGTCAGTACTGAACATGCCAATGCCACGGTCATATTCTTCTTTCTTGATCAAATTTACTGCAGCCTGACGTAGTTGATGATCCTTATAGTCTTGCGTTCGAAAATTCCTTCGTTGATGTGCTCATCAACCCCTATACCTGTTGTTTAAAATCTTTCAACGAAACGTATTTAAATATCAGAATTCATCACATGACACATCAAATTACTGCATTCATCGAATTACTGAATTATTATTTGCAATAATAGTATAATATTGTGATAATTAAATACGTTTTGCTGGCAACTTTTAGCGACAGTTTGATGTCGAAGATGGATTTACCTAATCAATATTAGCAATAGTATTTTCCTTTTCAAATTTCATTGCAAGATAAACATAGAGTATAAAGTTTTGGTAACTTTTTAATACAAGGTCTTAGCTAGATCTGTATTTTAACTTAATGGGAAGAAGAAACGTAACGTCAATATGGACGTCATTACGGATTCTATTCTGAAGCACAGGCCTTCAGGAAGAAATCTGAGATGAAGTATTAGGTTGACGTTGACGAATATAATTGTAAATTAACTATTTGTATAAAAAGGTTTGCTTTTTAAGTTATTGTTACTTATTTTGATAAAACATGATTTAAAACTTATATACAAAGCAATTTATTTTTGTTAAATACATGATTTAATCCAAGGCGTCTTCATTTTTTCAACGTTTCTATCGATATCGATGGAGAGTTAGGCTCATCCCTAGTCGGTAGCATTTGACAGTAGGGCCTGTTCGCACCTTGAAATCGGTGCATTGATAAACGTAGTGCCATCTCTTTTTTTCATAAGGATGGTTAGCGAAAGCAGGACAGCATTACTGTCGAAGGTTTCTGCGAAGTTACTGCTACCCGTAGCTAGAGTAGAACCCTCTACGCTGCTACCCCTTGATAAGAACTATAGTATGTAAAATATAGCTTGAGCTCCGCGACAGCTGTCATTGAAATTGAGTCCATGAAGTTTTGAATTTTTTCATAGAATATTTGTACTGCGAAAACTCCGTACTTACTGCACAGTTAGTCATGTCTAACCATTATAGTCACCGTAAGTTACAAACTTTCGATAATTTGGTGATGGATGATCTAAACTGCAGGTTTACTATTGGAATTGAACTTTATTAGTTTGAAAACCATTATCAAATTTCATTAGAATTAAAATAATGAATATTGTTTTAATTAATACATATCTAACAAAATAGTGGTGTTATTGTGGGGCAATAACCTACAGCGTACGTGCACGTCTCTCCAACTTTGTTCCGAACCTCCATGCTTCTGGGTTCTGGTCAGCCGCGTGCTCTATGGACAAGTTTTGATGTTTATTGAGTGACGTTCTTGTTTACCCTGACGACGAAATGTTTGTTGGTATTCGATGAATTTTTAAAATTATTTTCTATTAAAGTATTTCAAACTTTAAAGACTATAGTTGATATCATGCAGTTGATTAGTTGAGTTAAAGTTGTTCCGTTTAGTTCGCATGATGCCAAAAATATCAAAGAAAACTGTTTTGAACAGTGAATGCCGTGAGTTTTTATTCGTTTGCGCGAATATTTCACGCGCGAAAACCAAAACCGTGGTCCGCTTCTGCCATTAGAGCGAGTGTGTGACAGAGTTGCGGATGCTATTGGTATTGGACGATCTACGGTGGTCCGTATTAGCAAAGAAAAGTACGGAGAGTCATCAAGCGAGATGCCTGAAGATGAAGTGATTAAAAAACTTTTATCGCCAAATAAAGAGAATAAAAACTTCTTCCGTCACAGAGCTTGATAGTTTTGACCCTGCCGCAATCCACAGCCACATATACGCATATTACTCAAGAGGACAATTACCCATATTAAGAAAATTGGGAGCGTCACTTAAAGAGGCAAATTTGTTTATGCTGTAGCTTACCATCATTGGCTAAAATTCTAAGAAAAATTGGGTTTTCATACAAAAAGAGCGTTAAAAGGAAAATTGTAATCAGAAACTGATTTAGAGATATTGCGATACACCTCTACTTGAATAAAACTTTGTAAAATAATATTTCTCGTGTTTGATTTCATGTTTCCATCTTCTCGAAATTCTTCACGAGAAAACACCCATGTTATCACACACGCTTTAAGTGACATTTGATGTCGACATTGTCCCATTCCTAGCCCTGTCAGTGTGACAGCTGTCGTGGAGCTCAAGCTATATTTTACAGACTATAAAGCGTAGAAAGAGCCGTAAAATAAAAAGTAATTATTGAATAGCTTTCCTTGTTACTCTTACGATGATTCTTTGTGTCAGAAAGGGACAAATCGTACACTCAAAATTTTACAATCGTACTAGGTTGCATATAGAAAGTCATAGTTATATAGGGGGTCATAGCCAAAAGTAGAAATCCATAAGGATGGGACATTCAACACGAAAACATCGATATTATTTATTCCTTAACTAAACATTCTGTAAATATAGCAGGCTATATCTATTAACCCTACGATAAATTCTCAGCTCTCCGAATTCTTGTTCTTACTTACCCATATGTTGCAAATACAGAAACTCATCAAAATCGGTGAACCCATTAAGGAAGAGTTTGATAACATGCACGGTGATATTGTTTTATATTTGATTTACTAAGGTTGTAACTTGTAAGTGTTAAATCTGGTATGTAATGTAGGTTCGTATGTATGTACAACATGACATTGAGCCCAGGTTAGCTGGAAAAAACTACAGAAAACTATCTATTTGTACAAGTTTAATTTGCATCCAATAAAGAAATTTTCCTCGATCTAACCATACCTAGATAGCGAGCTTTGTGCATTCAAAATTTTAGAGCGCAGCTCACAGAAAAAGAAGTATAACAATAACTTGTGATAGATTGTTTTTCATTTGACAAAAGTTAGAAGACGTTTTTACGGAAATTAATTAACTAATTTATTGTACAACCAGCGTCACACTCACATTGTTTAAAATTCCTGGTTCCTGAAGAAGGGTAACCTGTGTATCAGGAACCAGAGCAGTTACACAGTTACACCTTTAAGTTACACAGGGAATTACAAAAAGCAAGAAGAACACGTAAAATAAAATAGTAGGAAAAATTAAAAAACATTTAATGTTTGTCCTTCTAATCCAGCGATAGTATTGGTTAGTACCTACTACTAGGAAGGGTTATGGAAATATAAACATTACAATTCTGGCTATTTATAAACATACTTATAAATCAGTAGAGAACTTGTACAAATTAATTTGTTTGTATGAAATTATTGCTCGTTAAATGACAGTCTTTGTTAAAAATAAAGTCCTAACCTAATCTTGTAAATGAAGCCATCTTCTTCAAAATGTCTACTGCAAACGTGCGTGATTTTGTTCAATACCAATTTGACCGTGAAGCCATGCCGTCCATCCACATTTGTTGCATTGTGCTATCTTCGGGTAACCTGAAATAAATAATTAGTAATTAAAAACCGCCATAATCAGTCCAAACGTTAATTATATTTATGACAGATCGACACCCTTGAAGTACAGCAAACCGTAGATATAAAATCCAGTACTGGACACCTTTTTTCACAAAAGTGATGCGATTTGTTCGCTACATTATTATTATATTACTACACGTAGATTGTGCAGTGAAAACTATTCAAGTTCATTTTCTATAAGATATATGAATTATGATATAAGATTATGATATATGAAAATTTTATGAAAGTAGGTGGAATTATTGTAATTAAAAATAATATCAAAACCCCTTTTGGTAGTTTTTTAACTTCGTTCGTTCGTTATCAACCCTTGTATGTCCCCACTGCTGGGGCACGGGTCTCTTCCTGCATCGCAGGAAGGTTAGGCCACACTCCACCACGGGGGCCAAGTCCGGGTTGGTTTTTTAACTTATCATGCTGAAATTATAAATATATCAATGCAATGAATAGATTCAAACAGGAAACATATTAATCAATAATCATCAACAAGCGAATTGGTAACTTCATAGAACGTTACTGAATCGAGCTTTCAAAAGTTAATTAACATATATAATGGAATAAACACAAGAAATAAAAAAAACTTCTTTACTAAGTACCTATCGATAAATTTTTCACTAAGGGAGTAGAAACGCCCATCCCTATCGCCCTTAAATAAACAACAAACTTGTTACTAAGGATTAAATTGATTATACTTATGATTTATTAACTTTGAAACACTATTCTCAAATGATATTACAGCTTTTTTGCGATTCCAGTAGGTCATAGTTAAAATTCAAGGGAAAAAAACACTTTAAAGTACACAAAATTGAGTCTTACCGATGGAAGCTGATGAAGGTGGTTTTGTTTTCTCTTCTTCCGAATGGGTTTTACATGCCAATATCACACACGCCATTCCGATGTATTACGTATACTCCATACTACAAATATCCACTGAAATCCACTTCAGATTGTCTTAAAACAACCCAAAAAACACAAGGTTTTTGGAGACGACGCACTCCAACATCTGTTGTCTAACACACTGCCAAATCAAAGGTACTTGGCAGCCTACTACAAGCTGTGATTTTCTAAACATCTCTAATTCGGTAGCATAATGGTAACCACAAAACTTTAATTAAAAAACTCGAATCATATGGGGTGCGAGACAATGTTCTTAAGCTAATTGAATCGTACCTCTCAAATCGCCGCCAAATAGTTGAAATCTCAAGTGTAAACTAAGTACACATCAAAAAATGAAGAGCTACACAGATCTTACCTGCGGAATATAACATATGGCGTGCCTTAATAGCGTATTAGGACCCCTTCTATTTATTATCTATATATTAACAAAGACAATTGTGCACCCAATGACATTATTTGCTTATGACAGCACCATGACTATTAAATATAATGATAATATAAACAATTATAACAATGAGTATTGTCATTCACTGACATCTGTTGTTTCCTGGCTAGATAATAATAATTGAAAAATCAATCTAAATAAAACTAATATTATGCATTTTTCCCAGATATCAAATAAGATTACTGACTTTAGTTTAAAGTGTCGCGACACCATTATAAATGAAGTTGAAACGGCAAAATTTCTCGGCCTAACTATAGACAACAAATTAAATTGGAAAAGTCATATAGACAACTTATGCAAAAAACTAAGCTCTACAGCATATTTACTACATAAATTATCTACAACAGTATAAGTGTAGAGGCGCTTCTTACTGCCTATTACGGTCTAGCTGAATCAACTCTTAGGTTCGGTATAATATTCTGGGGTAATTCCACTAATAAAAACCTAGCTTTTAAAACTCAAAAAAGATGTATCTATACGATCCATGTTTCGCATGAAGTCCATAGAAAGTTGCAAGCCCATGTTTCATACCCACCGAATTCTGACACTTCCGTGTTTATATATATTTGAGGTAGCTATGTTTGTACGGAACAACCCTCATCTATTTCCTTCTCTAGAGACACGATACATAGGAACCTCCGCAATAAAAATGGACTACGCTCATATCCAGCTAAAACTACTTTGATGCGAAAAAGTATTTTGTGCATGGCGCCTATAATCTTTAACAAGATACCAACACTACAAAGAACTAAATCTAGATGTATTTCGAAAGACATTAAAAGGTCTACTTGTTGAAAAATGTTATTATAAAATTGAAGACTTTCTAAATGACACATTGTAACTTGTTCACCCTCTTAATAACTTTATTATTTGTATGCCTATGTATGGTAGGACCATAGTGATCTGTAATTTAAGACTGACCACCAATTATGTAAAATAATTACCTATGATCCACAAATAAATTAATTTGAATTTGAACCAAAGGTAGGTAACCAACTTGACAATTGAGGGTGGTACGTTTTGTGTAATAAAACATCACACTACTATATTTTTCTCTGTCTCACAGGTGGTTGGCGACCGTAGAGGGATCTACGTTGGCGACGTTTCGAACTAACGAGACAGACATGTGTCAGGTGTTCATTTTATAACGCTCCCTCTATGCTTTAGTTCTTATTCTGAGTTAATATCCATTTTCTATGGAGCCATCAACCAAGCGTTGCTTATTTTAATTTAAATCTTTTGGGAATTTCTTGATTTCGAAAGTATTCATAGGCGAGCAAGAAACCTTAAAAACAATTCAATAAAGTATAGGCACATCGGATAAAAAGTCAGCGGTATTTTTTCTATTTCTTAACGCACCTATGGTTGTATCGCAGTTTTCCTTTTTCTTAACTGCTTTAAAAGTGTGCCATCAGCTAAATTCCTATATATAACAATACCAAATTAGTTTAGTTGTCACCATGAGTGATTGCTGTCATGCATAGTTAATGTAATGAAGATTGGCTCCTTTCTAGTAGACATGACTGTGTAAGTGCTGAGAGTTATGCAGTACGTGTTATAGCATGACCGCGTACTGGATCAGTACCCAGTATGCGGCAAAATTTACCATGACCTATGGCATGATCAGTACGTCGCGGCCGGCCGGCTACGGAAAATCGTTGCTATGTCCTTCCACAGCGCATGACAGAAAGCGCGCGGCGGTCGGCGAGCGTACCTTATTGCTTTGTTGATAGGGTACCGTTTTGCATAAATTAGATTCCGCTGTCTCTATCACGCCTACATTTCTTTGACATCGCCTCGTGTTTTAAATATAATGGATAATACAGACAGGCTACGTCATATAGACATAATGACAATGACACTTAGCATGGCCCTCGTGAGTCATAATGCGACATCTCAGGTAGGCCAAGTTCCGTGTACTGCGTACTGCTATAATGCCATGTAGCGCGGTACGAAATGCCATGCCATGTGGCATGTTCTCATAGGGTACTGTTATGCGCATGTCTGCTTTCTGGTTCGTTGAAACAATGATAAAATGTTGGTGGTATTGGCGTGAAAGTGACAATGAGTACTTTATGGAGTCTGTGAGAGATTCTGATACCTCAGGAAAGCAATCATCTGATTATGAGAATGAATAAAGTACGTACGAGTCTAATGATTATGTAAGTTATAAATATGATGATGATGATGGGCCTGTATCATAGAACTACAATCTGTCACTATTCGATCGATATTGCAAAGCCGATTAACCCACGGATTAACAAGTAGGAAGATGCAGCAATATAATATGAAAATGTGGCGCCTTGATATCAACTATTATTTCCACGGACACGCAATACGCTATCCAACCCTTACAGGGTCACGGTCAAATAAAAATTAGTAACTTCAAAAAATAATAATATTTGTATGAATTCCCCAAAGTAGACTAAAGTCGCCGAATTTTGTCGACCGCCGCTGATTGGTCGACACCACCTTCTTCCGAGACAGCATAAATAAGTATGGCAATATTGCTTTCAATTTAATAGAAGCAGTCAATTTCAGTCTATTCCTAAAAATAGTTATCACAATGTTAAGATTTATGATGTTTACATTTTGTAAAAAGCGCATTTTAAAACTACTTAGTTGTGATTTTTATTCCATTGGTGGTAGTCAGCACCACAAAGCGCCTAAGTCTAAAGCCTCCGTTTTATCACCAAGGTAGAGTTTAAAAATCGATGGAAACATTAATAAATTAAATTCAATGGCTAAATCTACCAAGGCGATACAAAATTACTTGAAGCGTTTTGAAAAGCTTGAATGTATAGATAAGCTAAAACATCGCATTATTTAGCATACTAAGATATTAATCAACAAATTAATTTTAATGGGAACCTAGGTATTAAATGATAATCTTAAATTGTAGGTATATCCTTTTTTTGCACTGTAAACTGCGTCGGTGGAATAACTCTAAGATATCAGAATATAAAACTGATATTGTTCCACCGTAAACCTACATTGAACATAAAACTCTGACGTTAATTAAGTTAACATTTTGTTTTTATAATGAATCGAAACAAAAATTATTCTGAGGCGGTAGGTACCTACAAAGTTAGCTGGGTCAGCTAGTCAAATAAAACTAACAATGACCTATAATAGGGCGTTTATTTATTGGAAACAACTAATACATCCACATATAGTCCAGTGTGTGGGGACTTCTAGCCTTTGCTTTCCAATACGTGAAAAACACATTTCGACCTTTTGCAGAGCAAAACCTCCAACTCACTGGACTAATATAGGTATAATTTCATTTTATTAAATAAGTATGTTCAATGCTATATTAACGAATAACAGCTAAAGTTATAAATTAAAAAAATACGTTTACGATAGATCGATCGAATTTTGTGCAAGAAGACACGGCTTTGGATAGTATTTATGTTACTACCAAGAGTTGGAGATTTTGTGATTCGTTTTTGGACAATTCTGAGAGCACGGTTGAGTTTTCAGTTTGATTTTTTAATATTTATTATCTACATATTTTATATAACATTCCTGTAAGAGTTTGTCATTGCAATAAAAGACTGATACACTCGCTTAAAGTCTTAAAATAATAAATATAAATAAATTTTCGATGCCACAATTATATTGAAAACATTTATTGAAGGTAAGTATACTACTTAGTATAATTTACAAAATACCATCCCTATAAAACACTCCTAAGATGCGGTTACAACAGCCATGGGTAAAAGGAAAGGGCTTTTGTAACTGCAGCTTTGGAGTGCTATCGGGAATCGTATTTTATGAATATCACTGTTGGTATTTACTAGTATTGTTATTTGATTTAGTAATTTTGCTATGACTGTACTTAGAAATTAATGATAGTTGTCTACTTTACTAATCTAATATCTACTTTTGTATTAATGATTTATAAAACACTCTTGTCACACATTCGCTCAACAAACAGCGACCTTCTAATACCTACATTCGCTTTTCAAATTAATTAATATAATTTATACTTGTTACACTTTGCGCACAAAATTGTGTCAAAGCTGCGACTACACGGCCCTTAATCCTTGATACCTACCTAATGCACCAACATTT
The DNA here is from genome assembly GCA_934045075.1 of Yponomeuta sedellus. Classification (NCBI taxonomy): domain Eukaryota; kingdom Metazoa; phylum Arthropoda; class Insecta; order Lepidoptera; family Yponomeutidae; genus Yponomeuta; species Yponomeuta sedellus. Next base: position 7,425,871 of record OW203721.1, read on the forward strand.
TCGCCCTCCTACGTACCTACGCTATTCCACCAAGTTTTTATAAATAATTACAGTTAGTATGTGTCGCTTCTGTAGCCGCAGCTTTTAATACCTAGTATAAAAAAATGTATGGTCAATCAATATACCTAACAAGAGGCACCTATTTACACAGTAGGTTTAACGAATAGGAAGTCTCAAATGAAGTGAATCCAAGTGCCCGACCGGATAGGAAAACGCATCAGTCGACGTTTCGTACGCAGTCGAAGAACTGTCTGTTCGTAGGCGGGTGGGGTAAGGGATGTTGTCACTGCGGTGAAGCGCCTAGGCTGCGGCGGCGGAGGTCGGCGAGAGGGTGCGAGGGGGGCGAGGGTTCGCGGCGAGGCTCGTCGGGCCACTTCACCACGACGTTGGTGTCCGCGGGCGGCAGCGTGACGGGCGGCTCCACGAGGACGGGCAGGCCGCCCTCGCGCGACGGTAGGACGTGTCCGATGACGGCGCCCACGCGACGGTACTCCGTGCCGCGCTCGCTCTCATAGGGAAGCACGTGCGCCACCACTATGACCTCCTGCGGCGGCAGGATGTCGTTGTGGGCGCGCGTAAGAGTCCCTGCCTGCGGCTGGGCGGCCACGCACGTCGAGACGCCGCTCACACGCGCCATCGCGCCCTCGAACGCCGCTATCACATCGTAAAGGTGTTCGTCGCAGAGCACTGGGTTGTCTGAAAGAGGCGCCGCCGTTAATTGGAAGTTGTAGCCGGCTGCTATCAAATGGGCAGATATTGGCACTTGTCTAGCTGCAATGGGACGTCTAGCGAATGCCGCAGTCACCTCGTAAAGGTGTTCGTAGCAGAGCACTGGGTTATCCGAGGCCCCATCGCTAACGGGGGGTCGTGTCCGGCTATCACATGAGCAATTAGCAACAGAAACCGGCACTGGTCTAGCTATGTATGGGATGCCTAGTTAATTATCTTAAATGTGTTTGGTCTAGTCCAACACATATTTGTAGTGTCATGTGCACAGCTGTAGATAACTAACTTCGAGTTGATATTAGACAACACAGTAAACACATCAAGGTAAGCGGTACAACGTGTCAAAAGGAAAGCTTGGAAGCATTATAGAGTACACAATTATTATGAAATCTCAAAATGTAGGCCAATAAGAAACACCTTAACATCGACTAGCGATGACTTAGTGAACTGGAAGCTCAGATACGCGCCTGGAAGCTGAAATACGCGCCTGGAAGCTTTATGTAAGCGTAATAATATTGTGGATAGAAAAAAGTGTAGGTGCTGTAGGTATCTAACAAAAACCTATATGGCTTTAGTTTTTAATGCCTACTAGACGCGCATGTTACGAGTACCTATGTTATTTATGTATGTTACAACTTTCGCCAAAATTTTAATTCGCTAGCGTTCAGTAAATATACAAATATCATACGAGTATATACAAGGTATTTATAGCATTGGCGAGTACCTACAACGTAGAAAAAGCTGCCTATAATCCCAAGTAAGTACTAACATGCCATCGCCACGGCTCACGCAATCTCTAGATAGTATACATAATCGCCATGCGCAATACAAAAGTACCTGGCTGATATAGTTCGCTTTGCAGAAATAATAGGTGCAGTAGGGGCCTGTTTTTGGTTTACTATGACAATACGATGCACATTGCAAATTTACCGACAAATTAAAATTAAGGGCGACTCTGCCAAGCAACGTTCATCGAAATGTCGTAATAAAATACACATTGTAGTTTTATCAAACAGAATGTATGTAGTGAAGTAAAAAAGCCAAAAAGTATACAAAGCAAGCATACCTTGGAGATAGATCTTCAAAATGCTGGGCACCCCGTTTATTTCGCATCTTGTCTTGGAGACCAACTCCGTATTAATAGTGTGGATCTGATTGTAGGACAAATCGGCCTGGCATAGCGAGGGCAATCCGTGGAAGTCTTTGTCCAGGACAGTGATGTTGTTATGATGAACCAGCAGTTCCTCCAATGAAGGAAGAAAGGTCTGGAAAACAATAAATATGTGGTGACTTGGTGAGCTTAGATATTTGGATTTCAATCGCTTGGTGTGCTGAGCTTCAAATAGCAGCTCTTGTTGCGGCTGGGATAAGAGTGAGTAACTAAAAGCACAAAAGAGTAGCGTATCACACCTGTACTTAAGTATGTATGGGTAATTTTTCTTTGAAAACGTACTATCCGGTTTCCCAAATGTACTTAGTAAAGGGAAACAGTCGCCAAAGCACGCACACGTAATGTAATCGCTGCATTAAATTATGCTGGTAGTAAATACCATTTGAAGAGTCAGGGGACTTGCTTATACTCCCATTATCATCGACTATATTTCGCTGACTACTAGCTTATATATTTTTGGTGTCTGCAGAAAAGCTATGCTTGTGAATCAAAAATACTGTTTTTGTTCGGTTTGAGTAACTCGCTAAATAGCGGTGCATACTCTCGGGTAAAATTTTGCGAAATATCAAGCCTGCTCAAATTTTTGTATGGAAAGAACGGCCCCCTAATTCTGGCTATCTCTTTAGCGTTGTAGAAACTTGAAAAAAATCTGGGTAGTAGACCATGATTGGGATTGAACATAATAATGAACTCAAAAATACCATCTAAGTGAAGTGACCATCTTAGGTCTCTTTGCCACGGCTGTATGATAGATAGATAGATAGATAGATAGATAGATAGATAGATAGATAGATAGATAGATAGATAGATAGATAGAGAACACTTTAGTGTACCTACATGAAAATGGAAATTATACGGATACTTCTTAACCTAAGAGTACAGACCGGCGGCCTTATCACTATCACTAAAAGTGTGTTGTTTTCTTATTTCTTTAATTATTGGCATTTCTTACCATAAGCGTGTTCTCTAACTTTCGATGTTATTGTTTTAAAGATGATTATGTGTGTTGTGGCTAAGTAGGCATTACAAGTTAATAATAAGCGACAAACTTACAAAAGTAAAGTTTCGTACAAAATCCATAAAAAATTACGTTGGTGAAGTTGTTAGTTCTGTATAGCAGATAAGACTCCCTCTTCCTACGGAACCCTATACTACGCGTGGTCCGACACACATTTGGCCGGTTTTAGGGCTATTTAGACATCTTTTTTTTTAAGTATAACGGTTTGCAACTATTGTAAATATTTAGTACAATGCCCGTGTCGTGAAAAATATAACAATGATTTTCTAAGAAAACATTAGAGAGAAGTCTTTTGCTGTGCTCGATAGGGTCACGACTATTCCAACCTATTATTTAAGATCTTAGTTAAGTTATGGATATGATGAAGTATTAATATTTAGAAAAATAATCAATACTGAATTATTATTTTGTAGTACAGACAAATAGCTACGGCGATATTCTACCTAGGAGCTACATAAGGCTGCATACAGTAACACTAGCGCCAACAATGGATAAGTACACATTTTTGTTTAACAGATTGTTTTTGAAAAAAGTGTCAATAAAATCTCTCAATAACGATAATAGTGGTTTTAAGTAACCCACAGCTGAGAACCTAAGACAAGATAAAAAAACATTTGCTGTCTAGTCCTAGGTTTTTTTGGCTTAGGTTCACGGCCAAAATCGCTATTAACATGATTGTGACATAGATAGAACTGTTTTTTTTTTATCTATAACTTTTTCCATTGGTGGCTCTAGTGTTACTGTATGGATGGCCTCAAGACAAACCTTAGACGTTTCCTCCAGCGTGGTGACTTGATTGTGCGAGATATCAAGCACTCGCAGCTTGTCCAGGCCCATGAGGTCATCGGGAGATATTTGCTGAATGAAGTTATGACTGAGGTTCAGTCTGATCAGCCCATGGAGGTTCAGAGCGCCGCCGATTTTATGCAGGTAATTGTGATCTAAACGCAACTCCAACACGCGCGTTTCCACATTTACAATATTCTGAAAGATTCATTTCCGTTATAAGATTTTTACGTTCAAACACTATCATTCGAATATTGTGATCATAACAAGTTTGGGATCATAACAAGTGATTGTGTTTCATTTGTTATTATTCCAAACTAACTAGGATAAAGAGAAAAGAGACATCACAAACATGGAAAAACACTTAGATTGTGGCCAACTGGATTTATAGCCGCTTTAGGTCATGTGACGCTTTAAGGATACTTTCTAATTTTTTTATTATTATAGAATAATGAGTACCTACACTAGTGCAAGAGAATAGGCTCAGATGGTTCGTGCTTCTCACGACAAACGAAGTGCGTCTATCAATTCCTTGGCGGGGATCCAGGGGCTAGCGAAAGCTAGGTAGATGGATGCTTACGCCATGTTTCTTTATCAAGGACTTACATGAAAACTAGATGACCCCACAAACGTTGTTTTGCCATATTAGGTAATTAGCTTGCGACTTATTCTCTGTCCTAATATATATAAAAATCGGTGAAGCTGATTCGCAAGAGTTCGATAACAAACGTGACACGAGATTTCTAAGTACATTAAAACGTCTATAATAATGTCCGTAGTAATTTTAAAAATTAACGAAGCCTCTGACCACATTTTGTCAAAGTATTTAATCTCATTATTTCACAACAATGATATTACCTATCGCAGAGTAAAATCAGCCATAAATCGATTGTGGCAAAATTAATATACGACAATAATATACGACGGCCTCGGTGGCGGTGTGGCACGCTGACTGTAAAACCGAAGGTCTCGGGTTCGATCCCCGGCCGGGTCAAACTAGGAAACGAACTTTTCTAGTTTGTCCCGGGTCTTGGGTGTTATCTGTGTAATTATTGTATTAAATCTATCGCCGAGTTAGCACCTATAACACAAGTCATTTAGTTGTACTTAGTAAAGGGCTAACGAGATCTGTGTAATATGTCCATGAATATTTATTTATTTAATATAAACTAAGATTTGGCCACACAGTTTCGCAGCTGATTTCAGAATCAGAAATCAGTTATAGTGATGTCGCGTCAAGTCCTTAGAAGCCTTCCTCCTACGAAACCACAAATACATACCTCCATGTGTCCGGTCAAGTGACTAATTTTGTTATGGGAGAGGTCAATCACCGATAACTTTTTCAACCCCTTAATTTCTTGCAAGGAGAACTCCGTGAATTGGTTGTGAGTCAAGTTCAGATATCGCAACGACTTCAGGCTTCTCAGGGAACCGTTCAGAGAAGTTAACTGATTGAAACCAATATCTAAGTCCGCCAAGTGGTCTGCCTCGGCGAATTCGTCCTCGGCTAGCTGAAACGGTCAAATCGACGATAAGAGTTATTTAGCGCAAGAAAACTATGCAGTGTTGGGAAATATACCTACTTGAGAAAGGAAGTAAACCTATGTTTCACTTCTGTGTAGAAGTATATACCCGAAATCGAACCTATTTAAATTTTCGCCCATCATCCTTAACGTCAAAAGACATTAAACAAAAGCGGGTGCTACACTTTATGGCACAGCTCCGTGTGGACTTACGCTATTACGTATATGGGGTTCGGGTGTGTCTGGGCTTTTATTTTTGTGCGGAAGGTTAGAAAGACTTAATATTCTTTATTGTAAACAAATGCCTACTCGTAAAAAAGGAACATAATAGTAGCGCCGTGTTCTCCAAGCACACAATTTAACAACCTAGGTGTGTATGGAACAATTATAAGTTAAGTAGGCATAGATACTACATACTACTTGATACCTACAGTTTCAATTTTGTTAAAAGAAAGATTCATATTCGACAGCTTCCGAGACTTTTGTAGGGTGCCATCCAAAGACTTCAGGTTATTATTGTAGAAAAGTAGATTGTCCAACGATGGAAGATGTCTCAGATCCTTTGGCAAGTTCACAAGCTGATTATCAGCTGCGTGAAGAAAACGGAGTCGTTTGGCTTTCTGAAATGAAAACACAGCAATTAAGTAAATAAACCCGATAAAAACTATCATAGCTTAGCATTATTCAGATAAGATACAGACCAGCGGAAGTTCATTGTCGATAGACTTCAAATTATTCCCGTTTATGAATACCCACTCCAAACTGTCCAAATCTTTGAGGGCGCCATTCAAGGAGTTCAGTTTGTTAATGCCAAGATGGATGTGCTTTAAGCTCTTGGGCAGTGCATGCCTCTCGATCTTGGATATTTCATTATTAGCAATGATGAGATGTTCTATTTCTTGGTTTTCCTATAAAGAAAGAACATAAAATATCACTAGGTAAGTAGTTAAAAACAATAGGCGTGACGACAGTATCAAATAATCAAAAATTAAACGTATTTGGGAGAAAGTAGATATTAAACGGATTTAAAACACTGCTTTAGTTTTAGAAAAAAAAGGAGATTACCAATATTTTCAATAAAATATAAGATTATAACATTTTGACTGGAACACCCATCGCACCGCGTGACGTCACGCTTAGGTTAACATTGGTAAACTTGACCCGAGCTTTGTTGTGACTACCAGTGATTACGATGTTGCGTGCCGTCAGTTTTTACGCCATGACACTCCGCGCTGTTTTCCCACAGATATAAGATAATTTCAGAAAAATGGCTGTCACCTTACTCGTATTACTGTAATATAGATTTTTTTGTAAATAATAATTGCGTCCCCTAATTATGGAAAAGGATTTAAAATTCTTTCGTCATGCCTATTGAGTAAATTTCCAGTAAAAAGGATCTCGGCCTTAGAATGTATGTGAATACACAAGAACGGTTTTATTATATATTATTACATATTAAAACAAGATTTAATTTACTTCGCCTATTTATTTTGCGCCTGGTTACACTACATGAATTACATTGTATTGCTGTTGCGTTGTAGATTACTAAATATAGGCAAATAACAACTTTATTGATACATAATAAACACGCGAATAAGATCGAATCGCGTGAGGCGCCGGGTATAACTAATTACAGTTCTATGCAAGCAGCGGCGGTAGCATAGGGATAGAACGATATCAACCCTTTATAATGTCCTCACTGTTGGGGCACGGGTCTCTTCCTGTGTGGTAGGAAGGTCAGGCCATTCTCCACCACGGGGGCCAAGTCCGGGTTGGTGGAGGATTGTAAGACAGTGGCGGGTCTTACTGTCAGATGTTATCAAGCCGCCCATAAGGCCTCTGACATGGCTTATCGACTGCCATTACATGAAAGCCGGCACCAACGGCTTAACGTGCCTTGCGAAGCACGGAATCGCTCGGAAAATATGCCACTAGCGGTAGTCCCGAGATGGTCACCCATCCAGTACCTGACCGCGCCTGTTGTTGCTTAACCCAAGTGATTGATTCCAATCACTCGGTTCCGCTAGGCTACGAGCGCTTACGCTAACCCATTAAGTGACAATAATTTTGGTATAAGTACTTAATATTTTTTTTCATCCAAAAAGGGATAGAACGTCGGCCCCCATTTAGAAGGTCGTGGGTTTGGATCCGGCATTTACCTAAGACTTTACGTTCTAAGTTACGTACATTTGTGAAGTTGCAGTAGCAATACCACTTGCTAAGTGTGAAGGAAAACATCGTGAGCATACCCAAGTGTCTGAGGTGTTTGATATCTCAGCGCTTGTCACGTGCAATGGCCCAACTGTGTGGCTAAGCTCGGAAATCTGAGGTCTAACTAGAACTACCGTCCCTAATAAACGACTCTACTGAATAACTATGCATTTTAGAGACTCGTGCTCGTTTCTTGTACATTCACATCCCGAGATACGTGTAGGGAACACGTGCCATATAATATTATAAAACAATTGAAGGGGAATTTACTATGAATTGAGTGAATAAAAATGGCGACTGTTGGCATACATTGGTAAATGGGATACATAGAGAACACTTCCTTGCATTATCAGAAATAAGGAATTACTACTATGATTTCTTAAATGTAAGTTATTTTTATGAATCGCTCGTAGACCCGGCTGCCTGAGTGATCTTAAACGATCACGAAGGTTATAAGCAACACAGGGCGCGTTCAGTGCATGGATGGGTAAATCGTCTACGACTAACGTACGCTAGTGGCATTTTTCCGAGCGGTTCTGTGCTTCGCAAGGCACGTTAAGCGGCTTGAAACTTCTGACAGTAAGACCAGCCACCAGTCTTGCAAGCCTCCACTAATCCGGACTTGGCCCCCGTGGTGGAGTATAGCCTATACCTTCCTCAGGGAAGAGACCCATGCTTCTCGGTGGGGACATAAGGGGTTGATCGATCGCTTGATGATGATGAAGATCTTTTTCAGACAACCTTTGGTCCGAATGGATTGCAGGAATGTAGTCGGTAGGTGCACGTATATAAACAAGAAAGTCGAAAATATATAGAAACCTAGTAGCGAAAGTTTGCAAGAATATAACTACTTCTAATTGCATATAACGTCCATGTGTTTAAATAATAATATATCTAGATAAATACCTGCAAATTAGATACATACTAATATAATTAAATGCATACTATTCTTCGAGTATCCCCGAAGCAGCCAATCCCAAACAAACGTAGGTTTCATTTACAATCGACATGTCGGATGAAAATAAGATAAATAAATAGAGGACACAAATTGAGGTAGGTATACTGGCTGGCTCATTAACCTGGCCGTACCACATCTGATTACCATGCCGGAGGTCGCAAGTTCGATTCCCACTGCGGGCCGCCGACATTTTTACATATGGCCTCATTCTGGGTTTATTTCCCTGTTTATGGTATCCTTGCCTGGTCACAATAGCACTGCGTATCCTAGTTCGGGGACCTGGACAAGCGATTGTATACGTTATCAACCCTTGTATGTCCCCACTGCTGGGGCACGGGTCTCTTCCTGCATCGCAGAAAGGTTAGGCCATACTCCAGCACGGGGGCCAAGTCCGGGTTGGTGGAGGATTGTAAGACAGTGGCGGGCCTTACTGTCAGAAGTTATCAAGCCGCCCATAAGGCCTCTGACATGGCTTAACGACTGCCATTATATGACAGCCGGCACCAAGGCTTAACGTGCCTACGAAGCACGGAAGCGCTCGGAAAAATGCCACTAGCGGTAGTCACGGGACGCTCACCCATCCCGTACCTGACCGCGCCTGTTTTTGCTTAACCAAGTGATTGATTCCAATCACTCGGTTCGCCTAGGCCACGGGCGCTTCGTGGTATATAATATTCACATAATACATGGAACGTAATAATAATGAACGTAATAATAGAACGTAATAATGAATTGTAATAATAATAAAGAAAGTTATAATTTATGACTTATTATTTTTAAAAATCAGGAATAAATTTGTTCAAATTCGTTCTAGCCCGTTCCTAATCCTTATTTTGCGGTAATTAAAACTTACCCACTGCGTATTTGAGTCGATTAAATTCGTTTTAAATGAAAATTAATACGTTACAGTAGTACGTATCTTAAGATACTAGTATAGTATGTACTTTTCAACCGACTTCAAAAAAAGGAGGAGGTTCTTATATTTTGAGGTTAAGTATTTTTTAATGAAATTAAGAAATGGTAATCATAGATAGATACATAGGTAGGTAGGTCCCCACTGCTGGGGCACGGGTCTCTTCCTGCATCGCAGGAAGGTTAGGCCATACTCCACCACGGGGGCCAAGTCCGGGTTGGTGGAGGATTGTAAGACAGTGGCGGGCCTTACTGTCAGAAGTTGTCAAGCCGCCCATAAGGCCTCTGACATGGCTTAACGACTGCTATTTTATGACAGCCGGCACCAACGGTTTAACGTGTCTTGCGAAGCAAGGAAGCGCTCGGAAAAATGCCACTAGCTGTAGTCACGGGACGCTCACCCATCCTGTACGTGACCACGCCTGTTGTTGCTTAACCAAGTGATTGATTCCAATCACTCGGTTCACCTAGGCCACGAGCGCTTCTTTTTGCTTAAACGCGCTTAATTCTATTAAGAAAATCATGCGGCATGGCTCGCGTAGATGTTTGTTAAATCTGTGAGCCATATTTCATATTTCAGTGTTGTCATATGTCATATTCAAATCGGTTAAGCCTTTCACTATAAAATCATAAACATATAAACATAAATAAGGATTTTACATTAGTAGGAGGAAGGAACGATTATCATTTGTCTGAAAATGATTTCTAGAAAAGGTTGTTAACATCTGCCTTTTAGGTGTAAACAAATCGTTGCCTAGCAACGGTTTGTTTATCGCCATTCGTTATCGAATTTGGCTCAGGTATAGTCGTGTGTTCGGATCCCGGCGTGTAGGTATAGTCTGTTAGCTTTTAGAATATACCTCGGGCTCTAGATTAGGCTTCGGTGTTCGCAATTTTCGCCGGGTTTCGTACTGATGATTGAGTTCTGATTTCAAAATTAAGTGTCGTATTAGTTCCGATTTCAAAATTAAGTGACATATTAGTTCCGATATTTCTATTACACGAATATATTCGATTCTATCCGATAGTAGCCGAGCCGAGCTATATTCTAAAAGCTAACAGACTATACATCGATACATGATTTAAAGACTTTTTCCAAGTTATGTACATTTGTAAAGTTGTAGTAGCAATACCACACAGTGTAAATGAAAACATCGTGAAGGAACCTGAGTGTTTGAGATATTCATTCTTAAAATTGTCAACACACAGCGGCCCCGAGTAGTAATTAAGCCCATACAATCTGTGGGAATGTGCTCTGGAATGTAAATACCTACGCTACATAAAAAAAACAATAATCACATGTATACGGCAGTTTTCGCATTTGCAAGGAAACAATTAACAATAATTATTATTGACTACTAGAATATATCAAAGTTCTTTTGAAATAACTATTTGCAAAATTTTGAATACAATGATTCACTCATCCTAAGCACTAAAAAATTTTCTTATCGGATCGCTTAGGTCTCTCCTAACACAGTGACCACCTTCTTTCAGGCCACACGTTGACCGGACGACAAAAGGGTGTACAAGCATCGAGTACCTGAAAGTCCTCCTCAGTAAGTGAAGTGATCTTGTTCCTGCTGAGATCCAGTGACTTCATGTGGGGCAGGTTATGCAGCACGTGCCTCGGCACCGCCGGCAGAGAGTTGTCAGCTATGCTGAACAAGTCCACCAGGTCCAACTTCGTGAATACGCTTTCATGGAGGTCACTGAAAAAGGGTGGATTCAATTAGGTATGTGAGTACCAAAAGTAGATAGACCCTGAAGTCGACGAATTAGACCTTTGCTAGGATTACTAGTCAAGTATATCACAAACATGGAAAAATCATCTTATCTTTCATCTCATTTGTACCATCCTCCTCTTTGGCCAGTGACAGTGATGATTTGTGTAAACATATGAATAAAAATATATACAAAGAACTTTATTTTATTGCAATATTTGCAGCAGGTCCCCATCTCCTCATTTTCATAGTCGCATCCATAGGTACTTATTAAAATTACAAAGTTGAACAGTTTGTATGTTTTTTTGCTTAAACGCGCTTAATTCTATTAGGAAAATCATGGCGGCATGGCTCGCGTGGATGTTTGTTACATCTGTGTGTCATATTTCATATTTTAGTGTTGTCATATGTCATATTCAAATTGGTTAAGCATTTCACTATAAATTCATAAACTTATAAACTAATGTACTAATGTAAAATAAGCATTTTACATTAGCAGGAGGAACGATTATTATTTGTATGAAAATGATTTCTCGAAAAGGTTGTTAACATCTGCCTTTTAGGTGTAAACAAGTCGTTGCCTAGCAACGGCTTGTTTATCGCTATTCGTTATCGAATTTGGCTTAGTTATAAGTAAGAATCTCTCAATGATTCATGAAATAAGTCCATCACAAAAAAGTTATTTTCTTGACAATTCTAAAAACCTATTTAGAGGCTAAAAATTTCACCCATGCCGGGATTCGAACCCGTGACTTCTGGCTATCCGTGCCAGCGCTCTTCCAATTGAGCCAATGGGCGACTCACCGGCATCAGTGAAATTTCGAACCTCTTTACACTATTCTCTGTATTATGTACAGCCAGCGACATCTGGCTTAAGCAATTTATAAATTGTATTTTTAGCCTCTAAATAGGTTTTTAAGATTAGAGATTTTTTGAAACAGGCGAATGTGCATGCAACGACTAATGTTGATGAAGCAAAACACAAATCAGGCAGGGCGTGAGTTTGTGTCACACATGAAAATTCTCACGCGAAACAGACCGCGGGCAACAACTAGTTAACAATATAAACCGACTCCGTTATATCGCGAGTTGGTCAAACTAGCGTCGTGAGGTCAGTTGATGAAACTATCATGTGAAACCGCCTAATGCTACAAAGTATGCAGTTGTTGGTGTTGATTGCAAGTTGCGCCCGCGCCTGTCGACCATGCGACCGTTTGGCGCCGCCGCCGCCCCTGCATTGATAACCCCGGAACGTTGACCTCACTCACATTACTATTTAATAAGTTCAATTTCCGACGTCATTATGCTTTTCAAATCTAACATCGTCTATTCCCTCGTTAAAGAAACTACCTCGTCCAGTTTGCTTATAAAAACTCGAACGCAAAACTCTTTATCAGCCTTATCTACAAGTAGAAAAAACATTTAATTTATTATATACAAGCGATGATTGTTTGTCTCTAAAAATAACTTTTTTATTTCAGGGGTGTCAGGTAATATCAAATATTGTGTAACCTGTCATTCAATTGCTACTCGTACCTATCTAAAACCCCATTGCCAATCTGAGTTCGTAGCCTATTGAATGACTTCCAAGTCATTGGGCATTGGAAACTTATCGCATTTAGTTCTAATTTAGTTTTCTAAGGATGCATATAAGCCAAGTCACGGACACCTAACGGTCTTATTTAGAAAAACACGATTCCTCTAAACACTCGTTGGATATCAACCCTTGTATGTGCCCACAGCTGGGGCACGGGTCTCTTTCTGCATCGCATGAAGGTTAGGCCATACACTATGGCCCGGGGCCAAGTCCGGGTTGGTGGAGGAGGCAAAAACTCCTTCTATTTAATCTGTGGTTACGGTTTTCTCTTGTGAAATCTCCACCATTTGAATCTGAGTTTTTTGGAGTGTTTTAAGAATCGTTTTAATATAAATGAGACCGTAAGTCTATGCGCCTGTTTTCTTAAACAAAATTAGAACGAGAGATAACTGACCAAGTGAGTGTGGATTAGAGGACGGTGTCCTATATCATATATTTTTTGCCCATTGAACCGAATTTCTATAAATATTTTTCCTATTTTCCCTTATTTACAAATTTTGAACAATTTTAACCTAGGTAGGTACGTGTGGCCCATAAACGACCAATAATAATGTTTATTAAGTTTACGATGAGGATAACAGAAAATTCTGAAAAAAAATTGTTTAAAATATGAATATCTATAGCACAGATTCTCGTATGTCCGAGTATCTGTGCTATAGAAATTCATGTTAAATGTTTACCTACAACATAGTAACTCGTAGTAACTTTTCGGCATTTCATTTGGGGAGGGTCAGCTCTGTAGCTTAGGAGTGTAACATGTTAGTATAATCTACTAAGTAAATAGAAACAATATATTATTCTTCAAGGAATAATATATTGTTTCTTAATAATAATAATAAAAAATATTCGTGGACATATTACACAGATCTCGTTAGCCCTATACTAAGTACAACTAAATGACTTGTGTTATAGGTGCTAACTCGACGATATATTTAATACAATAAATACATAGATAACATCCAAGACCCGAGACAAACTGGAAAAGTTCGTTTCCTAGTTTGACCCGGCCGGGGATCGAACCCGAGACCTTCGGTTGCACAGTCAGCGTGCCAAACCGCTGCGCCACCGAGGCCGGCCGTCGTCTTGTTTAGAGGGCAACGGGAACAACACAACATCTACGCTCATACGCATTACATGCAAGAGGTCCCGGGTTCAAATACCGGCTGGAGACAAAAAAAACCCCAGATCTTGGATGTTTACATGTTTGTGATGTCGTTGTTTCAGGTTCTCACGACATAGGTATCCTAGTGTGGGACCAGATCAAGGGCCAGAAGCAATGTGTTTGCCAGTATGTACATGTTATTATTATTATTTTCAACAGCCCTGATCGGCTGATGTATGGAAAAAAATGTCGTGCAGTTACCGTTATCGTAGCAACTGGCATCTAAACTAAACTAAAGCTAAACTTTAGGTTAGACTACAGTGGGTTTAAACATGATCTGAGGTTTAAACCTAAACCGTAGTAGGTCGTAGTCTAACCTAAACCACTTTACGTTAGAATACGACGCTGAATTTTCTACAGAAGATGGTAGAAAATCCAGGGTCGTAGGTTAACTAACGTCTACATTTTATCTTTTATCTTACTGTAACCATATAAAACAACAGGATGGTAAATAAGAAATTAAATGGATAAATAAGAATGAAATGCATATGGGATTCAAGAATCGTAAAATAAGTAGGTATGTCGCGTGGCTTAACTTATGGATGGTCCCTGTGAGTGGTCACACTGACCTTCCAGTCGTTAAGCCATGTCAGAGGCCTTATGGGCGGCATGAATACTTCTGACAAAGGCTCGCCACTGTCTTATAATTCTCCATCAACCCGGACTTGGCCCCGTGGTGGAATATGGCCTAACCTTCCCGCAATGCAGGAAGAGACCCGTGCCCCAGCAGTGGGGACGTACAAGGTTTGACATCGATAACAATCTTTTCAAGAAATAGCAAGAACAAGCCGTAGTCCAGTTCTCGTAATGCACTAGGCAGCTTATTATTACGAGGGCCCATGCAAAATACACTTGTGCAGCAGCGCTGTATTTGCTCTGCGTAAACATATTTTAGTTTCATCCCGTTTTAATACGTAGTTATTAGTGTTAGTGTAAAGAAATATCTTTACACGTAGGTACCTACCAATCGATTCTTCTGTTGGAAACTTGGAAGCTTATAATTTCATTAGGTTTTTATTACCCGACAGCACATCATCAATTTTTAACGACGCGACGTCTCACGTTACGTGCTACTATGCAACTAGAGATATTTATTTTGTTTATCTCCTCTAGGTACTCTGACCTCAGTCGATGCCATAGTCTTTGATTTTCTTAAACTGCTGTGTAATTTGTAGTTATGTAAAATAATGCGACGAGTGGCTTTTCCAGATCGTAATTATTTAATAAAATTTGCGTGTGCAGTTTGAAAATGCTCCAAGTGTTAAGAGTACCTATGTGATCAAGAACATTTTGCATTATCTACAAAGTTTCAGGTCCTTCGGAGCTGTTCAGGCCGTGTAGCCTTTATCACCCTGTAGACTTTAGCAACTTTAATGGCACTAAGCAGGAAAATATCAACTATAACTAAACGGAAAGTTTTCTGATAACAAAGTTTAAGATTACATTGCGTAGCGCAATTTCCCCGATTCCGAACCCAAAAATATCAACCTACCATTCACCGATCTTCGAACACAGAGGTATTTTTAATGTTTTAATTAGAAATATATAATATTTTTCAAATTTTCCTATAGTAGTGTTATAGGACATAGGTACTTATTATTATTATTATTGTAATTCAGGCAGGCAGTTATAGAACTGGTAAAGCCTGTATCCAGATGTACATTTGTGTTTAACTCCTTGTCTGTCTTGTCTGATACTTGCCAAATTTGTAAGATATACTTGCCGAATTTCATAATTCGAGGTCAACGGGAAGTAGTCTATCAATTAATTCGCTGTAATTAACACTGTAATGTTGGGCCATTTAATAAATAAATTAAATAACAAAAAATAAGGTGTCAAACAAATATCTAGTTTTTTAAGCCACTAGTCTTGCAAGCTTCCACCAATCCGGACTTGGCCGCCGTGGTGAAGTATGGCCTATACCTTCCTTAGGGAAGAGACCCGTGCCCCTCGGTGGGGGCATAATGGGTTCATGATGAAGTCATAAACGACCGCAACTTTTTTGTGTAACTTGGAAGTTTGATTTTATCACAACTTCACAGACTTTGGGCCAGAGTAAACACTTAATTTCAACTCGATATAAAGGGTCTTGACAGACACACGGGTGGACTGACGGACAACAAAGTGATCATAAGGTAACCTCGTACATCAAAAGGTTCGTTTTTCCTTTTGAGGTACGGAACCCTAAAATGAACTAATGCTCTTTAAGTAGGTAAGGATAACTTGATGATTTTTAAAAAGTTCTCGCTAAAACGCTGATAAACGCAGGTTCATTATTTAGCTGTGGATATACTTTTGAGGTTGCAAAGACGCGTGGCAACCTTAGATTAACGAATAAATATTATATACAGACAAAACCACAAACCTTGTTGATTTCGACTGATGGAACCCAAACTGTTTCGTGACTCCTGAGTACTCCTGACTGCCCTAAATGACCAAATTGAGGTGACATATTAATCTTAGGAGGCACTCTATTCTTTTATAGCATACGGACTCATACAGTCCAGTTTCCCATTTTTTCTTAGTTGCATAATAATGATTACTTCCACACAATATAATCGCATGACCTGGGCCCAAACTAGGATAACATGTACTATGGTAACCAGGCAAGGACGTCATAAACATGAAAATACACCCAGACTGAGACCACTCGTACATTAATGTACTGCGGCCCCCAGTGGGAATCGCACCCACGTCCTCTGTCTTGGTACCGGCCTTTGACGGTTAGACCAACGAGGCAGTCATATTACTTCATGATGTTATGTAGGCCGTTTTTGTCAACAGAATAATGTTTTTCGAATCGATCATCGATGTAAAGCTTTTATTATTAACTTAACAGTATTTAAATATTTATGCATAGATATTTCACCATTTACACTATTATTATAAAAATGAAACTAAACCTAAAACATTCTAATTTAAAGAAAATATTTGGGCCAAATCGCTGTCGGGCGGCAGAGTACGAAGAAGGCTGGTAGCATTGTAGATGTAGAATTCGATTGTTGAACACTAAATCAGAAAATAATCATCGCAAAGTTCCTCAGCCATGACAATAAACTAGGTTTCTGCTAGGCAGTCTAATCTGTCTTCTGATAAAGGCAAACATTATCCTTCGCGACTTCATGACTATGTACCTAATTATGCAGGGTTGATATGGGTACTAAAGTGGAGATTTTATTTTTTTAATCACAATTTAGTTAACATTTGTCTTAGGACAGCCATACGACTCACTGAAGGCTGTTTCAGATTTAAATCTAAAAAAAACTGTTTAGCCGAAGCCCAAAGCTGTTCGTTCGTTCGCATGGAAATTTTGAAGTGATTTTTTTTCGCGATAGTGCGTAGCAGGTGTGCTATTCCAGGCTCAGACTATTTTTTCACTAATAATAAATCTCAGGCAAATTTAATCTAGGTCCGTTCAGTAGTTTCGCGTAAATAACCAACAACCACCCAATCTGTATTGCGCATCTACATATCTAATAGAAGAAAGATAATTCCGGAATGTATTGTTTCTCAGAAATGGGACATCTCAGCGTTCATGTCTGGGATTGACACAATAGCAGTCTCTTAGCATAGCAGAACAAGTATGTGTGTAGTAGGTACAGTATGCACTGAGTGAGCCTCACTGAGCGACGCATAATTGAGCTCTCGCTTAAGGCCAAAGGGTAATTAAATTACAAAACGGGACCAGCAAATACAATTGACCGAAGCTAGGCCAGACCATGGAGTTGGCAGTTGGACGAAAATGTGATCGTTTGTTCCTTGTGATATTTCTGGGATCAGAATAAAACACAATGTTGATATGCAGTGCGGCACAGCCCAGGGTGTGAACAATCTGACGCCCGACCCGAAAGCAACGCCGAAAGCTACAAATGTTGGACACCAAAATACACTAATTTATCCATTAGTTGGGTTACGAAAATGTTAACGCGCAATTGACGTAAATTGCTTATGGTACGGGACGCTGTTTTTGTATACGATCGTTGTTGATAAAATCCCAATGAAACACGTGTCGGAATTTTGAATTGGTTTCCTAAAAAAAAACTTTCGAAAAAGAATTTAAGAATAGTTTGGTTTATGCAAATTTATCAAAGCAGAAACATGGTTCCTATGGAAAAAATATTTATAATTTTTTATATTTATATTTATCGTGGGTTTCGGGAGGGGCCTCAATATAATGTAGTGTATAATGTGTGGCAATATTTTTAAAAATAGTATCGTAGAACCAGCTTCACACTAAGGCACTAAATACGCAGAAATAATTAAAACTAATATGACCTCTAAATTCTAAATACGTGTACCTACATGTAGAAGACAGTATATTCTGGAGCCACTGGAGTGGACAAAATGTATTGGTACTGGTTGCTCTGGAGCTTAGCACCGTCTCCAAGATATAGGTACCTTACGATTTATTTCACGATTTTTTGTTATTCATGTGGACTTAACAACCAGCCGTGCCCATCGTGGATTTATATCAAGAAACTAATCACTACAACAATAATACTGTATATTTGGGCTTAAAATCTGTATTTAATTGTTTACCGTATGTAGGTACCTTAGATTTAGACGTTATTGTACTAGTCGTCACATCGTGTAATTTTCCTAGTGTAGCAAGTGATATTGAAATTATACATTTCAACTGAATCTGGGAGTTCTTGGTCTGGTCATGATTAGAGTTCCAAATTCTCGGCTGAAATATTTCTATGTAGAATACAAGCTTTAGAACATCTCAAAAACAACATTCGAGCTGATGATAGTCGAAACTATGTACACAAGACAACAGAGAATGACTTATACTGAATGAACTTACTGTACCTACTTGAATTGTTTTAGTAACGTCAAAACTAAATTTCGATCTTACGCAGGAAGTTCTCAAGTTCATCACTGAAGTCTTCAACAGAACATCACAAAAATTACCTGGGACTAATTTTACGATATATTCTATGAAACATATGCATATTACTAAAGTATGGGCCCCATTAAGCCTTATTTGCGGCTGACAATTGCTCCGTTATCCACCTCTGAAAGTTTTCATGAGATCTTCATAAAATTAAAGTGGGACCAACGCGACGTTTTATCTATTCAAATAAAAAAATAATTATCCATATCGGTTAAGATTTGACGAAGTTATGTGAAAACATGGAGTCAACAAAGAAAAGGAATGTACGCGATGAATTGAAAATCTCCTCCTTTTTGAAGTCTGTTAAAAAGTAGTTTAAACTTTAAAGTAGGATTTAGGCTGAGTCAGTTAAGCTAATAAAACGCCATACTGGACCCAACCTATAAGCGCTGGGTTCCCCCGACCGTACCCCGAAAGCGGTATTTTAAAATGAAATTTACTCTGCAATGTTTAGTAGATATTTAAAATCTGAAAAAGTATAGTAATATTACTTTTCAATGTCCCAATGTCAATCATTATTGTTAACTTACTAAATAAAATCGAGAAAATCAGTCCAAATTATGAGTAAATATGGTTTTATTTCAGTTACACTGAGTTTTGGATGATAAAAAATTACTAAGTACTTATACCAAAATTATTGTCACTTAATGGGTTAGCGTAAGCGCTCATGGCCTAGCGGAACCGAGTGATTGGAATCAATCACTTGGGTTAAGCAACAGGCGCGGTCAGGTACTGGATGGGTGACATCTCGTGACTACCGCTGGTGGCATTTTTTTCGAGCGCTTCCGTGCTTCTCAAGGCGCTTTACGCCGTTGGTGCCGGCTGTTATGTAATGGCAGTTGTTAAGCCATGTCAGAGGCCTAACAACTGCCGTTATGGGTGGCTTGATAACTACTGACAGTTAGGCCCGACCCTGTCTTACAATCCTCCACCAACACAGACTTGGCCCCCGTGGTGGAGTTTGGCCTAACCTTCCTGCGATACAGGAAGAGACCGCGCCTTAACAATGGAGACTTATAAAGGGTTGATATCGTCGTCGTCGTATCGATATCGTGTTAATAATAGTAATAATAATAAATATTCATGGATATATTACACAGATCTCGTTAGCTTTATACTAAGTACAACTAAAAGACTTGTGTTACAGGTGCTACTTATATAATTAACACAATAAACACTTAGATAACATCCGAGACGATATATTTAACACAATAAACACATAGATAACATCCAAGACCCGAGACAAACTAGAAAAGTTCGTTTCCTAGTTTGACGCCGCCGGGGATCGAACCCGAAACCTTCGGTTTTACAGTTAGCGAGCCAAACCGCTGCGCCGTCAACGTTAGCGACGTCGGTTGTCAAAATTATATTAATTAGACGTGCACTTGCCTCGCTTGCGCAGCGCAATAAGTCAAATACAAGTCCTGCACTCGTAAAACCGATCCTTAAAGCTGGCGCTAATAAACATAATAAACAAATGGAAGCTTGTGATTAGGAGTGTTTAATTAATCCAATCAAATAGTCTTGGTCAACAGCAAGGATTAGGTATCTAATAGGCAGTTCTACAAACTTATCTGTAAAACTGTACTGTCTGGGCGCCATCGCCAGTAGGTATCATTACACAATTCAGTTTGTTGTCAAATAATATACTTACTAAGTACAATTCATAAGTTTAGATAGGGTTCTAAATGTAACTTTTCTTAGTAATTAATTTGAAAGATAATTTGGTAGCATAATATATTATAATAATCAGTCTCTATAATTGCAATTACAACCTATTACGAGGTTCTAGAAATTCAGGGCCGAACTAATCCCCTAAGGGCATGCATTGAATTTGCGAGCCAGAGCTGGGCAATGTGGCGCCAGGGTACAAGCACCCATCAGACATGCAATGATAGAAAAGCACGACAATAGCAGTTACTTGTCTCTGCCAATCCACAAAGCAATTTTAATACAACCTAGGGGCTTATTTCCCAGAAATACAATTCATTGTTTCCAATGACAATTCAGTATACATTCCAAATATTAGAATAGATAACCCATTTATTAATAACTAGGGACATTCGGCTACGCATTGTACATAGAATTCTATTATAAGTTGTACTTATGTGAAACCCGGCCTTTGTTCCCAGTTTGTCACACCACCTTCTGTTACACTGTTACAGTGTTTTTGTCATACAGTGTGACGACCTCTGTGGCGCAGCGGTAGCGCATCTGCCTGCCATGCAAGAGGTCCCGGGTACGATCCCCGGCTGGGGACAGAAAAAATAAAAAGCCCCAGGTCTTGGATGATTACATGTTTGTAATGTCGCTGTTTCTGGTACCCACAACACAGGGTATCCTAGCAGAAGCCAGAAGCAACGTATGTGCCAATATGTATAGGTAAATGTTATGTTATTATGATGCTACATAATGCTATTTTAAATACTTGTATAGAATACAAGTTTGTAACACCGTTCATGTCACACTGTTACCAAATGGGCATTAAATTAAAAAAAAATCCCAACAAGTAACATTGTTACCAATCGCTGTAATTTTTTTCCCTACCTTTTTTGGCAGCTTTACGAACTATTGATTTAGCGGAAATAACAGTACAAAATAGATAAAGTATTGTTTATCAATTAGTTACTACTGATTTATTTACCTAAATATTTGAATTAAACAATTAGTAAAAGAGGGCTCTAGTGTGACAAAGTGGGAACAAAGGAAACCCGGCCCATGTCCGACTCCATTGCGTCTTTCCACCGATATAAGGAGCTCTCGATTGGCCGACGTCCAACGAGCGGGACTTTCCGCACTACGATGTGTACTTATATGAAATTGTCATATTCGAAATAAATAATAAATAAAATACGAATTGTGGTTTGTGCAACTCGGCCTCATAGGTAGGTACCTAGTTGGTAGGTGATTGGCAATGAGGTGCGAAGTCCTGGCTTACTTTGGTGGTCCTCGTTGATCACAGGATTCGAAAGCTTTACGAGTATATCTATTGGCTTCGTTGGTCTAGGGGTATCCCGTCTCGTTTACATCATGGCATAGTACCTATACCATAGCTAGGTGGTGCGACCAGTGCGATAAGTGATTTAAGCTATAACTAACTTGTGAGAATGCTATTATAGTTATATAACCTTCACTAGATAGGTGATGCCAGTGACCACTGCACAGTCAAAAGCTCGCAAAAACTCTTTACTATGTAATAATTACGCAACTATTTATTGTTATTACCTCCCTAAGTACCTTAATGCCTACTTATTTGTGGTATTTATACCTTTTGCATCGTAATATGAAAGTATGTCTACACACAAGTAGACATACTTTCATATTACGATGGCGGTTTGGCGGTAATGACACAAAAACGGCTGAACTAATTTTCATATTTGTTTGGCATAATATAGATGACCTACATCGAAATAAATAAAGGATACTTTTAAACGCCAATATGCGGATGAAATGCCATATAAATTATGAACTGTCTTGGTGTAATTAGGTGGTTTCGTTTACAAATTAAAGAGACTGTCAGAAAACCTACAAAGCCAGACGACAAACAACGGAGTACTGTACCTTATGTGTAAGCACGCCATTAATGAGTTAATATAGTGAATACGATACGACCAATATGTTATCATTCAATTTTACTGCTTTAGAACCGACCCGAGATAACCCGCGTCCAACTATCGAACAACGTCTCCTAGAAGACAGGCCACACGATCCGAGTTCACTGACGAAAGGTTAAGAATGGTATTTTAAATTTCAAGAAATTTCGTTCCTACCTTGTGAGGTAGGTACCTAGTGCGTAAAATCTCAGAAAGATCAATTGAGTGATCAATGCGGGTCGAGCTCACAGGCCACGGGCAACTTAATTGCTCGCATCGGTGAATAAACAGCGCCTCTAAAGTGTCCGTGTTGACGTGTCTCGTCTAACTATCGAGATAAATAATTTCGATGTCCACAAAGACACTGATAGTTCAAATACTTAAGTGTGTTAATTATAAACTCATTGCGAGAGGAAATAAACTGAGACAGAGCGATGAGTTCCAGATAAGAAGTATTATTGCTTGTTGAAGTTTTAAGTTTCATGTATCCATACGAGTAATGTCCTTTCCATTTCCCACAGATCGTGACTGCTAGCCGCCCACGTCTTTGATATTGATAGTAGACCGAATCCTCACCGCAGCAGTTACTCTCATCTTATCACCAGTTGTTTTCTCTTTCAATGCCCTCATAGTTGTTACGTGGGTTGACCGCAATACTGTCGAAAATAAATCTACCTCTAAACATTTTTGTATGCATGTACTATAGCAAATACATACATATATATATATGTGTGTAATGATTACTTGTACTTATAAAATGTAAAAAAGTAAAACACCAAAGCAACTTGCCTTAAATTGTCGTAGTTCAGCTTAAGCTTGGTGATAGTCAAGCCGAGCTCCCGGAAACTGTGCGCGTTGAAGTCAGGCAGCTGGGAGTAGGAGATGTCGAGGAGGATCTTGGTTATGGGGCTGAATTTGTTGGTTAGGGCCCTTGCTATTTCTTCGTAGGAATTTATGCGTTGACATACGACGTGGATCGCTCCCGTGGCGTCTTCCCGTCGACATGTGCAGGGTGAAATCTCCCTTCGCAAGGCACAGTGGAGGCTGGCGCCGGCGCCTAGCTGACCGGCGAGGGCGCAGAGGAGCGCGGCGGCGAGCGCATGAGCGAGCGCGACCATCGTGTGTGCGCGTTGAAGCTGCTCGCGCGACTGCCGCCGCTATCGCCTGGTACGGTCCATGGTTCACGCGCCTCCGTGCGGATCACCCCGCGCACCCAGCTACCCTGACGCACACTTCTACGTCAAATGGATGCGTCTTACAACCATATGCCAAATAAATATAGATAAACTCCATTCAGCTTTCGACCGACAGACAGTTCAGCTTTTTTTTTGTTCAAAAACACTCCGCAAATTACTGATGTAACTGGCTGTCTGGCCGCGGGATTCATGTACCTAACTACCGACAAGTATAAAGAAATCAGCCCCTAAGACCACTCCTGCCCCATGTACCTATTAGTTTAATTAACTGTCCGTAACCCATCATTGAAACACTTATTGGCTTCTTAGTAGGTGTTCTTCAGTCATGTGTTTGCTTTTTCATAGTTTTATCTGTGGAAAAGAAAATTCCGCTGCAGTACCTATTGAAGTCAGGCAGTAAGGCTCTACCAACCATTGCTGCAAAATTAAAGTTGATGGTTCGATTTCGCAGGACGTCAAATTGTTTAAAAGTTCTGTCTGCGGTGAACTGCTTTTTTTTGTAATGTTGTGACCCTGTTGAAAACATTAGTACATATGGGATCCAAGTTTAGATCTACCAGTTGGTGTTGTTCATCCATAAGATTTTGAGGCCTACCTCTCGGATAAAAACCTATATCCGCTATACGTGTCCCTGCCAATATACAGTGGGTCTTCACAACCTTCTCTCAAAGAAAGTGTAAGGGATTTCAGCACGCGAGCCCATCGCGGATTGGCGATTACAAACGCTGAGGTATATGAACATCTCACACTCAGGTTTCCTCACGTTTCATGTTAGACAGTTTTATGTTATAAGTACCCTTTGACAGTCCAGTGTACGATCAACCCTTTATATGTCCCCACTGGGGCAATGGGCTCTTTCTGCATCGCAGTAAAGTTAGGCCATACTCCACCACGGGGCCATGTCCGGTTTGGTGGAGGATTGTGAGACAGTGGCGGGCCTTACTGTCAGAAGTTATCAAGCCGTCTATGAGGCCTCTGACATGGCTTATACATATCGGTACATATTCAACATGACAATGGGAGCCGGTTATTCAAATATTTACCAGTTTTTTTTAATACTTACTATTTACTCATCAGGATATCAAGGCGCTTATAGTGCGCCAGGCCTAGTTCTTGGCCGGATCGCACTATGCATATGTTTTTACGAACCCATCGAGCCTTTTTCGATCTTCGTCTATCTCCGAAGAAAGTACGTCACATAGATATAAATAGCAGATGAATATAAGTAAGGTTGCCGAAAAGAAACATTAATAATATAATAAGTTCATGCATCTAGTTAGAATAGTTTACAAGACACCGGGATCCAAAAATCACTGATGGATCACCCATGAAAGACTGTTGTGTTTCTTTGTGCTAATCTTAGTATGAAATTAGGAACGTAAATAATACCTAATAAGTAAGCAACGGCAAAAATTTTGTCATTAAAATATGGTGACTGGGTTAGCCCGGGTCCTAGAAAGGGTTGTAGATAGACAAAAAAGTTGTTATTAATGAAGGGTTCTTTTACGAAGAGCATGTGCTGTGCCGCTCGCAATTATTGTAATAAAATTAGTAAACTATCGATAAACATGTTGAGGGTTTGATGCATAATAAAATCACCGTCATTTCAAATATATATTTTCGTTTTCCTATACATTATCCTACTTAATACACTGGCCTGCAAAACTAAGTACTACACTTTTAACATATCGACTTTTTCAAAACTGTAAAAGTTAGACATTTAAAATATTGTAGAAAATTTTTAGTTTCCTTTTAAATTATAGGGGGTATCTAATTAAATTAACTTTGGTAAGCAAAATTAAATTCTTTTATTTCGAAAGTATGTCTTATTGCAATTTAAAATATGTGATACTTAAGTTTTGCAGGCTTGTATATTGTAAATGTGAATTTTGTTTTTTTTTTTATGTTTATTAATCAACTCAACGGCTGAATGTATTTACATGAAACTTAAATGTTATACTACTGGATTACATTTAGACTAAACACCAGGCTAACATATATGTAGTGGATAAAATACGATAAATTGTATTTTATCAAACCAAGACCTGAGATGGTTCGTGCATGTGAAACAAAAGCCTCCGGACTACGTAGCGAAGTGCTATAAAGTTTTGCATGGAGATTAAAAGGAAGACCGAAAACTAGGTGGGTGTATTGTATGGAGTAAAGATGTCACACAATGCGGAGCCTCGATCAACGACGTTATCAATAGAGCGAAGTGGGGAGAGAAAATAAAAAATGTAAACAGGGGGTTGAGCAAATAGCATGCATTAAGAAAGCGGACGTTTGAATAAGCGGCTCCCTGCGACACCAATGACAGTCGGTCTCCTATTACGACGTTTCATAGTTTTTTACAAGTTTCACGAGGAACATCGCAATCAATAGTTTGCAAACTCTCTAACTTTGTACAGAATTATCTTCGTCGGAGTTCTCAGAAATTATAGAAGTTCTTCAGGATGGTCAAATCAGTCAAATTAAACGCGTTGTCGAATTCAAGTCGCATCTAAATGCTCTAATCTAATCCGAATCGTCGAGAAAAAAAATAAAAACTGAAATACGAAATTACTGGAATCCTGGGACTGCCCGACTGGTTAACAGTTATACTAATTAACAGTACGCAGCTACGGTTTCACTTCCTGAACATTAATTTATTAATTAAGAATATGTCTCATCTAACTAAAATTAAATAAATATTATATTGTTACTTTTAATACAGTGTAAATAAAGTATTATTTAACACTAGAAAGACCGATGTCCTAAAGATGAAGAAAGACGATTTTGTTAAGTAAAATGGTACCTACTATTTTCAAAGTTACGCTTCGTTGCAACATGACATTTTGTGATTTTTTTATAGTTTGCGGTTTTAAACATCCTGTTGATAAATAACGTCATTATCTTAATTAGTTCTGGAATTACTATGAGTAATACCTAATAAAAAAAATTATAATAAATAAAAACCGACTTCTGTACACTATAAAGCTCTTAATACGCAGAAATAATTACAAGAATATGACCTATAAATTAAAATTCGTATATAATATTTAGGTATTGTAGAAGTGTATCTTGAAATCGGTGCCAAGTTCCCGGCCAGCATATACATTTTGGGCACCGACTCCAAGATATCCTTCTAGAATACCTAGATATATACGAATTTCAATTTATAGGTTATATTCTTTTTAATTATTTCTGCGTTTTTAGTGCCGTACAGAAGTCGGATTTTATTTTTTATTTCACATTTTTTTGTGAATAGACAATGTGACTTTAATAATAAGAGACTAATAACCATCACAGTAAAATTGTGTATTTTGACTTAAATTCTGGTTTAATAGGTGCAACGGTACCTTATACCTAGGTGTTATTGGGCTATTCTAAATCGGACTCTTAACTTTCTTAGTGTAGCAAGTAATAATGAAACTACATATTTCAACTTTAATTCTGGATCTCTAGTTACAAAGTTACGGTGCCCTAGATATACGCGTCGAATTGATAACCTCCTCCTTTTTTGAAGTCGGTTAAAAATACCACTATCGTCATAATTATCCAATACAAAGAAATCGTTAACTTTGATACCTGAAGGTACTCAAAAATTTTTTTTTACATTATAGCTGAATATTAATTGGAAACTTTAGGGCCCAATTAGGTACCTATTCGACGAAACGCTGAGCAAGAACCGATTCAAAGAAATCGTGAAATATATGCGTTTTGATATGCGCTCTACAAGATCTTTGCGACTTGCAACGGATAAATTTGCACTAGCGTCAGCATTTGGAATAATAATATTGGCCTTTTTGCAAGATTTATGCAGCGTCCTTCTGACAGTAAGGCCCGCCACTGTCTTACGCCACTATCTCCACCAACCCGGACTTGGCCTCCGTGGTGGAGTATGGCCTAACCTTCCTGCGATGCAGGAAGAGACCCGTGCCCCAGCAGTGGGGACATACAAGGATTGATAACGATAACAATGCAGCGTCCAGTGGCATCTTCACTCACACTAGATGGGTAAAGGGACCACTCCGACGCTGTAGTGCCTGGGACATGGTTTTATAGATGGTGTAGGCTTGCCCAGGACCTATACCATCCTGACAGCTTAGTCGGCCTAGCCCACAGGAAAGACTAGTCAATACGTGCGGAGCCAACCAAGCCGCGGGTTTCCTCACGATGTTTTCCTTTACCGTTAGCGTGTGGTATTGCGACTAAAAATTCGCAAATGTACGTAACTTTGAAATTAAACAAAGTCATTGGTACATGCCCGCACTGAGGATTGAACCTGCGGCTCTCGCTTGCGAGTCCATGGTTCTACCCACTGAGCTATAAGTTCATTGTAAATTGTATATTGTGCTATATACCGGGTGAAAACTTCACTGGCGATGAACAGTTATTTCCGTCAAAAACATTTTTTTCCACTCGAACACATCTTGATGACCGGATTCCACCTTTGCGACAGATCCGATTCCGACCACATTCCCGATTAAAATTTTTGTGTTTCTTAATTTCAACCGCTTCACGCACAATTCGGCTATAATAATGGCGATCGTTGTAAAGTACCGTAAGTATATAAGAAGTCGCCTAGGCCCAGCTCGCCTAATGACTGATCCTGAAAATCTAAACATAGATGCAGAAGGTACGAGGTCGCATAAAAGACGAACTTGTCAAATAAATATGAAATATAAAAGAAAAAAAACGTCTTACTTTCTTTTGTGATACATGCAGATTATGGAACATGTATAAAACATATAAAGAAAAATAATTTGTACAAAATGTGTCTCTGATTAAATAATTAAAAGCTTATAAAATAATTATTGTCTTTTTCTTTAATACACCTAACAATAATTTGACATCAACGTACATGGGTATGCTAATGTCAATAAGACGATCTTGGTCTTTAAAGGTAGGACACAAATGTCGGTCTTTCTAGTGTTAAGTTGTTTGAAACGAATTCCATAGGTGCAATTATGCAAAAAGATAAAAAATCGTCTCGATAATTCGTTTCAGACAACTTAACATTATAAGTTGTCTGAAACGAATTCCATAATTGAAATTATGCAAAAAGATACAAAAGCGTCACGACAATATAAAGAATATGCAATATTAATACCGCATGGAAATGCGACAGCTTCGAGCAAAAATAAAGACTAAAACCCTAAATTAGGTGTGTTACCTACTGGAATCCTGGTACTCCCCGGCTGGTAAAAATAGTTTTAGTGGGCATTGTCACATCCTATTTTTTATTCTATAAATCGAAAATATAGACTAATATAAGAAACTAATTTGAATATTTTCATAAGTTTTGATGAATTATTTTTTTATTAATTATTTAAAGTTTTGTAAGTATGACGTCACCACTGGCATTATGAACTACGTTCATTGAATTTATTCATGATAAAAAAAAAGTTGACGTTTGACAAATGTTGTTAACGAATTTTTTTTAAAATAAATATTTAGAAAAAAAATACGCCTACAAATGTAAGCAATGGAACTACCGCTTTAGAGCCAATGATGACGTCATTGAAAGAAAAATGATGTGAACGTTATTTTGCTATAAACATTAATAATCCGTTTTTATTTTACCTATTTAAACCCCTAATAGTAATCGGTATCCCTATTCCTCGAAATGGTTTTCACTTTACGACAATCGATGCCTCCCTGATCAATGCCCATTGTTCTTATGAACACCCGGTAAGAATTTAAATAATAATTTCAGTGTTTGCAATAAAAGGGGACACGTCTGAAATCGGATCGAAAACACATTGTGCATATATTATGCAGGGCCTACTGAAGTGATGGTCCTTTTTAGCAGAAAAATGATTGTTTTGGAGTGATGGACTTTCATAAATTACTAAGTATATTTTTATGAAAGGGTAAGATAACGAACACAAACAACACACCAGCAAATTATGATTTATGTCGGGTTCGGAAGCTTTCGGAGTTGGCACATTATTGGTATTTTAATGGCAAGTCCATCCGCATTGGAATCTCCGAGTTATCTTGATTTATCGTTTTATGCGCTTTCATATTTGCGCACCAGATTTATCATTATCGTAATGGTTCATTTAGCCTATAATGTGGTGGGGCCGATAGAATTTCATTCATGGCGTGCGTTGTTTGTAAATGGAATTGCTCTATTTCGGGGCACTGGCGCGTGATGCGAGACGAGAGCTCATCGTCCGTCGGAATGGTGTATTTAATACACGGATGCACTTTTCTCGAGCTCGCGAGGAATGCCACAAGACAAACCACTTGGCCAGGGCGGCGAGGCGGCGCCTCCTTATTGCTTAGCGCCGGCAATGGGATCCCCAACGCATAATATCTTTGTAGATTACTGTAGACATTATTAGGTCTGCCTTTCTTTTGTTACTGTAAGCTGTAACTTAAAATTTTTGCGGTAGCATAATTATGTAAACAGTAGGTAGGGAAATGACTTTGGAAAAAACAGAAATATGACTAGAGTGTTCCTTTCAAGAAATTCTTATCACCATGTAATAGAGACTATATTTGCTAAATCCAAGGGACTTCTTTCGTGAAACGAACTTTAAACATTATTGCGCGCGCGATAAGTGTTGTACCAAAAATATGTCTATTTATTTTCTAATGTCATTATTCTGTGGATTCCGTAAAGGAAGAAGGAAAGGAATCACAAATGTTACCTTGCACCAAGGCCCAGATTTCGCGGGCCTTATCAGTTATCAATCATCCATCAATGATAAACCACACGGGAACCCACGCAACAACGGATGCGAGATGCCACCGACATTATTGGTATAGTTTTAGCGTTCTACTGTGCATCAATCAATATTTTCAGTTCGCCACGTTTTAAGTCAATAAAACAGAAATCTTAATCGAATCGAAATATTGTACTCTACACTTGTATTTTATCGATTTCATAAACCGTAAAAAAAAAATATTTTCAGGCAAGTGTTTTACATTCAATACAACCTAATAAAATGGATCTAAAAATTGCATTTTGCGTCATACTGTTAGCACCAGTGGTTCAAATGGACATAAGTTTAGTGTCGGAAAGCATAGCACAAATGAGATGTGATACATGTCGATATAATCCTGACACATGTTGTGTTGGCATTTTTATACACCCAAGATATATCATTACAACTGCTTATTGTGCCGAATCGTGCGGTAAAATTACATGGAGAAACAAAGAAGTGTTCGTTAGAAAAAAGTATATACTCTGCAAGAACTTGCACAAATACCATCGTCACAATGCAGTATTGATGAACAATGATATTGCTCTACTAAAAGTTAGGGAAACGAAGAAGCGCCGGGTGCTGAAACTTAGTTCAGTGGATACTTCATTGGTGACTGGTTCAGTTGCATTTGTGCCCATTCAAAAAAAGAAAAACTTTATTAAAATGAAGGTCTACCTAGGGCTATGTCCAAATGATATTTTCAAGGAATCGTTTGTGTGTGGTGAAAGTAAATATTATCGAGATCCACAGAGTTGTTTGAGAACACAAGGTCTACCGTTGCTTTTAGATAATCGCATTATTGGTATTACAGGCACAATCGGTAAAAACATATGTTACACTCAAGCACCAAAAGTGTTTCTAGCTATACGATCAGCAATAAAGACGATTTACAATATTATAGTAAAGAGTAAAAACAAAACAATGGACAATACAAATTTTGCCATCAAAAGAAGAACCAATGGAGCCTCAGGAATTGTAACAGCAAAACAAACAGTCCTAACACCGTCAGACAAAACAACGCTAACACAATCTATTTATTTAGAACAAAACGCAACTACGAGAGCTTTTAACCTTTCAATGCCTATCATCAATAAAGATCCACTCTACCTAGATACATTGCCTACAAACAGTTTACCTTTACGGGCTCGTCACTGGGAAACAGCGATCACTGCAAAGAATAAAACTCCTTCTGTTATTAAAATGACAACACCTAAAATAGATTTTTCAAGGAATATTACGTTGAGCGCTTTGATGGGAAAGCATGATGGGATAACAAATGATATGAACACGAGTAGTTCGTTGCCTTTGAAGATAAAAACCTTACAGTCAAATGTTGATAATGCGGCAGTATTGGAGCTTAACATAAATAATTATACGTCTACTTCTAAAGTTGACTCAATGATTAGAAATAATTCAACGCTTTCGTCTGTTGATATGAGACCAGTTATTTTTCCTACCGACCTCCCAAAAAAGTTTGAAATTAAGAACATGGAACAGTTTGCACAAAAACTATCGATTAACGAACATAAAATCTCAGGGATCACCACCAGGGCAGAAGATGGATCATATTTAGTTCTTGGAAATACCACCGTATATCCAATGAAAAATAAGAAACTTGATCAGACCAGTAAACCGTCTGCAATATTTTTAAAAACACTGGCGATGATAGACAGCTCTGTTATAATAACAAAGTCAACCAACAAACCAGTGTACAAAAACGAAATCCTGAAATCAAGGACTTCCAATTCCTTAGAGTCGATACAGTCTAGTCCCGGATCGACAAATTGTACTGACCCGACATTTACATTGTCCCATATGAGTACAATTAATACAACATTTTTACCTTCTCTCATTGCACGGCAAAATAACTCAACCCCTACATTACCACTGTTGGCGAGTACGGAAAAATCTAACAATGATCCTTTTAATAAATCCAAAAATTTTATAGAAAAGGAAAAAGAAAAGTTAAATAGAGTTCATAACGCTATGGCTAGGTTTAAAACAGCAATGAAAACCAAACAAATGTTGCGGAACTTAATTGTACAAACTGGAAGAACAGTCGGTCAAACGAGCGAATTTATGGACTTAACTTAACGACTAAACAAACATTTTGTGTTCATAAAACATATAATGAAATTATATTTTTTTTATTTACCAATAGTTTTAGGCATTAATTTTTAGCCAAAAACTACATATAAAATTGCTTTCCCAACCTAGGTTCTGAAATGTAGACACGCGGTTCGTGATATGTGTGAAGTACACTTTGTCAAAAAAGGTGCTCTTTAAAACATTTTAATAAACAATAACAAGGCGATACCGCTAACACACGCTCAAGAGAGAGAGTTAAAGCAGATTTATAACACTCCTCTCGCAAGCCGATTTTACACCGTGTCAAAAGCGTTCGCCTGAAATAGATTTTTTTTATAACTAAGACTAATTATTTAAATGACAAAGGAGTCAATGCATCACATGAAGTTATTAAAAAAAGAAATTAAACTTATTTGAAAACACTGAAAACGTTCTAGAATTATCCACACAAACACGTGGATTAACGTGTTTGAGTGGATAATTATAGCACGTTCGACGTGCACGTGGCATTTTTCCGAGTGCTTCCGTGCTTCACAAGGCACGTTAAGCCGTGGGTGCCGCCGGCTGCCATGTAATGGCTGTCGTTAAGCCATTTCAGAGGCCTTATGGGAGGCTTGATAACTTCTGACAGTAAGGCCCGCCACTGTCATGCAAACCTCCACCAACCCGGTCTTGGCCCCCGTGGTGGAGTATGGCCTAACCTTCCTGCGATGCAGGAAGGGAT
The DNA here is from genome assembly GCA_934045075.1 of Yponomeuta sedellus. NCBI lineage: Eukaryota > Metazoa > Arthropoda > Insecta > Lepidoptera > Yponomeutidae > Yponomeuta > Yponomeuta sedellus. The sequence continues at coordinate 7,458,852 of OW203721.1, forward strand.
CCGCGCCCCAGCAGTGGGGATACACAGGGTTAAAATCAATCGATCGATCGACGTGCACGTGCTGAACCCGTGCTGTCGACGGACACGGGTCCGGCTGGCCTGGGTACTGACCTGTGGACCGCCAATTCGCTTGTTGGCAATACTGCAACATTGAGTGAATGAAGATGGCTGAGTGAACGATGAATGAATGAGTAAATAAATAAAATAAAAAAAAAATGAGCGATGCTTGCTTTTCTCTCTCTCTGCGTGCGTCCGCCGACCATGACGGTGCTCGTTTCAACTGTGTCTTTTAATTTTTAAGTGCATAATAAACGGCGAAGACAGCCTACCTTGAACCCACGGCGTTTTCATCATCAAGTCATACAGTCCACTGCCCACTATCGTACCTTCAACGCTTTTCCCTTTAGGTCATACATGTCTATCGAATATAATTACTGTCAGATCCAGAAGACGGCCACCGAAATCATCTATGTACCTATATAATACCTATACGGACGGCAAGAACAGTCGACAAAATCACACTCTTGACGATATTTGGTATACATTAGATTGTTCGGTTATGACTGCTTCTCATTTGCAGCGATATGCAATTATACTATAGGCATATTCCTATAAACAGTGATATGGGGCCGCTGAATTGACAGTAGAAATTAACACTACAATTACTATTCAATTAAATTTTTATGGCACCCCCTAGGATTCTGCCAATGTCAGGTTTGTGGAGATGGCACTTTTTTTCACTAGTCGAAAAACAGCTTTTGGTAAGCCCATAAGACTGAATTGGTTCGAGGTAATATTCTCAGATAAATTAAAAAGAAATACAAGTTTAACACTTTCATACAAATAAAGGTTAGAAGAAAACGTAATTATTATATTCTTTTTAATGCACTAACCCGTGCTAAGGACAATTTTAAACACTTGTTTAGAGGCAAAAAAATCCACCCATGCCAGGACTCGAACCCGCGACCTCTGGCTAACCGTGCCAGCGCTCTCCCAACTGAGCTAATGGGCGACTTACTGGCATCACTGAAATTTCGAACCTCTTTACAATACTCTGTGTATAACGTACAGGCAGCCACATCTGGCTGAACTAATTTGCATCACTTGCAGCCTTTTGGCCTCTAAATAGGTTTTTTAAAACGTAATTATATTTTTTTCTAACATCTATTTGTATGGAAGTGTTAAACTTGTCTTTTTTAAATTTCTTTGAGCATATTACATTATTATATTTTCTACTAAGTAATATTTATTCTTCTAATAGTTAGGTTACCTATGCCCAGGTTGCTTGTGGACTTACGCGAACAAAAGAACGGAGCACCACACTTTACATTTTGTGAGCTGTATTTTTCATATTAATTTTAGGATTTAATTTAGCGGTCCCATATTCTACAGTTCCTCGTGATTATTTTTTACACCAACCGATAGAACAAGAAAAAATGCATGAAAGGGGAAACCACCGACGATTTGTATTTCTGAAATTGTTGGACGTAAACATTTCACCGATAACCTTTAGGGAGATAAAGGAAGCGAGCTACAAATACCGAAGCATTCAATCTGTAATTAATACATTATATGTGGGATGGCCGCGCGAAATTATATGCTCGTCGATATAGCCGTATTTCCAATGTAAACTAGGTATAATTAGAGGTGGGAGTCGGCTGTCTTTTTCGGGGACATTGAGTCGGGGACATTGAGAGTGTTTCAAGAATAAAAGGTACGGGTAATTTTAGCAAATTATTACCAAGAATGCGGCTCGAGCACCAATGTGGTGGCTAGACATCCACGTCGATACAGAACGCTGGGTCAGCAAAGCTGGCGTGGGCAATCCACTGCGCGCCTTGGCTGTGAGCCGCCTCGCCAGACCCTGGCAGCACTATTACATTTGCGCGCTGGTTTATGCTGCTTGTTTGCCGCCAGCTTTTTGTTGCCCAGATGAACCACGTAGATGTCCTGCGCCAAACCGCGTAGCTGAGGTCCCTACTGGTGTTCCAGTAGATCAATCGAAGAACGGCGGTGACGGTATTATGCATATAAGGCGAGGGGGACATAAGAACGACGTGGGGCGAGGGCTCTGAAGAGACGCGGCGTTCTTTCAATTCACTTTTTATATTTTAGATAATTTCCATTTTTACGTACAATAAAGTGTTCTCTACCAATCTATAATGGGTAGGTACAGAAAGAGCGCAGAGTGTATAAAACGTTTTTTCCGCAACCACGTCCAACGTCCTTTCAGAGTGACCTAGGTATGGATGGCGACGGCGAAGTCTGCGACAAACTTCATTACCACTGCGTGACGATCCTCGAAGGACCGGCGGCTATGCCCGCGCCCTGCGTGTGTGCTGGGGTTGGTTAGGAGCGGGCGGCAGCAGGCGTGTGGACTCCTCCACACGGCGGCGGCGGCGGCGGGGTGGGCTTACAAAATGTATAACTAACTACAAACTTTGCTAAGAAACAATGTAGCGAGGCGTCAAAATTGTCCAAAGATAAGTAGGTACCTACCTACTTACAAAACAGTCTTCAATCTGCAAACCTAACCATCGTTTAGTTTTTTTTATTTGTATATAGATACCTACCTACAGATATTGCTGGCATTATACAAAAAAAAAAATCAAGACTATGTTGAATAAGAACCATTAACGTTGGTTAAGAACACAGAACATAAAAAAAGAGTAGAAGTAGCGACATGACACATTAGTACGAAAACCAGTGTAACCAAACTGATACTTATAAACCAAACGCACACTACGAATGCCGAGCTGCCATTGGTAAATAAATTCAATGCCGAAAAGGTGTACATCATAAAAGTTTCAATTACAATATGCACCTTTTTATAATGTCAACAATGATCAAAGTCAAATGACAGTGATGAAATTAAGGTTGACATTTTGTAGTAACGCTACTCTACACTAGATGGAACTAGCGCCGTGTCGGACCGAAAAGAACTTTTACCTACTAAGACATAAAGGTCAAAATTGAAAAACAAGTACATTCACAGTTTGGGATGGGACAATGCGAGTTCTAGATTGTCGATAGGGAGAACCTATCGACAAATTATACCCGTACAAACAGTTTAACACATTAATGGCCGAATACGAATACTGGTACTTAGAAGAATTTTTAGCTATTTCTTTTTTGCCTGCGGGTTGACTGATAGAAAATGCATCTTTTTCACATTATCTTTTTGTGCAATAAACATTCAACACTAATAGGGTAAATAGATGCACAAAGAAAACAATAGATTTCATATTTTAAAATGTTCTCTTATTTAAAACTACCTTTAAACCGCTGCTTCGCGGACGTTAGAAAAAATAACACGGGAAATATCATGTATTCTACGACTCAATTCAGATCTTTGTCTATCTGTACGCCATGTTTCATACGTTATACTAATTTTATTGATGATGGTACTAATATATTTATATTCTAACCTGGAAGTGAAGCACATTTATTTTCTGGTATTGCTGCATAAGTGCCACCTTCCGCCTTTTTTAGTTATTAGGAAGTGTTCATGAAAATGCTCTGAATATATTGTGCTCATCGTCGTTTTGAACCAATTTTGCCTTCCTATCGCTGCCATCCATTTTACTTTCGTATTCGATTTCTTAGGAAAACTAAACGAAAACTCACTTCCAAATTGTTTTGATTCCGAGAGGGTTGTTGTATTATTGCCACGGTTTTCTGTTGTATTTGATTAAAAGTTCTTTGATAGTTTCTTAGATATTTCAGTCACTTATAAACTGGTGAAGAGAGAGAGAGAGAGAGAGAGAGACATTTATTTGAAGCCACAAAGATACAATAAACATAACACACATAACGATATTAAAATAATACAGACAAATAAGAAAAGAAAGAACAAAGAAAAATATTATATAACAAAGAATACGATAAAAACAAACATTTACAATTTAAAGGGCATTGTATCTCCGCAGCCACAAACAGGTAGCTGACTCAGCATTTGCTGCAGGCTGGGCTTGCAACACTGATTTTCAGTCAGCACAAGAAAAACTATATCGCGATCTAGCTGTGCTCCAATGACAGTTTTCACATGCACAACAACCAGCCGGCGACAAGAGCTCATACATTACTACTTTACCCGGCCCGGCGACCGGAAGCATTTGAAAAGGCACTTAGGAAGTAGGTATAAAATAACAATAATTATTTTATGCCACACCTGGCAATAAAGTGGCTTTTTCCGCACGCTGCGCGTACGGAACAAGCCGCTTTCTGGCCAAGTGTGGACATAAAAAGATGTACACAACACGGGAGGTAATAAAGAAAGCTCTCGATCGCATATTTACGTCCCTCGCTTACAGCTCGGGCCGCAAACTTCTGCGATCTCGGCCTTTCTTTGTATTACCACCCTAGTTGTGTAATTTACTATTACCTACTTAGACGAATTGGAATTTACAATACCTAAGTACCGTTAAGTATGTATGACTACTACGTCATAGACAATAAATTATCGATAGATTTTTATGTGTGCCCCCATCCGTAATCGAGTAGAATTCAAATTTTGACAGAAACTTCTAGAGAATGTATACTTTCTTCGATGAAAATTTAACTTTATTAACCAGTAAATAAAGGTGGTTTCACTTTCTCATTTTCGGATTGGTTTCCGTGTTCATGTCATTACAAATTTAATTAAAAATATAATGAAATACATCTTACAGATGAAATGTTACGGCATGATCGGTATATTTTGGTCCCCAACTTTTATTTTTGCTCGCTAACACAGCATAACAAGGCATTTTAATCAAGTTTTCACCATTTTTTTCTTTACTAGAAGCGCACGGCAACTGAAGTCAACAAAACTGTCACCGACTACGCATAGGCAATACATTGCTAATGTGAGGCACGCGGGCACCGCCCACTTACGACTTCTACTCTTTTTTTATGTTCTGTGGTTAAGAATAAGACTTTTTTTTTTTATAAGTATAATCTTTGGCGGGGCAGGGCAGCGGCAAAATTTGAACTTTATAATTTTCTAATGACATAAGTACTCTTTGGACATAAACACAGATATTAGTGTCTCATCACAGGCCAAACAGAGATTCACATATTTATTTTCCTGACAGATGCTCTTTACTCCAGTGCTGCCATGCTGTAAATATTGTGACTTCTTTTTTATTTTTGGCCCCTCGTTGTTTATTGTCATTATTGCCTGTCCTATGAAAATATAATACCGTTCTGAATAGTATGATGGCAGGAGTCACGAGGTTTCTGGCGATAAAATGTCAGAATTTGATTATAAATGTACTGTAAGGTCGCTACTTTTCACATTTGAAATGCATGACTAGCGGCATCGTAATCGTACTACCCAGGCTGGCTTAACGGCTCCATATTATATATTTATGTCAGCACTTATGGATAATATTATCAACTTTATAACCAATAATTTCAATTTTAATTTATTACATACTTCATTTTTTGCCTGAGTTAGTATTTTCATAGAATCTATCTGACCCCAACTTGTTTTGCTATTACTAAGGAGCCGCTTGCAATGGCCCAACTAATAGGCTAAGAGCTTAAATCTCAGGTCTAACAACTTACAGCCACTTCCGTACCATTGCGAAAAGGTTTATGAGGCGAAAAGTTACTAAGCCTAGTAATATGCAACGTGGTCAATTCAAATTGGTATTACTGTACCAAACGCTGTCACATTAATTAATTAAGGGAATGTGAATTTCGATATCAACCCTTGTATGTCCCCACTGCTGGGGTACGGGTCTCTTCCTGCATCGCAGAAAGCTTAGGCTATAATGTGAATTTAAAACATGCATATTCTTCTTCCTCAGGTTTTATGTTCTGTGGGTTTTATCCACGGATGTAAAAAAAAGACGGGTAACCTTCTATAACCACGAGTGAAGCATACAAATGGCCGCCGTCTCTTTATGTGTGCCTGCCATCGGTGTTGCCAGATAAACATCACTTTGCCCACTTTTTCAAATCTAGATAATTAAGGTGCTTCAGGGTGCTAACTAAGGGCGCCACCAATGGAAAAAAATCATAAGTTGTGTTATAATACGTTTTTATTTAAAAGTGAACATGAGAAATGTTAACAACTGTGATAACTATTTTTAGAACATACAGTCTGGAAACTAGAATCAACAACCAAGGACTTTAATCACTTTTCGCCAAAAACAGCCGGTTTAACGGAAATCGATTAAAGTTCTTATCTATAATTGATCATAATCTAGACTGTAAGTTTTAAAAATAGTTATCAAAGTTGTTAAGATTTCTCATGTTCACTTTTAGATAAAATATATTTTTTTAAATGTTATGATTTATATTCTTTTTTTTTAATACACCAACCCGTGCTAAGGGCCATTTTAAAAACCTATTTAGAGGCGAAAAATTCCTGCAAGTGATGCAAATAACTTCAGTCAGATGTCGCTGCCTGTACGTAATACAGAGAGTACTGTAGAGAGGTTCGAAATTTCACGGATGCCGATGAGCCCATTAGCTCAGTTGGAAAGAGCGCTGGCACGGATAGCCAGAGGTCGCGGGTTCGAATCCCGGCATGGGTGGAATTTCAGCCTCTAAATAGGTGTCTAAAAAGTTATGATTTTTTTTCTATTGGTGGCGCTAGTCAACGCTCCGAAACGCCTTAAAGAGGTGTTAGCTAACATGGAGAGCACTTCCGTATTGAAAAAATCCCGAGATTCCGGGATCAATAAATTTTGTTTCAATTATAGAATCAAATCGGGTGTACCTATATTTACTTACTTTAAGGTGCTAATATAGAGTGCAGTTTGTATCAAACAAAATTGGGAGTTTGGGAATCGACAAATTTAGTGTTTTTATAACAGATATAGCAATTGCCTCTTATTTCTTCTTCAATTTTTAAAACATTGATAACAAATGAATAATAAACACGAATTAGAAAGAAAAATTAATTAAATTTCCAAATTAACGTGAAACAGCGTCACCAACTTACTCACGCGCTCAACTTACGCACATTATCACATGTGATGAATAAGTTGAAAGTTTAGGATACAAAATATCTAATTAATATCACTGCCACCTACAACAGTGGCGGGTATTTGACAACTTAACTAATATCAGCTGGATGTCAGCTGTCGATAGTTATATTTATTTATTTATAACTGTTATTGTAGGCTATCTCTTGTTTTTTATGTTTGTGGTATAGCCATTAGCACTAAAAAGAAATAGACGGCTCATGCACAACGTTGTTAGATGTCCACATACAGCACCGACACCGAGACAAACTTAAAGAAAAAGCGCGCGTAACTCTATCTCTTTCTTGCACGCAAAAAGCGTGAAAATGGGACGCGCAGCATCACCCGATGATTGTTAAGTTTGTGTCGGCCTGTACAATAGAAAAGGCTATGATATTTCATTATGAGTGCGAGTGAGGCGACAAATGTCATACATTAGATATTTGAAGACAATATATTATTTTATAAGGGTTACGGTTGCGTATTTCCATAACTCTAAAACCACTACTATAAAAAGCACTAATAAATGGAAGAAATACATAATTCGCCACTTTTCGGGAATATTTCCCGAAAAAAAACTGGTATCACTGCTGCATTTGACATCCCAATTTGTAAGTAAATAAATAAAAGTAAACAAAACTAATAAGGAAAAATATCACGAATCAGTAACTTAAAACATTACTTACGCATGGTACGTACTCCCTTGAAACTTATTGCATTTTTTCGAGAAGTTTTTACACCACTGTACCACACAAGACAGCATTTCTTAAAATTTTCATTTGTGTAAAATAAGACTTACTGTCACTGCTGCCCGGAGCGTAATGGCGGCAGAGTGTCCGACTTGGTGTATCTGTGTGCATTAGCTCGTGTATGTACACGAAAGTGTAGGACTAGCGGTGCTTCACACCCTTTCAATGCAAGAAGGCATCTGTCCGTCTTTCTTTTACATCCGTGGTTTTATCTTTGTTTTTTTTAGATTGATTTGCAGATTTTCTAGTTGGCTACGGTTTGTCTTTTTTACACAGATTATCTGTTGGTTAGGGTTGGTAACATTGAAATAAAGTGTCAAAACGCAAACAAAACAAGTCTTCCTCCGCCATTTGTCAGTGAGTTGGTTGTTGTTGTGGTTGATAGAAAATTAAAGAAATCTTAGCAATTTCGTAATCACCGGAAGATTGGTGTGTTTACTAAGAATCTTTAATGTATTACCTATATAATCCCGCGTAATCTACATAATTTCTTAGTTAATTGTTGCTTACATCTCGCACAGTTGGCATTGCGTAGTTACTTGCGATACCTTAGGTTATTTCCTAATCATATTAGGTGCTACAAAGTCTGCCGAAATGACTAGCTCGACGGTTGGGACGTATAACTTCAAAGTGGTGTTGTTGGGCGAAGGTTGTGTAGGGAAAACTTCGTTGCTTTTGCGGTACATCGAGGACAAGTTTAATGACAAACACCTGACCACACTACAGGTAAGTGGGGTACCTACACTAATCGTAACAATTAAACTCCGACTTGTGGACATTCGGTCTTTCAATTCAATTCTTTTTTTTCTGTCGTCCACTGAATACAACCCAGCGAAGCCTCACTTAGTGACTGTTTTTACCTTTTGGTCTAAAAAACAATGTCATTATTAGTTTCTGAGATGCAACATAGTGTGTTAGCAGTTAAGCCACAGTTTTACGTGACTTACCCTCGGTTTCTCGTACACTACTCGTAATGTAATCTACTGTTTATAATACTCAGTTGGCCAAAATGCATTGAAAAAAAAAAAAAAAACAACTGACAACTGTTAACAGTTGATCAGCTTGTGAGTGCATCAAGAAAATGTGGGTGTTAAATTAGCTTAATTATCTTTATTGCACACTGGTGACTTAGTAATAAAGCGATTATAACACAATACTTAGCTGGGTGGAAGTTGAGTTTCATTACTACTGATTGGTGAGATATTTTTGAAGCCTATATGGCTTAGCTGCTTTTTATTTAGTGAACTGCAGTATTACTCACATAACAAGAAGTCACTGTCAACAATGAAAGCCATGCAGTGTTGCCATGTAAGCTGGGATCCAGCACTGCCTGCCTTGTGGATACAGATAGCTAGACTGGCTAGAGCGATCTTACAGCCCAACTACGTACAATGGCAGGCAGATATGAGTATAACTAAATATGGAAAATTCAAACAACTATTACTATTTCAGACACCTGTTATTTGTGAGTTCATGTATAAATGCTTAATATCTTAATTTTTACACTAGATGGTAAGATTTACGGCTTTTAAACAGTCACTATTGCAATGTCTTAAAGAGGAGAGTTAAGGCCTTATGGCATCTTTCATTACTACGTATATTGCACTCACCGCTCTCACCCATCATACACACACACACAAAGACACCAACATCCATACTCACATAGAAATATATACAGTCTGCAGTCATGATTTTTATATTTAATTTCAATACTCTGTTTGCCTGATTTTGGTATTTCAAAGTTTTTTCTTTTTTCTCATATTGTTACCTTTTGCTGTAGACTCTAAAGTTTGTAATTAATAATAATGCCTGTCTCCAAGTTATGTCAATATAAAATAAGCCCGTAATTGGTCAAAGATAAATCATATTTGTAACAGTGAATATTTATTAACTTGTGCTGTGGGTTTTGTAAATAAAATAAAAAAATAATAATAATAATTTGAAGTTGAAAGGGAATCATTGTTTTGTTTGAAGTATCAATCAATGACTTGCTAGGCTAAGTAATTGAAAATATAATAAAATAAGTAGTTGTAGTTAGGTTTTCACACATAGTTGTCTTAACAGAATACTGATATAGGTATGTTTGCCATAAATACTAAAGAGGAACATTTAGACACTTTTTTGTTGGTTTTTTCATCCAATCACTGATCTTTCACTGTAAAGATAAAGCTTTTGTATGTATTGTTCACATCTGCATAAAATCTTTTGTTGTTACATATTATGTGAACCTCAAAACTGTGGTATCATCTCTAAGACATTAACTTTTATATTGTGATTTTGTTCGCTGTCTATCCACCTAAATAGCACTGAAAAGGAGTATTTCAAAGTGTGGGTCAGCCAGGAAACATGTCCACTGCAACACTTATTTTCAACTTTGTTGCAGGCTACATTTTTAAACAAAAAAATGAACTTATTTGGCAAACGTATAAACTTGTCCATTTGGGACACAGCTGGCCAAGAAAAATTTCACGCTCTAGGCCCCATCTACTACAGAAACTCGAACGGAGCCATTCTTGTTTATGATATAACTGATGAGGATTCTTTTGGCAAGGTAAGTTATGTTGTAGGTCATTAAATAAATTAAAATTAAATATAGGTTGATTAAACAACTGTAAAAATATACAAGTTAGTAGATTGTTTTGTTGCAACAAGAATGTTAATAAAAGACAGAATATAGCAGCAACAAAGCCAAAATTTTAGCCATTTTATACTGGATTTTACCAAACTACAAAAAAAGGAGTTCAAAACTCATCATACACTTTTTTATTTCTTTAGTGATAATTCTGTGGCTTGATGTCAATCATTCTTTTTTTGTTGCAAAAGAGGTGGATTACATGGAGTGGCACACTATAATAAAGGCTACATAAAAAAATCGCCAATCTAAAATCTAATTCAGTCATCAATTAACATCATATGGGCTCATCAAAAGTTACTATACAATTGACAATACTGAACCTTCTTGCGTTTTCATCATCAGGTGAAAAATTGGGTGAAAGAATTAAAGAAAATGCTTGGATCAGATATCTGCCTAATGATTGCTGGAAACAAGGTGGACTTGGAGCATGAAAGGACTGTGCCGCTGGAAGAAGCTGAAAGGTACATTTTGCTTCTAACCATACTGCTTTAGAATTGTAATTGCGAAGGATTGCTTATGCAACTCTCAACTCAACTTATACAAGTCAATCAACAAATAAATTTGATATACCACTGGGCTAATTGTTTATTTTATTAGGTGCACCAACAGCATACATACAGAACATTACACATACAAAACATAATACATAAAAAACCCCTATGTAAGAACTAAACAACTTATTTCTAAATTGTAGTTCACTCTTTATTAATATTTGTGCAGATAAAAATTAAATTGATTTCTGGCAAAATCTCGTGACATTTAATTTAGGGGGAAGGTTGGTTGAGTTCAAATACAAATCAGATACATTCACAAGCAGAGCAAGGCTAAATGAAACGAAATACAGCAATAACATTATCAATGTCACATTTCAGCTATGCAGAAATGGTTGGAGCCAAGCATTTCTACACATCGGCCAAGCTGAACCAGGGCGTTGAGGAATTATTCCTAGATTTAACCAAGGAAATGGTTGAACGCTCTGAAGCGAATTCTCAGAAGGAAGTTAATAGGCCGTCTCGGGTTCTCGTGGTTGATGATGAGGCTCCAGCTCCGTCCTCATGCTGTGGAGGATCCAGGAGTAACTAAACTAGTCATCTTTCTTTGTGGTTATTGTTTCGTGTATCTATCAGAGATCAGGTATTTAAGTTATAATGTATAATGTCACTTTGTGATATTGCAGGTAATATGGGTTATGAAATTTCCCAACCCTAAAACAAAACCAAATAAAAATTGTGATGCGAAATTTAAAATGCATTACAATTTTATTCTAATACAAAAATTAGATAAATTTGTTGATCAAACTCATTCCAGTGTTCAAGAGTACGAGCAAGAGAGTAGGATTCCAGTGCACTCGGTACTCAAACTGCTATTATAACTGATCTCTGTTCCTTAACTGAACCTTGGTAAAAGATGATGAAACTTTGTGATTGAACATGCTGTTCTATGATTATCATCTTGTAAGATAGAGCTTGCCACAATAATCAGGCATGTTTTGCTCTGATTTATACTGTATAAACCACGATGGTGTCAATATCTTTATGCTTACAACGTATAAATGGGCTCGATAAATACTTTTTTCGCGTCGACGCATCTAGTTCGATCTCAATAGTTTTGACTGAGGAAAATTAGTAAATGTATGTAAGGTAAAAAAAAAATTGATGTCGCTCCGCGTATGGAAATCTTTGCGAGCTTATAGGGTGAGATACTTGATACTGTATTTATTGTTAATAGTATAACCGTGTAACAAAACAGACGCCCAAGGCTCCGTTTCTATTAATAAACTAATGAATGATCGCAAAATAAGTATTTGATCAGCAACAAGTAGTTTCACCCTTCAACAGCATTAGATAAATAAATGACAGCAACATCTGGTCAGTGAATAAATTCATTTTGGTCTTATTTTGATTAGCAGAATAATGTGCAGCGTCACATGGTCACCAAATAGTCTTATATGTATATAATATATGCTAACGACAATATCACTGAATTATTTCATTTTATTATGTACAACAGTGTTGACGCTACATGTGCTTGGGATAAAATTAAATGTAAAAATCGGCGTGAAAATAATGAATTAAAGTAGAAAATATTCTTTTTTACAACTGTCTTCTCTTTCGAGTCTGCTCAAAATACTTTTATTGCTGACCTTTCCGACCAAAGAAATATTTTTTTGCTGATCGTTAAACCCACTGTTAGTAGAGTCTGCGGGAGTGACAAAGTCACCTGTAACGTAACCGAACCGCGTACTCACGCGTGTTATGGTTGATATGCTGTAGATTGTACAAAGACAGTTTCACGGTTTGATTCTAGGCTTTGATTCTTATTTTAATATAAGGTATGATAATACAACCTTAAGTTTTTGAATTAGAACTTTCGTAAGGACTACACGTTAACTTACTTCCGGTCTCACTTACTTGCTTTTTTGTCTGGTACAGTCCGACCAGATTTCGCTCTGATTCGCAGGGTTTTATCGTGGTGAGCAGAGTTCCCCGCTCTCCGGATAGAGAGGATCATCATGTAACACCATTTATTAATTTAAGCTATTGAACAGTCATTGTTGTAGTGTTTTAATGTAGCTATTAGAATTATTTGACCCAAGATTTAATTATTGTAATTTTATTTCATCTGCTTGTCTGCTGTGCTTAAGGGGCTTTTGCAGTAACACTAACGCCCGCGATATGGATAATGATAATCATTTTTTACAGATCCTTTTTGCACAGTGTCAGACCAATTATCAGTCACTAATAGTGTTTTAGGTCCCATGACCGATAACCTAGGATCACGGACCCTGAACTGGATAGCACACAGGTAAAAAAAACCGCTGTTGGCGTTAATTTTATCTAGTCCTTTTTTGTGTTAGGTTCATGGCCTTGGACTATGAATCACTATTAACTTGATTTAGAGATTGTTTTAACATTGTGTGACAAAAAACGGTACGTAAAAAATATATATTTTCTCTCCAGTGGCTTTAGTGTTTCTGCGTCGAGCAATGTAAGAAAAATGTAACCAAAAATTGTTATTTGTAAATCTATTTAATCGTCTCCTTGCGTTCTATTGACTTACGCGTGAAATCAACACTACGTCATTGTGTTTCAAATTTCGCCCCAATTAGATGCATCATGTTGTCAGAAATAACGTAGGCTTTAGTCGTAAGAATTGTATTTATTGAAACCCTAAAGGGCATCAGAAGGGAGATAATTTGGTTAACTATTAATTGGACACACTAAATGGTAATGCAAGTTAGCCAAATTTGTGTCTTGAGTACGGGGACAGAACTGCACACTTGTACAAGAACTTCAGGAAGGTTCTGAACTACAGGGAGGCAATTTCAGATAGGGCACCGGTACCAAACGTAAAACTTTTTTTTAGTACTCAATGTAGGTACTGTAGGCAGACTTGAGTGAAAAAATATATGTGAGAAATGGAACATATCTTGCGGACTGAGTATTATCAATTTTTTTCCCCTGTGCATGCAGCTCTAACAAAGGTAACACCAGTAGCTATTAAGGTTCAAATAGATTTCATTGCGGCCGGCCCTGTTTGACACTACCACCGTGCGTACGTCTCAATATATCGATTAGTTAACAGCTTGATTAAGCGCATTTGCATTTTTGGTATGCTTGTTTACGTTTGGGCTCCTAATTAATAATTTACCACTGTTATCGTATCCCGTTTCCACTTCCTTTATTATAATAATATTAGAGCTAAACTAAAGGCTAACCAAAACTAATATAGTGAACAAATATTTTTGTTAAATATACAATGCGTAAAGAATGGATAACCCCGAAACTGTTTCTACAGTATTGATAAATCAAACTACTTCCCAACAAGCAAGTGTAATATTTTCAATGTATGTTTTATTATGTATATATTACAAATATTTTTTTAAATCAATTGTGAGCGGTCAATTCTTATAATTAATTCAAAAAATATTAAGCTTTTGCTCATTGAAAATGGATAGGTAGTGGTTTATCGATATGTACTGAATATACGGTTTTCAGATTATACATTTTTTAAACGATACCCTGTGTGTTACTTAAAAACATATTGCTATTTTTCAAATTAATTCTTATGGTTGATTTATCAATCCTCGAATAACATTTAATTTTATCCGTCTAATAAAGTATTACACAGCAAAATAAAAATGTCATCGCGAAATGACAAAAGAAATGCAATTACCACACATTTATGAAAATTGTTGTTTAAAACGATATTTGACGAATAACTTTTATCCGAGGATTGAAAAATCACCCCTTAGTGTAGGTTTTGGGAGACGCCACTATTATACTTTACTGCTACTAAACACGGTTTCTATCAATAACTTAAGCGGACAGTTTATTTATACTACAATAGTAGGTATTTATATTTTTAAATCAATTATTATGCCCAGGACAGAGTTTCATAAAACTACAATTCGTTTAATAAGACAATTCGATGTACATTGCGTAACAGTGGCTTTTTACTTATACTAAACTATGAATTGTAGTTTGTAGCCTCCTTTCCTTGAGTAGTTACAGCAGAAATGTAATATTGTACCAAATCAAATACATCACACACGCGAGCTTTTGGGTGGATGGATTTTGGGTGATTTGGAACCCATAGCAAATGAGCTGACCTAACAACGGCTATTGAATACGTTTGTAGAAAAGGTACTTACCAAAATGTTGTCTATACCTACTCGAATTTATTGGAACGATTAGTAGACAGTGCGTTGCGTGCGAGTCGCGGGTCATTGTTCTGATAGACGGAGAGGCTGTACTATGTAATTTATTGTTCCCGCATTTTTATGTACCTAACAGATTACTTAACAACTTTTTCTTTATACGTCGTTACTTAAAAGTAATCGTCAAGAGATGTAATTTTTATTACTAACTAGCTGACCCAGCGCACTTCGTACCGCCTAACAGTCGATTCTTTAATTTTTTTTATTTCTCTCTCCGTAATTGAAAGAATATCCTAACAAAGAATTAGCGAAATCGGTTCAGCTGCTCTCGAGATTTGCGCTTACCAACACATTCAGCGATCCATTTTTATATTATAGATTACATTACCATGGCACGTAGATTTCGGCGTATATACAGAATGGAACAAAATCTCTGTAGACGTCGAACAACTCTAATAACGAGGAAATGATCGACATCGCGAAAAAATATAGGCTGCTCAAAATTAAAGTCACCTGCATGAGTAGGATCAGTGCCAGCTGTCATGTAATGGCAGTCGTTAAGCCGCGTCTGAGGTCTTATGGGCGGCCCGATAACTTCTGACAGTAAGGTCCGCCACTGTCTTACAATCCTCCACCAACTCGAACTTGGCCCCCGTGGTGGAGTATGGCTTAACCTTCTTGAGGAAGAGTCCGTGCCCCAGCAATTGGGATTGGTCGTACTTTCATATTTTATTATTACCTACAATTCGCGGTAGATCAAACAGTCATAGTGTAACATGAATTGTAGATATATGAAACTGAATTATTAGTCGATCCTGCATGCAAACTGTTATAACAACGTGTTATACCCCTATATATTGTTCAAAACAGTTAGGTTACCTTCCATACCAAATAAACACGCGTTTAAATCAATAACAACAATCAGGAGACTTCAAAGGCCACTTAAGATGAGAGATTCATGGCCACTATTTTAAGAATTAATAAAACTGTAATTCATGGTTTACTATGAAAAATTTATGTACATTGCATAGCTAATTAACCCACGGATTATCATCGAGTAGAAAATCTTCAGAAGAATTATTGTACCTACCAATAAAATACGCAATGTAGGTACAGTCGACAGCAGGTCATCTTACATTATTGTTGCTGTCATCCTTAACTAAGATAAGACTAGAGTACAGTGTAAAGGTTCATGTGATTGAATTGGCGTAATGAACTATGAATTGTAGTTTTATGAAACGCGACCTATTTCCTATAGCGCAAGGCACTAGTCCAGTCAAAATAGATTAAATTATGATTCCAGTTTGCATTAATTCCCAACAAGCAGGATTTTTGTTCAGGCCTTGGATGCGTCATTACAAATGACATGTCAAAAGTCCCCATCGATCCCGCTTGTGCGTTGTTTTTTATTCGAGGTCAAAGGTCACAAATTTGCGTTTTTAGCGTATATCTCCGAAACAACGAGGGCTATCGAAAAATGGTTCAGACAAAGTTTGTAGATCGTAAAATTGTCTACAAAAAAGATCTCAACACTTATTCTTCTACGGTGCACTGTTCTCGAATTATGGCTATTTCAAACATAGAAAATACGAATATGCACTCATACGTGGCCAGTATGCATCATCGGGTTAACCATTTGAACAAAACATATTAGAACATAGTTTTTTTGCCCCATGCACAACTATCGTTGTTGGAGAAGATATGGATTTGTCAATAATATTAACTGCACGAACACCTCGTGATAAGATCATTTACTTTTTAAAACCTGGGAGAGCTCAAGTTCAAACGAAAATACTATATTCTTCACAAAGTTTAACTGCATATCCAAAATGTCAGCCTCATATATTATTCCTTCATGCGATAACTGGCTGTGATACATCAGCAATTTTCAAAAGAGGCAAAAATACAGTATTCAAATTGTTTGAAAAACGTGAAGACTTGATTGATAATGCAAAAGTATTTACAAATATTAACTCGTCAGCAGATGTTATCCTCACCAATGGAATTCGTGTTCTCCTTGCTATATTTGGAGCTCCAAAAAATGTAATCGATGGACAACTATAGATATTTGAGTTTTGTGAAAAATACAAGAAACATTAAGAGAGTGCAGTTATCTTGTCTCCCTCCAACATCTGCTTCTGCTTATCAACACTTGTTTCGTGTGTTCTACCAAGTGCAAGTGTGGCTAGGCAATGATCTAATTCCTGAAGATTGGGGCTGGAAATTGATGAATAATAGTTTGGAGCCAATCTTTACGATTCAAGACTTTACTGCCACCTGCTCCAGAAAAATTACTCAATACAATTTTTTGTAATTGCAAAAAAGGCTGCACAAACAATTGCGGGTGCAGAACAGTTGGATTGTATTCATCGGTATTTACCAATTGTCAAGGCCAGTCTTGCACCAATATTGAATCAAATGCAACAGATGAAGATTGTTTCGAAATTGAGGAGGATATAACTGATATATATCTCTTCTTGGAGCAGTCTACACAAATCGAGCAAGAAGAGGAAGAAGACAGTGAAGAGGAAGAAACGAGTGACTATGAAGAATTTGATGATGAATGATGATGTAATTTTCTTGCTGTTAAAATTTTCATTAAATTTAAATAGAAAAAAAATTTCATCAATAAAATAGTGTCCCATTACATTCTCTCGATCAAAATATATCGTGGAGTATTCCTACTGGGTATTCCTATTCGTTAAAAAAAAAGCGCCGTGTACACGGTGTACACTACCTCAGAGGTGGTGCGGAAAAGTGTGCATATAGTCGAAAATACGAATTTCCTGCGGTCTAATTCTGCGGTCTGCAGTCACAATATCTCGAAAGCGATGCTTTGTAGAAGAAAAGTGTTGATATCGTTTTTGAATTTTACGATCTACAAACTTTGTTTGAACCATTTTTCGATAGCTCTCGTTGTTTCAGAGATATACGCAAAAAACGCAAATTTGTGACCTTTGACCTCGAATAAAAAACAACGCACAAGCGGGATCGATGGAGACTTTTAACATATCGTTTGTAATGAATGACGTATTCAAGGCCTGCACAAAAATCCAGCTTGTTGGAAATTAATGCTAACTGGAATGTCTATTTTGACTGAGGTTTGCATCGTCAAAAGTGTAGTAAAGATAAGAAGGTATCTTTCTTCGTATCTTGCCTTCGTAACATCTGGGTTTTATGTATAGCTGTGTCGCGATAGGACAAATTACTTTACAGTAGGCACAGCGCATGTGTGTGTTGATGCGCTCTGCATGTAATATACTTGTAATAATATTGAGATTTCATTGGATTGTAGATTCAACTTTTGGTTAGTTGGGTGCATTGGCAATGCAGGGTATGTGATAATGAAATGAAACTACAGGATCTAATGTAACAGCTAATATTCGACTAAATACTAACAGTTTGGAAAATAAACGTAACAATAACAACATTATGTTAACGGATTGAAACTGACTTTCAACTGATTAATTTCTGTAATGTTTTATGAACAATAGATTGTGCTTTAATTGTATCTTGTACAGTGGTGATGTGGAATTGTTATAAAATATAAATAATGTTTAATGTAATAAATGTTTACAATAGCAATACTTATATATTATTTCCACACGCAAGCACACACTCAACTGGTACTCTTTACCTCTAAAAAAGGTATAAAATCACATAGATACTGTACCTATAATTATTTTGTACATTTTCCTAGTAACGAGCGAATATGTAGACCTAGGGAAAGCATGATAACTGCAAATATAGGTAATTTGACAGCAAAGTATTTTTCAAATGCCACTTATTGACAAAGTACAATATACATTTCCCGTCAAAGAAACCATTGTAGTGAAAACCCAAATGCAAACTCTAGACACTTTTGAAATTCCAACTGGCATTTAAAATTAGCCTTAAATACTTAAATATATGTAAGCAAGGACGCCACGCGCTTCTGAACTCGCTCGTCCTACAGGCGGAATGAAATTGTTTCGCTAGTTAGAGCTATAGTGACGCCATTGAATTTGAATTCAATGGTGACGCTAAAGATTTCTTTAGTTTCACGGTAACTGTATTATGTCAAATTGTCGTTATTAAACACTCTATAAACTACGTTCTTAGTACATAGTTATATATTAAACGGATCTAATCGCTATTAGGTAAGTCGTAACTACCTTAAAGTAAACGTAATTACGTTAAGGTAATATGTATTATAATATGACCCATTTAATTATAACTATGTATGAGTTTTTCCTGTATGAGCATCGCGAGTCATTTAGCAATAGAAAACACTGTTAGTAGTTTTGCACATACTAAATCTCAGCTATTCGACGCTCAGTCATCCATAGTACAGGTTCTAAAACGCACACAGAGGTTGTTTGGGTTTGAAACTCTGTAATAAAAATTACTATCACCTACTACATAATAATATTCACACGTTATGATAGCTAATTAGTGCTAGTTGGTTGTTATTAAAATTGCGAACAACTATAAAATGACGGGGGAAAAATGCTGTTGCTTTATCTCGGCGCATCTAGCAATAGGATCATTGGCCTGTACTAACTATTCAGACTTAGCGTCAGGGTAATTTTCTTTCATGTAGCGACGTTTGTGGCGAGCCTTAGCGCGAGCCAGCTCTCGTAGCCTCCCCATTTCCACGTCAGATAAACTGATAAATGCTCGTTTACTCTTGGCAGTTTTCAAGTCGAATAGAAACAACGCACGTCTATCACAGTTCAATTTTGAGTCAGCGGTCGGTGAATTCTTAAAGTTTGTAACATCGCAATGTATGAGCGTTTCTGGATCATTTAATGCGCAGTGTCACTTCTCTTCTTCGACCTCTTTGATGGGCTTCTTCTTGGTTTGGGTCTTTGAAGGCTCCTTGTCTTTGAACTCAGTGACCTTGGCTGACTTTTCGCTATCAAGAGGAGGTAGGTCTAGGAGATATGGCATCATGCTGCTTGATTTCTCTTCCTTTGACAGCCACTCCATCTGGGCAATGAAAAAAAAATACATTAACGTATGTGACTTGTGTTGATTACATGTAATGTAATCATACAACTATATATTTTAAGATGTTTCATTTTAAATAAGAAACAATATACAAACTGGGATACAAACAGATGTTTAATCCTGCTTAGAATTGCAACTAATTAAAAATAAATTTCAACCTTTTGTAAAGATTACTAATTTTTTAAATATTTTATTTTCTAATGTTGTTGGAAGTCAAAAAGGGGAGGCCTTTCCTCAGCAGGACATCATGGCTCAATAAAAAACACTCAGTTCTAAGCCGAATCAAACATATTCGTGTTCTCTAAACATATTGTTAGAATATATGTGGGAAAGCCAGGGATATATAAAATGCGGAATAATCAAGATACTGACGAAAAATCTAGAGATGGGAACAGTACGGTAACTCACCGGAGTTTTCTATGTACAATAGTAAGCTACCTAGTAAGGGTGTATCTAGGGGAATTGGGTGCATAAAAGCAGCATCCCCAAATGACGTACTGAGCGCTGAGCCCACGTGGCTGAGCCCATACGTCTCAATCAGCGACTCTCTGATGCTCATTGACAAATCCTTTCTATGATTTGCCATTATGTCTTGCCATGGATATGCTAAGAAGACGGGAGTCTGGGAATTGTCACTCGAGGAGCTCGCTTGTGAGGTATGCACGTTACCTTCTGCCGGTGGTCGCGTACGGCGTCGTCGCAGATGTCGATGCACATTTGCTCAGTGAGTCGGCCGTCGTCTGATGCGTAGGCGGCAGCCTGCCACGCCACACCCAGCTTGGAGAGCGCACGGCCAGACATGCCAGCCGTGCGCGTCGCCAGTTTGCCGCACAGAGCGCCGTAGTCGAACTGCTCCACACTAAGACGCCTGCGGAACGAAACGCGACATTTGTAGGCAAATCTGTTTGCTCATAAACGCAGATAACACAGAAGATCTTTTGAAAAAAAAACTATCACCGACGCATCTCTGGCAGATTAATAAATATCATCATCCACCCATTATGTCCCCACCGAGGGGCACGGGGACGGGTCTCTTCCCTGAGGAAGGTATAGGTCATTCTCCACCACGGTGGCCAAGTCTGAATTGCTGGAGGCTTGCAAGATTAGTGGCTGGTCTTACTGTCAGAAAATTTTAAGCCGTCCTAAGGCCTCGGACTTGGCTTAACGACTGCCATCTAACGACGGCGGCACCAATTGCTTAACGCGCCTTGTGAAGCACGGAACCGCGTTAAAAAAATGTCATGGACGGTCACCCATCTATGCCCTGAACGCGTCCTATGTTGCTTAACCTTCGTGATCGTTTGAGATCACTTAGGGGCTACGAGCGGTTCTCATAAATATTATTCACTTAATTCTAGTTACATAAACATGAAAATGTTACAAACATAAAAAAAAGAGACGGCAAACGCCCATCGTGCAATTTGTGTTTGGAGTCATTGGAGTAGTAAAGTGAATATTAGTGAGTGAATCAAATCCCTTTCACTATGGAATCTTCTGAGCATCTTACCTCGTCCCCTCCGACGCCGGCTGCAGCACAAACTTGTCAAAGTACAGCCGGATGAGCCTCTCGCGCTCCTCCAGTCCGGGCAGACCGAACTCGATCATCTTATCCAGCCGGTCGTTGATAGCCGAGTCGAACTGCTGTGGCGTGTTGGAGGCAAGCACCAGCATAATGCGATTGCTCTGGTCTGAGGTGCGGTAGAGGAAGGCGTTGAGAGCCGCCCGCAGGTCCTCGCTAATCCGCTCGGAGGAGCGTTTGCGGAGGAAGGCGTCGGCCTCGTCGATGAACAGAAGGACGCCTGTGACGAACCAATTTTTGACATCAATTACGTACTGAGTGCCAATTTCTGAATTTCGCTAAGGTAATCTATTATATTTCATTACAAGTGAGGAAAGGCTGTCATTGCAAAGAGTTCCGACAAATGTCTACCCGAGTCGACGAGGCGCAGCCGAAGGCGAGGGTTGACAGTCGGAACAAGTTGCAATGACGGTTCCGCACATCTACTGAACGACATTTACATATACAGTTGCGAAAAAACGAAGCACTTTAAGAAAAAATATTTGATTTGATTTTCAGAAGTCTTTATTTATATAATAATAATTAACATGTTACAATATAAAACACTGTCTTAAGTGTAACAATCTGTATTAGCACTATTTTTCGGGTGAGGCACCCATATAAAAATTTTAAGATATGTATGTGGTTAACATTATTATGCAATGTGACTATAGTTAAATTATGGTAGTGTTATTGTAAAGGACGTAGGTACAATTCAGAGTGCATTGTTACCTTTTAAATACAAAAATATTTGTAAAAGAATATTTGGAAAATGGCGCCAAAGAATATGAGCAGAGATTTTTTTTTCTTCACCCATTCTGGTAGGCAAAGGGAACTATGCCCATACAGCCAAGTCTTCAGTAGGATTTTTTTATTGATATGATACGAAAATGACATTTAATAAGATGAAATGAAATCAAACCTAATCTAACTCATTCAATCAAATAATTAAATCTGATTTTGAAACAAATTAGTGGCTTCTTTTTAGAATTATAAGTATTTGCATGAATCATAAAAACTTCTATGATTTTTTTTAGTAAAAACTTCATGGTTGGTTTTTCTTTAGACATTATTTTGACAGTTGGGAAAGAGAACGCACTAGTGCGGGAAAGGTAAAAAAAAGCACGAGTGTGTAATAGCCCATAGTATTGTGCCTGCTCGGACATCTTTATGATCGCTCCGTACTAGTACATTTGAGAAAATGTACTAGTACTGTTTATTAGGACTATTAGGACCTCATAGTAGAACCATATCAACGTTCACGTTTTGACCTATCAGCCATAAAATATGCTTTTTTTAATATCTTTATTTTTACAGGACCATTAATTTATGATTAATATTTTTAATGTTGCCGTGCCACCATTATATTATAAGTACTATGATAAAAATCAATAAAAAAATATTTTAGTTAGAGTAGTTTTTTTCCTACGTACAATGAAATAATTATTACCATCTAGATTTTCGTAAGCTACTTTTGTTATTTACAAAGAACAAAAGTAGCTCGCAGAACAAGATTACTACTACAGAAATAAGCGCCCCAAAGCGCACGAAACAGAAAAATCTCCTTCACCAATAATTCACTATAATAACATAGTGAAAATATTGTTATATTCGTTAGAAAAACTAACATCAAGAAAACAACACAATATTACTTTTACAAAAGTACTTGGATTAGCGCGCGAACCAGCAGAATTGACATAATGAATGAAACAAAAAACCAAACTAGTAAAAAAAATCTTTATTGCTACGACATACGTACCTACTTCTAAAGTTCGGAAAAGACCGACCGGCTGAAGGGAGACCGATCGAAACAATTTCGCTCCGTTCAGTTCAATCACCACACTCTCATGCAGCGTTCGTTCGCTCTCGGCCATATTCGGTCACCCGGTCCGGTTCATTTATTCATTCAGCCAATCCGCGATCGCGAGAGCAATGAACGAATAGACCGAATGTCACTGGGAAACGTTTCTTTTCGTTCATTGCATGGTAACGTATCTTAATCGTACTTCGTATATGACCTACACACACATCCCGCACGCTATTACGTCCCTGCAATACGCCACTTTTTGAGCAACTGTATTAAAATAGTACATTATACAACTAGGGTGGTAATACAAAGAAAGGCCGAGATCGCAGAAGTTTGCGGCCCGAGCTGCAAGCGAGGGACGTAAATATGCGATCGAGAGCTTTCTTTATTACGTCCCGTGTTGTGTACATCTTTTTATGTCTACACTTGGCCAAAAAGCCACTTTATTGCCAGGTGTGGCATAAAATACTTAACTGTAGTGCTGTCTCCTTGAATTTCTCAGTAAAGAGCGTGACCGAACGTTAGGTAAGTATTTACTTAGTGAAATTCTCAATTCACATGAAAGCGGCCCTAAATTCTTATACTTTTATAAGTATATGTTAGTTAACGTTAAAGACACTGAGCGTTACTTTTGCATCAGTAGTTTAAAATGAGACATATAAAATGTACAATAATACAATGTACGCTCTAATGGATACAAAACAGCATAAATAGATTTACTTTTTGTAAAAATACATTCAAAAGCACTGAATTTCATCCAAAATTTATCATAGGTATTCTAGAATTCAGGTGAATAGGATAAAACTTAAGAAAAAAATTTAAACTACGGGCTGAATAGTTACTTAACTTTTACTAGTACCTTTGTCAATTTAATTAATTAATTTACAAAATAAAATACAGAGCACAATCTTACACATAAAAGCATAAAAATATACATCCACAAACGTTTCGTCCAAAGTAATAAAATATAAAAAATATGTCAGAAAAAATAATAATATAATATGCACGCAAAAACACAAACTAAAATTAACTGTCGAGCAAACCGCCCCGAGAAATACCCGAGCCAAAGGTTCCCATAACGCTTGCAGCGTTACCCCGCTGCACAGCAAGGGAGATCCTCTGCATCAAGTATGCCCCGGAGCGACAGTCCATGCCACGGTTCCTCAGGCGACGCCCTAATTCCTTTATGAAGGCTCGTCCCTGGACTCTGGGGAGTCCCCCAAACCCCCGTAGTCTCAATGGCCAAAGGCACAAAAAAGTAACTGCACATTAATGTGCTATATTTCAGACATTTGTGTCTAGCAGCCGCCTCCGCAGCAGCCCCAGGAGAAATGGAAACTTTTACTTATCTGGTGGTGCCCAAAGAAACAAATAAATTTCAAGCTCTTGGTAATATCACCGAACCAAACCCCACAGACGAAGACCGGCTCTATTCTACATGTACATGACCTCAGTCTTGTCCAGAATCAATGTGAGGCCTACCTATAATCGAGCACAGGTAATAAAATTGTAAAGGTTAGGAATCAGTTTACTAGGATCGCAAGTTGGATTGATAATATCGAGACTAGAGGCGGCTGAAATTTTTAGGTTCTTTTTAAATAATTAGGCATACCTTTTCTGCTTGTATGAGCCCAGTCGAAGACCTTGTGTATCGCTGCAACAGCGTCTTTGCCCATAGGTGCGACGTCACCTCCCGTCAGGATCGCGTACTCCATTCCAGAGTGCATCGCCAGTTTCTGAAAGGCATATGCTGTGTCAAAAAAGAGCACGACAATACACACGAGGTAAGAGAATTAATTATTACATGACAAAACATGTCTGTCGTAATTATATCAAACCACATTAATCAAAAGTAGCGTCTATACCCAATTTTAACTTTAAAAGTTATTTTTAAAACTCACTATAAATAGACTACTAACTGTGCCCTGTGGTTTACAGATTTTCCTATGGGAATAATACATTTTCCCCCAGTAAAACGCAGCCTATGTTTTAATCCAGGGTGTCCGCTAACTCCATACCAAACTTTATTAAAATCGCTCCAGCCGTTTAGCCGTGAAGATATAAAAACATTTGCCTTTATAATATTAGTTTTTAAAACTCATTATAAATATAAGATTATGCGAGGTAGACAGCACGACAATAACTTGTCTGTCATAGTCATAATCTCTTGTTTGACGACCTCTGTGGCGTAGCGGTAGCACATCTGCCTACCATGCAAGAGGTCCCGGGTTCGAACCCCGGCTGGGGACAACAAAAAAACCCCAGGTCTTGGATGTTTACATGCTTGTGATGTCGTTGTTTCTGGTTCCCACGACACGGTATTGTAGTGTGGGGCCAGAAGCAATGTATGTGCCTGTATGTAAATGTTAATGTTATGTTGTTGTTATAATTTTATCGATCCACAATTATCAAAAGTAGTTTCTAAAAAGTCATTTAAAAAAAAAAATTATAAACGTTAGAATAAGCGAGCTGGATAGCACGACAAATACATGTCTGTCGTAGTTTTATCAAACCACAATTATCAAAAAAGGAATCTATACCCATTGTAACACAAAAGTAATTTTATAAATTAATATAAATACTAAAATATGCGAGCCAGCCACTTACTTTTGAGAAGAGTGTCTTTCCCGTGCCAGGAGGTCCGTACATGAGCAGGTTCCGGTAGAAGCCTTTGTTGACGCGCGTATTTTTCGTAGCGATCGCGATGTCGCGCAAATGATTCTCCAACGCTGGGGCCAGGACCACGCCCGCGAGCGCGTCAGAGGGTTTCCGGAAGCTCGCAACCGCTTTCGACACGGTCAGGATGGGGTGCTTAACCGCCTCGAGAAGCGAGAATCGGGACGTCTCGTTGACCAGCGTTGGCTTGCCTGTAGAGACATAAACAGAGTTGAAAGCTGTGAAATTATTAGTTAATACACAAGCTTTTACCTGATGCGTGTCGTCGTCAGGCTATACTAGTCCACTGCTGGACATAGCCCTCCCCTAAAGAGCGCCACATTGTGCTATAATAAGGGGTAATGCTTATAATCCCCACGCTGGGCATGCGGGTTGGGGATCGCAGTTCGGTGGAATTGTACTGCAGGGGGCGCTGCTGCCCACCCCCCGGTTTGTGTCCCTTAGTCGCCTTTTACGACACCCGCGGGAAGAATTTGGTTGGTGCTATTCTCTAGGCCGACACCACACAGCAAGCTGATGCGTGTACTTTCATGCAACAGTTAAATGTTTATCTAGTCGGTTTTTAAATGAGTTTACTGAAGGAGCGCTGAATACTCCAGCTAATGTGAAGACA
Organism: Yponomeuta sedellus; assembly: GCA_934045075.1. Taxonomy (NCBI): domain Eukaryota; kingdom Metazoa; phylum Arthropoda; class Insecta; order Lepidoptera; family Yponomeutidae; genus Yponomeuta; species Yponomeuta sedellus. The sequence continues at coordinate 7,485,501 of OW203721.1, forward strand.
CTTACCAATCCGCGCCTCAATGAACCTCGCCGCGACGGACGTAGCTCCCTTGGCGGTGTAGACGCCCAGAGCCAACAGTGAGAGTCCGCCAGCCGCCGCTAACGTCTTGTCCCAGTCAGTGACCAGAGCATTCAGGCCAGTCCCCAATACACTGCCTGCTGTCCTGTGGATAAATCATGACATGTATAAAATTGCGATCTTTCCTAAGACAAACTAGGCCTAGTAGAAGTTCATATAAATTACACTAACCCTGAAAAGAGTCATAAGTTTTAATTTCAATTAAAAATAAATCCAATAAAAATTGTGAATTTATAATAAAAGGCAATGCGACTATAAGTTTTGAAAAGTTACATTCAATGATTGTTTTTAAAGCTGTGAAGATATAAGTGACGAGTTTTAGTGGAGATCTATGTTCAGCTATGGACATATATGGGCAGATAGATCGAAGTACAGAAGTTTTCATACTTTATACTCTCAAGTATCGTGGTCCGGTTCTCGGCGGCTTTGAGCCGGATCTGCTCGAGGGAGATGTCTCGGTTCTCACGCTCGGCCTTGGCCCGGGCGCGCGCCTCCGCCTCTATAGTCTTCAGTTTGTTTTTCTCACGCAACTCCATCTCGTGTTCGATCGTGGCGCGTCTTAAAGCTTCCTGCTTCGCCACACTGTCCTCTTGTCTGCAATGGAAGTGTTCATGAGGGTTATGGGTTAAACATGGTTAGAAATGAGATTTGTGCAACAGAATTCATAATAGCTTCGCTTTGTGATCTCAGTCTCCACTCACCATGATTAAGCTCTACGAATATGAGTGAAACCTGGTTAGACTACTCTAATAAATAGTTAAGGAAGTTAATCCAGAATTAAGTTAATAAAACTAGGTTCATATTTGGGACATTGTATGTAGGTACATAAGGTATGTGAAGAACTCAGATACCCTCACCACATTTACATTCACAGTCAGTGAAAGTGGTATTGCTACTACCAATTCTCAAATGTATGTAATCCTAAGTGACATATCTTAGGAAAGAAAGTCATCGGTGCATGCTGATATTCAAACCCACAACTTCATTACCTGGTTACTGTATTAGTGAGTTTGCGACCCGGCCATGTTAAGGTGTTTCAAGAAAGTTATTAATTATTACTATTCTTTACTTTTACATTTTCAGGACACACATTTTTGAGTGTCTTAGAATGGATTGATTCAGAGGTGAGATGCTTAAGTTTCAGTTTCAATTTATGGTTCAAAGTGAGTTCAAATAACGAGAAAAAGAAATGAAGCAAATTAAGTCAAATTAGATGAATTAATAAATCTTATTTTGTTTGATAAACAGAGGCCCTTTTAGACTCTTCAAAGACAAACTCACTTTTTTAAGATCTCTTCCTGGGACCGCTGTTGTTGAACCAGTTGCTCCTCATAACGTTTCTTGGCCAGTTGATCCTGGTATTGGGCTCGCATTTGGTGTTGTTTTGTCTCCTCCTGAACATTTGAAATTCATTAATGAGTGCGGGCCTAATCGCTATTCTTAAAATATAGATCGATCAGTGGTACAGATTCAAATTTTCACAAGGAGTATTTACAGTAGAGAGAGAGAGAGAGAGAGTATTTACACATTTTTTTATTGCAAAATGCTCACCAATTCAATGTCTTACTTCATTGATAGAAGCAATAAAGAATGAATGGATTTATAATAAAGCTAAATTTTAGGAAAATCCTTTAGTATAGTTGAGGCTAAGATCCACTATGAATGGTTGAGCCAGTTAGAAATATGATTAACCCGTTCACCTGTTACTGGTATAATCTAGATAGATCCTATTTTTGAGGACAATAGTAAGTAAAAAACAGATTTTCCATGGTTTATAAAAATATAAATAACATAAACTTTATGTTCCTGTAGATGAATAGGACATACCTGAAGAGTTTTACGTCTCTCCTCATAGTCAACTTTCTTCTGCTCCACTTTGGACTGTTCAATGGCAGCTTCATACTCTTTGATCTTGGCCATCTGCTCCTGTTGCCGGGTCCCCTCCTGTAGTTTACTGAGCTCCAGGGCATCTTTGGCATGTCCTGTATAAATTGATGACTTAACTTATTGAATACAAGCTTATTTGTACCAGATGAAATGTAGGGCAACCATAGAAGCTGCTACTATGAAGAGCATATATTGAAAGATCTATGAATTAGTTTATGGCTGGTACCATGCTTAGAAACTAACTATGAAATACTTTGTAGCTGACATCCAACAAAAGCCAGTGTCAATTTGTCTGTTTATGTGCCATATTGAACTGTGCATTAGTTCATCTCACACTCCCGCCCTATACTGTGTCATAGTGTGGCATAGTACTGCTAAGCTTTGATACAAAATCCTTAAATCCTTTCAAGGCGTACGGTAACAAGGCGATTTCAAGGCGTATAGTAACGCAACCCGCATGGTTGCGTTGCTATACGTCTTGAAATCGTATTACGTATAGAATTTTGATTTTAGATTCGTGGGTTTCTTCCTAATTAGTTTGGTGGGTAAAGTTCAATAAGGCGGCTTCTACTAGTGATAAGAGTTTATAGGTTATGCGGTCGTATTATGCAATATCGCGCAACGTGATAGGTTACGATAAGAAAGAAAGCGACGTCTTACTTGATCTTTCTAATTCCTTAGCGGCTTGTGCAGCTCGCTCCAGAGCACTGGAGTCGAACCGATAGGCCTCCATGGCCTTTTTCTCGGCTTTGGTGAGGTTAGGAGCGGCGGCAGCTGGGACTGGCCCACCACCGTCGGCTGGCGGCTCATCGGCAGGCGGCTGAGGCTTTGTACTGTATCCGAAGAGCCAAGACATCGTTACGGATACTACTTCGAACACAAGATTATTTTATAACAGACGGCCCTATTCCGAATTTCATAAAATTTCAAGATTTTTTGACATTTTACTGACAAGCAAGACAGTAGCCACAGACTACGTTAAGATACTACATTGGTTTAATTGTTCTGTGATACTACAAGAGCACAGACTAAATTGGGTTGACCACAGAATCCCTAGCATGCTTATTAGTGAGGGCCGACTGCGACGACGGACCAACAGACCGAGTTGGTTAGTCTGAGGAGGATGGTCGGATCATTGATTCACTAATTCGATGATAACTGGCAACACTAATTGAATCAATCGTTCTGTTTATGGTCTGTGCTGTGGTTCATGAATATGATTCATTCATTCAGTAATGGACCTTTTTTATCTGTGGACTCATTCTATAGCAGTCTGCGTTGTTTCCCTTTTTCAGTGAAAACATATTTTGATTTACTAGGTATTATAATTTAGTATTGAGAAAAGTAAATATTGGTTTCGTTACGGTGGTGTTCGCCAACGATTCGCTGCTAAAAAATGTGGGTTTGGTAAAGACATTTACGCGATGTATTAGGGAAGTGTTTCAATTTGGAGAAATGGTATCAACCATTGCTTTTCGTTCGTGTCTCATTGTGAAAATCTAAAGCCGAAAATGATGTGGAACGACCAGGTGCTGTCCCTGTCGGACAGCTCCCCGGACTCCTTGTTCGACATATGCATGGAATACATCGTGAACAACTTGAACACGGTTACGAAACTCGACCCCACCAGCAGATGGCGTAAACTGAAAGACGACGTCATACTACCCGCAGAGATATGCGAGAGGTTTCTGTCCGCCTATCAGCGTAACAACCGCATCAACGACAACATCGCGAACCTGTTCCGCGATCGCGCCCGCACACGGCTGAAGAGCGTGCGTCTGCGCAACTCTCGCATCACTGACGAGGGGCTACGCTGCCTCATGGAGCACAAGCCGCACGAGGTGGACCTTGTTCAGTGCGAGTACCTCTCGCAGGCTTCGCTCGACATCATCAACGCCAACAGCGACAACCTCGTCGCCCTCAAGTTCGGCCCGCTCACTTATGTGCTCACACAAGATGAAAATGTATTCCGCCAGAGGGGCTATATCATCAAAGCCCCAAAATTGCAGAGGCTTACCATACAGCGGAGAGGGCTCGCCATCTACCCTTTGCTGCTCTTGAAGCCGCTTAGTCAGCTCACTCACCTGGACTTGTCCGAATGCTCCTCCGCCGGAGTCATATGGGCTCTACATGATCTGAAAAACTTAGTTTCTTTGATACTGCACAATGTATATTGGTCCAGAGACGTGATTGACTGGATAGCAAGCCTGCGTACACTGCGCCACCTTGATATATCACAGCCTAATGAGTTGCTGGGCAAATATTATGCTCCAAATGATGTGTTGTCCAAATTGGTTACTAGCCTGCCTCATCTTAAATCTCTGGACATATCAGGCACTAACTTGGCTGGGTCCGGAGCCGCAGTTGTGTCATCTGTAGCCGAAGGGCCTTCAGGGGAGGTGGTGACACAAGTGCGCTGCGACATCCCTGGACTAGTGAGCCGAGTCAACAATCCACTGCAGTTCCTTGGATTGTATGGCACTCATCATGGAGCTTGCAAGAGACATGACATACCAGCTCGGGTTGTGAGTATAAATTAATTTATTTCAGGTTTTCTTGTCATTGAAATTTGGTACTACCTAATTGTCTGTTGCGGCTGGACAAGGAATCCATATTTTCTTTGATAAGAAAGAAGACTGGGTATAATATGTCCAGTTGGGTGGCCCTAAATCAATATTATTGCTTTCAATTTCATTGCTTTAATGGCATTGAAACATCAAATGAATCATACCTTTCAAAGAAATTGCCTTTGTGCAATTTCTTTGAAAGGTATGATTCAACAAATGTTTTTGATGCGATTAACACACAAATGACTTAATCGAATAGATAAAGTTGTTTAATGTTCAATGCTTTTCAATGCAATTGCTTAAATTTTGTTGAACCATATTCAATGTTATCAATGGCATTGCTTCAATGTGATTGAATTAATTATCTAAATTTATAAATAGGATGACTTTATTATTCCCATTTTTTGTAACAAAGAAAAGTCCGTTTTTTTTCTATTGCTTAAAATTTTATTTTTCCGAAGTTTTTGTATAATTTATATGGTATAAAAATAATGCTACTCCAATCTAAGTTAGATGCAAGGCAGTTGTTGGCATGTGGCATAATACTCCTCTTATTGCTATCTCTGCGGAACAAAGCCAGTAATAATGTTAATTTTTACGCCCTCGATGAGCCATCTTCTTGAGATGAGGTTCCTGATTCCATCTTAGGTCTTTTTTATATATTTCGAGATCTCGTTAGTTCATATCATGTAAAAATGCCGTATTGTACTTTTCGAAAATTAATTTGCAATCATTCAGGGTTACTATATGGGGCTTGTGGTGGTGGATCATGATTTCTATAAACTGGTTTGTCATTCTACACACATTGCATTGTAGGACCTCCATATATCTTACAGAAAGTCCAGCTCGTTTTTAGGCAGCTAATTTTCGTCAGCTCTCTACGAGCTGCGTTACTTCTGCCATGACAGCTATCAAGGTACTTCTGTGGTAAATTATGGTGCCTACTGACAGCTTGTTTAGCACTGGTTATTTTAGCAAAAGAAACGCCTGGTTGCACTCTCGCCGATTTATGCTGTAGATAATGGACAGGTCGTTGATCGATTGGCATCGCCCTGCAGATTTCTGGTGACGCGAACGAAGACCAGATCCTGACGGCGGCTCTGGCCTACATGGAGCGGCCGGCAATGCTGACGCGAGTGCTCAACGACCTCTACTACTTGTTCCGCTATGAGAACAACGCGCACGTTGCGCGCGCGCTCTCCATAGTGCTTGACGCCATGGACCAGCATCTGGCCGAGAAGCACATCCAGATCTCTGGCAGGTATGTGCGATGTGCGGCTCACGGATACCCTTGTTTTTCAGGTTGCGGCCCTCTTACAGGTTTTTTCACGGCTCTTTAAATATAGTTCGACTAGAACACCATTGTTTATGGGGATAATTTATTTTTAAGCAATTACCTCATTCCGAAATCCTATTGTTGCTCGGCGTATGATAAATATCTATCTACCTGTTCACTGTACAAAATCGACCGGTTGTTGATTGCTTAGAGTTAGACGATCACCTAAACATAGGTTTTGAACAGTATTAAAAATACTGTCAGCAACTTCGAGCAGGCACTAGTGTTCGGCAGATAATATAAAGTGATTAAGTTGTCAAACGAAGTTATCAAATTTAAATTGAAAATTCCAAATTTACGTGGTGACATAAATTCACGCCTGCTGCTGAAATTCCAAGTTTATTAGCTAAAGTTACAAATGGATCAGCTGAATCAAGCTGAAAATGCTAATTTGAAGAATAATTCCAATTTATCAGCTTTCAAATTTTTATACGAAAATTAAATGAATTAGTTTTGCTAACGTTCGTTCGTGCGCTATCTGTTATTATAATAATAAGTAATTTTATATCATACAATTTTTATTTTTAATGCACTAAACCGTGCTAAAAGGACAAATTTAAAAACCTATTTAGAGGCTAAAAATTCCGCCATGGGTGTAATTTTTAGCCTCTAAATAGGTTTTTAAATTTTATATCAGCTTATTAATCGATTATTGGTTTTTATATATGCGTCTTGTAATTCAAGCCGAATTTTAAGGTGGTTGAACTATGGTAGGCGGCGGACCCTTCCTACAATAGTCCGTTTCGTCAATTCAATGCCAATGCAACACAAATGCGAATAACTGAGAAATAAATATTAGAAAAATAGTGTGTCAACTTATCGAAATAAACGTACAAACTCAACGTTTGTAGACTCGCCATCGATTTGTAGTTACGAAACGACTTCGATTTATTAAAACGTCATTATTAGTGTATGTGACTTAGAAGTCAGACTCCTTAGTAAATTCTTCCAGCCTCTTCGCCTACAGTTGGCTTTCGTTTGTTGCAGCGCGACACTCTTTTACATAGTGAAGGGAAAAGAGAAGGCGAACATCGGTATCCGCTTGAAGCGACGCATCATCACGGCCCTGCTGGTCGGCATGGAGGCGCATCTCGGTGACGACACTATGATGAGGAACGGTTGCCTCACGCTCTGCCAGTTTAAGATACCCACTGATGTCGTGAGTACATGTTTCTTGGTTGGTAACTAACGTAGTTGCGGACCCAGCAACTATCAGAGTTTGGTATCAGAAATTGAGCACTCTCAATTTCTGATACCAAACAAAATATGAGATCACCCGTATTTTAACTTTCCGTCCTGATCAACCTCGTACTAACCTAGGCAGATCCTCTCCCTTGTTTCGTTTTCAGTCTCTTTATAATAATTTGGAGAGGTCAAACACCCTCGATATATTCCATGACAATCTTTCCACTTGGAGACATAAGTTGCTGCAGCCACGTACCGAGTGATCAATTTTTAAATTATCATTTCTTACTTGCTACTTAAATTTTATTTTTTTTATGTTTTTTTATGGCTTAAAGATATATTTCTTTATGTTCTGGTATGTACCTATGCAATCAACTTACGAATGCTGTTGCATGCCTATTAGTAGTACACAGATCAGGCCCGAAATTATAATTATAATTTTTTATCTGGTACTGTTGGTGTGTATATTATAAATAAATAAATCTCTATCGTAAAAAAATCTCTCTTTGTGAACAAAAAAGTATAAAATAATGTACAAAGTATCTGAAGCCGGCCTCACATACTGAATCTAAGATCCGACACCTTGTTACGCACATGTTAATAAAACACATTCGCGTTCAGTACAACAACATTTTAAGATATCTGATGGGGATAAATAGATTTTGTACTGTCTCAACCATGTTTGCTGACGCGCGATGTCAATACCCTTAATGCCATCGTTTATTGACAGGATTGCCACGTGTGGAAATTCATTAAAGTGTGACAGGACCTTTTTAACGGACACTTAAAAATGCTGGATAAAAGTATCATGTAGTTTGGTTGCTGTTGAGACCTCCGATCCTATATACTTAAACAGTTTTGTATAATTAATTCTAGAACATACTTTAACTTAACCTGTGCCTGCTATAGACTAGTTAGTCTGAAATAAAGTTTATTTATTTATTAAAACAAACCACCCATGTGCACATCGTCGTGGCAAGTGCGGTGTTGGCTTCCGTAGAGGGAGATATTTTTTCTGCCTTACAGAACTAATAACTTCATGAAAGTAATTTTCAATGGAATTTATTAGAAGTTTTCAGATGGTTTTGCTACAATCATAATGTGTTTACGTACACTATGGTGTAGGTGAGAAAAAAAGACACAGCGGTTAAGTTTTGTTTGATTTGTTTTAGGATCCGAAAATTAAGCCCTCAGAGAATTTTGATAGTTCCTGTAAAATGCCATAGTATTAAAACACAAACTGTCCCAGTAACTTTTCCGCGAAATACGACTGGGACCAACCCCAGGATGAAAAACCTGAAATTAAAAGTAAACGATAACCCGACTGCTGAGCTTTAACTACTAAAAAGCCACCTTCTTGGTCCCACGACCAACATGGATATTTCGCAATGAGTTACATAATCGAATTTGGGTCCTACCTCCTTAGTAGTTAATGCTCAGCAGTTGTTGCTTATTTATAAATTATTTTTTTTCAAGTGATTTTCATTTTCACTTGATGTTATGTAATCCGTAAGTCGGAGCAAAGACGAAGGATCGATCGAGGTATTATACGTCAAAATTTTACATTTAAGAAGGGAACATAGAATCGGACAATGTACTTACAAACAAACAATACGAGTCAAACATGTCGGGGCGCTCCTTTTGGGGTCTGGAGTCGGGTAAAAATTACCGACTCTGGGTTCAAAATTAATCCTCAATATTACGAACGTCGTGAGATCCAATACTGCGATTGTTGCGAGCTTGTGATTTCGCAGAATTGGTTGTCTAACCGAAGCCCAATGATATCATAATTAAACATCATTGGCGAAGCCACAAAACTTAGCTCAGAATGATACATTTCGCAATTGAAAGCAAACGCAGCTCAGAATGCGGAATTGCGGTGGAAGCGCATGTGTAGAAAGGTTCCTCTCAATGTTGTGTGCGAATACTGTCTGTCAATTCACGTGTATTTGTGAATTTATGAAGTAAAAATACCACTGGACTCGATAACAGTGCAGGAAAACATCGTGAGGAAATTTGACTGTCTCATCTTTTTTTTCTTTGGTATCAAATATACATTCTATTTATCTATCATTCACATACCTCAACGCTTGAATGTGGGAAATACATAGCCTGCTTGTTAAATATTATTCAGAATTCCAAACAAACATATTGATAAAATGAGTTTTGACGGCCTCGGTGGCGCAGCGGTTGGCACGCTGACTGTAAAACCGAAGGTCTCGGGTTCGATCCCCGGCCGGGTCAAACTAGGAAAAGAACTTTTCTAGTTTGTCTCGGGTCTTGGATGTTATCTATGTATTAATTGTATTAAATCTATCGCCAAGTTAGCACCTGTAACACAAGTCATTTAGTTGCACTTAGTATAGGGCTAACGAGATCTGTGTAATGTGTCCATGAATATTTATTTATTATTTATTTATAGTTTTCATCTAATTTGACTCAGATCTGTTTCAACTGTATCATTGAGTAATAGGGGGGCATGGTAGAATCTACCAACCGACTAGAGGGAGTTTCGTTGCACGAGCCCTTATTCCTGTACCTACACGCTCGGTCTAGTGTTCTTAAAAAAAAGTAGAACACTTCTACCCCCTTGTTGAGATTTGGTGACATGTGAAAGAAAAAATCCGCAAAGTACTTAGTTCAGATATTCTAAGTGGTGAAAATCTATCAATAACATAAAATAAGTGATTCTATGAAATATGTACGGAGTCGACCTGATATTGACACTTAAAAATAGCTAACCAGATATAATTTGAGATTTTTTATATAATTTTTATAAATACGTAGGATTAAGAGGGTCTTGGATTATAGGTGTCTATAAAGTTAAGATTGTTCTAGGCGCAATATGGATTGTTTACATTTTAATAGTACCAAGCCATCGATGTTCCGAATCAAGTAAGATTACTTGAATTTTTGTCGGAAGAATCCAACCTGGTCGGAACTTAGAGGCACAAACATTATTTGTGGACATATTCATGAACATTTTTGCAATAGAAGAGCTCGTGGCCTAGCCGAAACCAGTGATTGGAATCAATAACTTGAGTTAAGCAACAACAGGCTCGGTCCGGTGTATGATGGGTGACCATCCCGTGACCACCACTGGCATTTTCTCCGAGTGCTTCCGTGCTTTGCAAGGCGCGTTAAGCCGTTGGTGCCGGCTGTCATGTAATGGCAATCGTTCAGCCATGTCAGAGGCCTTATGGGGGGCTTGATAACTTCTGACAGTAAGGCTTGCCACTGTCTTACAATCCTCCACCAACCCGGACTTGGCCCCCGTGGTGGGTATGGCCTAACCTTCCTACGATGCAGGAAGAGACCCGAGCCACAGCAGTGGGTTACAATATAAGTTTGATATCGATTTTTGCAATATGGCCGTCGAATTGTCATAATAAACTATGAATTATAGTTTTATGAAACATGGTCCAGGAATACATACACAAAAGACGTCAAAGCGGGACCAGCTTTCGGGCTAGAGTAGTCTGATAGATTGGCTAAACTATAATGGCACAGCAGAGGTCTCAAGGAGGTTTCGATAATATCCGTATCACAAATGCTCGACACAATCTTCGTTGATGGTTACCTCGCAACGCATTTCTTATCTGAATGGGCATTGTCCTAAATATTGACAACAGTTACATGATATAGCACTTTAAATATAAGGTTAGTAAATATAATGCTACAATAATAAATTAACAACATTTCTTGTATTTTTGTGTATATATTATGTGTATGCCGTGGGTGAAAGCAGGTTCAATAGTTTTATATCCTTTTTAATGCACTAACCCGTGCTAAAGACATTCCACCCATGCCGGGACTCGAACCCGCGACCTCTGGCTAACCGTGCCAGCGCTCTCCCGACTGACCTAATGGGGGACTTACCGGCATCAGTGAAATTTCGAACCTCTTTACAATACTCTCTGTATTATGTACAGGCAGCAACATCTGGCTGAAGTAGTTTCCATCACTTGCAGCCCCGATTTAAGCCCATTAGCTCAGTTACGAGACCGCTGGCACGGTTAGCCAGAGGTCGCGGGTTCGAGTCCCGGCATGGGTGGATTTTTTAGCCTCTAAACAAGTTTTTAAAATTGTCCCTAGCACGTGTTAGTGCATTAAAAAGAATATAATAATTACGTTTTCTTCTAACTTTTATTTGTATGACTTTGTTAAACTTTTATTTCTTTTTAATTTCTCTGAGAATAGATATTACCTTGAACCAATTCAGTCTTATGGGCTTACCAAAAGCTGTTTTTCGACTAGTGAAAAAAAAGTGCCATCTCCACAAACCTGACATTGGCAGAATCCTAGGGTAAAAAAAAAAAACAATCTCGGTGCTCTTTAAAAAACATAACTTCTACGTTTGCACTTGCACAGATTGTTTTGTTTTGTTTTACTTTATTACACAATAAGAACGTTATTACAACTAAAACTTCAATAACAAGTTTGTGATAATAATTACGTGCAAAGGCGGACTTATTTCAAAAGAAATTTCTTCAGATTCTTTCTTTTGTTGACTTACTTCCGTGCATTACGTACTTCTGGTTTCGCTGACACATCAACTTTTCATTCGTTTTAAAATGGTAATGAAAGCAGCCTAAAAAGAAATATTCCGCCTAGGCTCTCAAAGTCACCTATTTTCTCGGAAAAATAAATGAACACAGAACTCCAGTTTTTTAGGACAATGCCCATTGTCCACAATTCAACTGTAATGTGCACTCGTTATACCGACGTTGCGTTTAATTCTTCAAGCTCGCTACTGTGGAGTTGTTTGCCCTCTCTCTGCAAGTCAAAATCACTGCAGCGAGCGCAGCCAGCAAAGTTATGTACCTACATTCGGAGAGGCGGGTCGCCCGGACAATGCCCGCTTGTCGGTCTGCCTGTTTTACATCTGTACCTACTGAATGGTTTAAGCTGCCGGATCGATTTCAATGAAACTTTTCCATCATCGCACCACCATCAAACTTTTCCATTTCCGGCGTCACTGCCCGCTGTCTAAGTAAAGAAACATAATTCACGTACATTGATTTGTATACTTATCGTGCTCCGATATACTCGGCGTGCTCCCCTCCCGTAAAGAGGAAATTTCATTTCATAATTATGTAATACTCGTGTATCAAAAACAAAAAAATCGCTTGGACATCTATTTGCGCTCTCACTATATATACGTGTACAACTTTTGTGTATAGCCGTGCGCCAACTTGAGCCAACTTATTCAGTGGCATTTTGTTAGGTGGGGGCTTATTGATTTTTTTTATTTATTTATTTACTTATTGTATGATTGATGATTGAAAGATTAATTGATTGATTGAAAGATTACTTGATCGATTGATTGACTTGGTGTACTTTTTGGAACGTGTTAACATGCATTGCTTGCTCGAGCAAATAGTAGGTCAGCTACCGATGCCTTAATGGAACCCACGACGGTGAGATCAGACGTCAATTACGTATGTAATGCTATTTTCCCAAAGCAGTGTAAAAACTTCACAAAAAAATGGTCATTGTCAATTATCCTTGGTAGAGCGACGGAGAGGGAGAGTTATACGGAGAGTTATGATGTCACACGCAAAGTTATGTAGGGTTGATGATAACATAGAACAAAAGCTTCGCACACCCAGCGTCGCCACAGCAATTTGGTTAAGCGCTGATAAATGAGAACACCACTATACACTCACGTTGCCTCTCGATATTTTCCTGCGCTGTTAGCAAGCGTTATTCATTCGAGTTTACAAAGATTATGTATGCTTGTACATAAACTTAACTTAAAATATTGTTTGGAGTAAAATTATACTATAAAATTAATTGTGCCGAATATGAAAAGTAGATTTAATTTGTTTATCGATTATTGGTAAGTATAAAAAGACAAAACGGAACTTCTATTGATAATCGTAAAGAGAAAAGAGCCTTGTCTTGAGTGAGAAAAATCGGGATCTACCATCACAACTCAATTAAATTTTGCTTTATACAGGGCGTCCCACGGCTATGCCACATGGAGGGAAAGTACCTCTAATATTGTAGATGGAACATTTTACGGAAAGAAGACATTATTTTAATTTCAAAAACAATCTAAACCGCATTCATAGATTTTTAAATAATTACACGGTTGAACCGGGAATCGAACCCGCTACACGAGAAAAAAAAATTACCCTGTAGCTGTATCACACCGATCGGAAGGCTTCATCATAAGTATTGTTTTGCTAAATAACATACTATCAGAAATAAAAGGAAGACCATGAATTTTAACATTTGAAGTGAACTTTCGTTCAGAAAAATAAAAAAAAAACTGGTGTTATGTAAAAAGTTTAGTGTCCACGAGCTACAAACAGAACTTAGACGTATTATTCTGAATATCTACCACAACAAGATCAAAAGATCGACAGGGAGTGAAATAATCAAAAGAGTGCTACTTTGTATTCAACAGGAAGGGGACTCATTTTGAGCATTTGATAAATTAATTAATTTTGTATTAAAAATGTTAAAATTTATGGTCTTCCTTTTATTTCTCGTAGTATGTTATTTAGCAAAAAATAATCCTTATGATGATGCCTTCTGATCGGTGTGATAAAGCTACAAGGTAATTTTTTTATATAAAGTACTGTTAAAGTCAATTAATGGATAGTAGGGGTTGAAATTTCTTGAATAAATTAATAATGTACGTAGACAGAGCAAAAAATTTGTTCTCCGTATTTTAAAACAATTTCTGTCAAAAGTTTTTTTTTTACCTGTAGGCGAAAGCTGAAAGTTATTTAATTTCTGAGCAATATACAAATACAGGGTGAATTTTTGTGACGTGTTAGTAAGGGCAGGTAATTTAACCATTATAGTTACAGGCCAACGTTTTTGGAGACTCCTTAAATTTTTATGACATTTTGAACTGCATTCACCGATTTTGGAAAAAATGTACATACAGCAAGAAATTTGGTAATTTTACACAAAAACTTTTTTTGATGCCAATCGATCCTCTTTCTCTACTCTACTGGACTGAGTTCTGACTGCTAGTAATGGCAGAAATTACGAAAAACTTTTTCCATACATTTTTATGAAAATACAGTGGGACATAGTTACTGGCTACTTGTTACGAGTTCGTATCGAGATATTTTTGGAAAGTGCCTTTTTGTTTAAAACAAACTAGCGTATTCGATAGTAGCTATTGCGAAGGCACGTTCACTTCGCTAAGGCTTTCATACCATCCAAAGTTCATGGTATCAACCCAACTCTTCGTCCACAGTTGTTCCAGTACGAGCGCGTGGTCACGATTCTGCTGAACGGCGTAGCTGACGTGAACCAGGAGGGCTTCGTGCAGCGCATCGCTATCTACCTTCTCAACTCGCTCGCCTGCCAGGTCGACGGCAAGCAGAAACGCTTTCTGGGCAACCACGGCGCCATCGCGGTAAATATTAGAGACTATTAGATTTAAGAATTTTTCATCAACTCCTTGCTTGTTATGATTTAAAAAAGGTCTTTATGCGCGGCGTCGCCACCGTTTGTTTTCGTCACCCTTGTCAAGCCTAGGGGAGCTTTTATTATTATTATACTATTGAATATTTTACAACAGGCTGGCTTCATCGAAAAGAGTATTTCTAGTCGACCAGTAAATACAAGTATAATAAAGTATAATTAGAATTTCTTGCATTTTGTTGATAAACTGCTACTGACCTATAAACTTTAACATGTTTAATTTTAAGATATTTTTTTGTCAAAAAGAAATAAACCAGAAACCCTCAAAGATAACTTACTTTTCGATCTGTCCGTCCGTCTGTCGTGATTTCTTTTTAATTCAATTACATTTTGTATTAGTGTCTTCCCTAAATTTTCCGCCTATAGCTAACGAAAGAAGCTATTAAATTGGCATTAATGTCAAATTTTAAGCCAAATTGACAATGGTAGAATCCTATAATGGTGCCATAGAAAAGAATTGATTTAAATTGAGTCTTAAGGGCGCGAGCCATAAACTACATTTCATGCATAATTTGCTTAATTCAAATTCAATTGAAATTAAGTCATTTGATATCCAATTTTTATGACTACAGTAGGATCGTTCCAAAAAGAGTTTTTTTTATTGAATCTGAATGTTTTTGGAAAACGTCCGAAAAACCTTGTATTATTTAAAAGGTTACGCGACTGGACTATTGCGAGTCGGACTCGCCCACTGAAGGTTCCGTACAAATCTGTAGGTACTTACATATTCCCAATTTTTTTAGGGTTTCAACAAAAATGTATAGTTTTCAGATTTTTTCTTGTGCTTATAGTACAAGAAGATGGCAATTTTTTCAGTACTAGGTCAAAGGAAAATAGTCTATAAAATTGGATTCCCGTGAGTGTAAAGAAAAACAGTTTTTCGCGGCGGTGTTTTTTTACGTTAACTTCGAAGTTTGTGTTTTTTAAGATTCAAGGTACTGTAGACCTGAGAATATGATTTTAATCTTAAATCAATACCTTCATGAGGTCTCGAGATCAAGGGTCTTGACAGACAACGAAGTGATCCCATAAGGATTCTGTTTTTTTCTATTTGCGGCCGCCAATTGTGTCTTATCTTTTTTAACTGCTGTATTGTAGCTATTTTTAGGTATACAATAAATAATATTATTTTCCTATCTTACGCACCCTAAAAATTACATACACACGACATAATTTAGGGTTGCTAGTGTCGTGTCGAAAAAATCCCTAAAACATGATCTTTGCAGCGAGTTTCGAAAAGACAAAACTCAACTAATATTTTTGGATTTTGAAGAACAAGCTGCCTGTCCTGTTGACAGATACAGTAGACTTTCCTAACAAAAAAATCTTTTAAACAAATCTTGTCCTAACACTTACGAAAACTTCAATACTCCGAGATTCTTGTGGCAATATATGTTTATTTATATGATTACCTTTAATAACATCTTCTTATTAACAAATTGGTTGAATTCATTACAAATATTGCTTACGGAAATTCATGAATCTTTAGGTACTAATGTACATAATACAACGTTTTAATAATTTTCCCCGCTATTTATTTTAAAAACTAAAGCCTGGCCTTCAAGAAGCCAAAGGAAATCGTCGTGTCGCAAGCTGGTTGATAGATTTCAGAACAATCTCCGCTTCGATCAAGGACTTCCCGTTTACTTCGCCAGGTTCCGCGTAGTTTGCATTTATCGGGAAACACTACATTATTTTCCTGCTTCCAGATTTTATTTCAAACTTAATAAATAAATGTATTTAAAAAAGGGAAAAATGTTGCAGCTACCTAACAGTATTTCAGCAACTTTCCGTGATAAGTTTGTCGAGAAGAAATGCCTTTTAGCAATTAAGTCGCCAATGGTACTCTGTGTCTTTACATGTTTAATAATATGTGCTCTGGTGTACGATAAAGAATGTTCTTATATTATATTATTCTTTTTATGTCAAGTTTGTTGAAAGATTCATGCTTAACATATTTTTGTCTGCGTACTTACGCGATATGTGCAATGCGGTTGTTTACATATTTCAATTTGTTGTTTTATTTTTTGCGGGCGATTTTTATTTTTATTATGTTTGATTATTTTTATTATGTTGTAAACAACCCCTTTTCTTAGGGCGAGATAAATAGTCGTTGCTTAGCCCAAGTCCGTACTCATGCTTCCCTAAGCATTACTTCAGGCTAACTTAGTTAAGTATCAATGCGTTACTAAAATATAGTATGTTCTTAGGCCAATGCTAAGAATTAGTCCGGGTTTCGCGACTTAGAGAGTGCCAAAGTAGGTACTGTGTATGATAGACAAATCGATTCTTAAGCAAGTGCTTTCGCTAAGACTCGTTCTTAGAAGCGACTATTTATCTCGCCCTTAGACTAACAAGTCTAAGAAAAGGGGTTGTTTACAACATTTTTCCTAAGTCTTATCTCATGCGTGCGACGTTTCATTGCGAATGTGCCTTAATTATGTTTTTCTTTAAAAACTAATTGCACTAATTGCATACTTACACATAGATATTACATACACACAGGGGCTTTTATTTAGATCATAAGGTAGTTTTAAGTGCTTTAGCGAAGTTGAAAGATGTCCTTGTGCGGAACAAGTTTATATCCTGCCCGTGATAATGTGTTTGACAGGTAGTATTTCTTAATGATTCGCGATACTCATACATATACGGGTAGTCAATTGATTGTGGGTTCGAATCCCGGCATGAATCAGTGACATTGTTTGTTCTAATTTAGCTACATTTGTGTTGTCACTCGCTCAACGTGAAGGAAAACATCGTGAGGAAATCTGAGTGCGCGAGGTGTTTACATACGTCAGGGCTCGAAAATACCAATCAGCGGTGGGCACGCGTAGAAATAAGCCCTTACTCTCTCTCTGAGAGAAGGCCTCTACCCTACAGTAGAACGAATATAGGCTATTCGTTCTTAAATATCTAACCAATGTAGGGTAGTTATTTAAGTCAAGTGCCTTAGCGAAATTGAAAGTTTCCGATGTGACGAACAAGGTGAAGCCTCCCCCGTGATGACGTATTCGGCGGGTAGTCTATTAGTTGTCCTGGATAGGCACGTGTCCGCGCCATCGATCGGTTTGTACTAGTTGCACTCAGTTGACCTTGCTCCGTATCGTTTGCGTTTGTATGCGAAAGTGTTGTCTGCCCAAATACTAAAGCGAATAGTAATAATTATAATCTGACCAGCACGAAGCCACCAATAGGGGAAAAATATGATTGAGCTCGCGGCGTAAGGCAGCGGCTATGGAAGTCTGTGGCCAGGCAGTGGTGTAATAGATGCCAACTTGTACCTTATCACTTTGAAATAAAGTCCAAAACCAGTGAAAAAATTGCCTACTCCTGCCCCTTAAGGAGTTAAGACACGTCCCTAGTGATGGTGATGATGAATAATAATAGTGATAACGTTCACGCAATCGCTTGTCTTGATCACGAAATGAAATGATGCCTCTAAGGAAATCAGACCCCTTGGCCTCTCGTTCGATAGAAAAGTTCATTGCCGCTAAAACAACGAACGAGGCAATCAGCTGTAACGAAAAAGAAAAAAAATTAATCATAATTTGGCTGCTCCTGTTTGTTATTGCAAAGGTTGTGTACCTCAAACAACACAGGCAATGTGACCTCTCAGAAGCCGGCACGCGTCTTGTTTTGTGTGTTTACTTTGCGTTCCGACTGATAGTAACATACACACGAAGGCTCCCAACTCGGTGTCCAGTGTTCGCACTCGATAACCGTAACTGGAAATTGTTTTATGAGAAATAGCACGCGAAAAATCTCTTGTCTTGTCCGGATGTCTGGAACCTGTATCACAGAAAACAATAGTAAACCTATTATAACAATTCGATATTCATTGCGAAGTCGATCAACCCTCATAGGAAGTTGAAAGACTCAATTACGAAATGTGCACCGAATTGTCACATTTAACTACTGAATTTTCGTTATACGAAACGCGACCCAGGCCGCCAGATTGCTGACGTGACTGGCCATGTAACTTTGTTCTAATAGACACATTTTTCTACGAAGCCATGATTGCGTCCTACTGACGGGACGATTGATATTTTAATGAATGTAATATCCTTCGATGTGCCTAGAAACTTTTCTGTAACGTACTAGAAATACTTGTTTTTGCGAAGCGAATCGAATTGCTGGTGCCCCAGGCTGTGCATTGAACGGGACTTAATACTTTCGAACACGTGTAACTTCGGCACGTGTAATTCAACCCCCACACTCCACACCCACACCCCCACCCCCACAAAATTCTGTGCAACAATATAATGGACTCTACAAAGTAAACAGTAGGTATCAGGTGATATCTGTGTATGCGAATGTTTGTTCTGTGCTCGTTGACATTGAAAGCTTTTGTAGTGCTTACGTTTCAATGTTTGATGGATGTTGCAACAGTTTTGGACACTGAAAATCATCTATTGTTTTATGTGGAGCGAATTTTCATTTCTAATTTCATTGAACGCTATTACTCGTATTATGCTATTGTGTGCGAATGTTTAAAACGATTGATAATTAAAGAGTATCCGAAACCGCCGTGCGTGATGTTGATGAAGCGAAAATCTCGCAGGATCGTAACATGTGGGTGATTTTGCTCTCTGCCTACCCCTGCGGATTCAGGCGTGAGTTTATGTATGTACGTATGTAATGATAATTTTTGCAGGCGTGTCGGTATGTACGTTACGTGTAATATATATAGCTTGTCGAGGTAATCTATTGTTATATCATATTATTATGTGCCCGACAACCTGACCATGGTATTGTGTAAAAATCTTCGTATTAATAACTGATTGAATGACGATCCATCCAACGACCAACAAATATTTGATTAAAGATCAGTGACATCATAGGATCACCTTCTTATAATAAGCGATTTATTTGAAACAATTTAAAGCTTCTTCAATTTACACTATTTTAGTTTGTTAAGCTTATGCATTGCGAAGCATATGATGGCAGTCATCCCCTTATTAATTAACATTTTAACCGACTTCAATAGATGAGGAGATTTAAAATTTGACGCGTATATTACTTATCTTTTATTTAATGAGCTTTGCGATTACCAATTCTCAATGCTTGCTTGGTGAAAGATCTAAAACTATGTTTGGCAGTTGCGAGTTATACAAATTGTAAGAAGTGTCAATATAAAGAATAAATGTGGTGTTTCTTTATTAGTTTCATCTCCACATAATCTTTGACGTTCATTAAATTAACATTTTGTTTTTTATCTATAATATAAAAATGAATCGCTGAATGTGAATGGAAAAAGTGGAAAGATGGAAGCGCAAATCTCGAGATCAGCTGAACCGATTTCGCTAATTCTTTTTTTAGAATATTCCTTGAAGTACGAGGATGGTTCTTACGGAGGGAAAAATAAAAAAAAAGAATCGACTGTTAGGCGGTACGAAGGTCGCTGGGTCAGCTAGTAATGAATAAAATTCTTTTTACTTTGACTTTATTATAGAAATTCATAGGGCCGGTTTCAGAATTGAGTATGCCACTAAATACTGAAGTAACGTTCTGTCACTCTGTTTTCTGGGAAATTCGAATGGACTACACTACAGTTAACTATTTACTTAGCGAAATTCTCAATTCAGAAACTGGCCCAAAGTCTTTGTTGACACTTACGCAATACATTTGTGAATATTACAAGCTGATGGATTGTTTTTATTGTTGCGATTTTAGCCAATCATCCATGCGGTGCATAGCTATGCCACCAATCACCTCATTACAAATGTATCACAATGAATTCTTTGGTCAGTTCACACAGCATAATATTTTGTCTTGCCATGAATGAAACTGCCCTGCGATGAACAATAAAGGCGAGTTTAATTTCTCATTCAAGCCTTCACGTAACTTGACTCAGTATGCGAATGTTTGTTTTGCATAATCTTTTTTTGTCATCCGCTTTTGTTTTACGAAATTTGATTTTTCTCCGAGTTTTCGTTTTCCAGAAACGGTTTTTCTATTTTGGTGTAGCTGTTTGATAAATAAACGCTTAAAAATTAAGCGTGTATGACCTAAGCATTCCCTAGCTCGCTTATTCTGTAATGATTCTGCCATTTGTAA
The DNA here is from genome assembly GCA_934045075.1 of Yponomeuta sedellus. Lineage (NCBI taxonomy): Eukaryota > Metazoa > Arthropoda > Insecta > Lepidoptera > Yponomeutidae > Yponomeuta > Yponomeuta sedellus. Next base: position 7,506,063 of record OW203721.1, read on the forward strand.
TTATGGTAACGGTGAAGGAATGAGAAGACATTTGAAAATTGTAACAAACAATAGGAAACAAAATTACAGACATCTTTTTTGTATACTTACGTATACTTTGACGATTTCATTTATAAAAAACAAGTTTTCTCAAAAACACTCCTCAGAGGTAGTTTTAAAATGTGTGGTTACGTCTTTCCCTTTACTACTGACTATTTATACTGACTCTGGCGAGTGTTTTAAAGAGTTAAGTAGTTTAAGAAGACTATTATCCCTGAGACTAGTCTGTATTTTGCGTGTGACGTTTATAGGTTGCTTGTGCGAATGCTATACGAAAGTCCTTGTTATATGCGAAAGACTACCTATGGACAACATTGGCAGCAGCCAACCATATTATAATAGAATTGTCACTGATATTAAAGTTTAATAAATTACCTTTATGAAAAAAAAAAACGTAGTCCATTGGTTGCGCTAGTTAGCACCAAACCGCATTAACTGTTGCTCCGAAAGTCAGAACAAAGTCAATGTTTCACTCTTTGATCAATACACGCAACTACTCTGCGCGGTACCTTGCGAAAGTCCCTGGCATTCACATTTTAATTATAATTTAAGTGTCTATTGCGACTGTATCTTATACAACAATGTAAGTTTTTTTTAAATATATTATAACTTAATAATATGATCCCAAAGATTTCCAAGAAAACATAAGATTCATTCATAAGTTTTTAGTAGAGAAGAGTTTTCTAAAGTATCCCACTTATATCAAATCGCATCTTGTGACTTACCAATATATTTCCGACTCTATTGTTTATGTACCTACCGACTATGTTATCTCTGCAATCCACTCCAAACAAGGCTTGTATAGTAAAGAGCTTTAAGCCGTAAGACTGTCAATTGTCTTTGTGTTTATCAGTACCAGAGACTTTATTTTGTAAGTTCCGTCCATTTCTGAAGTGGTAGAGCAATATCATTCCCTAACGTAACGGATAACATCTTAAAGAAAACCTAGTGTCGTGCAGTGGGCCAACTATGACGCTGACCCACGGTTTCTGGTACACTAACAAGCCGTTAATCTACTGTTAACAGCTGTCAGGCTGTTTGGTTGTCACTTGGCCAAAGTGCATACATAAAAAACTTTTGAAAGCTGTTAACAGTAGATTAACAGATTATTAGTGTACGAGAAACTGATGATAAGTCCGGAGATCTGACATTTGACTAGATATAGTCTGTCGTAAAGTGTCATTTTAGTTTAGTGGCACAAAAACGCGCTATACAAATCGGACTTTAACTATGACGACACAATATGAAGGTTACGCCATATCACAGAGAAATAAAGCCTTTAAATATCCAAATTGTTTATCAAGTTAATTTATATCGTAAATAACGTTTTTATGCCTTAACGTCCTTATTAGAAAACTTGTAGATTTGAATAAAAAACCTAAATGTTATAAGATTTTATTTCCATTTTTTTGGGATGGTTGTAAAAAAACCCGAATATAAAATACTTTTGTTGTTTTATTTCCTTCAAAGTTTTTTCTACCCACAAAAAATTAACTCCAATCTAAGTTTGATGCAAGCTATCCATTATTAATCTTACTTCGCTGCCTCGTTGGCCCAGCCGAAACTTGAAGAATAAAAAACAGTTCTTACGTTTGAGTCCCTCCGTACTTGATTTGTACAAATGTCCGTAGTCTGAATGTATGTATATCCATGTTTTTGTTATACTTCACTGGTCATCAAAGAACAGGGAATCCTAGTTTGGGATAGTGAGAACTGATTGTGATGTATGGAAGTTATCAGCTGTGAACTCAACTGTAAGCGAATGTTGAGGGACTGTCTTCGAAGCAAGAGTGGTGGCAGCGGAGCGGTAGACCGCCGGCTTCTCAATTGGGAGGTCGTGGGTTCGAATCCCGGCATGTATCAATGACATAGTTTTCTAAGTTATGTATATTTGTGAAGTTATTATTAGCAACACCACTTGCTCACCATGAAGGAAAACTTTGTGAGGGAACCCTCACAATGTTTTCCTCTCGTCTGCCTCTCGTCTAGTGTCTGAAGTGAAACCTACTTCAGCACTTCAGCACGTTGCGCACAGCGGCCTATCGGCCTAAGTGCGAAAATGTCAGATCTAATGAACTACGTTTAAGCAACAAAATGAGTTTGTGCAAGTTGACTGTAAGCGGCAATGTTTTGCGAGACGTCATGAAGTAACTTGTAGAGAAAGCGCACCTATTCGTAACGAAAGAATCGATTGTTCCGAAAACGATTCTGCTTTATCGTCACATTCTGATTGGATGGGTAATGGGCGGACTAGTGTCGGTTTAGTGCTTATTTGAAGGCGGTCTTAGTCTCTCGCGACTAGTAAAGCTTTATCGTGTCGGTTAACCGTGAACTCCGTTGCGCGCAGAAAATGCTGAACCTGATATCGGACCGGCTCGAGCGGCACGTGTGTGACGACGTTCTTGAGGTGGCCTGGTCCACCATGTGGAACGTTACCGACGAGACGCCTCAGAATTGCCAACGGTTCCTCGAGAAGCGCGGCATGGAGTTCTTCCTCGCTTGCCTAAAGGTAAAGTAACTACGATGGTCATAAGCTCACTGGAATCACCAAATATTGCGCGTGCATTTGGCGTCAATAGATTAAACGCGAGCGATTACGCCCCAGGGAACTACCAACCGTTCGTCGAGAACCGAGATGTGGTGTTTTTCCTCTAAATTAACTATCTTGCTCTTAGGCATCACCGAAGTTTGTGCGTCCGTTTCGCGACTAGAGGTTCTAGAGGTCACGTTTAGGTCCTTAGAACTGGAAATTGTTCGTTCAAACCACAACCTCGCCACCGAATCTGCAAAGAAAGTAGGATCTGATGCAGCTCTTCACTAAATGAAAACGAACCATTGGAAGAATTCGTTAAAGTAGGGAACAATTACGCCATCTATAGTGGTTTCCTTCACTCATTACAGAAATATCGAACTCCATTATCAACTTCTTAACTTTCATAGTAGGATGTGCAACGGACATCGACGATAGGAAAGTTGAGATCTCTTCGGGAGGTGAACGGTAACAACGGTAACAGCGGAGCTGGCCTTTTGGAAAGAGATTGGTTGGCTGAAGTGACCTCACAGCCCTGCTACGTACAATGGTCCAACTATGAGATTAAGTGCGGAAACCACAGGACTAGCTAATTCTTTCATAGTACTTAAGGAAGGTGGGGATTATGGGCATTACCCCCTATGATAGCACAACGTGGCGCTCTTTAGGGGAGGGCTATGTCCAGCAGTGGACTAGTATAGCCTGACGACGACGACGACGACGACGACTTAAGGAAAAGCTGAAAAAGGGTATGGTTCAGACAACATACTATATATTTTATGTAATAAAAGTACATGTATGTAAGAAACAAGAACAATAGTACAGCCTGTTAGCTTTTAGAATATACCTCGGGCTCTAGAGTAGGCCTCGGTTTTCGCCCAAAGCAGATGAGTGTACTCTGCTTCCGCTACTACGCTACTTCCTGCTCTGTATAAAACTTTTCTTCACTATTTTGAAAATTTATGACAGATTAAGTGTTATATTAGTTCCGATATTTTTATTACACGAATATATCCGATTCTATCCGATAGTAGCCGAGGTAAATTCTAAAAGCTAATAGACTACACTACTTTGGTCTACATTTTGTTACTTATTAAATAAAAGTAGACGCGTTTTCTATCTACCTACCACTCTGTTACTGTATCTGTTGCTCCTCAGAGTTTCCCGGACCGCGAGGAACTCTTGCGCAACATGATGGGTCTCCTCGGCAACGTGGCCGAAGTTGGTGAACTGCGTCCCCAGCTCATGAACGAGCTCTTCCTCTCCGTCTTCTACGAGCTGCTGGACTCCTCCAGCGATGGCATCGAGGTACGTTGGGAGCGGAATGACAGCGTTGTTTGCTTCCGCAGCTGAAAGTCGACTTAAGAGTCTCTCTCAAGGAAATATTCCCATACAAACATAGTTAATAGGTTTAGAGAATACAAATCGAGGTTGAGCGGGCTTAGAATTATTGGAAATCAAAACAAATCATCACCAATAAATACAAAAGGCGCACGAACAAAAACTGCACGTGAGCGAAATTAAGATGCTACGATGGGCCGGAGGAGTAACTAGACACGACAAAGAGAAACGACCTTATCAGCAGTTTCAAAGTGGCCCCGATTACAGAGAAGCTCACAGAGACACGGCTTAGATGGTACGGACATGTGATGAGACGTGAGGAAAATCATGTCGTCACACAGGCCCTACAGATCGCAAACATCAAAAGAGATAGAGGAAGTCCACAAACCACCTGGTGGGCCACGGTTGCAAGGGACTTGGAGCGAGCCCAGTTGAGCGAGCGGACAACCCAGGGCAGAAAATCCTGGAGTAGAAGAACGAGAAGAGCCGACCCCAAAATTGGGATGAGGCAAAGACAAAGAAGCAGAAAACAAATCATCGTCATGATAAAAACGAAGTTACAGCCTTGAGAATAGATTCAATAGAGAGTTCTATAGAAAGAAATAATTTTTTGTCCTCTAAACGTATCAATTTCAAATTTTCATTGCAATCCGGTATGACGTTTGTGAATAAAAACCAAACTACTTTTGCATGGGAATGACTCTGGGAGGGGGATGAGCTTTGTACAGGTCTAGCGATGGCATCGAGGCGTGCGAGGAGAAGAGGACGCGTGTCTACGCCTCTGAAAACCACTAACTTTTTGTCTCTCTATACCTGCCTCATAACGAGATAGGCTGTTGACTGTTTGCAACCGATCGCTGTTGGTCCTACAGTTGAAAGTCACCGAATATTGAATTTAATTCTACGTGTAAACCGTTGATAAAAATCTGTAAAATACTGAAAGCAATAATGTCTATTAAGTGGTTTGCTCGCCCTGTGTTATTCATTTATCTCATTAGTTTAAGCAAAACAATTTTGTAGACTATGATAAAAAGAATTTACTAATAATGTTTATACTCCGACGCTGTATGAAATTAAAACGATAAGTTCCTTATCGTGTATTATAGTCTCTAGTTATTCCATGGAAATCTATATTAATGTTGATGAAGGTATATATACCACTACAGATATATCACTCATATTGTAAAGGCGAAAGTTTGTGAGTGTGTATGTATGTTTTTACTTTATCACGTCTAAACGACAGGAGCGATTTTAATAAAATGTTGTATGGAGTTAGCTGCCATCCTGGATTAACACAGAGCCTACGTTTTACTGCGGGAAAATCTTCTTCCCATGTAAAAATTGATAAGAAGAAAACCGCGGGGCACAGCTACGGTATAAGTTAACAATAAACGGTAAGAACCAATCTGGTGACACGTTTAATGCACACGCCAAGTCGCTCAGGACGGTACCTACCTTTTCTCCAAGCGTTTTGTAATATTTTCTATAATACCAGAGAGCCCCACAAGAGCGCCCAAGCACGACAAATTGTACACCTCTACGATTACTTGAAACTACGATTATGTGCCTCAGTCTCGCAGTAATTCGGGCCCTAGAATGTAATACTTAAATAGTTTGTAGCATTATTTAAGCACGACAATGGTTGTTATTTGCCTCAATTTGGTAGTGTACAAATCAATAGAAGTACTATGTAATTCCAGGGGCAAAGTAAACCCGCGCAAAGTAAATAGGCATCTCACGCCAAGAAGCTCGAATCGCGCGAGGCCCCGAGTGAAGTAGCACGGGTTATACCATTGCAATGCGATTGGTTATCAGACTACAGATAGTGTGAATGAAACGACCATTACTGGACTAATGTGACTCTATTGAACAGCTATGCGTTTTAGATACTCACCCCGCGGAGCGTTTGCTAACGAAATGTTTCGTGTTCCCGGGCCGCAGGTGAGCTACAATGCGGCGGGAGTCCTGGCTCACATGGCATCGGATGGGCCGTCGGCTTGGACGGTCGCCGAGCCGGCCCGCGAGGCGGTACTGACGCGAGTCGCGGCGGCCGTCGACCGCTGGGACCTTCACGCTGAGCGGAACATCAACTACCGCTCCTTCGAGCCGATACTGAGCCTCCTCAGCGCGCATCACACGCCGCAGTGCCAGCACTGGGCCGTCTGGGCGCTCGCCAACCTCACCACCGTCTACCGTGAGTCTTCTGCGCCTCTGTTATAGCTGCGACCGCTTGAAGCTCGCCAAACGTGGCGTGGATGCGTTCACAGCAGTGACTTTTTCTTGTGTAATGAATAAAATGTACTTAAGGCCCGGTATAAAGCTAACTAATTAAAGATTATTTTTATAAAATTAATGTATAGGAATGCCAATGAGACGAGATAAAGAATGTAAACAAACGGACCGTTACTGAGTTACATTGCGATAGTGAGCTATTATTATCTCTGTCCTTGTCACACGTATGCGGTAATGGCGTCATTTGATCGACGACAGCTGTCGTTGCGTATTTCGTGGTACAGGAAAACTTTCAGTACGGCAGTTGTCAACATTTGGTGTCATCCGCCATTTTGTGAACTATAAAAGTTGATTCCTATGTAGATTGCGTTCGAAGTGATACGAGGACAATTTTTATAGCCATATTGACAACATGATTGATAATTCAAAAACCTATTTAGAGGCTAAAAATTCCACCCATGCCGGGATTCAAACCCGCGACCTCTGGCTATCCGTGCCCATTAGCTCAGTTGGAGAGAGCGCTGGCACGGATAGCCAGAGGTCGCGGGTTCGAATCCCGGCATGGGTGGAATTTTTAGCCTCTAAATAGATTTTTGAATTGTCCTTAGCACGGGTTAGTGCATTAAAAAGAATATAATAATGATTGATAATACTATGGATACGTACTCTTCCGGTGAATCATGTTTAACTAATACAGACGACAGCGATTAGAATAGGGAATCCGAAATTTGTATAACTATAATTTATTCAAATAAAAATTTTTTGAACCCCTGGAACTTTGTTTACATTCTTTATCTCGTATTTTTGGCCTTCCTTTAGATACAAGACTATATTACCGTGAAATCTGTCTTAGGAAAAACACATTAACATACGTACTCGTATAAGCTACGTAAAAAATTCAGTTTTTTTTTACTATTTAATTTTTGATATTTTTGACTAAATTTTGACTATTTTTGAGTTTTTCAATACTAAACGAAAAGATTTTTTTTTTTTTGTTAGAGTGCACTAGTGGATTCGCCACCGACTTTTTGCATCTGGACACAGAGGAAAAAAAGAGTAATTATCGTTGTGCCCAGCTAAGGCGGTTTATCAAGCGGCGGCATTGCGACAATACATAGGCTGCTACAAGTATGCGGAATCTGGGATTCCAATAATTTTAAACGCAAAGTCTGACCTCCATGGTCAAATTCGTTCTTTTTTTAAATACTGGCCGCTAATATTTTTCTCTTATATACGTTAGTGTTTTGTTTTTGTTGGGTTTAAAATGTCATATCGCTGAAAAAATGGAACTCACTCGTGAAAATATTCGTGCTATGACTTATTACGATTTTCGACGTGGTTTAACGCAACAACAGTGCGTAGATCAATTAACTTCGACTTTTGGTGGTGAAGCTCCATCAAAAACGACTGTGTATCACTGGTTTAGTGAGTTTAATCGCGGGCGCAGTAAGCTCACGGACGAAGTTAAAGAAGGTCGCCCGAAATCGGTGGTTGTGGCACAAAATATTGAAGCTGTGCGAAAACTAATAATGCAAGACCGCCATGTTACGTATCGCGAGATAGAGGCTATTCTGGGCATATGTATGACGAGCATTCATAGGATATTACATGAACATTTGTCTGTAAAAAAAATTTGTTCGCGTTGGATCCCGCACAACTTAACTCAGGATCAAAAAGATGCTCGCGTCGAATGGTGCAAGAAAACCTTAAATAAATTCAACGGAGGCGATTCAAAATCTGTTTATAATATCAACACAGGTGACAAATCCTTGATCTACGCGTACGATCCCGAAACTAAACAACAATCAACAGTTTGGGTGTTTCAAAATGAGCCGAACCCTACGAAAGTGGCTCGTGCAAAAAGCACTGTAAAGCAAAATGGTGGCCTGCTTTTTTGGTATTAATGGCCATGTGGCTACAATACCACTGGAGAATCGCAAAACGGTTAATGCGGAGTGGTACACGACCATTTGTTTGCCGGAAGTATTTGAAGAAATACGCCAAAACAACCAGCGACGCAGAATCATACTTCACCATGACAATGCCAGCTGTCATACATCTCAGGAAACAACTACACTTTTGGATGGTCAAAAAATAGAATTGATGGGTCATCCACCGTATAGCCCTGATTTGGCTCCCAATGATTTCTATTTATTCCCAAATGTAAAGAATAAATTACGTGGTCAACGATTTTCGTCCCGTGAAGATGCCGTAGATGCGTTCAAACAGCACGTTTTGGAGATAACTCAATCAGAGTGGAAAAAGTGTTTTACAAATTGGTCTCATCGAATGCAAAAGTGCATCGATCATAGTGGAGAATACTTTGAAAAATAATAAAAGCATATTTACCCATATACATTTGTTTATTTTTTCTATTCCACATACATAAGTAGCAGCCCTCGTATCTCCAGTTAAATCACGTTGAACCAGTTAGCTACGTTACACCGTTGATCCTTTATGGCTATGTGCGAAGTGTCTGGTAGTGGCATTCAAAACGATCGAACGGCGAGACGTGTAACATTTCGTGAATGTGAAACAATCAGTTTTGAAATTCTGCTAAATTCTCTCACCATTTTCGTTGTTTTGGAGCTCAAGCATGAAATCTTTAATCGATATCAACCCTTTTCAGTCCCCACTGCTGGGGCAGGGGTCTCTTCCTGCATCGCACGAAGGTTAGGCCATACTCCACCACGGGGACCAAGTCCGGGTTGGCGGAGGATAGTAAGGCAGTGGCGGGTCTTACTGTCAGCAGTTATCAAGCCGCCCATAAGGCCTCTGACATGGCTTAACGACTGCCATTACATGAAAACCGGCACCAATGGCTTAAGGTGCCTTGCAAAGCACGGAAGCGCTCGGAAAAATGCCAAAAGCGGTAGTAACGGGACGGTTACCCATCCTGCAGCAGACCGCGCCTATTGTTGTTTAACTCAAGTGATTCCAATCACTCGGTTCGCCTAGTCCACGAGCGCTAAGGAAGCGCTCCCTACTCTCTCCCCGTTCTCTTTCAGAAAGCATGAGTCCAGCAGTGGATCATAGGCTACTTATGCTATATCACTGCTCCCGAAAAGTAGCGTCCGCTGGTCGCCACTGTCGTGCACCTAGTGAATGTGTCCACTCCACATCCGCAGCGGACAAGTACTGCAACCTCGTGGAGGCAGAGGGCGGGCTGCGGCTTCTGCACGAGATGCTTGACCACCCGGCGCCCTACCGCGTCATCAAAGAGCTCGCGCGCGTCGTCATCGACAACTGCGCCCGCCACGCCGACCGCGACGCCGCCCCCGCGCTCCCGCAGCCTGCCGATCCGGACAACTAACTAACGGAATTCTTCGAGGACATCAACCCTCAGCTGCGCGAATAGCGACTACTTTTGTACAGGCTTATCAAGCGGCACCGGTCTTACATCCTTGCCGCTATGATACTGGTCTGTCTCTGCGTGTTTATCTACAAGGTGTATACAGTGCAGTGACGTTGTGAAACGTGTGTTTGTAGATGTTTTAGTCGCACATTTTACGGTTGATGTTCTTTTAATGCGAACCTTTTATTCGTGAGATAACTTTGAAGTGAAGGTGTGTCATCGACGCCAAGTTAATACCGATCTGAATTGCTATATATTTTTCAATCTAAAGGTTGTTTACTTAAGAGAGTGTGTCGATGGGTAGAAGGGCAATTCAACTTGTAAGGCAAAACCTCTATGTAGCCTTTAAATGTTAGTAAAAGTTCGTGACATGTGCCAGTTGTTATTCGTGAGATAATTGCGATCGATCGAGCTTAAAGATATATAAATTATTTATTGGATTGTACATTACGTTCAAATTGATTCGAGACAGTGTATTTGTTTTGGATTTATTGGGAGTCGTAAAAATTGGCACATGACATTTGCTAATAAAAATTCTATGTTGGTAAGTACTAAATGCTATAATTAGTTGTTTATTATTGAACTGAGTGTATTTATACGAGCTCAGTCAAAAAGATAAACAAGTTCTTAAAGAGTAAACGCAAACGTTATTTTTTACTGAATGTCCAACTTTTGTTGCAGCTCTATAGAAGTATTTTTAGTTTTGCTAATTTCATGATACTTACCTTTCAGGTCTCTTTAGCTCAACCTTATATTGTGTGTACTATTACCCACTAATATATTATGTAAGTTTAATAATAAATAGAAAATGATATTATATTGTATAACTTCTACTTTAGCCGGCGCAAAAGTTTACTTCATCTAGCAAAGTAAAAACCGATAGATATCTACAAAATACTGTTATTATTCGCAAAGATTGCTTCAATAATAAGGTGTTGAGGAACGTTGGCACGGATTAATGAGTTTTTAAAAGTGTGATACTAAACAGAATTTGTGTAGTGAACTTCAGTGTTCTAAAGTTTTTGTTGTACTGTAATTGTTGTGGGGTGTAATCCATTTAGCTTCATGCTTTTCGCGTTAGCAACAGCAACAGGCATCTAATACATATTGATATATTTTAATATACTATATTATATTAGTCTGAACAAGAACATCTTTTATGTTCCAAAGTGCAGATAGGTCTGTAAATAAAATAGGTTAAAGTGAAATCATATGCTTATCTTGTGTAGATGTGTGCATAAGGGATTTGTGCAGAAGTAAAGGAAACTATGATTATTATACTAAACTTCGGACTAGTTGTCTTTAGAAGAATTGCAGAGGACAAATTTTTAAAGTAATAGTTCGTGAATTCATTGTAAGTATAAAAATATTTTTCTTATTAGAGCTGTATATTTTTACCTGTGATGTCAAAATGTAATTTAACTCAAATTAGTCCATTATTGATATTAGGAGTAACAAAAGTCTTTGTTGTTTAAAAGGTGGAATAGAAACGGTTATTATATAGTTGTTAAGGTGTGGGGCGTCAGTTGATAGCCGAAGTTTTGTAATTCTGAGCGGGGAGGAATGAGAAATTAATGGCGCCTTATTTTTTAAATAAACTCTTGATGATTGTCCCAACAACAACAGCAATTGAAAAACTTCGAAAACGCTATTGCCACGTGAGTATTTAATACGTATGGAGTATGTTGGTGTTGTCACAGCACACACCACATAGGGTATCCTAGTTTTGAGGCCAGTCTTATGGCGTTGATTCCGAAGTGTCAACATATTGACATTATATGATAGTAATTGACAGTTCAGAGTAGGTTAAATCGGGCCACCCAATACAGCCTTTTCAGATTTATCATTTATTACCCCGCAAGACTCCGTAGTTTTGCCATATTAATTAGCCCACAACCTATTTTCAGATCTCCTAAATATAGACAAAAAAATCATAAAATTCGGTGAAGCCCTTTCCGAGAAGTTCGATAGCAAACACTGACACAGATTTCCATATATGTGATTGTAGTTACATATTTCGCGAATTTAAGGTTTTCCACACCATAAAGGTATCGGGAACGAAAATCGCCCATTTTCGGGAATAAATGGATGTTGGTACACCTGTATATTGAAACCTTTGGTTTTCCACCTTTTACGGAGCAAATACCTACAGACTACTAAATTACGTGTTATGCTCGTGTTACGCGTATTAGTGCCAGTTTCTGAATTGAGAATGTCACTAAGTAAATACTTAAGTACAGTACTACACATCATAAAAGTCCCTTCGGGAATCTACTAGGAAGAAGGACTAGGAAGAAGTGTAACGAAAGAACCCGAAGCGATAAGTACATTCAACATGATCTTTAACCGATTCGGGTAAAGGTGCAGAATTGATTGACACCTATTGACATCAACCAAGTCTAGCAGTTGACTGAAACTAATAGCGACTGCATCGATGACGTTGAATCAACCAATAGCAATAAAGGCGCGCGGCCTGCCATAAAATGAAACTATCTGATTGGTCGATCAACTTGCCGCACATCCAAAATTTGTCATCTGCGCAGGTACATCCGCGAGACTTAGTTCTTGTGTAGCGCTGTAACATTCTGTCACGCTCTTTGCTGCGAATTTCGTTGAGACAGCGCTACTGTTAATTATTTAATTGGCGAAATTCTCAATTCAGAAAATGGCCCTTATTCTCTAAGGCTAAGTGCATACGATTGTCTCTGTGTAATATAATTCATATAATTATATTATGTGTATATAAAACGCTTTAGGTTAAAAAAATAAACACTAAAACAAGTATGATTTGATGATTGAAATAACTTCAATAGCGAGTATTGTAAGCCTAGAGGTATGTCACACTAGTAAATTCGAGACTGAGGAACTTGGTTATATAGATTGTATCTACAACATCCTTTATTACTACATAGGAGTACAACGTGCAATCTTGATGAAGAAGATAGAAAAAATCGGAATAAACGGAGGTTCCTGAGTCAATATTATTTGTAAATCCTTGTTTCATGTATGTATAACGAGTCGACTTAGGTGGAAAAAATAAGTAGTCTTACTATTTTTCGATACTTGCGAAATATTCTGGCACTCCGTGGTGCCAATTGGCCCTAACTTACCGTAACCGTAATAAAACAAAAAAAAACTACACACATTTAAATTTGCTTTGGTTTAAGAGTCTATAGTAAGATTGTCTATATTATAAGAGACAGTTCGGGCCACGCGCGTAATGGGTTGTAGATAAATTAAGTAATATAATTTGGATCACCTTCGGTCCCTACCACTGTTTCATGTACCATTGTAATATGCTGAAGTTTAAACCAATACAAATGTGAACAGCGTGGACTACGTATAATAAATATGTTATTCTGCTAACAGAAAAGCAATATTTTACATCACATTTTCTCAAACATTGTCCGTAAGTAACGTACAGATTGTTATTGTATAAATAACAAGGGTACCCAATTTGAGCGCTCTTACGAATGATACATATATGAGCGTATGGTTTTAATGTGGTTCAAATGAGCATTACATTAATTCATAACCTACCTGTATACCATTTCAGATAATCTTTACCTGAACGTAAATGATTTCGTTGGAAGCTGGAAATACGATTGAAGTCAGATCTATAAATCGGGATTGATATTTCTTGATTCAATGAAGAGAAATATTTCATTTGTCTACGTGGAAGCTAAATTTAATATACCTCTAGATATTTCTTGATTCAATTATGTATCTAAAAACAGTAATTATATAAAGATATATCTAGTTTCTCTACGTGGGCCTAGACAAATTTAATATATCTCTAGATAATTCTTGTTTCAATTAAGTATCTAAGAACAGTAAATAGAGAAATTTTAATTTGTTTACGTCCGAGGAAAGCCTTTCTGGAATGTAATGCACCAATATTTTTGACCATTTGGTGTTAGTTCAATGTGCAGAGTACCAGTAGGAAATGTAAATTATTAATTTTTCATAGTGAGGAAAGAAATCATAAGAATGTTTTGTTTAGCGATTCTTAAATTTTGATGTGAATTATTGATTCCAGTTTGATGTACCGCTAATTTGTACCTGATACGTGTAGTATCAGTAATTGAATCGAGCCGTTTGTGTTGATAAGTAGAATAACCCACTTGAATTTCACTTGACCTTTAGGCTACACAGCATAGAGATAGATTTATAAAGGTCAATGTGCTACTCATCAATACGAATGACAAAATGTAAGTTGTTCCATACGTTTTAAGCCGCAAGCAGTAACATTAGTATAGGACATCTGACATTTTTCTACGATTGCGAAGTTTACACATTGTAAAAGATGTTCGAATTAAGGATAACGCTGGAAATAAAACCAACCCCAATTGGAATGGCGTGAACTAGGCATAAGGAACATTTGTACCTCCTGGTAAAAAAAGCAATATTTTACATCACTATTCCTCATCAATCTTTCGTAAATAACGTAGTTTCTAATTAGAACAGATTAGATTATATATATTGCATACTCAATTTGCGCGCTCTAATTTGATACAGATATATTAACGTAATATTTTGATGTGGTTTAAATGATCAGTACATAAGGAAATAACCTACGTATATGCCACTCCAGAGACGCTTTCCCTGGTTGTAAACGAACGTGTACACTTTTATACACCATTTTTGTTATTTCTTCTATAATTATAAACTCAAAATTTGAGATGACATCATCCATATCTGGATTTGTTTTGGATTTTCATTACTACTTGAACTTTTGACGAAACTGACTAAGCAGCGTCGACAAACTATTTCTTCTCGTGAAATTATCTTTTACTCTGCTTTTGATCGAAGTTTTCTATTTATCATTGAAAACAATTCACAGTATTGAAGTCCTATACATTTTTATTAATTCTACATCAAGAAGAGCTCACGCACTGGCGCCCAACGAGGGGCTAAACTGTTCTTGAAAAAAAGATGTAGGAAGGGTTATGTAGGAATATAAATCGGGATTGATATGTCTAGATTCAATGATGTACCTAGGAGCCACAACTCGAGATTTATAACATTTGTGTGTCCAGTGAAAGCGCATCGGGAGTGTATTTTTATCCGTTTGGTCTGTGGTTTGGTGTTAGTTTTTTGAGCAGCGTGCCTGTAGGACATAGTCACGACATAGTTCATTCTGTGCAAGAAAATCTTTAGAAATTATCTGTTCTGCGAAACCCAAATTTTGATGTGAATTATGAATTGATTCAAGTTTAATGTACCGCTAATTTGCACCTGATGCCTGTAATATCATTTATCGGACATAGACGTAATAAAAATTGATTGTATTGAGAAGTAGAATAAGAAGCTAAAATAAGAATATTCTTGCACACAGGAAACCAAACACAAATAAATAAAAGTGACAATGAAAAAAGTACAACAGGCGGCCTTATAGCTAACAGCAATTTCTTCCAGACAACCTTGTGATGGAGAGGTTGCCGAAGGAGAAAGAGAGACGGGTAGTTGGTGCAAATAATACATACTTAATTCACCATAAGGTTTCACCGGACCCTCTTGCAGTAAGCTGTTTCACCGACAGATTTGCACGATATAAAAGGCAGATACACTCTTCGTGGCATCTTTTCGTTTAAAAAATTTGGTGCACCAAAGTCGCCTTAATGTAGGCCTCTTTGAAAATGGAGGATGGGTTTCAATATTGTAAAAATCTGTTTGTCCATACATTTTAACGCTGCAAGTGTTAACAGATTGGACAAGTAAGGATAAAAAACTGTAATGGAACAGCTGAAAGTTTTGTCGCGATTGCGAAGTTTCCACAAAGAAAGTGAAAATTTATTGCCGAAATCGCAAAGTATACAGCGGCAGCAGTGTTTCATGTTGACGAGAACCCATTTTCGGATGCATGTGGGGATATCGTTACACCTGTATAGCTTAAAATAAATGGTCTGCGATGTTTCAATGGTCTACAGTGCGCTCTAGCCCATTTTTTCTGTTGGGAGAAAAATATGCCCAGCTGAATGTAATAAAAACTGTTGAAAATGTTGTGTTATAGGTGCAGCAGTTCTATTTCATGAGGGTCCGTGTGTATACTAAATTAAAATAGGTACCTACCCTTTTAGTCCATGTAACAAAATACGTTGTTTATTGTTTGTATAGTTGATTTAATATGAACTTAATTTTATCTCATCTCATTATGATACTTTATAAATGTAGAGTGACTTACATGTAACGTTAACCCATGCCCCATTTGTGTACAAGCACACTTCGTTTCAGCTTTATTGTTATTTCTACAATCTGCACTACCTACAAACATTTCGATGGAATGTGTAATTTTAGAGATTAGTTATTTGTTATCAGTAAAATCTGTAATTAATACTCTCGTTTCATTACTTAAAATATTGCGTATTTTTGGAGCCCTACGTCATTGAGCGGAGCCCCGCGCCCCGTCGGTCAAAACTGGTCGTACAACTTGCAATCGGGTCAGCGGAGCGCGACGCGGAAATTCACCAATCTGTAGATATTTTTCATTTCTTTAATATAATTTATACTCCACAAATTTACAAATTACAGTCGACTTACTTAATCTTAATCTCACCAATAAGACGCTGAACTAACAAGTACTTACTTTTTATCAGTGTACTATTTTTATCAGTGCGACATAGGCCCAACCAACCAACGATGTATTTACATAGTGGAAGAAAAATAACTTTCACACAACACGATCACTTCCAAAGTAGGATACCTTGTGCTACACCAGGCAAGGTGAGAAACGTGGAAATAAACCCACACAGGTCGTGTGTACGAACGTAGCGGGATTCGAACCCTCGACTTCCGTCATGGTATTGTCGAAATGCCGCTATACCAACGACGCAGTCAAAGTAAATCCTAACCTGGAAGGACTTAATTTTGTGATCATGTTTGTATTTTTATGACATTTTTAATCTAGGTAGGTACGTCAGCTATCGAAAAGTGAATATGGTCGCTTGTCTGAGTTAATTGTGAATACATTCACGAATTGATGGTGGAAACAAACGGTTATAGAAAATTGGAACCGACCTAAGTTGTAATTCAGGGTTATTCCACTAATCCCCATCAATAAGATTTCCTAATTTGGGTTCCGCTTGCTTAGTTTTGACATTTAAAACGCGCGACTAGCGCCGTCATACTACATAGGCCGGTCAAATGTCAAAATTCTGACCATTAGATTTTGTTTATTGTTCTTGCCGAGCTAAGACCAGAATGTCAAAAAGCTATTACCGAAGGCACCGCTGCTTTTCAACAAGCGCGTCATGCAGACCTCGATGCCAAACGCCAGATCCTCCTACAATTACACATTTAACTCAGCCGGTCAACTTTATTGCGTCAGCTGTGACCGTACATTTAAAACCAAATTCAGATTTGCGTCTTACGCCCGTGCAGCATGCTGCCGTCAACAGAATAGTTGTGGATAACATCATCATCATCATATTCCACCTATCCGGACTTGGCCCCCGTGGTGGAGTATGGCCTATACCTTCCTCGGGGAAGAGACCCGTGCCCCTAGGTAAGGCCATAATACTTATGCTTCTGAGGACATAATACTTAGGCTTATGATGATAGATATGTAATCTAATTTTTATCAAAAATGTCCATTTTGATTAAAATTTTCTTCACTGACGGAAGTGTTCACTTTATAAAAAAAAAACTTTGGCTAAACGTAGTTAATGAGATTATTTACACAGCGTCCAGTCCAGTGGCACCTTCACTTACACTAGATGGGTGAAGGGACTACTCTGAGACTTCAGTGCCTGGACATTGTTTTTAGGTGGAGTAGACTTGCTCAGCACCTATACCATCCTGACAGCAGGGAACGAAGTTTCCACGTGGTCAAATCAGTTTGACAAAATAGTTTGACTACGTGGAAGAACCCTTTAGTCGGCCTAGCCCACAGGAAAGACAAACCAATACGTGCGGAGCCAACCAAGACACGGCTTCCCTCACGATGTTTCCCTTTGACGTTAGCGTGTGGTAACTAGACAAAAGGTAAATGAAATATCGGCATACTACCTACTTGCGATATCTTGACTTGCTTTCAATGAGTGGCTTGTGAGGTTGTGACAGATCGATGCGATTGTTCCCATTAGTCCTCTCTAGCCCTGTCCTCCGGGATGACAGCTAAGAATTGTCTTCCCGGTTGTCACCCAGGTGACAATTCCTAGCTTCTGTTCCCTTTGGAGGCTGACTAGACGGGACAAATGGGAAGTCTGTTTCTCAGTTGTCACCGGGGAGGAGACACTTCCCAGCTGTCACCCCGGGAGACAGGGCCAGAGAGGACTAATGGGAACAATCGGATGGATGACATCAGGAGATAAAAATAAAATACTAACAAGTAATTACAACAATTTTATATTTATTTCATATAACTTTTCATTAATAACTTCATAACATAATTCGCGTACAAGTCGAATTGAAATATGGGACTATCAATCCGCTCAAGGTAGCATGCTAATAAAAGTAATACAAAGTAAACACATATAATTAAACGTAGGTACTTAATATAATTAAATTTATTCGATCAAACAATGTGCTTAACTTCGTCTTGTGTGCTATGAAGAACTAGAATTTTTGAAGAGACATGAGGCGTTTGAGTGCCTCATACATCATCTACAAACTGGTTAAAACAAGACCAATCTAGTTTCCGTGTTATATCAAATCTACTCGGCTTATGTCTGCCATTGTAGGCTTACCTAAATATGTTATTTATTATGTTATATTTGTTTATTATTATAATTATGCATGTTATTATCTTGGTAGGTACAAGGCTAACTCTACTCTTCGATCCAGCTTGGAAATAAATTTGTTAGAAATAATGATATGTTATTTGGTTACTTTATGTACTAGAAAGAAAACATTAATATTATGCAAGTAACACAACAGTTAATTTCTAAATATCACAAATAATCGTAAAAATATGCTCTATCATATTAAAATGTATAATATCATAAAATTATGTGGTCCATTATAATTCACTACCTCTTATCACGTGTCTGTTTAGTGCCGTATCGTGCGCATTAACATTTAGGTACTTAATGGAAATTAATAGTTTGTGTAAAACGCTATGTAGAGTGTTTTAATTCGCAGTTCAGGTACTTAATACATGATCACTATAAACGTCTGCTATAAAATCTCAACTTAATAATTATTATAAAAACGAACACAAAAAATCGTTGCTTTAGAATTGGCGTTTAATTAGAGAAAGGCACTATTTTGTGCGCCTATTCTTCGCACGTACACTTGCTATTACATTTACGAAAATAAAGATTTTCATTAAAGAAAATAAAGTTCGTGTAAAAGCGTGTGCGTTATAAAAATGTACAGTGGTCCTCTCACAAGCTTGCACTAAAATCGTCTGTAATAAGACAGTTCAACTATTGGTTTACTTACGCTAGCAGTTCAGGCCAACTTGCGCCGGCACTATCTGACAGCACTACTCATCTATTCAGCTCTAACCAAGTCCAAAACCTCATTCACCATGACATTTCCAGAGCTACCCATACATAAATTGTACGACTGACAGCCGTAAGTCCGCTATTTATTCGTTCGTCCCATGCTACGTATTCATCTATTTACTATCTTATCGAGTGACTCGGCGCAAGTCGCCGGGTTCAATGGAATAAATTGACCTTTAACAGAACAAGAGAACGGCGACGTTACAGAAATGCCTAATCTGGTTGGTGACGCGTGACGTAAGCCAGCTGCTATCACTCGCCGTGCGTGACGGGCACTATCGTGGACACGTGCGGTCGGCGTGGGGGCTGTCGCCCTGCTGTTATTCGTTGAGTATGCATGTCCGCATGAGAGCGTTGCAGACGGCGTACGGGTCACAGTTGGACGCGGGCCGGCGGTCCTCCAGGTAGCCCTTCTTCTCCTCGGCCACCTGCCGCGGGATGCGGATGCTGCTGCCGCGACTCGCTACGCCTGGGGTAAGGGCGTTCAACAGTTTGACTATGTTTCGAAAGGGATGTATGTGTATGGATGTCTAATAACCACATTCTTTTTTTTTAATGGATAATTGGACATAGTTTTGCGAACTAAAACCAACCCACACTAAGTAAAATTGCCCCCCAAACGTGTGTTTTACCTACCTAAAAAGACTCCTGGTCAAAATTTATCAAGCCAAGCCCAAATAAAGGAGAAACAAAATCCACCTAGAGAACTAACACGAGAAACAGTCGATTTTTAACGAACTAATGGAACCTTGCCGCATCATTCCTACCGTTTTACAGAATTTGTAGAACGCAAACAAAAACCAAACAACAAGGTTCTCTTTAAAAAAATTAGACACCAACATCTCCAGAAAATTTTCTGCACACGTTTGAAACAAAAAGCCAATTATCTCAAAAGTAACTTTATGAGGGTTGGATCTAGTTCGCAAAACTATGTCCAATTAGCATTACAGTGGCTGTTGCGCTATTTCGTCGTGAACTATCTATCTTGTTGTCTTGTCGTTGTGAAGCCAGTCATGCGGTAGGTACCCATCCCAGATGGTGGGATATAGCAAACATGCTTTGGGATTCAGTTTGGTAGGCAGAGGTTTGCCTATTGCCGCGACCCTGACAGAGCTCATTCGCTTCGTCAACATTCATTAGTCATTGCATGCACACACTACAGTTCAGTTCCGTTTCAGGGCCCTCTCCGGGAAAAACCCGAGATAAGTGTTCACAAAGTACCTATTATAATTAATTTTGTGTTTTATGTAAGTATTGCAACAAAAGTAAATGCCCAAAGACGCTCTTAGTGCGAGAAGAATTATCTTCGAATTAAGAAACTGTCGTGGTAATACAAGAAAAAGTTATTACGTCAACATAGACCAGCTAACTCCAGCATGTTAGGTTATATAGTACATGTATCGGAATTCGTTACGGCAGGCGATAGTTGTCAGAACCAGCCTCCCTTGTAAAAACTCCAGTTACGCCAATGGGACTTTCTTTGCAAAAGTAGGTACGTACCAGCGCTGAAGTCGTTAATACTGGCGGTCTCGTGCAGGCCGGTGAGCCTCCGCTCGTTGTCCTTGCCTCCGCGAGGGTCGTACACCTTGATGTGCTTCATATGGACCTTGGACAGCTTGTCGATGGCCTTCTCGATCTCACTGCAACCGGACAACAAAGGGACTATTAACACACACACGGTCACCAGTAGAATTCACGTGACAGACGAAGCCTATAAGGCACTCTACAGCAAAATCAACTACGTACTTTATCTAAACACCACCTTGAACGTAATACAGAGAGTATTGTAAAAAGGTTCTAAATTTCACTGATGCCGGTAGTCGCCCGGCAGTTGGGAGAGCGCTGGCACGGTTAGCCAGAGGTCGCGGGATCGAGTCCCGGCATGGGTGGAATTTTTAGCCTCTAAATTGGTTTTTAAAACCATCTATAAAACACTATAAAATTTGTTGGGAATTGTATTCGTCGTCAGGCTATACTAGTCCACTGCTGGACATAGCCCTCCCCCAATAAGCGCCATAGCGCCCTGTCTTCAGCTTGCCGCATCTGAATTGCATATATAACTAATTAATTTGCGTATCTAGATTTTAATGCTACTAAGTACCTACTGTTAACTATCAGCGTTTTAAGGCACCGAGCTTATTTAGATTAATATTAATTAGACGGCGAAGATCGGAATACATTGCGGGTCGAGATTCTAAATATTCTTTTAAAAAATAATATTGAGAATTTTTATCCACTGCCTATTGGAAGTATTTTAATTATCAACACTGAACTCTTTTCATGATTTGTGGTACCTATTCAACGACACGTTTTATTATTTAATTTTACTTCATTGAAAATACTCTGAAGGGTACCATGTTAATTAGTCTCTTTCTTAACTTGCCCAAGTCGGGATTCCATTGTTCGGTGCCTCGCACAGAACTATAATGATTATTTAAACGCGTATCGCTGTAGCTTCAAAATTTCATACAAACTAATTTAAATTTTAACTTCCTTAATACGAGCCGGATTGGAATGAAACTGTAAATATTTACAATCACACATATCGAGGTTTTAAGGAATACCACGAGTTTGCCGTCGTAGTGGTCATCTTATAGGTAAATGAGAGATTTTCGCAAGGTTTTTGTAATGACAGGTTTTTACCATAAGTTTGTACGATTTTATCTCCACCTGACTACAACCCTTTGCTGACCGCGACTTGTCACATTGTAATAAGTAGATTTACAAAGTATCTCTGTAACCGCTCTTATTTTATGAATTACACCAAACTAGGTACTCTGGAAATATCATCGCTACAAGTATCGGGTCTTCTTCATTTGAGGTTCAGATAGCGGACGCCACTCACATGATCCCGTTCTCCTCCCTCATCTTCTTGGTGGAGAAGTTGGAGTGGGCGCCGGAGCCGTTCCATTCTTGCACGGGCTTGGGGTCGAAGGTGACTATGACGCCGTACTCCTCGGCGAGCCTGTGCAGCAGGTAGCGGGCTATCCAAAGGTCATCGGCGGCCGTCACTCCAACAGAGGGGCCCACCTGGAACTCCCACTGCGAGGGCATCACCTCTGCGTTGGTCCCGGAGATGGGCACGCCCGCGTAGAGGCAGCATCTGGGGTGGGGGAGGGGGGAGCGGAGACGTGAGAATGACTATAAACGTGAATTGATTGTTGCAAGCAATAAGGTGCAGAGGAGTGGAGACGTCCAGCATAGGTCATGCGACCGACGACGCGACTCACGCGTTTTGTGGCAATGAAATGTCAGAATTTGACAATTAATGTACTCGAAAGTCGAGATTTTTGACGTTAAAAGGCGCGACTCGGGTCGTCGTACTACCCATGCTGGGCCTAGTTTTATAAAACTACAATTCTTAGGTTTACGATCGCTTCGAATTGTCACAATAAACTTCGTTTGAATTGTAGTTTTATGCGTTATAATTATGAAGTTATGTGGTTGCAGGTTGCAGCTAATTGGCTGCAGGTCATCTGTTAGTCTAGTCCCCAAGGTAAAGCAGTACAGGCCGTAAGCCACGTATTACAAGTATCAGTTAGCGCCCCCAATTTCTCCAAGACCTAAGGCGCTTATGCAATGCCACTGGTGCCTGTGTCACTATTGACCTTATTTATAAAAAAAGGTAAAGGACCCGGTCAAGGCTTACCTGTAGTGAGCCTCGACTAGGTCTCGGGCGTAGACCTTGTTGGCGCCCACGCCGCAGTAGTAGGGTCCCTGTGGCGGCGGGAAACCGCCTGGGGGCCACCCGAAGGGGCGTAGGTCCGCGTCCAGCAGGATGTACTCCTGCTCAATGCCGAACCACGGCTCCTCGTCTTTGCACAAGTCGTACGCCTCCTGGCATTTCAGCCGGTGGTTGGTTGCTGAATCCAGAAGAAGATACTAGTAAGTGATTGGGAGAAACATTGACTAGCCTACACATTTACATACCATAACATAACATTTACATACAGGCACATACATTTCGTCTGGCCCCATACTAGGATACCCTGCGTCGTAGGAACCAGAAACAACGACATCACAAACATGTGAACATCCAAGACCTAGGGTTTTGTTTTGTCCCCAGCCGGGGTTCGAGCCCGCGACCTCTTGCATGGCAGGCAGATGCGCTACCGCTATGCCACAGCGGCCGTCAACGCGTATTTGAGTACGTC
The DNA here is from genome assembly GCA_934045075.1 of Yponomeuta sedellus. Taxonomy (NCBI): domain Eukaryota; kingdom Metazoa; phylum Arthropoda; class Insecta; order Lepidoptera; family Yponomeutidae; genus Yponomeuta; species Yponomeuta sedellus. The sequence continues at coordinate 7,529,163 of OW203721.1, forward strand.
GGCTGCAGGCCTCGAGTCTTCTCTCAGCGAGAGATAAAAGGCATGATCAACACGCGTGGCTAAAGAGGATTGGCGATTTGAAGCGCTGTGATAGGCATGTCATACAAGTCTCAGTCGCGCAGGTTTCTTTACAACGAATTCCTTCTGTAACTATTATGTGGTTTTGCTACTCATATTCATTAGCAAACGAACGTGTAGAAATCGAAGCATCTACTAGAAGTGGATTTTGCAAAAACTTGAGGAATACCTACTCGTGCAGCTTGGCTGTTTTTTTTTATTCTTGGCGTTCGTGCGTGACTACGAATCATTTAACCGTATCATGTGATAAAATGAAAATTCTATATTTTTCGAAGTAATTTGATCCTACGCCCCTGTGCGTGTATACCTAAGGCTGGTTAGATTAAGACTACTTAAAAATGACTATTTAAGTACCTACACCTTACAGGAATGTTGCAAAATGTTATCCTGGTAAACAAGAAGTTACTGAGTAAGTAGTACCTAATCGGTTTCTGAATTGAGAATTATAGATACCTGTAGAGACATTTACATTCTATTCTTGACTATACCTCGTTATTTTCTTCAGATTTTTTAAACATTGCTAGACTGGTCGGTATAACATAATCATCATTCGACTTCACAGAACATAATCATTAGCCCTGGTTCCGAACTAGGATATCCTTAGAACGTAATCACTAGCCCTGGTCCCAAACTAGGGTACCCATAGAACGTAATCACTATCCCTGGTCACAAACTAGGATCCCCATAGAACGCAATCGCTAGTCCCAAACTAGGCTACCCTTGTTATTGTAACCAGGCAAGAATATACAAACATTGAAATACACCCAGACTGAGGCTATTTGTAAAAATGGGAATCGAACCCACCACCAAAATTCGAAGCCCAGTAAACTGCGATAAATATTTAAATTGACAATGCTGAGACTATACGGCCAAGGGCGATGAGCGATATCGGCGATTGTATGGAGCTCATCCAGAGAGAATTCATTTTATTGTCTTAAATAAACTGTCGCAACGACACACTGTTGGAAAGTTGAGCTTGCTTGAGCGAAGTCGATCTTGCGACATTGCCTCAGTAGCACGAAATCCTTACCGAGCTCCGCAACCACAAACGTCAAGCTGGATCGCAATAAAACTTTACCAATGTGTTTATTGGTTGGTTTTGGTCTAGGTTTGACCGTGATTGAGATAATATGATTTTTTAAAAAGGGCCACAGTGCGTGTTGAGCCGCGAACAGTGTAGAAAGGGGTTCCGTAGAAAGAGGGAGTTTTTCCGCTTTTCAGAACTAACAATATCATCAACAAAATTTTCAATTCACTGTATGAAATTTCTGTTCTGTTGTATATTTTAATCTATCGTGATTAATACATGATGTCTTGTCTATGTCAAATTTCAGCTTTCTCGTACTTATCTTCTCTGAGCCAGGCCGCGGAAAGACAAACATGGCGAAATTATACGGATTATTTGTACGTGTACGTACGAAACCCTAGAAAAATTGTGTGCGTCATACGCCCTATCATAGAAACTTACTAAACTAAGTTTGTATGGGAATAGCTTCTCGGGGATCCACAGGGGTAACTAGCGCCACAAATGTAAAAAAAAACATATTTTCTTTTAGATCGTATTTGATAAAGTACCTGTAAAATCTCTCTAACATGTTAACTGAAAGTAAAATTTATAGTTTATTATAACAATTATGTTTTAATTGCGTAAGTAGCCGTTTAGTATGATTATTATTGGTCTTGTCAATCTTTGGCTTAATCAGCATGCAATGTAGTACACCATCTTATGGATGACATTATGTGATGTTAGACATTGTATGATTTTCCATTTGTGGCGCTACTTATAGCACTTAGTAAATTAAGAAGTTTTTAAAACAACGAAAACTTCTCGCTTTAACTAATTTAAATGAATGCGTGCAAGGCCATGCAATAACCCTTCTCGCGTTTAGTGTATACGTCTGTACACTAATCAGCCCGGCCGCGCGCAATCCCCCAAGGGCTTAGTGTACAGACGTATGTACACTATGCAACGCTCAGATTGGACTCTTTTTATCTATGCTCTGTGCATTCTCTATGGACAATATCTGTTGTTTTATTGGCCAATGGTTAGTAAGGATTACTTTTGCCAACCAATCAAATGACGTGACGTGAAAAAAAAATTGAATTATCATCGAAACCACATGAGCTTGCTAGGTCAGACGCCATTTTGCGTTATCGTCGTGAGTTGCTCCGCTCGCTAAAGTTTTATAAGTTATTTAGAGAAGGCAACGCTGCGTATTTGTTTATGTGTTATATATCAAATTACTGGGAAAAGTGTGTAGATTATGTTTCAAATAATAGTTTCGTTGTATTTGATGGAAAAGAAAGTGAAAAAAGCCTCGAACTTTTAGCCCGGATTGTGCCGCTTGTATGGGCGGTCAGTGTCATTTTACCTCTTCCTGTTAATTATTCATTTATAGCTTTATTATGGTGAATTAGAGTCTGAAAATTGTGTAAACAGTAATAGATAATATTCAAATCATATTATAAGTGTTAGTTCAGTGCTAGTGAATGAGTAATTAGTGAAAATAGTGAGACAAAGTTCAAAGTAGTGTCAAAAGGGCGTGGATAGTGAAATTCATCTCGTCATTTGAATATCATGTAAGTTTATTGATAATTTTATTAGCATTACAAGTATAATAATCGGATAGGGAATTTTATGCAGATTGTAGTGATATATAACACTTATTGAATAATTTCGTAGTACTTTCTCTAATTTGAGAAATGCGGAACTGTGTCCACAAAAAAGATGCAAAAAAATGGCGGTGCGAAATGTCCCTGCACTATGCGGTACCTTTGAACTTTCTTTTGTCCGAGCGCGTGGGGCGTATGTGATCTTAGACATTGTATGATTTTTCCATTTGTGGCGCTACTTATAGCACTTAGTAACTTAAGAAGTTTTTAAAACCACGGAAACTTCTCACTTTAACTAATTTAAATGAATGCGTGCAATGCGTGCAAGGCCATGCAATAAAGGAGTTTCCCGGCAATTAATAGCCAAAAAATAATTTATGCTTTTAAGTACCTACTACATGCTGGGTGTTCTCTACAACTGCAGATATTTATACTTTACGAGATCACTGGTAAACAGTGACGGATATTGCGTTTCAGTGTGTCACTGATATTGGGCAACAAAGTGGATTAAATATTTGGTTTTCTTACTCAAACGTATGCGTCAAAAGATAAGATAAAAATAATCGAGGTGATGTTTCTTAATTATTGATCACGATCATTTATTTCATTGCCTATGATAATTTCTGTCTGAAATGTAGACAGGCATAGATATAGCAGTATCGGATTCAATGCGGATATTCATGTTAAGGGGGCTCCAAACCCGTCGTTCGAGACAGGCTGTACAATTATGGTAAACTATTCGTTGTAAGACAAAGTACCTATCTGTTCTCGGTAGGGCAAGTGACTGCTCTCGAGGATCATTTATATACAACAGATCGACTGGCATTATCCTAATTTGGGATCACGAGAGTTCATGTGTGGACGTCATAAAAGTGGAGGTGACTGCATAAACCCATGCCAGTACTTTTTTATAGATGGCTAGCGATAGCAATGTCTACCACGAATAGACTAGAATAAAAGGAATTTTTCACGTGGTCCAAGAACGCTCCAAATAACTCGAATTTTTCGTTTCGTTTTGAGTCATCGTGTTTATTAGGAATTTAATTACTCTATTAATTACTCGGGAGGAACTACCTATTCTCAGCTATTAAATCAATCTTAAAAATTAAAAAATATAAATTGTCAACTTTAACCTTTTGCTTATTGAAAGTCGTCCAATTTATCAATAACGAAGAAATAGTTTTTAGATTTTGCGCTGTTTCAATAACACGTCGCATGCGAAGCGGCCGAGATAAAGCCGGGTTTTCACGGTCTCAGTACACTCGGGACGAGTGACCTATTTTAGCTGCTAAGATGCTACTCGTAGCGTGCAAAAATCGACTACTTTTATTAATTACAGTGTACTAAGATCGCAGGTGTAGTCCTAGTGGCTAAAGCCGCGTTTTCACGGTCTTAGGCTGACATTCAGAGACGAAAACTAAGCTAAGACCGGTCTCAGAAATGTCAAAATCACGTAGTTAGAAATATTTCGTATTCAGAATCGAATCTTATCAAGTTGAGTATGAAATGGTACTCAGCTAAGTGTAAGTAGCCAATATTGGTGACTTTACCTGAACTTAGAATTGTCATCTGTCATTTGGTTCTCTTCACTTCGAGGTTACCTACCTTTTTGTCGTACCTATTGTTTTGGTTGGAGTTTGTGATTAGCATTGTGTTTACTACATCACTAAAAATAATAGACAATATAGACGACTTTCTTAAGACAGTTCTTCTCTTAGCTCATGCTTAACTCCGGCTCCCGATCGAATGTGAATACGAAAATTTCGGCGCTTTACTAAGTACCTACGACTTTAGTTTACTTTGCTAAGACTGCTCTAAGCGTGAACTTGGTATTCGTCTCTGAATGTCAGCCTTAGTTCGCTAGGACAGAGTTCGCTATCCGAGTAAACTAATGGTTATAATTGGACGGTTTTTCGTGACAACACCAAAATAGCCAATCAGAAGCATTAGTTTACTCGGATGGCGAACTCTGACCGAGCGCACTAAGACCGTGAAAACCTGGCTAATAGGTTACTCGGTCCGAGTGTGCTAAGATCGAGAAAACGCGGCTTGTGAGCAGTGATCGTTGCCAATGTTCAACGATCTTGACACACATCATCTACCGATCATAACAACTTGTTCGTCTGTTACATTCTTGCGTGTTACGTTGCTCGACCCTTCGAATTCTCGTCTCTCCGTAAACATCCTATGAAAGGTCAAGCAACGGAATATGCAACAATGGTCCACCCAGGGCGTATTTTACCGAACCTTCCACGCACGCGTGCCGTTGATTTTATTTTTATTATAATTTATATTCTTTCAAACGGGCAATAAAAATATTATTCTGTTCTAATGTACCTGATCTTTAACTATGTTACTTGTAATTGCTTTTAAGGAAATCTACGTAAAATCTTACAAAAGAAAGGGTAGGGGTATTACAATAAATCTTGTGTCCAAATATGGAGGCAGTGGTCAAAAATGGCCCAAGTTCTCCTTACGCAATACATGGCGTCTCATTAGTAGCCGGTTGTCAGTACGAGTATTGCACTATTATGCGAATATCTGCGTATCTCCGAACGTCGCAATTTATGCGACGTACGGAGACGTCTCGTTTTCGTTTGCAAACGCCTCGTTTTCGAGCAGAATTTTAAATGCCTGTGGTCGAGATTTTACAAGGAAAAGACGTACCTAACCACCGATTAAATAAAGTGCCTCTGAGGAGTTATCTAGAGGTATTAATATTATTATTAACACGTTTATTGCACATAAGTATAAAAAAACAATGGCAATGTGGCGGACTTAATGCTATAAGCATTTTCTACCAGTCAACCACAGGTGGTGCAAGAAATTAAATGGTAGGCATTCGAAATAAACAGAAGAAGAAATACTTAGTTAAAATTAAATAAGCTGACAAATACTCAATAAGTAAATATATAAGTATATATATACTACCTATACCTTTTTATGTACAATAAAGTGTTCTCTATCTATCTATCTATCTATCTATCTATCTATCTATCTATCTATCTATCTATCTATCTATCTATCTATCTAGGCAAGTTACTTAGACTAAAACGATGTTATCTATAAAAACAGGACTGCCCCAAAACGTTGCAGTAAATACTCAATAAGGTAAACGTTGCAAATACTCAATACGTTGCGGGCAGTCTCTCCTTGCGTTGTATGTCTATGTAAGAGGGCTTAGTCACCTGTGGGCTCCATGTTGTACTTGTAGGTGTCGCACATGACGAGGATGTGGTTCCCGCGGCGGAAGGGGTCCTTGTAGATGGCGCGGGGGAACAGGAACGTGTCGGAGTTGTGTCCGTCGGCCTGGCCCGTCGAGCTGCCATCGAAGTTCCACACCGGCAGCTCTGAAACGGACGCTCCGTTAAGGTCGTTGGCAAAATGAAATCTTTACTCCCTTGACACTGATGACTTCTTAAATCAACACTGAATTGATTGAACTGATGAGTGTAGATGTTAGATACGATGTTAGATACGATACGATTGAACTGATGAGTGTAGATTGATTGAACTGATGAGTGAAGACTTATTACATGAAAGGTCTTAAAGCATAACATTTACATTCATTTACATTGTTTCTGGCCCCACACTAGGATACCCCGTGTCGTGGGGACCAGAAACAACAGCGTCATCACAAACATTTTAACCTCCACAACCTGCGTTTTTTTGTCCCCAGCGGGGGTTCAAACCCGGAAACACTTGCATGGTAAGCAGATGCGCTACCGCTGCGCCACAGAGGTCATATTAATAAAAACACAGCTTCACGCAAAAGCGCTCTTAATGAAACATTCCAAGTTGATTGTTTGTGCTTAAGTCAAATGAATTGTTAAAATGTTTAATACCGGTCTCAATTACACGATTGGCCTTATATTTTTATAACACGATTCCTCGAAACACCCAAAACGCTGACTATAATAGTCTGTGATGGAGAGGAAAAGACTTAATCATAGATTAAATATCACACTCCATAAAGCTCTCACTCTTTAATACAGCACAATTAGCCGTGCTTTAAAGGAATCCTGTTGTATAAATAAGGCCGGAAGTGTTCAAAAATATCTTTTAGTATGTTTTCATGCGCTGCATTTCATTGGAGTTTCGAACTGTATTACGCGGCTATATGCGGTAACACTATCACTATCAATGAAAAAATTAAATATTTATACAGATCGTTTTTGCAAAAATTGTACCGAGGATCAAGGATCACGAACCCTATATATTTACTATATTACTTTGTTTATTCTCTTTCTATAATCTATCTATAATCAGCCCACATCAACCCACTGCTGGGCATAGGCCTCCTTTTTACTGCGCCATTCCTCACGGCCCTGTGCTAATCTGATCCATCTCTGACCCGCAACCTTCACGATGTCGTCTGACCATCGTGTCGGTGGTCTGCATACCAACCTCCTTCCCACCCTTGGCCACCACTCCGATACTGCCCTGGTCCACCGGCCGTCTTCCCTTCTAGCCAAGTGTCCCGCCCATATCCACTTTAATTCTGTGATCCGCTTACCAACGTCTTCGACCTTGGTTCTTCGACGAATTTCTACGTTGGGTACGGTGTCCACAAGCGATATGCCCATTATGGCATGCTCCATCGCTCTTTGTGCAACTTTTATTTTGTGCATATTTTGCTTGGTGAGCGTCCATGTTTCCGCACCGTAATTAAGCATGGGCAGAACACATTGGTTGTAAACCTTGGTCTTAAGAGATTGTGACAGTTTAGTCTTAAAGACGTCATCCAGTTTACCAAATGCTGCCCATCCTAGCCGAACCCTCCTTTCAATCTCCTTTACCTGGGATTCTTGGTCAATGGATAAACAATGCCCAAGATAGACGTAACCGTTCACGACCTCTACTAGCTTACCACCTACCTTTATAAAAGGTCTGTTTGTTGTGTAACGATTCGTCATAACCTTTGTCTTAGACATTCATCCTTAGACCCATCCTCAGGGATGACTTGCAATTCTGCAAGCATCATCTGAAGATCTGAGGAGTTCTCTGCTAAGAGGATCAGATCGTCGGGAAACGCAGGTGGGACATGTGAGTACCATTGATATTTATGCCTTTTTGGCTCCACTCCAGTGATTTCATTATGTTTCTTTACTGACTAGGTATATAATTTAGAGTAGAATTCTTAAAAGCCAAATACGACCTTTTTTGTGTTAAGGCGCCCTAGTTCTGATTTTTTTCTCTTAGATTTGCGGCTATGGGTCGTCAGGTCCTAAAACACTATTAATACGATAAAGAGATGGGTCTGACACATTTTGCAAAAAACGATTAGAAACTTTTAATTTTTTTCATTGGTGTTACTGCATTGACATTCTTTAGCGTAAAACTGGATTAATTTTGAATACAGAAATTAACACTAATATGTACTCTATGCACTTCTCAATATACTATAAAATTCAATGAAAAGGTATCCTAAAGATATATAAAGGTATCCAAAATAATGTTCCAAAATCTAATTTTAATTATTAAAATGTTTTTAATATAGTATAGCATTTGACAGTTACACGATTGGAACTGTTCAGGATTTTGCGCGTAATAAAGGAGCTGTTCAACTTTGGAGGGTTTGTCGAAACAGTATCTTTAACTCTGATTAGTGATCTAATTATGCAATCCAAATCCTGTCTGAGTCCTTACATTATAATAGCGTGTATGGAATTTAACAGTTACACGTTTGGTATCGTTAGGATTCGGTGCGCGTGATATAGGGGCTGAACGCTAAAATGGGTCCATCGAAACGTTTATAAATAATATCGGGTTGACGTCCTCACGTAAAACCAAGTCCCAATTTCATTAACAAAGTAAGCTTGACTAGTCACTAAATGGGAATTGGATACAGAATTGAAGGTAGATTTATTTATAGTGCAGATGATTCGAATGTGGAGCACGCAGCTGCGTGAACGCAGATTAGAACCCAGTTTAGTGACAAAGGGACCATCCATAATAAACTTAAACGTCATACTATGTCTCATAGACGTGACTAACTATGAAAAGGACGGTGGAGTCATAAATCAAGAAATTATAAGTGTGACCACCAAAACTTGAAAAGGGCAAATATAGAGTTAGGGCACCATGCTTCCAAAAATTACTTATATCTACCTACTCAAGAAAAACGATACTTAGGCTGACTTGCGCCGAAGCTATCTGACAACACTATCCATGTGTGTATCAATGGGTAAGCTCTATACGTCCCAAACGTTTTGCGCAACGACTTTTGAAGAAGAAGAAGAAAACACATTTATTAGATCAACAGCTACGCAAAACATAAGACAGACATTAAAAATTAGCAGAACTACTCATAGATAAATTATATGATACACTACATCATATCCCTGGATAAGTACATATCTATTTACATACTTATCCAGTGACGTGCCGCAAGACGTCCTTACAATACTAAATAAAACGAACTAAAAAGAACTTCATCACTGTCTATTTACAACTCCAACCTATGCAACTAATTGTTTATCTAAGTTCAACGACCGACGCAACATGTGCTGTTGTGGATGGGTACTAATGCACTTGTATAATAAATACACTCGGTAGCAGCTAATGTAAACTCGCACGCACAGCGCAACAATAAAGTTCTATTCTCACATTATGCACAGTAATGTTATTTTTAGTATTTTTTATGAACTGCCTAATATTATTTTGTGCCTGTTAATGCACCTGTGAACTGTGTCTTTATTATTGTGATGAAATAATTTGTTTTCGCTGTTGCTGTCGTTAATAAAATAAAAAAATTGAATTACTTTACTAATAGGTCGCTACGTCAAAGTATGTATTTTCACAAAATTATGTTAGCTACACTATTTTTATTTTTAATGCACTAACCCGTGCTAAGGAACAAATTTAAAAACCTATTTAGAGGCTAAAAATTTCACCCATGCCGGGATTCGAACCCGCAACCTCTGGCTATCCGTACCAGCGCTCTACCAATTGAGCACGGGTTAGTGCATTAAAAATAAAAATAGTGTAATCATGTGAGTACAGTGATATCGTTCCGATGTTAAACCTAACTGCAAAGTAGGTAGTCGGGGCTGTAAGTAATGCAATTTGCTTAAGTCAGATGTCGCTGCCTGTACGTAATACAGATAATATTGTAAAGAGGTTCGAAATTTCACTGATGCCGTGAGTCGCCCATTGGCTCAATTGGTAGAGCGCTGGTACGGATAGCCAGAGGTTGCAGGTTCGAATCCCGGCATGGGTGAAATTTTTAGCCTCTAAATAGGTTTTTAAATTATGTTAGCTGTCAGTTTTTGTTGCACGCACTTAGTTCAACTGACAGCCCTTAACAGATAACATTATCGAGAAAAAGTACCTACTGATACTTTTTACAAATACGATTTGTAAAACCAGATATAATGATTTCATTATGGTTTTCCCACTGGATCCCCTTAAGTTTCGTGATACATTTCTCTGCCGCCGAGTGTCAATTACATTACGCTTATTTAAATATATAAACTTGCGATGTACACTAACCGATACGCAATATCGATTCAACTGTCTTACTCCTTCTAATTACGTATATAGAATGAGATGGCAAAACAAACTACCAGGGTCGGACTAGGCCTTAGGGGCCCGGGTGGAATCATGACTGTAGGAGCCCGTCACGCCACGCATACCATCAAGTCAATCAACAAAGTAATTAATACAGGGGTTTCTTGCAGCTGGAACCGAAACCAGGTTGAGGAATAAATTACTAGGTTGAGAAATAAATTGGTGCGCCAATAATGGGATAATAATAATAAGTTCTTTTATAAACATCATAAATCTTAACCACTAAGATAAAAATTTTTAGAATTCTAGAATCTAAGATCAACAAACTAGGACTTTAATAGACTTCCGCCAAAAACGGCCGTTTTTAGCGGTCATCGATTTTAGGATGTTGATACCACATTCTACGTAGTATGTTCTAAAAATATTTATTACATAATATTAAGATTTGCGATTTTTCTTTGAAAAAAAAAATATGATTTTTATTCCATTGGTGGCGGTTGTGGGTCACAGGCCGCATAACATCACAGGCTGGGGCCCCGGGGAGGCAAATGCCCCACTGACTCCATGGCCAGTCCGACGCTGCAAACATCGACAGTTCCTAAAGTCACGCTTCCCTAGCACGGAGAACCGCCATCCATTGGCATTATGAATCTTGTTAGCTCAACACCACAATACATTGGTTATTCACCCTTTTTTGAAGCCTTAGCACGCACTAGATAGGGTTGATATCACTCGCTGTATCTTGACGAGAATTTAAGGCTGCTTTAGCGTCGGGCATGTTGAATCACTGGCACAATCTAACTACATATACTTAACCTTCTTTTTTGTAATTTTAATAAAATGAGAATAATTTCGAGAAATGTGATCTGGGGGTTTAATAGGCAATAAAATTACATACAATTTTAATTTTGTTTTTTGTTTTTCTATAGGGACAAATGATTAGTTGTTTTCAAAACCAATAGTTTCAATTATGAAAGTTTTTTTCAATCTATAACTAGGATTTTACAGGATAAGGAATACAGTGTGTCTGTAATTTTCTTATCTATCAAAGCCTAAGACGATGATGTTCTCCTGTGATGTTCTCTACAACAATTCGGTCAATAAGGATAAGGGCAAATCTATCTTAGACCACGTGTGTTGCAAACCCAAATATGCTCTCTTAAACAAACGGTCTTAACTGCCGCAATATACTCGTAGTTGACCACTAGAGTTATATGTGTAATTGTAAGTGGGCTTAGAGCGAGTTTTCCGAAAATAGGACTTGTCCTCAAGTTCTTGAAGACGCGCTTGTTGAAAGGCTGTGATCTCTGATCTAAGCCATGCCCGACGTAACAGCAGCTTTAAATAACACATTATCTTTAGAACAACCTAAGACTTGACTTCGTTCCAGCTAGATAACAGTTTGTGCTATTGCTCTGTGTAGAACAAAGAGCGTCAGAAATACACAGGGTATAACAAAATCCCTTTATAAATACTATGGGGGTCCTACTCGCCAATACGAAGCACTTTTAATTTAATTTTGGTCGTGAAAAATATATCAGGAGTTTCATAAATTTAAATTACTGTTGCGGTTAATTTACTATGGAACAGTTAGTAATGTCATCATCAATTCGGAGTTTTGCACAGGATACACACACACACACCCACCCACAGACGTTCTTCTACACCCTGTGGAAGCGCGTTTTTGCGCACTATGTCAAGAATGATAACGTTACTATATGTAAACAAACCATTGATAGAAATCTTTAAAATAGCGCAATAATGTCAATCAAGTTGTTTCCTCATCCAATGTCAATTCATCTCATTTATACAAGTGATATCAACCACTATTATCAATTTCATGCCCTCGATATTTATTTTTTGTTACACCCAGGCAAAATCTGAACGAAACGAAATACATATCGCTTAGCATCACACGCGTAGCAGTTCCCGTGCTAGAGGGGCTATCAGAATGAGCAGTGGAGCGAACATTTCTACGTCTGCCGCGATATTGGTAGGAAACCTTGCGTGTTTTCATCAAATGTGTCCCTATTTTCCTTTTGGCCGGGCAGAAGGCACCGCAGGCGAAACACGCTGTCCATCGCCCGCGGGAATAAGTACGGCGGGAGGTACCTCGCACAGTACTTCCATCGCAGCTCGTTCTCGCAGTAACACAGCGATCCATTTATCTTGCTCAGTATCCGCGCGAGTTTATCTAGAGGAACAATGCTGAATTAATATTTGCCCGCTTTTGTCTGGCGTTCATATGCATTTAACTGGCGTGATTTCAGCTATCATCCAGGGGGCTGGCGCCCGCGACGTCCCCCCCACATCGAAACCCAATGCATGCAATGCATGCGGTAACCTTACATCCTAGCGGGGGCATGGAACTTTCCGGAGAAGCCATGGCCCAGTTGGCTCCGATCTTTTTACGCCAACGCCTACGTATACAAGGTGCTCGGAAATGAATGTCTGTCGGTATAAAGGTACCGAAAACTCCGAGACCCGATCTGGTAACGTACCCATATATCCACGTCATATACACACTGCACGTTGCACGTAGAACGCAAAAGAAATAATTAGCATAAGTAATATTATTATAATAATTAGATTAATTAGGCTGTTTGTAGTTAAGGCATGATAATTAAACTCGACAGTCGAACGAGTTACTTAAGGAAATAGGCGTCACGTTCTGTCGCTCTCAATGCATAAAATAACATGTTTACTATCAGATTAAATTCAATAGGAAGTGTGTCACCTAAATTGCCTCACACATTTGTTTAGCAACTTAGCAATGAGTAACATTGCGTAATTTATAGATATTTTAAATATAACAAAATATCTACATGATTACGAATAGACATGTTAGTAAACATTTCAAAAATGTATGGTTAGGTTAAGAGGGAGACTTCTTTAACTTCATCATAAGCACCAAGAAATAGAAGGGAATGGCTTAAGTAATTTCTTTCCGGGATAAGTTCATTGTATGACAAGTCTACAATATACTGTGAAATGTATACTACGTAATGCAGGACAATAATAATGTTAGTCACTAATAAAGATTGTGAAGAAATGCGGACCGTAATGGCGTATTGACCGTCCTAAAATTGGCATCACCATATCACGCACGATCTACAGTTTTTTACTTGAGGTTGCTGTTAATCGCACAATTTAACATTTTTAGTGATTGTAAAAGATAGTAGATTAGTATATATTTCATATATATGTGGTGTGAGTCTAGTTTGTTATAGAAAAATTACGGTATTTAAAAACCTATTTAGAGGCTAAAAATTTCACCCATGCCGGGATTCGAACCCGCAACCTCTGGCTATCCGTGCCAGCGCTCTACCAATTGAGCCAATGGGCGACTCACGGCATCAGTGAAATTTCGAACCTCTTTACACTATTCTCTGTATTACGTACAGAGAATAGTCCTTAGCACGGGTTAGTGCATTAAAAATAAAAATAGTATAATTACGGTATTTTTAAATACATTTTTGTTTTCTTCTATTTAGGTTTTAATAAAGAAAACGTTAATTATATCCTTAACTCTATACATACTCCGCACAAAGAGTAGAAGAGTAAAGTATTAGACATACAAACACCTAGTGCAAATAACTCTTTGAGATTTGATTGGTCCACATTTTTGACAGTGAGTTTAGCATTAGAATAAAAACTATTTTAGTTTATTTGCAGCGATAAGTAAACAACTTGACTAATAGTCCAACCTACTAACAATTTTGTTTTCTGGTGTGTACAATAAATAGTTCTAATCTAACAAGAATTTTACTCTTATTTTTAGTAATTGTTCAAATTTTCATACGAATTTTAATCAATTAATCTTCCTGTGTTATTCATTAAATTCCTATTTAATTATAAAAAAATATTTTGTCTCGTAATCATGGTATAACGTTTAGTATGAAAGTCTCGAATAAAACAGATTTATATCTAGGGCCATGAATCACTCTCAGGTAAAGGTTTTCACTTCGATTATCATGAATCACTTTCTAGGGTCATGATTAATGCACTTTATTGAACATTCACATTCACTACATGGCCCTCTCTTTTTAAATCCGTTCTTTGTTCACTAATTGCGTATATTTTTATACTACTTCGGTTTTCAGCTTTTATATTGCCTAAAATAATTTTATTACCCTAGTACTTACTGCAAATTTTGACCTAATTCACATTGAGGTCTTAGCCAACAACATCTCTAGCTTGTTATCTTTATTATTCTGTTATCACTTGTCATGTTTAATATCTCCTTATCGATTACCTACTTATAGAGAAGATTATTACGCATCGATTCTTTACTGATTGAAGTTTCTAGAATGTTTTTACTTTACCGCTGATGGCCGTGAGGTCGTTAAAACGTTTGTAAACAATTTTTGTGGTAAATGAGTATCGACGTTAAAAAATGTGCTGAATATTGACTGGCTTCATTTGTTTCATTTAATTAAGACTGTTCTCACGTCAAGCATGCTGTCTTACTCGATTTAACATTTTTTGTGATAAATGGAGTACACTTTTGATAAATCGCTGCGTTTATGTATAATTAAATTGCGGGTATTCAAGGCAATTCTTTCATATCCAGTACTAAAACCAGCACTTTGCCTACCCTCCTGGGATGCAGGCGTGAGTTTGTGTTACGTTACATACGTTATATAATTCCCGGAAAATTACTATGACGGCGCATGGATAAACCGAGTCTCATTAACTGGGGTCGCGGGAAGTAACTAGTTTAGTCCAATAAAGTGTGCATCGCAAACTAATCCCGACTGTGCGGCTATTTGTTGGTCATGTTATTTGTGGCAAAAATCTCGTTTGTCCATGACTGCGCGAAAGTACGAACAAACACACGGTTCGCATTTATAATGTGAATAAATGTGCCAGGAGTCAAGTGGGCTTCGCAATTGTGATATAACTGGTATATCCACATAATCTGTGGTTCTACAACCACTGAAAGCGCCTCACGAAGCGACTCTCCTATACAAACGAAGTTTGGTCTTAAGTTATCGACCTACTGGTTGGCAGTTAAACTTTATCAATATGTTTGGAAGACCTTAATCACTGTTTGATCGAGCTTAGAATTGAGAATGTAATATGAAAAAACAGGAAATTAAAGGCCTTCTTGTACAATCTTCTTACAAAACTCAATTTTTTCTTTGATTTATTCCCAAATTGTAAATACAATCAAACCTATATTTGTGTTGTCTCAGCATATTAACAAAGTACCATTGCAATCCAATTTGGATTTTGTTTACAAACGACATGCGCAATTGCAGTTGGGGAGTCGATTCCACTGGAACACTCCTGAGTCCTGTGTGTTTTGACCGGCTTACAGCAGGAATTCCTGACCGGACTCCGGTCAGGATATTATACTGTAGAAATGTAAGTACATATTGTATTTTAACATCTCGTTGTAACTTGTTTCTATCAATAAATAATATTTGAAATTTGAATGAAAAAAAAAAACTTCACCAATTCGTTTAGAGGAAACCAATCGAGGTTTCATCGTGCTGAGAAAAGAAAATTTAACAAACTTATCAAAAACACATTACAGCCTTGTAAATACCTAGATTCTATGAAAAGTCTTATGAAGGTTTTATGTATTTTTTTCTCGGTTATTCTCAGTTGTAAGAGCAAACTTTGATTTGTCTTCTCTAAATGTACCTAATGGTAAAGTTTCATTGGAAGTCGGCATGTCGTTTGGAATTAAAACTAAACTACGTTTGTAGGGGAATTCCTCCTCGAGGCCGTCTTAAGTCTTAGGCCTGTCATACACTCGCGGTACGAGTAAACATCGATAAACATTTCATTATTGTGGGTCAATTTTTTCGTCAGGATACACTTTGTCATAACAGTTAGTTCGAGAGTACCTATTTAAAACACTCCCCTTATCATCTTTAAACACTTCTATCAAAGTACAATTTTTAGATCATCCGCATTTCATATTGACTAACGGCCTTAAGTATTTAAAAAACACAATTCCTTAAAACACTTTAAAAACGCCTACGAAAATAGTCTGTGGTGGAGATTATAAAAGATGAAGAATACCCACGGATTAAATAAAACGTCTCTATATTCATTTATTTATGTATTTAAATAAATATAAATAATCTTCATTGGTCTTTTAGTTGAAATAAATATAAATATTATACATTTCACATGAATTCCATGAACTTACAATAAATTTCAGATTAAATTGGTAAAGTGGTAAAAGATTTTGATTTAAAAAATGTCTATTTCGATAAAAAGACGTATCAAGATTATTTAAAATTTTTTAAGTACCTAAGCAAATGAACTAAGTACCTATAGGAATGTTTTAGGGGAATGGTGTTTTTATAAATAAGGCCGTAAGAGATTCTGTAATGTAAAAATGAATTGCTGAATGTGTTGGTAAGCGCAAATCTTGAGAGCAGCTGAACCGATTTCGCTAATTCCTTTTTTAGAATATACCTTGAAGTACGAGGAAGGTTCTTACGGAGAGGTTGTAGCTAAGCAGAGAGTAGCTATTCATTAATTTGTAGAAAAAAATAATAAATTGACTGTTAGGCGGTACGAAGTTTACCGAAATCTTTGAATAGTTGTAAATAAAATGATAAATAACATTTTTTTTTACTTTTACATACAGTCACATATCTACGTTGCTTCTTGCCCTACACTAGGATGGCCTGTGTCGTGGGAACCAGAAACAGCGACGTCACAAACATGTAAACATCCAAGACCTGGGTTTTTTTTTGTCCCCAGCCGGGATCGAACCCGGGACCTCTCGCATGGTAGGCAGATGAGCTACCGCTGCGCCACCTAGATCGTCATAAGTTCACGCTTCGCATTCTGCGGCCTGCGAGTGGCGCACACAATAAAAGCGAGGGCCGACCACTCGTTATCTGCGCAGCTGTTATTTATTTCTGGTCTTTCTAAGTACTTACGAGTTAGAAGTCTTGGAATAGAACAAACAACAACAACTTATAAACATTATTTGTTGCGACGAAATTTATTTTAATTGCGTGGTTTTTACGAATTGCAAATCCAGTACCTACTTAATGTATTTACGAGTATTATGATTTTTTGGTAGATTGATTTATAAGTACTTATGAGTTACATACTTACTAATCTTTGAATAGAACAAACAACACCAACTTATAAACACTATTCGTTGCGACGAAATTTATTTTGATTGCGTGGTTCTTACGAATTGCAAATCCAGTACTTAATGTATTTATTATGATTTTTTGGTAGATTAATTTATAAGTATTTGTCAGTTACATACCAATCTTTGAATAGAACAAACAACGAACTTATTCGTTCCGCCAAAATTTATTTTGATTGGAGTGTTATTACGAACTGCAGACCTAGTACTTAATGTTTTTATTTATAACTACCTGACCCAGCGAACTTCGTACCGCCTAACAGTAGATTCATTTTTTTTTCGTAAGAACCATCCTCTTCAAGGAATACTAAATAACAGAATTAGCGAAATCGGTTCAGCTGCTCTCGAGATTTGCGCTTAACAAACATTCAGCTATTAATTTTTATATTATAGATTTCTGGTAGATTAATTTGTACATAAGTACTTATGAGTTACATAGAAATCTTAGAATAGAAAATACGACAGCAACAACTTATTCACATTATTCGTACGCACGAAATATATTTACCACAACCTAGTCAGCCTCAGAAAATCATATCGCACGTGGCATATTAGTACTATTATCGAACAAAAAGTACCTAATACTCATCTCCGGTTTCTGCTACTTGTAATTATGTAATGACTTTATAACATTGAAATAGTTTTTATCAGCCGTCTGCTAGCACTGTTAACCCACCTATTCATCGTAAACTGAATAGTTTTATTAGGTAGGTACCTAGGTTATTTTCAATTAGCAACAAACGCGAACGGCAACCCGTTCAAAAATTTAAAATCAAATACTTAGACGAATATAGCAGTTTTTTTCCAGGATGGAATGACACAAGTTCATCCTATATGAAGAATAATTTCATTCAATAATTTGATAAAAATTTTACTAGTGCATTCATACACCATATTGAAAAGCATATTTATCACATTTAAGTGCTACAAAATACTATACAGTACCAGTCATAATATTTGTTGTTTTTTCAAGGAAAATCACTACAAATAAAATATTGCACATGGCATCGGTATTTTCCTTGAAAAACAATCCAACACGCCATCGCCACTGCGCGATTCTGATCAACAAGAATCTCGCTGTACCTGATACGAGTTTCTTTCGCCCGTTTCACGAATGGTGCGAATCGTGCCATAGACTGATTAAATTTTAACAAACTCAAAATTTTCAGTTATTTGTACCTACGTCGTAGGTGGGATTTTGTCGAAGAAGCACCGTATTTATTTCGATATTTTTCCCACAGGTAGGTAGATTATTTAAGATGTAGTCTTCTTTTGTACACGTATATAGCCCCGCTTTTTACTGTCTCTGCGACTCCCTACGGTTTGCCGGAAGAAATCTCTTTCAGAGCTCGCCTTTGTACTCGTACATTTTATTTCTTATGTAATGTCCTGTTAAATGTTTCGTGTACAAGAAAGTATAAGCACCTTCATTCATCGCCAACACTTTTGAAACACGTTGTGATATTCGCACATAGCCTAGTTAGGACGAACGGTCGCAAGAGCAGAGAATTTCACTAGCGCCCCTAATGGAAACCAATTAAGGTTTTTATGTAGACTGCGGGTTGACTTTTTAATCTATGGTCTGTGGTCCACTCTGACTCAGAGGATGTATCGGGCGTGTGCCTTAAAAGCAATATTTACAGAACGAAAATACGCTTTTTGTAATAATGACCTACAAAAGTAAATATGAATATCGAGTTATCAAGTCGGGAGTAAATTTTATATACACTTAGCATTGCTAAATGTTAAAAAAGAAGTCACTCGAAATGTAATCAAAGTTCAAATTAATTACGTCAACACAAGTAAAAGTTGAAGGTGGAAGTAGTGCGTTATCTTATGGCACCGGCAAGTTTAATAATAATGTCAAATATGGTAATGAAAATGTCAGATCTTTTAGGGTTCACCCGGTGCTATCAAGGTCACTCGCCCGCTGACGCTTGCGACACGAAATAAGGAGATTTTAGGGTCGAAGGTTAAAGTTACGTGGCATTACCTTTTGGCACTTTAGGGATGAAATTCAGGGTGCGGTCCTTGCATCGGATGTGCTCTCCAGTGCCGTCGATCCAGATGTAGGTGGCAAGTATCTTGTCTGCCGGCAGCGGCAGATCCTGGTACCGCGAAAGCAGGGTCTTCGAGAGCACTGCGTTCGGTGAGTTGGTTAGCACTGGACCCGACAGGATCTTCGGATTGTCTAAGGAAAAAGAAACGGCTTTGAGCTAACCCTCAACAGTTAACAAAGGAAGATATTTTAAGGCATTTTGAATCAAATCACGCTCATTAAAAAAGCGCGTTATCAACACGGATTATCAGATTACAAACGCAGGGATCGTGTGCAAAGGTTACGTGGCGGCAGCCTTGATTTAGCTGAGCGTCCTGATTGTGTTCTACGCGCGTCATCTGCGCTTTTAAAAAACGTCGTGTGCAAGGGCCCTTAGCTACAACATTAAATAAGTTTATCCTACGCTATTTCTACAGGAAAAGTGAGAGCTGCGTGACAAGGAACAAGCTTTATTTTTCATACCACGTATCACTACATGAAAAATCTGCTGGCTAAGTTTTCCTTTATCTGCCCTTCAGTTGACATTTAAAATTAATACTGCAGAAACTTCTTGGGATGTAATGTAATGTAAAAATCGGCACAACTCAAAAGGTACGACGTAATCAAAGTCCGGAGGTAAGACCAAAATCCCGACAGAAGTCCAAAAGTCCGGACAAATGCACCCTAACTCCAATAGAATCATCATAATAGGAGGAGGGTGGTCCCTCTGAATGTTGTCGGACCCACCTTCACGACCAATCTCCTGAGTGCGAGGTCTGCAGTCACACATTTTTAATTCTCTCTTTATCTGCGTTTTACTTTGTTGTTGTTATGAGTTCATGCTATTTTGGTACGCATAACCGTGTTCCGGTGTAGTATTAGTCACTGAAGCGGCGCGAGGACAAAGATCCGACGAGCGGACACACAATGGGAAGTAAACAAAAGATTTGAATGGTGAGCAGGCTACTTCATAGCATATTTCGGGACTGTATCACTAGAATTTCAATACCTAGACATAATATGGGTGATCCTGGAGTAGGTATTGATCACGAATGTCAAAAAAAGATTGATGTATTTATTGATTGGAAATGACAGTTTTTTAATCTGTGATGACAAATATAAAAAGTCAACATTTTTTTTTAAATCCGATTTTATAACCCACCAAACACGGATGTCAGTGCCACCAAAAAACAAGAAGAGTTCTTTGGATAAATTCCCAAACAATCTAATTAACAAATCTTGAGCTACCTAATATATTTTTATGGGGCTACCATTGAGTTAAATAGATCTGAATATCTGATCAACCAAAATATTAATTCGTAAAACCCCACAACGTATCAAAGAATTATCGTTGGACATTCATAAAAAATACATAAAAAAATGTATCGGACGATGTGAACCTCCTTTTTTAATGTCGGCTAAAAAGGTCGAATCGAACTGTGCGATCGAACCTGGCGGCCGGAGGGGATTTGTGATGTGATGACAGCCGACATATAATTTTTTATAAGTCGTTGTTTGCTAGCGTAGATAGAGTAGCTACGTTTGCTAGAGTGTTCTGCGGCGGCAAGCAGCACGTAACTACCACGTAGGTCAGTCGGTAACAGGTTTGTTTATTTACGGCCCTCTTTGTTTTCGTCGTGCTTACAGTTTTAAAACATTGTACCGTGCTTACAACCATTGATTAAGGAAAAGTCTATTCGGATTTAAGACTGTTGGTCTCGATTGTTTGTTATAACCCAACGGTATCACTTAGCAGACTTAACTCCACGGATGTAAAAGAATCCCTGCTTAACTCTTGTTCGTAGCGACCAAGAGTTAAGCAGTCTTTGTAGTCTGTGGTTTGACTTTTGTACTCTATGGTCTGTGGTCTACCTGACTCAACGGCTGTATTTCTCAGATTTTAATCTGGGGTCTATTGGGTTAACTTTGTTTTATCACGGATTTTACATCAGTGGTTTTTATATTGTCCTGAGGGGTCCACCCCCAACACATTTTTTTAATTTGTTTCCTATAATTTGAAAATCCGCCCCTACATTACCCGTATCCAATCCTGAACGCTTCCAATCGTTTAACTGTCAAATTAGTATAGAATTTGACAGACGATTGGATTCAATCCGGACTTGCTAATTTGTTTTTGTACCTCACTTGTACCTGTACTGGATAATCTGATTGTATGTTCTCTGTGGCAGTGAGTCCATATATTGTTTTTTTCGGCATAAAAGGAGTAATTCAGTAATTTTCTTGTATATTTTTTGTTTGATTGATATAACTGCATTATGAAAATTGTGAAATATTCTGATTCACTTCATTATAAAAAATATGAGTGTGTAAAATCTTAAAGGTAAAAAATTTTTTTTTTTCTTTAGTATAATATTAAAGATACAAATACAAATTACCTATTTGAAATTTTCCAATACCCGCTTTAAATAAATACAAAACCTACAGAAACCGATAAAATCGTTTATTGCTACTAGGTTCTTAGATAATATTGTGTTGTGGAAACAATTTTATCAATAAATGTGTAAATATTCTAAAAAGACCCTAATTAAAGTTTATGTTTACAATTTGTACGTTCGTTTCGTTGTATAAACTAAGAGTGACTTGAGGGTACTTGAGGTTTGAACCTACCCTCACTAGAATAATTGCCTGCGCTTGCCACTTTAGTCTACCCGTGACCACGGCGGCTGCAACGTTGCCGAAACGTCGGAAGGTAATAATGTTTTTCATAATCTATATATCTTATCTTATATTATTTATATATATAAAAATTAATCCCTTTTTCACTTGGTCACGGCATCACGCGTGAACGGCTGGACCGATTTCACTCATTCTTTTTTTGTTGTATTTGTAATTATTAGGAGATGGATCTTAAGTAAAAAAATATAATGTGTCACTGGCAGTAATATTCACGTAGTTGACATTAAAACAAATAAACTTAATTACATGCTCTTTGCAAATATATCGGTCGGACTTGGTCTGTGGTCGGAGTTATAACAAAACATATTTATAATTCAAGAAATTGTCTACAGTACAATGCATATCGTTGCTATTGGACGAATGAACGTTGTTTGTCAATATTGCAAGGCATTTATGTTTAAAAATGAAGCCTCTGGATTGTGTTGCTTGAACGGTCAAGTCAAACTGACGCCGTTGGTACCGCCACCAGAGCCATTACATTCATTGGTTTCCGGAAATGGGCCAGATTCCAGACAATTTTTAAATAATATCCAGCAATACAATAATTGCTTTCAAATGACATCATTTGGCGCTACAAAAGTTATTCAAGAAAATTTTATGCCAACTTTTAAGGTACCTAAGTGTATTGAAAGACTTTTACCACTATTGTTGACAATTTTCAATTGTATTGGTGTATCATTTGAAATGGCTTTAAGTACATATGTAGCTCTGTGAATTGCTTAAGTAGCCAGAAGTAATTTTGTTTAAAAAGTTGATGGGGGAAATGGTAGTGCTAACAAAGTATTTTGAGAGTAACTGGGTGGTTTGAATAATTCACTTTACAATATATGTAATACATGAATGTTTACCTTTGCAGATTCAAGGACAAATATATCATCGAACAGCTTCCTTATTGCCAGTGCCGGATAGTGACTATAAATTATTGCAAATTTACTTATTTCATGGGCGATTCAGCAAGATGAAATATTAAATATTCACTTTAAACGGTTACAATTTCCAGTCCGGCTGGCATTTGCAATGTCGATAAATAAATAACAAGGAGAGTCGCTAAGTGTTTGTGACATTAATATTGAAAATTCATGTTTTTCAGATGGCCAGTTATATGTTGCCTGTTACCGTGTCGGAATACCAACAAAACTATTTATATACGCGCCAGAAAATAAAACTAAGAATATTGTGTATCATAAAGCATTAGAATAATAAACACTTTGTTTTTGGACAAATTTTGATTTATTATTAAACCAACAGCAATACTTAATAAAGAAATTAAGTTAATTCAGATAAAAAGGTAACAGATATTTCTTGATTATAGGGCGGTACGAAGTTCGCCGGGACAGCTAGTAAATAAATAGTTTTCAGACAAACCACTCTGAACGGCTGTGCTGATCAATTTTGGCCCTGATATGTGTATGTTATAACTGCTTTTTATTTTTACTTTATAAAGCATCAAGTAAAAATAAAAAGCGGCTTTTTATCATAATGAAAACTTTAATAATTCTAATAACAATTGTGTAAAGCCCTGGTTAGTTTCCGGACAGCGACATATTTTTCAAAATGAATGAATTCAAGATGGCGCCAGATATGCAGGTAATATTAGGGTAATGTAGGTATATAAAAGTAGGTAAGTACTTAGTTAACATACATAAATATGTAGGTGCAAAGACTTACCTTCTACTTTGGCGTGATCCGTCATTTTGTAGGGTTTCTACTCAATTCCAATCTGCAAAGAGAAGAAAATGATGTTAAAATGACCGCTTCATGTAACTGTAACATATCGGACGCAAGCAAAAAAATTAGAGAACATGCGCTAGAGCTTCTTTTTTTCGAGCATTTTCTTGCCGTGGTACCCAGTGGCTACCCAGGTACCCAGGTGTATGAGTAAAAAGAAAATATTGGAATTTCAAAAAGTCTACCGAGATATTAATGACTATAAATAGAAAATTTCGTATGGAAATTTTAGTACTATAAATTCAAAGTCAGATGGCACAAACTAGCAAGGCCGAAGGCCGGGCCCCACGTAATGGGCATGAAAACTCAATCGCGGCAAGGTCGAAGGCCGCGAGCTGTTCAGGCCGAACTCTGGCCTCGACAAATTCTTGCCGGAGTGGTCAGAGGTCAGGAATCAACAAGATAATTTATTATATAGGTAACCACCTAATATTGATACTAGGAATAAACATAAATTGTCATTTCCACGATTTAGTCTCGCAAAAGTTAGTACCTACTCCTTTATGGGGCACAGTAGACGGTTCTCTAATAAGTTTCCTCAAGTTGTATTAAACTTACAACCGATGGATGGATGGATTTTCGGTGCAAAAAAGCCTATTACCATTAACATTAAGGTTTATTTGGAAGACAAAGTAGTCTGGTAGCTATTAAAATAATGTTAACGGGGACGATTATATCTAGCGTAATGCGTTTTTGAGTTGAAAACTCTGTTAATGCAGTTAAAACCGGTTTTGTTGTTAGCTTTGTAAGCTTCCTCTACAAATTGTGAAACTATCATAACAGCTCTGACGTTCTTTAAGTAAACATTTTGTTTCTATACTCAGTGTTTTTTTTACGTATAAAGTCACTAAAAGTACGCATTGACCGCGCACAGGTCAGTGATTCAGTTAGGCACAAACCTAAATTTATAACGAATGTGAGACAGAGTCGAGCAAAACGTTAATAATCGTCGGTAGGTAAATACTTCTCCCGGATAATAAACAAACCCTTGACTTACAAAGGGGCATTTCAAAAATTTATTGGCATTTTGCCCGAAAACGTCTGAATTCGGGCGCGAGGTACTCTCGGTCACGAGGAAAATATGCTTTCAGGTTCATTTCGTTTTAAGGATACGTACTTCACTTTTTTGTCCGTCCTATCCGTCTGACCATTTTTGCCACAAACGGATAGAATTACTTATTTAAACATTTGTACGCGAAATTACCATCTTCTGCGGATGGCGTCGACCAGTCAGTGTTTTAGCACGAGTCGTGTACGATAAAGAAGTGAACCTTGAACCATGATATCGCGACTGACCTACTGAATCGGCAATGACATGACAGGACCTGTTACGTCAAAAACAGCTGATAAGTCTTTATTACGCTCTAACTGGATATTATGAATCAAGCCGTGACTAACAGGTGGTGTTTGAATAAATAATCAATCGGAACAGAGCCGTGTTTTTTAAAACTACAATTCATACTTTTTTATGTTGATTCAATGTGCATCTAGAGTTGGGTCGCGGGAATATACCCGAAAGGTATATTCCCAGGTAAATACCCAAAACGGGTAAATACCCGGGTAAATACCCGAAATGGGTATTTATGTGGGTAAATACGTTTATTGGTGTTTTCGTTCGCTAAAATAGATTGCATTACCGTTAAATCCATTTTTACTCACGAGCCTCAGGACTATATTCAATATCTTTCATTCTTTTTTGACGAAAGAACGAAATAAGTATATCTCAAGAAAATAACTTTTTTGTGATGGACTTATTTCATGAATTATTGAGAGATTGTTAAAGATTCTTACCTAGTAATTATCCGCCCGAGAGCTAATAACCATAAATACCAGTTTCTACTGAGTATTTAACGAAAACTGACAGTACATATTTTAATTGGTTTTTTACAGTAAAATCTTTTAAATAGGGTCTTATTTGATCGGTATTGATGAGATCTTTGTTTAAACTTGGGAAGCATGGTCTGATGATAGCGTTGGAAGGTTTGTATGGGATCTCCTCAACGGATAGCAGTAGACCGTTTGAGTATGTACTTATTCGATTAGTATTTATGAGATCTTTGTTGAAACTTGGTGACAAGTCGCCCATTAGCTCAGTTGGAAAGAGTGCTGGCACGGATAGCCAGAAGTCACGGGTTCGAAACCCGGCATGGGTGGAATTTTTAGCCATTAAATAGGTTTTTAAAATTTTCAAGAAAATAACTTTTTTGTGATGGACTTATTTCATGAATTATTGAGAGATTGTTAAAGATTCTTACTTAGTAATTATCCGCCCGAGAGTAAATAACCATAAATACCAGTTTCTACTGAGTATTTAACGAAAACTAACAGTAAATATTTTTAATTGATTTTTTACAGTAAAATCTTTTAAATAGGGTCTTATTTGATCGGTATTGATGAGATCTTTGTTTAAACTTGGGAAGCATGGTCTGATGATAGCGCTGGAAGGTGTGTATGGGATCTCCTCAACGGATAGCAGTAGACCGTTTGAGTATGTACTTATTCGATTAGTATATATGAGATCTTTGTTGAAACTTGGTGACAAGTCGCCCATTAGCTCAGTTGGAAAGAGCGCTGGCACGGATAGCCAGAAGTCACGGGTTCGAATCCCGGCATGGGTCGAATTTTTAGCCTCTAAATAGGTTTTTAAAACTGTCAAGAAAATAACTTTTTTGTGATGGACTTATTTCATGAATTATTGAGAGATTATTAAAGATTCTTACTTAGTAATTATTCGCCCGAGAGTAAATAACCATATATACCAATTTCTACTGAGTATTTGTTCAATATCATTGTCGTTTAATGTTTCCATATAATGAGCTTCAATGTTGTAAAATACAACGGGGAGCTTGCATAAAAAAAATCATTTAAGAGTGGCATTAGGTACAAATTATTTTAAAGCAGTAAATATAATACTTCAACCATAAATTAATAATTTCAAATAATTTCTTGTATATTGAACCATAAGGTAATGATTATACTATTTTTATTTTTAATACACTAACCCGTGCTAAGGACAAATTTGAAAACCTATTTAGAGGCTAAAAATTCCACCCATGCGGAGATTCGAACCCGCTACCTCTGGCTATCCGTGCTAGCGCTCTTTCCAACTGAGCTAATGGGCGCCTCACCTAACTGCAAAGTAGGTAGGTACTCGGGGCTGCAAGTGATGCAAATTACTTCAGCCAGATGTCGCTGCCTGTACGTAATACAGAGAATAGTGTAAAGAGGTTCGAAATTTCACTGATGCCGGTGAGTCGCCTATTAGCTCAGTTGGAAAGAGCGCTGGCACGGATAGCCAGAAGTCGCGGGTTCGAATCCCGGCATGGGTGGAATTTTTAGCCTCTAAATAGGTTCATAAGTTAATGACTTATTTGATCAAACAGAAATTTTGTTATTTATCCTTTGTCAATGTTGCCATGTTTATAGTGAAATCAAATGATAATACAATAATGTAACATTTTTTTCTGACCCAATAGAAATATAATTCAATATTTACTAGGACTCCATTATTTGTGACTAACTTTTGAAATACTGTAAAAATATTTCAATAATATGATTTTGAGTAACAAATTTTGATAAAGCGAAAAAGATCTGTCAGGATCATGGCAAGTGGTAAACGCTGATCTCTGCGTACGCGATACGGGTGTGTGAATATGTTACGGTATGTTATGTTTTTTGTTAATTTGATTTTATTGAAATCAAATAAATGAATATGATAAAATAAATGAATATGAATCATTCTAGGTTCTCCGTTGAGGAGATCCTGTAACCATTTTCTTTTTCCCAGATCTAACTAACTAATCACCTTACTTTTCCGTAATCAGATCTTATCAGAAAGTTCTGCTAAAGATCTCAATAATACAGATTAAATAAGGCGAAACTCGAATAGTTTCCTAATATCTGTTGTGAAGATCTAGTTTCTGAAGGGTCACTAGAATTTGGGTACTTTGCTGTGCCATCTAAGAACTTGTCACCAAGTTTCACCAAAGATCTCATAAATACTAATCGAATAAGTACAAACTCAAACGGTCTACTGCTATCCGTTGAGGAGATCCCAAACACACCTTCCAGCGCTCTCAACAGACCATGCTCCCCAAGTTTAAACAAAGATCTCATCAATACCGATCAAATAAAACCCTAACTAAAAGATTTTACTGTAAAAAACCAATTGAAAATATTTATTGTCAGTTTTCGTTAAATACTCAGTAGAAACTGGTATTTATGGTTATTTACTCTCGGGCGGATAATTACTAAGTAAGAATCTTTAACAATCTCTCAATAATACATGAAATAAGTCCATCACAAAAAAGTTATTTTCTTGAGATATACTTATTTCGTTCTTTCGTCAAAAAAGAATGAAAGATATTGAATATAGTCCTAAGGCTCGTGAGTAAAAATGGATTTAACGGTAATGCAATCTATTTTAGCGAACGAAAACACCAATAAACGTATTTACCCTCATAAATACCCGTCGGGTAGATTCAATGGGAATATTCCCGCGAATCTACCCATTTCGGGTAAATACCCGGGTAGAATCACAACTCTATGTGCATCGCGTAGCCTATTCTTCCTACTTGTTATGTTAATTATAGATCTAATTGTAAAACTCAGTAATGAATAGTAATTGGGCACTGACTAAAATTAATGAAATATTGCAAACGTAGAAACCTTTTTCACAATCAATAACTAAATCACTTTCAAGCTAATTTTGAAATTATCAGCCTTGTGACTGCCTCGTTAGTCTAGCGGTATCACGCCTGATTACCGTGTCTGAGATTGTGGGTTCGATTCTCACTTTGGGCCGAAGTAAAATTGTGCAAATGGCCTGATGAGTCTACGTATGTTTATATGTTTTTGATGACCTTGCCTGGTTACAAAAGGGTATCCTAGTTTGGGATTAAGACAAGTGATTGTGTGGTGTGGAAGTTATTGTTATTATTTCTAACGCGATAAATTTTTTAAAGTATAAAATTTAAAAAAGCTTGAACTTAGTCTTATTAGAAAAATGGTTTTGCATTATTTTGTAACAAGTTGTATTTAGTACTAGCCGCAGTACTTTCGCTATAAATGAGAATAGTTTGAACTGCTTACCCGAAGTATTTTTGATATCGATACTGAATCGACGTTTTCAGAGATCCGGTATGATACAAATACCTAAGTATGGAATTTGACGATCGATACGAATCAGTCTTAATTATATTTGACAATTGTACATCGGAAATAGTTGAATAAATTGAATGTTAAACCAAAATATAAAGAAAAGAAAAGAACAATACATAGAAACAAAAAAAAACGGTTTCCGCTGGTTACCACAATTTCCAAAATTGAATTGAACTGGAAACAAATAGATAAGTGACAAAATATGACCAACAGCAGAAAGAAAACGGAATACACAACAGACAAAAAAAACCTGTAGCCTGTGGTGAGTCGGTCCGTGTAATGTGCCACCAACGCCAGGTGAATATATAAGAATTGACCTAATGTTCCTCAGAACATTTCACTGTCTACCATTACGTGGCGGACGTCGGATCAAGCCCATAGTCTCTTTCAGAGAGATTTATAGAGAGAGTTTTATACCCTTTATGGTCACTACCTGTTGCCCGCGACATCAGCCGCCTGTAATATTTGATCGGCATGAAAGTAGCATTTGCTTTTACAGCCTATAATCTATCTCTGTGCCTAATTTTATCCAGAAACATTTCACAGTTCTGTCGTAATTGAGTAACAAACTTTCGCATTTATAGCAGTATAGTACAAAGTACTGTCTATATCTTGATTGTAGCTATCTACTTAATTTTCCCTGTCATACAAGCTACCTCTATTAGGTAGGTTCACAAGTGTTAAGTAAACAATTCAGTCACCAATGAAAATTTTTCCACATGTTACATTCAGGGACGTTCCGGGCTACCTACTTTATTTTAGGTCTTATCACGCACAGCATAAGACGAACAAACAAAAACTATATTCACTGCGAATTAGTACTGTTAGCGTGCAAACGCTAGAGTCGAGTATAATGTGGAAAGAGATATGATAACCGGCACCGGTTCTAACTGCCTAAGACGTTATCCGAAGTGATTGACATAATGATAATAGCAAGCACACAAAATATTGGCTTTAACAAAGGACTGCCGACGTGTCGTGAAGCCATCATAATTATCTGGTCCTTGATCTGGTACTGTACATGGTGTTTCGAAATGGTCTCGTGAAACTCGAGGGTGTTATTTGAATCATCAATTCAATCATGTTCTATGGGAGCAATTTTCACATATTTTATATGGAGCGGCTGCTTGGTCCCATAGCAAAAGTGGTCCGTATTGGCGAGTGGAATAATCCATTTATGTGCCGTCTGACCTTTTTGAAAGACATTATTAGATTGGCAATAAGTACCTATGTACTGACCGTCCCGGGTTACGTCCCTAATATCGTGGGCCTTGAAAATAAGTAAAACAACCATTGCTATTTTCAAGGTATACCAATAACTTTGTTTCCTAAGTTAAGTTCATTTGTGAAGTGAAAATTGCAATTCCACTCGCTAGCGGTGTCGGAAAACATCGTGAGGATACCCGAGTGTTGGAGATGACACCTCAGCGATTGCAATTTCCAATCCGCGGTGGGCACGCGTGGTAATTAAGCCCAAACTCTCTCTCTCTGAGAGAAGGCCTGTAACCTGCCGCGGGACGTATATAGGCAACATAAAGGTCAGGACTGAAGGGTTAACGTTACGGACAAATTTGCAACAAATATATATATATATATATTCTTTATTGCGACCAGTAAAATCGAAAGATCATTACATAAAATTTGTTTCAAATATGTATAGGTTAACCTGCTGCTGACTGTACCTAAACCCTATTACTTTGCGGTCGCAGGCAGCGTTGGTGCAGATCGGCAATCGACAGCGTGGAGTGCACTCACCTTTAGCATTCAGTCAGGTTAATGGCGCCTTTGTGGCGAAATACGTGGTTTGAAAATTTTAACTTCTGGAAAATAGACGGTATGCTCTCCATTGCATGCACTCGTCCGATTTAACTTTTTTTTTAGTTAATGTCAAATTGTCAACTCAAATCGGTCCTTTTGGACGACTATTTCTGCCATCCAGACTGTCAGAAACATTCCTAATAACATACGATATTAACAGACTTCGGAAGCGTCAAGTTATTATGACAATTCGAGGTACATTGCGTAGCAGAATACTTAAATACTTATTATTCTGTGATTTAATCTACTTGGTTCAATGTACATCAAATTGGAACCACGGCTGTAAATTACATCCGTGATTGGAACATACACACACATTTTGACACCTCGGAAATGTTAAGTTGGATAAACCCAACGCAGTGTACAATGCGTAACAGGGGTGCTGGTGGGGCGCGCATGTGTTCGTTCCCTCCATGGTAATAATATATTAACGATTTTTATCAACGCTTTGCTTACATCTAGGGAAAGCAGAATGAAGCATATACGTGCGTGTGCATAGGGAGAATGGTGTTGTGCGCCGCATGTTTATAAGTTCTATTTATTACGCTCAATGGCTTTACTGATATTAAATAGCAACCCTTATTTTAACTTAGATAGTCTGTCTTTCTAATCAGCACTTAAACAAAGCCCACTCTTGGACATAGTCCTCTTCTGTTTCACGACCACCCATTCGCTCTCATCTCATCTCGTCTTCCCAACCGCCTTCACAATAACGTACTTCGGTAGTATTTAAAAATGCTTATTTATTCATGATCATTCTGTTTACGCCTATGCTAACATCCGAAAGCTAAGTGAAACGAAATGTAGTGTGAACCAGCCATAACAAGGGCTTGCAATGCTCCTGTTTTAAATCACAAAAACTTCAAAGAAAAAAAAAGAGAGCTTTAGAAATTTAGTTAATTGCATGTTTATTTTCTAAGTAATTGGTAGTTCTTACTAATGGCTCATAGTTAACTAACTTTAAGCAGCTCATCGGTGCACGTAGGTATCATTCCAGCTCGCATCTTTCGTCTGGCATAAATTCGCGAACAATAAAAATTAGCTTTTAAACGAAGAGGTAATGTGATCAAGAAGTTCTAAGATTACGGACGGATTGAACGTAATGAATTTGAATGTGAGTGTCTACTAGGTACGTAATGAAGAAATTTCTGAACAATGATTATAAAGAAGGGTTCAAAATGCACTGGATTTAAGGACTTACCCGAGAACTTCATGTTTGGCGCAAGCTCTCATAATAAGTATGGAGACCTTATATGAATATTAACTTCATATTTGGAGGTTAACTACTATACATTTTAACTTAAAGCCTGCATTTTAACTCAAGCAACCCTTTCAGACTGACGACTCAAGATCATCATATTTCAATGAAAACTATGAATTATTGTGCGAACCATTAACACTTTACCGGGCAATGGTATAATAGTGCCAACCGTAAATTGAAGTTTCTCTCTTTAAAATAAAGTCCAAAACCATCGAATATTTATATTAGAACTGTCCGGTGAAGGAGACATAAATAAGATATACATAAGATATGGAACGAATGAATGATTGTGTCGGAACGTCTTAATGAATTATTAATTATTCAGTTAAGATGTTCTCATACATAATGTATGGCCAATCAACTGCGCGACAGAGTGACAGGTGTGATTAGTCTTGCGGCTCGAGGTTTCATGGCTTTTGGAATAACAATTGACGCTATGAGCAGACTACGTAATTTTATACATTACTTCGACAAAATATACATCGTGTTATTGAAATAACACAAAACCTGAAAACAGTTCATTTCTGTATCGACAATTTATAATCACTTCAAAGGTGAAACATTCTCCATTGTATCTCTTATAACAAAAGTAAGTAGGTACACGTAACACGTAAACTAATTATGGATTTTATGGTCTAAGCGTGAATAGTGAAATATGGGTAGGTACAATATTTCACTATATTCAGATTCCTTTATAGGTATATAAAGGAATCTGAAAATAACATGGAGACAGTTAGAGATATTAACGACTCAGTTTCACAATGAATGAAAAAAATAAACTATTTAAAACCATAAAAAGGAGCCGTTTAATGTATAAATTGTATAGACATCGCGAGTGGTTGGTTAAACAGTCACTTAAAAGATTGTTAGCGTACTAGAAACCGGGCGTTGGACGGTTACCAGCAGACGAATTCTGCTGCAACTGCCGGGCAAAATTCAATAAGATCTGACCGCAGAAAAACGTCGTAGCTCCAAAATATCGTAGAATGGCTTACGCTTGAAATGTGTATGACTATACTACTCGTATACACATTTGGAGCAAAAAATCGATTACATCAATTAATTCAACACTAATTAAATTACATGAATAAGTAGCCCATAAATTAAAATAAGTACAGCCTGCAACTGATCGATCTTAACATTTTCTGCCGATCGATTTCTTTGCGTGTAACTTTAAACTGCTGTCTACTGTACAGTACCTCCATAGTTTTTATTCCTCATTGATTGCGAGGAGTGCGAAAAACTTACCTACCTGATGATGAGTTACAGTTTTTGCACAATAGCCGGTAATGAATTGACAGATTTTTTTCTATCCACACTCCATATTTTATGCGATAACCTATCAAATCTATATAATGAATTTCGTAATAACCTTACATCTATAGGTAGGAACAGCGGGTTCTAAAGTTTTTTTACGACTTGACTCGAAATTCATAATTATTTTAAGGCATTGGATTAATTGACGAATAAAGCGTGCCACTGTAGGTAGACATACAGACACAATGTTAGTCGAGGTACGTCTTTCCTTTTCTAAAAACATGGATTTGAATTCAGTGGTTGAATATCTAACAAGTTGATCGAACTAGTTAGTGTTAAGCGTTTGACTTGCTGACTCTGGCTTGGCTTGGTGCTGAAGAGTAATTATATGATCTAAGAACAAATTTTCACTTTTACATTTTCGTTACATTATGTAAAAACATAAGGCACTTCGTACGTAAATTACTAAAAGAAACGACGAGGTATGCGAGAATGCCAATGGAAGAACAAATCTTACAGAGAGCTTTTGTGTGTAGTTTACGAATGAATTCATTCAGTCTCTACTCCTTCAGTGAAATAGTTCACATAATATGTTCCTCGGTGAAGCTGGAACGAAACGTGAGCCGAGTAGCTGCTGGTCGATAGTGAACTATGAACTATTAACGACTACATGAGTTATTGGACATAAATTAACTAAATAACTCTTTTATTTCAATGAAACTTTTGAAGCGCTCGTAGCCTATAGTTGAACCAAGTGATTGGAATCATTTACTTGAGCTACGCAACGCGGTCATGTGCAGGATGGGTGACCATCCCGTGACTACCGCTGGTGGCATTTTTCCGAACGCTTCCGTGCTTCGCAAGGCACGTTAAGCCGTTGATTCCGGCTGTCATGTAATGGCGTCAAGCCATGCCAGAGGCCTTATGGGCAGCTTGATAACGTGTGACAGTAAGACCCGCCTCTGTCTTACAACCCTCCACCTACCCGGACATGGCCCCGTGGTGGAATATGGCCTAACCTACCTGCGGTGCAGAAGAGATCCGTGCCCCAGCAGTGGGGACATACAAGGGTTGATATCGATATCGAATCTTTTGGCGCACATGGCTTACAAAGAAAGCGACGTAAAGAGAACGCGTCATGCCTGCAAAGTTTCATCAACGACACATCCACTTACACATTTCAGCCGCAGTCATCCGTAATGTAATAAATAATAGAGACCATACGTGTTGTGGTTCAAGTGCTATTGACTGTAGGTACGTGAATCGGGTCCGAGCGATAGCTAGATGAACCCTTGTTGTGTATGCCGGGTGACAATTTCGTTTATCAGCAATGCTTGAATTTAAATAACAGCTGTGGTGATTGCATCACTGTCACCATCGCCCGCGCATCGAGACAAGATAAAATAAAAACGTAATCTTACATTGTACCTTTACAATACGATAACAGAAGTGCATTTTACATTGTAAGGTACATTGAAGATAATTTATTGCGAAAATGTTAAAGGAAAAATCGTCAACACCGATTAACTTACAATGTTTTGTTCAATAATCCACACCCTAATATTTTTTTACTATAACGGCATGCTTGTATGCAAAATAGAATTAAACTTTGCATTCAAAAGTTGCATCTTAGTTGCAAGATTGTACTAAAAATGACTATATTAATATCAACACAAGAAAAAAATACATGGAAGAGAATGCTTATTAGCACTAAGTCCACCTCCGTACTGCATATGGCGTGGATTTTTTGTTTAAATCAAAATTATTTTTATACATATAATAATAATAATAATATAATTTTTTTGTTTAAGCGTGGATTTTTGTTTAAATCAAAGCGTGGATTTTTGTTTAAATGTATGCGTGGATTTTTGTTTAAATCAAAGTTATTTTCCGTGTGGGTCACCTTCGATTTTTTGACGAATTAAATTAGTTTTTACTCCGATAAGCGAACAATAGTGCTACGTCTGTTGCTAGTTGGGGATAGTGCTTATTAAATTGTTTGCATGGTACATACATCAACTTTTTTTAAAGAGGTTATTATATGTTATATTAAAATCTTCTTATAATATAAAAATGAATCGCTGAATGTGTTGGTAAGCGCAAATCTCGAGAGCAGCTGAACCGATTTCGCTAATTCTTTTTTTAGAATATTCCTTCAAGTAAGAGGTTGGTTCGTCAGGAGAGAAAAAATTAAACATAATTAAATAATCGACTGTTAGGCGGAAGGAAGTTAGCTGGGTCAGCTAGTTGATAATAAAAAGTATAAGGTCAAGTGTCAATAAAAACTGTGCGCCATCTAGAAAAGTGACTGGTTAGAAACAGATCGTGAAAAATAAAATGTTTTTGGTTTTTTGTCGGCCAATAATATGCCAATAATATTATAAAACAACAGCGGGTTACACCATTTAAAACTCAGTTACTGCGGATTTTTAGGGACTTTTATCTTGTTGGATTTAGCCCTAAATCCCCACATTCACCAATGCCTTTGTTGTCTAGTTATGTGCAATTGTGAAGTTATTGTAGTAGTACTCGCCAACTGTGAAGGAAAACATCGTGAAGTAACCTGAGTGCTTGAAGTGTTCATATACCTCAACGCTTTCTACGTACAATGGTGAGTTGACATGTCTACTGGTTGTATTTATCTCTGCCCAGAGAGAATTGTAGAATTACTAACAAAACATGGGAAAAAAATCAGGAAAAACTAACTGATTCTGAGGCGGTACAAAATTTTCCGAGTCAAGAAGTAATATAATAATAGATATTATAAAACCAAGTCGGGTTAGTTACACCACTTAATACTCAATAACGACTATCTGTTATTGAGCCGCCGCTGCACCTATATTCATAATCTTTGGTTTGTTGGATTAGTCTCCGGATAGTCCTTGAACAGCAGAATAGAGCAGATATTAGAATATGGGGAAACATTAACGAAGTTTTTATAGATCTGAGAGAGTACGAAATTATGAAATGAAAAGATTTTATTCAAAGTAGCGCAGAAACTGCGGCTTCATAAACGTTACAATTCAAACTAGGTTTTCATTTCAAAATCTAGATGGTTTTGCGGAAAAAATGGACAAAAAACTCCAAACTTTGTCTTTTCAAAGTCCTTCATTAACAGAGCTCACATAATTATTATAAAACATGGAACTCATGCATTGTACTGGCCTTAGTTCCAGGCATCTTCAGCATCACTTGTTTGACGGACCAGCTAGCTTTTCAACCTCGTGACATTCCATTATATTATTCTAAGAGTACTTTAATATTGTGAAAGATGCTATATTAAGGGATACTATACGTTAATATAGGTTCTTTAACTTTTAGTGTATTTCAATTTTCTCTTATCAGTTGAGTAACAGATTAATATACTCGTACTATAACACTGCCAAATAAAGATAACAATGTTAAATGCAACAGGCTGGCCATAAATAAATGCTTATGGCGTTAAATCCGCCTTCCTAAACGTCTGTTTAAGCGCAATAAAGTATTATTATTATTAATAATACTTAAAAATATAGGTACTTTACAATATTTTTTACTTATCTTACTTTTAAATTAAAAAGTTAACTTTCGAACTAACATGCAAACACTCATGTTATCGTAACTAGCTGTGCCCCGCGGTGTCACCCGCGGTTTATCGATTTTCCCATGGGAATAAGATATTTTCCCGCAGTAAAACGTAGCCTATGTACATCTGGTGCATAATCGGAACGAATGGAGAGCGCTGGTGGCTGAAGCTGCCCCGTAGTCACGTTCCTCTGCCATGAGGATACGATAAAGAAGAGATGTGTTAAGCCTATTAGGTTTATCAAAATCGTTCCGGCCGTATAGACGTGAAGAAGTTACAAATATACACACTCACAAACTTTCGCCTTTATATTATTAGTGTGATTGGCAATGTGTGTTATGGTCATAAAAATGCTATTTCAGCATATTGGCACGGGCTAAAAAACCGTAACTATTGGTTTTCTGACAGGACACGAGAAATCACAAGGGACACAAAGAAATCACGACGATAAGCGTTTATTATCGTCCACATCGACGTCGAGCCCTTTTGGGCTATTTTCAATGGCGTACGATCCCATTCCGGTTATCAAGCCCACCTTGACTTTCCCCATAAGCCGATTAAGACATACTTTAGTGTTCAGATTCCATTGAATAAAATCGGCTGGCTGGCAGCTAGCGGCACAAATAGCTTCTTCGAGTACCTACGATTTTATTGATAAAACACGATACCTTAAACCACTTCTCAGGGTCAGTTTAAATAGTCTTTAGTAAAGGGAAATATGTAACCATAGTTTACATAAACTGCTTCTGATTAGTGTTATAGAGTTAGTGTTAGTAAGTTAATTACACGTCGCGAACGACGCGTCGTTCATTAGGTACATTCGACAGCGGGTCAAGCTTTAAGTTGTAAAGTGATCCCAAGTGATTGCAACCTGTATCGTGATCGAATAGAGTGCAATTAATGTTAATGTTGTATGTTTTCCAGGGCAATATTGTGAGTGCGCCTGTGTGCCATCAGATCTAAGTACAGTTTACTTAAACGTAGTGGTTATATACTCTTTGGTTTACTTATCCTTACTAGTTCAATTTAATAAACTAGATTCTAACCTCAAAATTGACATTTGATGCCAAACCTAGATATTTTCTCGGAAGGTCATAAACTTCGTTTATCACCTTTTCCCCATGTTATCTAAAATAGTGTCCCACATTACTTTTAACGGAAATATGACTATAAAAGTCTACCGGTAGAATCTTGTTTACTAAAAGGGACAAGTAGGTTAGGATAAATGAGCAATAGTTTGCGCCCACAGCGGCATCTGAGCGTTACGGGGGGGAGGCTACTAAAACCGGCCAAATGCGAGCCGGACTCGGTTCCATACCACCTTATTTTTTTCGTAACTATGAAAAGTACTTATTTACAGAGTCCGAGTCGCGCGTGGCCGTTTTTCATTATTTGCCGTTAGAATATGTGTCTCACAAACAAGCCAAGTTTGATGTCTATTACATGGATGTCCAATAAAGTGTTCTCTATCTATCCGTCTATTACCGTTTTACGAAAGAGCATAAACATAAATCGGTGAAAAACAAGTTTGTGGCTCGTAGATTACTTACTTTTGAAATGTTATTGTTAATGTTATGTTAGGTAATCCGACGCTAAAACACATCTGTGAAAATATATATTGTTTACCTATTACGGTTCCTTAGATAGAGCCCTTTAAAGATCGTACGGACGAAGAGACAGACATTCAGACAGACAGACTGCGGAGACAGAGTAATAAGGTTCCGTTCGGCACCTTTCGGGTACGGAATCCTGAAAATAAGCTAAGCTATTTACTTGTACATTTACTTGCCGTTTGCTATTGAAGAGCTCTTCAGCGACTGTTTATGTTTCAATTTAAGTATATGTAAAAATGTACTTAACACATGCAACCTAGCCTAGAATAATAAACTAGACTGTTAACTAGAGAGTGTGTCTTAAAACCTTACTGCGAGGTGCAATAAAGTGTTATCTATCTTTCATCATATTGAATGACTGTTATCTGGAGGACAGCATGTTTATATGTACAGGTCGGTGATGGCAATTGAAAACACTGCGATAACAGCTCATTCCACTAACTAATGAAACCGATTTTTACTGCGATCTCTTCTGGGAATTTTACCAGGGCCGGCAGGTACAGTCGACATCACATGGACCTGCACATTTTGGATCCTAAGTCATCCTTGACATAGCGATGTGCTCCTAAAATGCTAGAATGTTTGATGGGCTATCTACTGTACCTTGAATCCGTGATCGCTTACGGTTTGCGGTTAAAAATACTCACACGGGTTGATCCTTGACCTATTGACTACAAAGGTCGTTCTTTACTTGGAAACACTATAGATACACAACTGGTGGGTATGTAATATCATTCCACTACGCATTAAAATTTATGCTGACTCCATATAATATAGCATTATTTCTACTACGTAGAGTAGGAAGGCGCGCAATACTATTTATGTAAAGATATCGCCGTTCAGTCAGTGACATCGACATCAGAGTTCATGACCTTTCTGGTTGATACACCGCTTATGTCGCCGCGATAAGATCTAGGGAAACCCGGGAACTAATGCTGACTGTACCTACGCCTGAAACCTTTAAATGACCACTACGTTATATGTGGCCACCGGGACGTGCTAAAAATAAAATCTACGCTGTGAGAAATGTTCTTATTCGAAACTTTGCGATCACGCATCCGATGCGTGCTTCGATGTTTCGAATTTTCGACCTTTCGTGCGTTTTTATTGTGTGTTGTTGCCGACGGGAATGACCGAGTTCCACGTTTTACGTTGGCATGAAAGCCCTTGGCTGCGGTGCACGGAGACATTTGGCTCATAAATTAAGCCATTGTCATTTGCTACATTGCAATTAGCATGCGTAAGTTTTACGCTTTCTGTAGGTATAAGTTTCTTGTTGTAAATAAAAAAAAATGTGTATTGGTTTAATTGATTCCGCTAAGTTATTCTTGTAACCAACAACTATGTAATATTGACAGTATAGTCACGTGACTATACTGTCAATATTACGATAAAATTTACACCCTTTTTCAATCTCATCTTCACATCTTGCCAGAACTTCTTTTTGTTCCCTCTCACATAATTATCACTAATATCAGAGTCACACACTACCTATGTGACGTCAATCTTTATTCAAGTCAATGTGAGAGGAACAGAGGCGTAGTAAAATTAAGAGGCAATTCAGTGTCTTGAGCCTAGATTACTAAAGTTAATAAAGTAATTAAGTAATTAATTAACCAATTAATTAATTTGCTTGGGCTCCGTGTCGACGATCATTTTGCATAAAAAGACGGGATAAACCTTGGCCGCTAAGCGTGAATTCTTCCGCGGAATTTTCCGCAATTTCCCTGCGGGTGCTGTAAAATGCCATCGTCTTAACTTTTCAGTTATATCTAAGGT
The DNA here is from genome assembly GCA_934045075.1 of Yponomeuta sedellus. NCBI lineage: Eukaryota > Metazoa > Arthropoda > Insecta > Lepidoptera > Yponomeutidae > Yponomeuta > Yponomeuta sedellus. The sequence goes on from OW203721.1 coordinate 7,569,414, forward strand.
GAGCGTACACAGTAATGGGATATGACTATGTAACTATGTATGTTTTACCATACAGAGCGGTGGTAGCGGAGCGGTGTAGAACGCAGGCTTCTCAATCGGGAGGTCAAGGGTTCGAACCCCGGCATGTACCAATGACTTTGTTTTCTAAGTTATGTACATTTGTGAAATTATAGTAGCATTACTACTCGCTAACTGTGAAGTAAAACATCGTAAGGAAACCCGTCGGAGGTGTTAGCGTACCTCAGCGCTTGCTACGTACAATGGCCCAACTATGAGGCTAAGTGCGGAAATCTCAGGTCTAACTAACCTACTAACATTTGACATTTTATAATACATTTTGAGCGTAACAAAGCCACGGCTAGTGTATTTAATCTTCTGTACGGCTATATATTTTTACTTCTTTTTCGCTCTTATGTAGGATGCAATATGATATCGGTTTTATTTAGTTTAACACGTGCAAGACTGCGCATCACACGCCCTTCCGATTAGTTTAGTACTCAACTACAGCAACGGGCTATATTTACGCCTGTCGTGTGCCTAGCATGCAATCCATGCGGGCTAGATTGTTAATGAGCGAATATGATTATGTAGGTCCGAGCCTGCCGTAATACGCTCAAGGTAATTGTGTTCAAATTAACGCAACATTTTAATTGTAAAACAATCCATTGCACTTATTTTGACCTTAAAACGGATAGGAAAAATAAACCACATTATTACTCTGCGAAAGGTAAAAGTAGGTTTGATGTTTTAGCGCGTATTATTTTGGACAAATAGGTATTGTGTGCAGATGGAAGTGGCGTACCTTGTGGGGCTGATAGAATGTATGTATGTATGTATGTATGTATGTATGTATGTATGTATGTATGTATGTATGTATGTATGTATGTATGTATGTATGTATGTATGTATGTATGTATGTATGTATGTATGTATGTATGTATGTATGTATGTATGTATGTATGTATGTATGTATGTATGTATGTATGTATGTATGTATGTATGTATGTATGTATGTATGTATGTATGTATGTATGTATGTATGTATGTATAGAATAGAATAGTTTTTATTAATAAAATAGGTACACAGTTATGCATTTTAACAGTGGTCTCCACACAAACCGCATAGCATGTACAGTGGCGGCCGGCCGTAAGAATTAGCTTGTGGTTTTACATGGCGCACGAGATTTACACAAAAATACAAAGGTTAAAAATATAAACTTTTAACTTGAATAATTAAACATTAACGTAAACGTAAAAAAGATAAGGGTGTGTTATAGTAGAGTGTAACGTGTAGTGTATGAGTGTGGTGTGTGATGCATGACGTGTGATGTATGGAGTGTGATGCGTGGAGTGTGATTTACATGAAGTGTGATTTACGCATTGAGTGAGGTGTGTAGTGTATGATGTGTGGTGTGTAGTGTTTGATTTAATGAGTAGTGTGAGAGTCTGATGGAAGCCATAAATGGCAATAATTGTTATGTACCTACTTAGGAAGGTCAAGAAGACTTTCAGTAGACTTATAATCTAACTTAAAGAGATACTTTTTGAGATTATCTTTTACCTCTCTAGTAGTGCAATTAAGAATGGAGCAGATTTTAACAAGCTTATATTAAATAAAAAGGGCTGAAGGAATTTGGCGAAACGTTGACCAAAGCGTGTGTTTGTTTGTATGTATATGCATGTATGTATGCATGTTTGTTTATATATTGGTCGTATGAACATTCAGAGACCAAACGGGCGAGAAAGGTTTGAAAATCGAGATCGGAAATGAAGGGTAGGTAATGACGATGCGAGTGTCAATGGCTATAATTATATAACGTGACTAATTATTTTTTCCATCTAGTCACGGCTTGGTCGATCTTTGTCTTTTTAATCTCTGGTATCATCCATCAACTCCATCATCATCGAACGTCAAATGAAACGTTATTGGAAAAGTCAGGTTGTCTCGTATCCAGCTGTGTGCAGTCGACAGTACATAAACCTTTACACCTTTGCACACTAGTCATTTATGTTACGGGCGACCTTGCAACTAAAAAGTGAAGCATGATATGCTGTCGACTGTACCTATCGAGCGTTTAGTTATGCAAAGAAATAGGAACTCTATTCGTGAGCGGCTGTCATAATTACTCAATTAACAATAGAAGGTAGGTACCTAAATGAATTATATAGCGCAATGGTAAACAAATGCAAATAATTGCCAGTAATGACTAAGTGGGTACTTGGTCTATATTAGTGTCTACAACTTCAAGTATCATGATTTCCATTAAAAATGTTAAGACACGACTCCTTAAACGACTTGGAATGTTCTCTTAACTGCAGACCATTTAAACTGCATTTGGGGAGTGTTTTAGTAGAAATATGTTTTTATAAATTACTCTAGATTTATTTGTAGCTTTTGGGCTGACACTATTAGTTACACTTAATATAACGTTGTCTTGAATCTATTAGAAAAACAAAAAGCCGTTAAATCAATAATAAAGAACGACTTAAAATTATTAACTTCCACACAACTACAATTTCTTGTCTTGGTCCCAAACTAAGATTTCTGACTTGTGTTCCCACCCATTCTGTCCCACGCACCGTACTCGCTGTCCCATCAGTTCTAGGCTCGTGGTAAGATCACTTATTTCCAGTGATAGCTACAACTCCATCATGGGGTCGTGGTCCCACTAAATAGATCTCTAAGCAAGATTTATTCTATTAATTATTTTTTTATAGATTTATATGAACTACCTATGTGCATGGCCATTGGCCGTGCGCCCTGGGACTACGAGCCATACTCTATAGCTATGACTGGTGGTCCCACCTGGCAGCGGGACCACGAGTCAATGTTTTCAGGATTAGTGGGACCACGAGCAATAGTGGGACAAAGATAGTGGGACCACGAGTCATGAACCCAAACTAGGATACCCTGTGCTATGGTAAGCAGGTAAGGACATCACAAACATAGAAATACACTCGGACTGAGGGCATCTGTGCGGTGGCACACAGTAGAAAAGCTAGCATGAGAAACAGACGTGATATCGCAATACCAAAGTGGCAGTGGTATAAGTTTTGATAACTGGAAATCGTTCCAAGTTAATTCGTAACACTTATGATGTCGCTATGATAAGGGCTTTTTTTTTTAATAAGGGCACAACCGTAGGGAAATTAGCATGAGAATCAGACATGATACCGCAAGATCAACGAGGCAGTAGTATCAATTTTGTAAACTGGAAATCTCTTCAAGTAAATTCGTAACACTTATGTCCCTATGATAAGGGCTACTGTGACGGCACACCGTAGGGAAATTAACATGAGAATCAGACGTGATACCTCAAGATCAACGAGGCAGTAGTATCAATTATGTAAACTGGAAATCTTTTTAAGTAAATTCGTAACACTTATGTCCCTATGATAAGGGCTTTTGTGGCATAGCTTCACTACACCGTTGCGGACTGAACAAAATGTTTTGTCGTAGGTAAGTATGAAATGTCTGTAAACTCTGTAATTACTGTAGTTAGTTGATCGATAAGGCGGTCGGTAGTACTTTTTTGTGATCGTGTTTTTAGGGAAGGTTATTTCTTTGTAGGTAACTCTATGGGCGATGACGGTTTGTAGTTTGTGTTCGTTAATCGTTAACCACGGTCACGACCTTATATTGAGTTAGTTTCAAAGTAGGTATTTGTACATCAAATCATTTCTACATCTAACGAAAAGGCTCAGAAAATAATTAGCTTCTATTGTACTATTGAACTGGAATGTTATGACCATATTGATTTAAAACAAATATTCAGTTGATTATTATTGAGTGATTGATCATTTATCCATTTCGGGCAGGATTTTTTTTTAATTTTGGAGTGTATCTACTTATTTGTAGGTAAGAAATGTTATGTTTTGTTAATTTGTGTTTATTTTATTTGGCATTAGTATGTACCCGGATGGTTATACCAATTTCAGTGTTTTGACCCCCAACACCATTTTGGGAAAATAAACCTTGTTATCAGACGAAAGTTTACCTGGCGAAAGAAAGGGTCGAAGCAAAGAAAGTGCACTGAACGGGCACTGACCCAATTCCTTACTACTACGAACGGTGAACGAGTTCTTTTAATTTTGGATGGCGGTAAACTATAAACTGGGATTGCTTTTAGTTTCACGGAGAAGGTTTCCAGTTATACAATAGATATATGTCACCATTCTAAATATTAAACCTGACACAAATAAAAAAACTATCATAACAAATTCAAGAACAACCCTTATTAATGGTCATTACCATTTATTCTCTAGCTTCAGGTAGGTGGGATGAAGAAGCAGACACAATTATTCTCACTACTTAGGGCAAAACCATAGAATAGTCTTCGCAAAGCATTTAGTTGGAAAGGGGTGAGTAGGGTCTGTCTTACGGCGGAGTGGTGGAAAGACCAGTGTCCAGAAATTCGCGAAGCAGCCGATAGCGGCAGGGAAGTACCGCGGGAGCGTAGCATCACCGGCTGCACGTGCGGTGAGTTTCCACCACCAGCCGCCTGAGCCCACTGCGCGCACTAAACGACCCAGAAACGCTGAATGTGACTTAACGTTACTCTTTAACCACAATCATACCTTAGAGGAAGCGAGTCCTGCAGCCCGCTGCGAGAAGTCGAGGCGCGCGCAAAGCGAACGTACGATAACGTTTGTAAATACGACGAGAACCGGAGCGCAGTGGTATACGCAGTACGCTCTAGGATTGACTGATGTCGGGCGGCCGCGTGCCGTCGAATATATGCGCGCGCACGATCCGCGCGTGCGCGCCGCGGTGGGAGTAGGGCTGCCACCTTTGAGAAAATGTCGGGCACGAATATTTTGGAAATGTCGTTTACAGTAAATTATACTACCTATAATGATCTGTGAGTAAATTCCTTTTATTTTGACCCGAAAAAAAGAGTGTGGTAAAATCAGATATATTTTTTTATAAATTGTTATATTTTCACTAAATGAAATCGAAAAGTAAATGTAATGACATAATATTACTAGAAATGTATCTATTGCAAATAAGAAATTAAATTTTTATGTTACACTTTTAAGTGCGCACGTATTTAGGTCAGTTAAGTTAATATATTTTTACTAGCTGACCGTTGTTGTTTTGCCATATTAATTAGCCTACGATTTATTCTCAGGTCTACCAAACATTAAAAAAAAACACAAAATTTGGTGATGTCTTTTCAGATTCAATAACAAACACATGACATTTTTATATATTTGATTTCCTACCATAACTATGTAACTACGTAAGTTAAAATGTGTTCCGGTCCCGGAAAATTATAGTTTTCACTCGAAGACCGGTCATGCACCAAATCTAAAGACTCCAGGAGCTATATTTTTGAATCACTTGTCTCGCGACGAGCGCTCGATTTCTACTGATTTTCGTTCGACATACGAAATTCCGTATTTTTGAATCACTCGACTGCAACGAATGGTCCTTACCACTCGTCTCGTATGTCGATCGATAGATTAATTGTCAAAACTTGTGTTAATTTGTATTGTGCTGCGCACAGATACCTACTTATCGATAAATGTGAATTTGCTCCTGATAACTATTGTAGATTGTAAATATTGCGATCTTCAGTGTAGAAAATGAATTTTGAAGAATATCTAATCCTTAATGGATATTTGGATTCAAAAATACGGAAAAACGAGATCATGCGACTTAGAAGACGAGTGTGTCTTACGTCGCATTCGACGATACAATTTCATACGAGTGATTCAAAAATAGAGCTCCAGGTCAATTCCGGAGTGGTGGCAGCCCTAGGTTGAGCCCGCAGTGGTCGGCGAGGCGGCGCTTGAGGCCTTCTGGCTCGCAAGCCTCCGGCTCTTCCCACAGCACTCCGAGCAATTTGCCCCGCACGGCAATTGGGCCGCCTGCTGGGTACCTGTTTCCGGTTTCGCTCTGCCCCTGCAAGGGCTGTGATTTGTTTTTGTGCTGGTCTGGTCTGTCAGTGTCATTGCGGGACGAATCATCTGAGGTACTGTTTTGTTACCGTGTATTGTGTTATGATGATCTCCTTCTTCTCCTTCTTCAGGTTATATTATGTAGTCCACTGCTGGACATAGCCCTCCCTAATGAGTGCCATAGCGCCCAGTCTTCAGCTTGCCGATCTTAAATGAGTTTAAGTAAGTCCATGATTAGTTGCGGTGAAATTCCAAGAAAACTTTGAAATCCTGCACAACCTTGGTTTTACACACAACATAAGTCTAATGGTTGTAAGCGATGCATGATATTGTGTCAGTCAGGTAGTTTGTTGACCCGAGTCCTGTGTGCGCTTGAGTTTATAAAATCAGTGGAAAGCCACTGACATTCACAGGTGTTTAAAATACATAAACGCCACAAAGAATTGATGCGCTTGTGCGAGCTTTAGCTCATATGCATAGGCAATGCGATAAAACACTGTCGAAGGCAGTAGGTACCTACCCTGGCAATGATTTCTTGCACTTTAGGATAACTTAACATAAACTATAGTCTGTTAGCTTTTAGAATATACCTCGGCTACTATCGCATAGAATCGGATATATTCGTTAAGGTCAGATTTATTTTGTTATAACATAATAATAGTATTTTCTAAGGTTAACACGAGCAGTAGACATAATTAAAACTGTTTTTATGATGATGTCATCCGGGACCACGGCACCTGAAAAAGTGCCGAAACGTTGGAAAATTGTAAAAATGTAATAAACGAGCATAAATCCGTATAAAAACAGTTTTAATTAACATAATAATATTTTAAACTTTCGCGACTTGTACACATATAGTTAGAATATTTTCGGGGCCACGATGACTGTAACGTCGTCGAAACGTCGAGGTAAAATAGCAATAAATTACTACGCGATTAAGCCCCGAAAATATTCTAACTAGATTTATTTTGTGTTGTTATTTATAACTTTACATAACTTTTCAAAATAGTTAAGAAAAGTTTTATACAGAGCAGGAAGTAGTATTACACTCGTGTGCTATCGGCGAAAACCGAAGCCTACTCTAGAGCCCGAGGTATATTCAAAACGCTAACAGACTGTACGCATTTTTATCACAGAATTATTTTTCAGACACTTTTTAGATGTCCTATCATCATCTCCAACACTTTCGTGTCCAAATTAACTACCCATGAGTAGGAAAATACAGTGATTTTGATTACGTTGGCCAACACATTAGTAAATCGATCCGAGAGTTAAATGTTCTTCGCTGTAAATTGATAAAGTTAAGTACTAGGCAATTAACTAATTGCTTATGGATTTATTTCTCAATAGGGACCACATCTCTATGTTATTGAAAGTGTGACGTAATACTTACCGATCTTATACTTAATGCCGTTTTAATCCCAGCCTCATCACACATCCACCCACTATGTCCCCACCGAGGGGCACGGGTCACATTCCTGAGGAAGGTATAGGCCATACTCCACATGGGGCCAAGTTCCGATTGATGGTGGGTTGTAAGACTATCCCAGAGCCCTATTTAATGTAAATTCGATGAACGCTTACGTTTTCGGCGGGTCATGTATGAATGAATTTATTGTGTCAAAAACATTGGTTACATTTAGCGGTTGTTTAGATCTCAATCTCCATGTTCTACCTGTTCAGGTGTATACACATATTCATTTGGGAAAATTAGTTAGATTAGTTACATTGTAACTGAGATTTCCGCCAAGCGCTGAAGTCTGTTAACACTTCACACACTATGGTTTCATTTTCCTATGTTTTCCTTAACAGTTGGCGAGTGGTAGTGAGACTACCACTCGCTAACGGTTCAGAAATGTACCTACATACCTTAGGAAACTAAATCATTGGTACATGTCGGGATTTGAACCCATGACCACCCGATTGAGAAGCTGGCGTTCTACCGGTCTATTATCGCCGCTTTTTTAGGAAAATCGGAGGCGAAAATTATGTAGATACGAAAGTACAACATAAGACATAAGAAAGTCCTTAAGGGACCTTCAGGTCTAATTTTATATACACATACTTTTATAGTTTTTCTGTATGACTGTTTGTGTCCTCTTCTTCTTCTTCTCTTCTTCAGGCTGTATTAGTCCACTGCTGGACATAGCCCTCCCCTAATGAGCGCCATAGCGCAAGGTTGTGCTATCATTGGGGGGGGTAACGCCCATAATCCCCACGCTGGGAATGCGGGTTGGGATCGCAGTTTGGTGGAATTGTACTGCAGGGGGCGCTGCTGCCCACCCCCCGGTTTGTGTCCCTTAGTCGCCTTTTACGACACCCGCGGGAAGAATTTGGGTTGGTGCTATTCAGCGGTGGTGCTATTCAGGACACTTCGCTGTATGGCCGACGCCATACAGCGAAGTGTCCTGAATAAAATAAAAAAAGTCGTCTCAGGGCGGTTATACACGGGCGACACGTGTGCCGACAGAAACCGTATCGGCACCCGCGCCGACAGTAGTCACAGACACAGACATGTCAGCGACGGATATCCGTGCCAGCCAGCGCATCGCAGTCGGGTCTCTATATAGTTGCAGTTGGCAGCACACGTGCCGCGCATGTACAAACGCCCTTAAACATAAGTTTTATACCAAAAGAAATTACGTACCTGGTACTGGTAATAATACAACTAACTGTTGTTTTATCGTAATATTAGCCAACTAACAGCTTTTAGCAGTAGGTAGTTTAGTTTAATAGTTTGTGAAGAGGATGTTACTAACCCAATCACGCAATTACGGCTGAATTATATAAAACTTGGCATACAAATAGAACAAATCTGAACTCAGATCCCGGTAATTAATTCCTGTGGTCTAATTTTATTGTTACCTTTTTTCAAGCCAAACTCAATATATTCCTTTGCCTTTCTGATTCTGATCGATTATATTAAAATAAGGTAAGTACTTATATAAGATTTATTTTGTATTGTTATTTATACAAAATAAACCTTCCAAATATACAGAGCAGGAAGTAGTATCTCACTCGTGTGCTTTCGGCGAATACCGAAGCCTACTCTAGAGCCCGAGGTATATTCTAACACCTAACAGACTGTCGAATACTGACTCTTTCTTCTCTTTCCCTCCATCAACATTGACTAGTTGTTGCGTAGACGCACGCGAGAAAATTAGGTTTATTCTTTTTATGAAACCAACCAAAAAACCATCGCGATAACTAATTGACGTTTCCTAGAATCACCTAGGATGTTCAGCGACGACTGCGAAATTTGATACGTCATCAATATTGCAGCTCTCTACATACCTCAGAGTGGCCTCAGACTAGAAGTAATATAGGTACCTCAGTAGTAGTCCTTGCTCTGTGGTCGCTATGTTGTCTGTAGATCAGTAGATATGTACAACGCGCGAGAACGTTAACATTCTTGACAACGCGTCCTCAGAAGCGTCGCATCTTTTCCGGGCCCTCGCTCGCCCCATGTTCGGATGACTCGGTGGAGGTTTGTAGAAGTAAGCCTCCTTGATGTGATAAAAAGTGCCGTCAGCAAAAACAGTATTTATTTAAACTAGTTTACCCAGCGAACTTCGCACCGCCTGACAGTCGATTCATTATTTCTCTCCGTAAGGACCATCCTCGTACTTCAAGGAATATTCTAAAAAAAGAATTAGCGAAATCGGTTCAGCTGATCTCGAGATTTGCGCTTACCAACACATTCAACGATTCCATTTTTATATTATAGAAGGAAACCTATTTAGAGGCTATTTTTTTTTTTAATTGGCCTTAGCACGGGTTAGTGCATAAAAAAAAGGATATAGTATTTATTTTGTCAGCATGGGTAGTAAAATGGAACGAGTAACACGTTTTGTGGCGCAAAAAAGTCAGAATTTGACAGTTGATGTAGATAAGTTGCATCTTTCGACATTTAAAAGACTCGCCAAGCATGAATAAACATTATGTAAACATATTTAGAGGCTAAAAATTCCCCTCATGCCGGGATTCGAACCCGCGACCTCTGGATATCCGTGCCAGCGCTCTTTCCAACTGAGCTAATGGGCGACTCACCGGCATCAGTGAAATTTCGAACCTCTTTACACTATTCTCTGTAATACGTACAGGCAGCGACATCTGGCTGAAGTAAATTGCATTACTTACAGCCCCGAGTACCTACTTTGCAGTTAGGTTTTTACATCGGAATGATATCGCTGCACCCACATGATTATACTATAGTAGGTTTTTAAAATTGTCCTTAGCACGGGTTAGTGCATTAAAAATAGTATAAACTTAAATGTACCAAAATTATTATAGTATTTACGGAGAAACTAGAGGGCGCTATTATTGTTCTTGGGCGCTGGATACCGACTTCTGTCGACATCTCGATTGTTTTGCTACGAGTAGATAAAAGTGAACAAATTTAAAAACCTATTTAGAGGCTAAAAATTTCACCCATGCCGGGATTCGACCCCGCAACCTCTGGCTATCCGTACCAGCGCTCTACCAATTGAGCCAATGGGCGACTCACGGCATCAGTGAAATTTCGAACCTCTTTACAATATTCTCTGTATTACGTACAGGCAGCGACATCTGACTTAAGGAAATTGCATTACTTACAGCCCCGACCACCTACTTTGCAGTTAGGTTTAACATCGGAACATCGGCATGGGTGAAATTTTTAGCCTCTAAATAGGTTTTTAAATTTGTTCCTTAGCACGGGTTAGTGCATTAAAAAAAAAAAATAGTGTAATCATGTGGGTACAGTGATATCGTTCCGATGTTATACTTAACTGCAAAGTAGGTGGTCGGGGCTGTAAGTAATGCAATTTGCTTAAGTCAGATGTCGCTGCCTGTACGTAATACAGAGAATATTGTAAAGAGGTTCGAAATTTCACTGATGCCGTGAGTCGCCCATTGGCTCAATTGGTAGAGCGCTGGTACGGATAGCCAGAGGTTGCGGGTTCGAATCCCGGCATGGGTGAAATTTTTAGCCTCTAAATAGGTTTTTAAATTTGTTCCTTAGCACGGGTTAGTGCATTAAAAAAATAAAAATAGTGTAATCATGTGGGTACAGTGATATCGTTCCGATGTTAAACCTAACTGCAAAGTAGGTGGTCGGGGCTGTAAGTAATGCAATTTGCTTAAGTCAGATGTCGCTGCCTGTACGTAATACAGAGAATATTGTAAAGAGGTTCGAAATTTCACTGATGCCGTGAGTCGCCCATTGGCTCAATTGGTAGAGCGCTGGTACGGATAGCCAGAGGTTGCGGGTTCGAATCCCGGCATGGGTGAAATTTTTAGCCTCTAAATAGGTTTTTAAATTTGTTCCTTAGCACGGGTTAGTGCATTAAAAAAATAAAAATAGTGTAATAAAAGTGAACAGTCAAGAGCACACCACCTTTCCGCACACCATAATCACTTAGGTACGCAGCGGGTGACTTTGCAACTAAAATGCAATTGTTGAGCAAGGCGACTGCACCAGGCTTGCCATCAACTCTCAGCAGGGGCCAGTTTTATAAAACTAATTCATAGTTTATTATGACAGTTTGATGTAGGTACCTACATTGCGTAGCCGAGGTTTCCTTCTTGCTAATTTGTGGGTTGATAGTCTTTGAAATGTACATTGAATTGACATGATGAACCATGGTCGCCTATCGAGGTGATGAGGGACGTTGACATTTTTTTGAAGTTAACGCTTCTCGGGCCATTCATCCCATAGTCTCGACCCCAATTTCGTACTTGTATAATTAAATGTATTAAAGAAAACATAAAAAAACCGCTTATTGTTTAATGTTTAAACTTTTATTGTGACCACCTGGGGCCTGTTTCATAAAACTCATTGTTTATAATAACGATTTGATGTACATTGCAGAGTCGCTCAATCTATTGATTAACACGTAGGAAGACTGGGCTGCGCAACGTACATCGAATTGTCATCATAAACTGTGAATTGTAGTTTGGTGAAAAAGGCTCCTTATGTAACTCCCTCATCAAAACACAGAGCGCAGAGGTTCCCAACGTGCCGACCTGCGTGCGTTGATCTGCGAATCTGGGGTCTACTAAACGGGGAAAAATCAATTCATTTGCTCCGTTATTTAAATTATTGTGTCTATTGTCGTTGTAAAAATATTTCAACTAAAGCGCTGTGATAAATTACGAACTGAACTTACATACATACACTTGAGACCGCCAACTGGAAAAGTTTGGGTATCCCTGACCAAACGATTATAATTGAAAGGACGGAAGTGTAATTTTTTTCTAATTGTTGGGTGTGACATTCGTGTTTCAGGACAGTACGAGTTTATAAACTTCAATCGTATCATTACTGGAGCAAAGTCCGCGGTGGATGTAATTCTAGACCTTATATCATTATATTAGAACGTGATGTGTGGGTACAATTATACGAGTTATCTTAGGCCACAATGCTTAGGTAGGTACCTAATATTATTCTAATAAAATTGGGTTCAGATAAAGAATCACCAGGTATCTAACCAGCTCCCTTAGCAAGTACGCCTCTAGAAAGGTTAAGATAAGATAAGAATATTCTGTATTGTACACCAGGAAATAACAAACAAAAAATAATTACAAAGATACAGTACAATTGGCGGCCTTATAGCTTAGAGCAATTTCTTCCAGACAACCCACGATGGAGAGTTTTGTCTAAACAAATGAATCGCCAGCTAGAGGAGCACTACGTCACGATATAAGTTTTGTCCCATTGTCGGCTAGCGTTATCTTGCTTTATTTCACCGCGTAAAGCGAGACACCGCTACCCAATAATGGAATAGAACGTTTGTCGTTACGTGGTGCTCCCGTAGCTGAACTTGTAAGGTACCTTTTTAGAAATATGAACAAATATAAAATAAAATTATGACTCGTATTTTTTGTCGTCATCTCTAAGGCCAGGTTTTCACGGTCTTAGTACGCTCGGACCGAGTGCGCCATCCGAGTAAACGAATGCTTCTGATTGGATGGTTTTTCTTGACAGCACCAAAATAGCCAATCAGAAGCATTAGTTTACTCGGATGGCGCACTCGGTCCGAAGACGGTGAAAACGCGGCTTATTTTGTTTTTCATTGGTGGCGGCGCTAGTGTGGAACGTGTGCATACCCCTTACTACGTCTTTGCAGTAAAAAATAAATATGTCACACCAGGAGAATTATTACGTAAGTAATAGTTAAGCAATAGGACGACCCCTAAGTGCCAAAATATATTTTAATTTGACAGCTGGAGTAGCTTAAAAAAAAGTAAAATCAACGCGTTACTCAACCCAGTGGATACTTACATAATAGAACCCTTGGTTTGTTGATAGACAGTCCCCATACACCATGAATTTTGGGTTGGTTTGTAAGACATAGTAGAATGAACGTCTCTTAACCATTGCTATTACAATATTTTTTAAAGGCACTTTACAAAAATACCACCACACAAACTCTATTCGAACCATTAGAAGCCAACCACTTCGTGCGTGCGTGCCGCGGAGCCGCATGTCATTGTGAACTGATAGCATAGGACCGGAGAGTCTGTATTATTTGTTGTTTGGGTAATTTTTAAAACAAAATTGCTAATTTTTTTTACTTAGGACGAATAGTCTCAATAGATGGATTATTTAATTAGTAATTACATAACGCCGCTTTCAAACTAGATTTTAGCGTAAATAGTAATCAACAAACACCGGCGAAGTGTAAGTCAGACTCCCACTTAAGGGTCACGAACTGACAGAGAGATAATATTTAATAAAATCACCATAGGCATCGTCAAGAGATTAAATAGATAACATTTTAAAAGTATTCATTCATTGTTCTGTATTTTTGACAAGCCTCCTCCCTCTACGGCATTGTGGCCAAGTTGTGTCACAGTTCAATACTTTAAATCAGAAAAAACGACTTAGTAAACTTTTTAGTTGTATGGAATACCATTAGACTTATTGCATCTTCGTAGCGCATCGAAAACTGCAAAAAAATGTTGGCTAAATACTTAAATAAATGCACTCAATTGTAACTCAAGTTTGCTAAATTAACATCAAGAGTAGAGGGAGGGACAGATCACGAAATGATATACCCTATATACTAAGCTCTTTTATTTATAAATACTAGTCAGATATACCTAGTTAATTTCGATTTGTGAGTGATGTAAGGTGTATCGTTGACACCCTCGGGCGATATGATAGCGATGCGGCAATTTATTTAGTCTCTGACGAATATGAAGTTAGGCATCCCCAGATTTTAAGTCCGTAAATAAGTTTCAATTTATACGTAGCTTCCACTGAGTGATGTTCGATTGTTCGAGTCGATCTTGGTCGATAGGTAAGCTTGAGCACCAACTTAGAGGTCGAAGTACGAATTCTGAAGGGGCCGATTTATTTGATTTGCATTGTTTATTATTATTTGTATTTTGTATTTGCATTGTACGAATCATACTAAAAATATTGGGTAGTTTTTCGCGGCTTAGCTGCCTGATCTTTTGCCCGGCACGTTTGATCGATCTACTTACTTGAAATCGCACTGGACCGATTATCGTACTTTGGAAGCTATTACAAACTGCATCCAAAGATAAAAATTAATAAAGAGATAAAAAGCACTTCTGATTAGTTCAGAATTTTTTTTTCGATGTTCTTAAATTCTGTTTTATTCTAACTACAAATGGTGGCATAGTTCCTTTTGTTCCGTTTCTGTTACAGTATAGATTGTTACCTAATTTTATTTTTATTTGTTTTATTGCCATATCATGTAAGTAATAATAAGTTCATCATACGCAAAGGGGGATGGCGCAGCCGTAGTAAAATAAGTGTCTCAGATGTTCACATATCTATAAAGCTTGAAATCGCGGCGAGGCCCGTCCTACACATAAAACGTAACATAAATTCACGCCTGTACAGAGGTTCACGGAGGGGCCGAGAACAGGATCCTGACAGATCTTTTTCGCTTCATAAACACTTATTAGTCGTTGCATGCACGCACGTCGCATTTGTCTTCTTTATGTTACGTCTTCTATTGAAGGATGGCATCCTTCTTATTAAGACCAGCCACTAGTCTTGCAAGCCTCCACCAAACCGGACTTGGCCCCCGTGGTGGAGTATGGCCCATAACTTCCTCAGTGAAGAGACCCGTGCCCCTCTGGGGGCACATAATGGGTTGATGATGATGATCCTATTTACATAGGTAAGTATATTCTCCCTGAGAGGGCCTGTGCCCTACAGTGGGAAGTCGCTTAAATTGGCTTTGCGTTTGGCGTAAAGAATAGGTAACCTGAAAAACGTATTTCCTGTATCGGTAAATTAAACTCTCAAGCAGCATAAAATTAAAATATTCAATACTCATTTTTTACTCTTTATACTGTACCTTGAAACTTGATGCGGTCAATTCGTTTTATAAATTAAGAAAATAAATTGAAAATTTTAATCGTTTGTTAAATAAATAGGCATTCAGGTTATTCATTGTTGGCGCCTCAAACTATATTCAGGGTTACTTCTAAAATACGCAATTATAGATCACTAATTAATTAGTGTGCGTTTCAAAACAACTTCTGTTCTGAGTGGCTTTTTAGATTAATATTTTTATTAAAACGGTTTTTTGAGTTTTATTATATTCGCGCTTTACCTTTTCCATTATTGTCGCATACTTCAGTGAATTATTTATTATCCTACTCCACGTACGGTTTTGAACATTATTTATGTTCCTATTTATTTAATTTAAAAGCCAATACAAAGCAGAAAAACTGCGACATCTTTTTAGAACAGGAAAGTGGCTGTGTGGCTGGTCTTGCTGTCAGAAGTTTTCAAGCCGCTCTAAGGCCTCTGACTTAGCTTAACGACTGCCACCTATCGACGGACACCGGCTCCAACTGCTTAACGTGTCTTGAGAAGCACAGACCGCCCGCCGCCCGCCCGCCGCTTCTTTTAACCGCCCGGAAAAATGCCACTAGCGTTAGTCATAGACTGTCAAACATCCATGCACTGAATGCACCCTATGTTGCT
Source organism: Yponomeuta sedellus (assembly GCA_934045075.1). Classification (NCBI taxonomy): domain Eukaryota; kingdom Metazoa; phylum Arthropoda; class Insecta; order Lepidoptera; family Yponomeutidae; genus Yponomeuta; species Yponomeuta sedellus. Next base: position 7,585,273 of record OW203721.1, read on the forward strand.
GAATCTTCGTGATCGTTCAATATCACTCAGGCAGCCGGGGCTACGGGCGATGCTATAGGGCGATGATAACGCTTACGTTAAGGGAAAACACAGAAATAATTTAAAAAATCAACCGGCTCTTCAGAAATTTTTGTGATGTTAACTGGCTTATGAGGAAAACAGTGCCAGAGGTTATTAGGTTCTTCACATGTTATTACATGGTAGAGAATGGTAGTAGAGATATATTCGTGAGACTATGTAGGCTGCATTATTAGAAGCAGGTAGGTAGGTAAAAAAAAACATAATATAATTTTAGTTACCAATTGCAAGTTTTCCTTATGAAAACACAGTTTGACAATTTCATGCTTCACACTTTATCGCATACCATCTACTGCAATAGAAAAACTAAATATATACGAATTATTATGTACGAATTTATTGGAATAATAAATAAAAGCCGACTGAAGTTGACGGGATGGTGTTAAATTTCTACTTCACGAAATATTTCCAGTGGTAATACTTGTAAGCCCCGTTTAGACTCACTGCAATACTAACCATATTTACCATTCTCATCGAATTTCAATATAGTGCGTAGTGCGAGTGAGGTGTCCAAACGAACACAGTAACTTCCGCAGGGAGCTTGGGCATGATCTGAACATTTTATTTGGCTGAAAACGGACAAAATGCGAGTGAAACCGGATTTGGTAGGTACAGCCGATTATTAGTGGTCAGGCCATAATCAATAACACACTGGTGTCACAATGACATATTCACCATTAGAATATTAACCTGTTGCGTTTTAACCTTGAACGTCAACAATAGGTTCTTTCCTTAGACTTCCAAAGAAAGAGCAAACGCTCTTTCTTTGGAAATCTAAGGCTCTTGTTTAGTTACTCGAGGTAATGATAATAATTATTTCCACACAACACAATCACAAAAAGATACCCCGTGCTATGGAACCATGTAAGGACATCGAAAACATGGAAATACAACCAGACAAACAATTTGTAGAAGCGCTGGTGGCCAAGTGATTGGATTCAATTCAATCACTTGACTTAAGCAACAACAGGCGCGGTCAGGTGCAGGATGGGTGACCGTGCCGTGACTACCGCTAGTGGCATTTTCCCGAGCGCTTCCGCGCTTCGAAAGGCACGCTAAGCCTTTGGTGACGGCGGTCTTGTAATGGCAGTCGTAAGGCGATGTCAGAGGCCTTATGTGCGGCGTGATAAATTCTGACAGTAAGATCCGCCACTGTCCAGAGATCGCCCCCGTGGTGGAGGAACCTTCCTGCGATTCAAGAAGAGAATCGTGCTCCAGCAATGACATACAAAGGGTTGATATTAGTGAGATTCGATCCCAATTGAGATCGGGGCATACCATCCGTCCTCCTGCGTGGTAGAACACTCAACAGCGAATAAAACTTTTAATACTTAGTATCTGAATACGTAGTTGACTGTACGGCTTAAAGCCAGGTTTTCACGGTCTTAGTGCCCTCGGTCCGAGTGCGCCATCCGAGTAAACTAATGCTTCTGATTGGCTATTTTAGTGTTGTCACGAAAAACCGTCCAATCAAAAGCATTAGTTTAAGCGGATAGTGCACTCGGACCGAGCGCACTAAGAACGTGAAAACCTGGCTTTATTGTAACTGATTTCCTGAGAGCAGAATACTAAAAAGTCTAATTGATCATATTATTTTTAATACACTAACCCGTGCTAAGGACAATTTTAAATAAAACCTATTTTGAGGTTAAAATAATATAATCATGTGGGTACAGTGATATCATTCCGATGTAAAACCTAACTGCAAAGTCGGGGCTGCAAGTGATGCAAATTACTTCAGCCAGATGTCGCTGCCTGTACGTAATACAGAGAATATTGTAAAGAGGTTCGAAATTTCACTGATGCCGGTGAGTCGCCCATTAGCTCAGTTGGAAAGAGCGCTGGCACGGATAGCCTGAGGTCGCGGGTTCGAATCCCGGCATGGGTGGAATTTTTAACCTCTAAATAGGTGTTATTTAAAGTCTAATTGAGCCAACTTTCTGGTTCGCGTTACCTTTAGAGCCAATTTCGGACCTGAGAATTTCGCTAAGTAAATAGTTTAACTGTAGTGCTGTCTCTTCGAATTTGTCAGAAAGAGCGAGACAGAACGTTACATAAGTATTTACTAAGTGAAATTCTCAATTCAGAAACCGGCCCTTAGTGAATTTAAGTTTAATATTAGAATAGTGATAACCTTTAGGTTACCTCTACAATGGGCAATCCTTAAAATAACTGCCTCAATTAGTATTAATTTATGGAAACTTTTTTTGGATCTTAAGAAATATGTATCACTTTTGAAAAATATAAGCCTGAGATAATAACTGAATGAAACTTGTAAAATACTAATGCGGAACTTGCATCGAACTTAGATTGAAGTGGCATTGGTTTTATAACCAATGCTTCATCAATCAACATTGGTTATGTACTGCCTGTACTGTTTTCTATTGCACAAACCATCAATATAAGAAAAATATAAAAATACAACCATAAAAAAAAAATTCTCTGGGTTTTCAGGGTCCCAAAAGTACAAAAAACCGAATATTGTTCTAAAAAAGTCAACGTTTTTTTTATTAAATTCTAATTTTTTTCTTTCGCAGCAGATGCATAAAAACATTCGGGTACGAGATGATTCAAATATTGATAAACGCTTCATACATTACAAGGCGTTACGTGCAAGAAGTGACGTCACAGATTGAGTCCAATTTGTATGACGCGTTTATGTATCGCGTGACTATAATTACATTACTTTTCGACAGGTTACATTAAGAAAATTATTAGTCGTATATAAAAATACTAACCATGTTTATTAATCTTTTAACATGGCCTCTCCTCTGAGCGGTGGTAGCGGAGCGGTGTACTACGCCGGCTTCTCAATCAGGAGGTCGTGGGTTCGAACCCCGTCAATGAACCAATGTCTTCGTTTTCTAAGTTATGTACATTTGTGAAGTTATAGTAATACCACTCGCTGACCGTGAAGGAATACATCTTAAGGAACCCCTAGCGTCTGAAGTGTTAACGAACCTCAACGCTTGCTGCGTACAATGGCCCAACTATGAGGCTAGGAGCGGAAATCTCAAGTCCAACTAACTAACTAACTATGGTCTCTCCGATTACATTAAATAATGTTTTGATGCAAGTTCTCCATTGACGCGCATTTTAGAGATGTTTACAAGCAGATGTCACGCAATGTGCGCATGCGGCGGGGCGGTTATCAGCGGCATATACTGCTAGATCAACAGCGGGAGTGATATCGGTTAATGGTGCGCCCGAGTTGATAACGTCCGTACAACACTATCGCTGCTAATCACTGAACATTTTGTTAACGATTTCACATTCGTACGGACTAATAATATTTTAGTGTTCGATTAGCTTCTTGTATCTAAGCCAGATAGTGATTTTGAGTAGGAAGATTACTCAAGCAACGTCCTAACGGAGATCGTTGGTATGTGTACCACATTGCATAAAACGCAATACCTCGAACGCCGCAAATAGAAATTACCCACATAAAACTGTGCAGTTGTACCCTTGTACCACCGAAGAGGTGCGAAAAACCATAGTCAAAAACGGCCTACGCACTTGGCCGGGCCGCAGCAGTGTAGGGTTCTGTAGAAAGAGGAGGTCTGCTTTACAGAACTTCATCAACGTAATTTTCAATGAATTTTGTACGATGTGTTTCTTTTATAATTTGGTTCTACTCTTAAAGTACTTAGTGAAACCTACTTAACCGTGTTTCCTTTTAGGTTCATTATGTATGTGAACGAAACCTAATTTTTTTCACGAACGGAAGGATTATAAGGGTTCTTTGTTGACGACGGAACCCTTAAATGGAAAATTTTGCAAAAAACATTCCACAGTCGTATATAAAAGGTGTAGTAAATAGTAAATTCCAACTGACGCCTGTTTATTGCGCATTTATGATGGTAGGTACGAACGTACCTACACAACAATTAGTTACATCGTCACACACGTGACACACAAATCTACTCTCACACACACACACACGCTACTGTACCTGTACTTCTACTCAATCAAGAACCTGCTTGTGGAGAACTTCCATTTTCTCTGAATCATCTCTGATGCATTGGAAAGTCTGTCCATCCCCTAATTACATTTTCGCTATTTCCCGAAATCTTAGTCCACCTATAACTCCCTACCCATAGTAAAAATGTACAGCCTAAACCCGATTCTTAAAAGCAGTCATGAAAATGCTATTTAAATAGAAAATACAGTGCAATTTAAGTCTGTGAAGGGAAAACTCTAAAATTTATAATTTAAGCAGCATTTATCACAACGGTGTATCTGGCGATGCACTAAAATAGAGTACAGGTATACTTTACAGAATCGACGTCCAGGAGTTATTCCTATTGTATAACTTACTTTATACTTCGTTGTAGAGAAACAAATAAATATTTTACACAAAACATAAGAGCAAAATAACGAATACATTTCTTTATGCAGCTTATATAAATGACCCACTTCAGGACACCGGCCTTCTCTCAGAGAGAGAGTTTGTGCTTAATTACCACGCGTGCCTAACGCGGATTGGCTATAACAAGCGCTGAGGTATTTGAATACCATAGGCGTATTATGGCTGTGTGGTGTCGGTCTAGAGAATAGCACCAACCCAAATTCTTCCCGCGGGTGTCGTCAAAGGCGACTAAGGGATACAAACCAGGGGGTAGGCAGCAGCGCCCCCTGCAGTACAATTCCACCAAACTGCGATCCCCAACCCGCATGCCTAGCGTGGGGATTATGGGCATTACCCCCCAATGATGGCACAACCTTGCGTTCATTAGGGGAGGGCTATGTCCAGCAGTGGACTAATATAGCCTGAAGAAGAAGACGTATCATGTTTAAATAAATATCCAGTATGGGACTAAGGGCATTACCCCCCCAATGATGGCACAACCTAACGCTCATTAGGGGAGGGCTATGTCCAGCAGTGGACTAATATAGCCTGAAGAAGAAGATGTCAAGGAGGATTGATTGATGGAAGAAGGGGCAACGTCAAGGCGTTTGTCAAAACAACTGCATTACAAATCCTGCTTACGATATCTGTTACAATGTTTTTCATCAAATACATTTCAAAGAGCGCTGAAATGTACTTACTTATTTGATTAGATAACATTGGATTGGTACTTTGAATGCTGCCACAATCATGGATAATGTGGCTGTGGTCTTTGATGTATCACAATAATTTATAAAGGGGTTAGGGCTCCGGGTTTCTTTTGTCAACTTTCACGTACAGTATCAAGAAGTATCATTTTATACATAGGTACTTATGGCCTTATTTATCATCATCAGTCAGTTCAATGCTGGATATAGGCCTCTCCCAAGATTCGCCACTGATTCGCTCTTCTGCTCCATATACCTATATATATATATATATATATATATATATATATATATATATATATATATAGGTATATGGAGCAGAAGAGCGAATATATAACCAACGCGATTGGTTAGACTATCGATAGTGTGAATAAAACGACCATTACCGGACCAATATTCGCAAAGCGGTAGGCAGTGACTGGAAGACGAGAGCCTTATTTATAAAAAACACAATTGTAGTGATTTAAGGATTAAATCACTACAAAAAATCTCACTGAAATAGTCTGTGGTGGAAATTTTACAAGAAAAAAGACTAAATTTATTCGCCTGTCGGAGTGTTTTTGTGGGATCGTGTTTTTATAAATACAATCCCATTGAAATTTGCACTAACACTTCGAACAATCTTACATACCTACTTAGTTTTTATTTGCATCAAAAAGAAAAATCCTTCAATATTTTCTATATAAGTATCTATTTATAGAACACAATTTTTTTTTGGTTTTCAAAAGGTCTTTAGCTCCAAACAGATTGGGATCAAATCTTATTACGTTTTGGAACGTAGCGAAGGGTAGTAGTGTTACCTAAAGCCTGACCAATAAAATAGGGAACCTCGCCATAATTCTGAAAATCACAGGAACTAATTTCTCTTACTGACAACGATAATACAAATCTTATTAAACGATAGCCACTGGTCACCATGCGGGGGGTAGTACGATGGCGAGTCACGTTTCGTGGCGTTAAAATGGCGCAACTTTTGACATTTAAAACGCACAACTGTACCTATTACCCACGCTGAACACTGAATGTTTATTGTTTCTTTTATCCGTAGAGAAGGTAGGTACCGTTAAAATACCTATAACATGGCTTTGATGTTTCAGAGTTGGTCTCTTAATAATTAGGCTGTGTGTTGTAAAGCTTTTTATAAATAATAAAACTGGAACGACTTCAACTTTGTGCTTTATTTGTAATGTGTTTGTTTATTTTATTTGTAATATAAACAGAAAACTGGATAAAAATAGAATAAGCCGGTAAAATAGTCAGGGCTCGTCGAAATCTGAAGTATAATGCTCAAAGAGTATATAACCACTAAATGCTAAAAATGTGGGAAATCTCAAAAATGGGTGACATATCTTTAAATTTTTGAAAATGATGGAATTAAAGAAATATGAAAAAATCGTGTAAAGAGGTTGGCACCGTTATTAGGCCTTTCCATACGGCGTTCTTTGGACGCGCTGACGACGTGCGTAGAATTGTCAAGAGCCTATTTCATAAAACTACAAGTCGTAGTTGGTTGTAACATAGTCAACTACGAATTGTAGGAGACGAGTGGGTTGATTGACTTTGCAGTGTACATCGAATTATTGTCTTAGTAGTTCGCCGCCTTAGTACGCCTTGTAGTTCCATAAAACAGGCCCCAGGAGTCAGCAAACGCAAGGCATCCGGCACGTTGTTGTAACCTTTGCACACGATCCTTGCGTTTGTAATACGCTAATACGCGTTGATAACGCACAGAGGACGCGCTTATCAAACAAACACGCACATCGCCTCGTCGTCAGCGCTAGGAAAAACGTGCTGTGCAAAGACCCTAACAACACGCTAAAATCCATGTGGTGTAAAAATACGACCGCACATACCTATATTCATTAAGTGAATTCAAAATAGTTTATTTTTATCATGCCCGTTGATTGTTCAACTTAGGTGCATTAAAAATAAACTGGTAATCATTGAAATTGGTGCAGTTGAACACACGTATAAAAGAACTAAATTAAAGTCTTATAATGCATAAAAATCTCGCGTCACAATGGTTCTTATCGATCTCCTTCGAAACGGCTTCACCGATTTTTTTTACGAAACTTTTAATGTACATTTATGTCGTAGTCTACCTTAATTCATAGTCATTGAATCAGTCTGTTTCCCATCACATGTAAATTATTTTTCTTACAGTTTTCTTAGATGAGATTTTTATGTCTAAGGACCTTTCATGTCGAAACCGGAAAGAACATCAACTACTGGAATTAGGTTTCCACCAAGGCACGTGGGAAGGTATCTAATATAGTTGTAGGTGAGTAAGGCCATATTTCAAACAACTAGGTATATGCGATTTGACATTCCTTTGTTGTCAGTAGAATGTGACCGAGAAATATCAGCCAAGTAAGATTCCCTTATCTCTGATACGCGGATCTGCGGATGGTGCAATGACTGCGGCACTTAAATACTCAATTACTGATAGTGATAACGCAATATTTATGTTAGTGCGCTTCAGCTATCACGAGTCATTTATTACAGTAGGTATCGATTTATAGTTTCTAAAGATTGCGAACAATGTTGATTATAGCACAAAAGTTACCTGCATTGACAGTGAAGCTAATCTCATAGCATATAATTGATTTCTTTAGGTTATGACCGAAAGTCAATGAATGAGATAAAAGAGAACTCCAAAAGCAGGTAGGTATGTACAGTCTACAGTGGATACACCTTTAGGTTTTAGTTGCAAAGGCGCCTGTAACCTAATCGGGTAGAGTGCACACGTATGTTCTGTGCGTTCTAAGGTTGATGCGCTGTCGATTATACTTTGGAAGCGAAACAGACAGGAGAACATTGGAGACGGAGGTGATTGCTTAGTTGGTCTAGCGGTATCACGTCTGATTACCATGCCGGATGTCGTGGGTTCGTTTGCCTCTGGGGATTCCCTATACTTAAATTAGGGGTGCGATCTTTTATTCAAGTCTACACTATAGTGTGAGTTATCGGTGGGTCGTTTAAAAATATTGTTGGTGTAGGAGAACCATTTTCGGTGTAGGGTTCGGTTTGCGATATATTTTTAGCTTTAAAGCGCATATTTTTATCACAGAAAGACCATTTCCAAGGGTGAAAATTTTCAGTGCAGCAGTATATAACTTTGAAGGAAAACTATCACATACTTAGGTTATTCAAGTTAACAAGTAATAGGCGGCCAACATATAAAAGTTATACTTCGTACAAATTCCATTAAAATGACTTTGATGAAGTGAGTGATTAAACGATCAGTAGCTAGTTCTAAGGCGCTTGTTCTACAAGGCGCGTGGCTCGACACGGATGGGGAGGGGTGTGGAGAGAAGGGAAGGGAAGAGATTTAATGTCTGATCGGTGTTACGAGGTAGGTACACATTACATTATCTAGTTTCTCATAAATCAAATTGTTTGCATTAGTACTTAGCAGGACTAAACGTGCATTAGTCCTAGTATTTCTTAATGATTCGCGATACTCATACATAGTTATATATTAAACGGGTCAAATCTCGATTATTTATTAGGTCTACCCGAGACCACGGCAACTGTAACGTTGCCGAAACGTCGAGAAATAAAGTAATTACGTTTTACCTAATAAATAATCGCGATTTGACCCGTTTAATATATAACTATACTTAGCAGGACTAATGTACGCTAATCTAATCTAGCCAAGAACACACTATGCTAATGCTATCAAGTTGATTGAAACATTTGCTACTATTATTGTTTATCAGTTGACTTAGGGTTAAGTTTCGATTAGACGGTCAAGGGGCAGAGCAATAAAATTGTATTGTTGTTGCGTCAATTAGATGAGTATTTTTTGAGACAGATAAATAAGTACTTACTGAAGTTTCTGCTCCTCTCAGAGATAAAGCGAATTCGTTTTAACGCCTTTGTTTTTCCTTATCTTCGGTCTGTCGAGGCTACTGGGCACTGTTGTCATCGATAGCACTCTTCCGGTCTGTATAATGCCCAACAAGCCACTTGAACCAATGACTTTCGGCCTCACAGGCGGGAAACGCGGGATTTGACTAAAATGCTTTAGTCAAATTGACAAACGCGAGAATTTATATAGCCAAAGTTAATTTAATAATTATCTCGTCACCTTCGAGCGTCCACGCGGTTCCGCCAGAACTATAGAGTATATCTGAGGTAAATATTGACTTAAAACGATACCTTATCCTAGTTTCTAGTACCTACATTGACTAATAGTTGCACGGCGAGGGGCCGCATTTCAGAGAACTATTATTAGTAGTGTATTAAAACAATTCTATGTGCATTGCATTGCCGAGTCTTCCTATTGGTTAATCTGTGGGGTAATTAAGTTTGCAAGCTGGTATGGCTGGTAAACCGTGAATCATCTATGAAATGGGCCCTATGTTTGCACGGTTCTTTTGGTTAAGAAAACTCTTTGGGGACAGTTGTCAACATTCTGTTCCATATCCACTGGGCAGTGCGAAGCTGTGGCTAAGAGAATACAACCACTATGTGGTGCGAAGTTTGTGTCGCGGCACACTGTAGTACCGTGGTCAATAAAGCATTATTTTCCCGTGTGTGAAACATTACACAAAAAATACGAAACAAAACGTTTGTACACAACACAACGTTTGTACATACATAAACCGTCTACTGCGATAAAAAATTTTTCTGTATAAAACGAAACATTTTCTTCATGATCATAGGAGAGAAAACACCAATTTCTATTTAGGCCATAGTTTACTGTTTAGTAATTTTAATGCTTACAAGGAGATAAAAATAGAAGGCAGATTAAACACAAAACAATGCTAACACCCTTACAAAGTTACAACACCACAAAGACCCGCATGCAAGCGAGTTTAGAGACGGTTCAAGCATGTGTGCGTCTGAAATGAAACAAATAATTTTCCTCTCAAAGGCGGGCGGACGGACGCATGTCTGTTACCAGGATACTTCCTATAAGACTTACGTTTTTACCTTTTAGAACGAAACCTTGAAATTTGCCAAGGATGCTGGTCACTTACGCTGGTCACGCTTCTGATTTCGAAAAACGGGGGGCTAATCGTACTCGTATTTATACTGATGAGACATTGTTTATAATTGTTTTGGGATTTGTAAGTATCGATCCAAGTGAGGTAGGTACCCCAAGTGCAACAAAAACTCAATAGGGTTTTTTCATCGCAGGTAAAATTTTATCGCAGTTCGTTTTAGAGTTCCATAGATGAACCATAAAACGATAGGAAAATAAAAAAATGAAGGCTTCACCAATAACAAAAATCCAGTATTGAGGGTTTGATTAGAATCGGAGGCGATTAGTAGGCACGTGAAAGCTGAAATTTGGCGTAAGGTGGATGGATGTTGTCGTGCGATGCGACGAAGCGACGACTCCTTCTACATCTAAATTCGGGGAGCAATTTTTTTCTCGCCTACAGCATAACGTGGGATATAGAAATCAGATAAAACCCCCTTCTGTCTAAGGAACTCTACAACGTGCGTGGGCTGACACGCAATTGGCCGGTTTTTATACAAGTTTTTGCAAAATGTAAGAATAAACATAACTTTGTTCTTAGGGGTGCTGTATCGTCAGAGTCTTTACTAAAGTCTTACTTGCCCGCCTCCATTGCGTATACACGTGCGACATGATTACCTTATTTAAATTATTACATGAACGCGTTTAGTTTCATAGAGAAAAGTCAGACTAGAAAACGTTTTAAATGATTTTATGATGTAATTTTAAGACGATAGTTAGGGATCCGTACCTCAAAAGGAAAAACGAAAACCTTATATGATCACTTTTTGTACTTGTACATCCGTCTGTCTATCAGGATCCTTTATGACAGAAACGCGTGGAGGGATGGAGTTAAATTAAAACCGTATACTCAAGTCTACAGAACCTTGAATCTGTGGAACTTCCAAGTTCACGCAAAAAAAGATACGGCTGTTTATGCCGCAAACACGTACCTATATTTCGTACACGTTAACGTTGTATATTTTGACACTTAATTAAGAGAATCAAAATTAATAGGGTACTTCTCATTGAGCTGTAACTAACAAAAATGACAAGTAATATATTTATTCTAATGGTACAAATACAGGAAAAAATCTACAAACTATACATTTGTAACTAATCATTAAAAAGTTACTCTTTGAAGTTCGGAAAAGCTAGAAAAATCTAGAGACGCGAGAATAGATTCCAACTCTTTATAATATGCAAGTACTCACCTGTGTATGGAACCCTCGGTGCGGAGTCCACTTTCCACTTGGTCGTTTTTTATATGAAAAAATCCGGTGGGGCGACAATCTAAAATTGTGGTTAAACATAATAGCAAATGACTCCTTCACTAGGACAATTCCCTGTGATTTCTTACACTTCAGAACCCTCGATGCGTGAGTCTGGCTATCACTTGGCCGATTTGAAGTTTAATAACGCTCCGTCATCGTCATTTGCTCAGTGCATGATTGCTCAGTAGCGACCGTATGTAACCGAACTAACGACCTTGCCAATGCCATTGCAATCACGTTGCATTTTCCTTCCTACCTGCCTCTACTATAGAAACTTGCTACTGTTTACCAACACCCGGAGATAACAATTTTTTTCACCGATTCCAGTACTTAAGGTGAGAGCAATAGGGACCAAACAGGGTCCGTGAATGATTATATGGGAGGGTACTACGTTATCGTGTCTCGCATGGCCGTTGCGTGCGATCACTTGTTATGGTCACTTATAGTGGTTTCAATTACCTACCTTTACACTACACTTTACTAAAGTGGTTCAAATCGTTTGATTACTAGAATTATTATTGTGCCGCCCAGCTTTGTAAGTAGTTATCTGCACTGCCAAGACTTTCCGTAAGTAGTAATGCAACTGCATATATACCTACTCAGATGATTTGCACCAGTTCCTAAATGTCACTTAAACGGCTAAGAATATAAAGAATTTTATTTAAATGCTACGCACCATTATATTTTGCTATTATATTACTCATTGTGTGGATTTATTTAACCGAAGCCTTACGGCCTTGTTTAGACAATCACAATAGGCGTGACGACAGTATCAAATAATCAAAGATTTAACGATATGTGAAAGTACATGTTCGATATCAACCCTTGTATGCCTCCACTGCTGGGACACGGGTCTCTTCCTGCATCGCAGGTAGGTTACGCCATACCTCACCACGGGGGCCTAGTCCGGGTTGGTGGAGGATTGTAAGACAGTGGCGAGCCTTACTGTCAGAAGTTATCAAGCCGCCCATAAGGCCTCTGACATGGCTTAACGACTGGCATTACGTGACAGCCGGCACCAACGGCTTAACGTGCCTTGCGAAGCACGGAAGCGCCCAAAAAAATGCTACCACCGGTAGTCACGAGACGGACACCCATCCTGCGCCTGTTGTTGCTTAACTCATGTGATTGATTCCAAACATTCAGTTCGCCCAGGCCACGAGCGCGTCATTGTTCGTATACCTCCACGGATTGAATGTAGTTGTATGTAACGGACCATACCAAGTTAGGCGAACAACCTCGAATTTATTTTACGACTTTTATCATAGAGCGTTTGTGTTTATCATAGAATGTCCGTGACATAACAACTGTTATGTAGTGTAGTGCCTATTTCCTCGGTTCCTTAATCAGCCTGATCCGGTAACCCACACAATGAAGACTATTAAAATAATTAACAGTTGTTTATCCATTTTCAAGGAAAATTATGACAACATAAAATACTGATGACGTCAGTTTATACAGGGTTATTTATAAAATGCAAAATTCCTGAAACAATCGAATTAGAATACATGTTTCACAACAACTCGTGTTCTGCTTATGTGTTTTTCAGTGATCCTTAGTACTTATAAATTTAAGGAAACCTATAGGGTTTATAAATATTCTACCTAACCACGCGCACCACAATTGTCGCAGCTTTCAGTAATTTGTTGTCTTGGGTTAGGGAACATCCATCCTATTAAAGAAGATTAATTAAGATAATGCTAAAAAATCTTTATTTTTTTAGGTTTTAGCATTTTCAGAAATAACCCTGTACTTATACGCGTTCTAGATTGGTCAGGTCATAGGGGTAGTTTTACGAGTAAGGTACCCACATCTCGTCCACGCAAAACATTGACCGCGGCAGAAATTTTCTCTTTTTAAAACAGCTGCTTTATTTTCTCCCGAAGCAAATGCCTCGAATGGGGGACTTCTCCGGCTATAAGTGGGGTTTTATAGGTTTTTATGTGCCGAAGTGGCACAAACACTGTAATAGTGACGACACGAGGTACATTTAGTTTCATACATTCTTGGCCGATTGCTGTATGAAAAATGTGCAGTTATTGTCCAGTGTCAAGTCGTCCAGTAGAGGTTTTATTTTTTCACGTTCTGAAGTAGTTCAATAGAGTTACAATAGCGCGCAGTGTCATATTATCTTATAGTTGCTAGAGTATTTTCTATGTCGATAGTTAGGCTAATGTGTCATTGTCACGCTGCCGCGGCGCCGAATCGACAACGGGATTCCAAATACCGCTCCAAGGCTTCTATTATGTGTATCCACTGGGCTGAGTGCATTGATTTTTTTAAGCTACTCCAACTGTCAAATGCATACATATTTCGACACTTTGGAGTTGTCTTCGTCGTCGTCGTCAGACTATACTAGTCCGCTGGTGGACATAGCCCTCCCCTAATGAGCGCCACAGCGTGCTGTCTTCAGCTTGCCGGATCCAGCATCTGTCTGCAGTTTTTCGCAGATCATCATCCCACCTAGTCGGAGGACGTCCTACACTACGTTTGCCGAGTCGCGGTCTCCACTCAAGGACACGTTTACTCCAACGGTTGTCGGTTCTTCGCGAGATATGTCGATAGAGTGGAATGTTACGATATAGAAGGGCTGACGGCATTCGACTGAGCTTAGTCCATTTCCAGGTTTAGTAAAATAAGTTGAGAACGGAAAAAAATTGCTACTGCAATTGTAAAAAAATATTTCATGAATACTTTTAGTGTAATTAATTGTGTACCCGTAATAAATAAGTATAGGGGAAGGTGAGGTATAATGATCCCCTAAAGGGAAAAACTTGACTGTGGCTAACTTTTAAGGGAAAATCACAAGATTTCTATTGTAGGAGGTAGTTAATTTACTTAACTTTGTAACTGCATACTTATTTTTTATTATATGTATGCAGTTTTTTTGTATTACAGGTTTTTGGGAAAGTCCAGTAAAGGATCATTTTATACACACCTATGTATAAAATGATCCCTGGGCCAGGGGTAAAATAATCCCAGGGATCATTTTATACCACACGTTATTAAATATCAGGGAAATAAAACACTCAGATGTTTATTTTAATCAAATATGTGTTCTTCATAACAATTGAAGTACCTATGTAAGCAAGTTACACAACTTGAACTTTCTTCTAGTTTCATTATTTAAAGATGTTTTTCTGGTAATTTTCTACTGTTTAATCTTGTTCTTCTTCTTCTTCAGGCTATATTATGTAGTCCACTACTGGACATAGCCCACCCCTAATGAGCGCCATAGCGCCCTGTCTTCAGCTTGCCGCATCCAGCATCTGCCGGCAGTTTTTCGCAGATCGTCATCCCACCTGGTCGGAGGGCGTCCTACACTACGTTTGCCGAGTCGCAGTCTCCACTCAAGAACACGTTTACTCTTACGGTTGTCGGTTATTCGCGAGATATGGCCAGCCCACTGCCACAACAGCTTGCTGATTCTCTGAGCTATGTCTATAACTTTGGTTCTCTGTCGGATGCATTCGCTACGAATCCTATCCTTCAGAGAAACTCCGAGCATGGCTCTCTCCATAGTTCGCTGAGCGACTTTGAACTGGTGGACCAGCCCTTTCGTGAGTGTCCATGTCTCGGCTCCGTAGGTCATCACAGGTAGGGCGCACTGATTAAAAACTTTCGTTTTTAAACATTGCGGTATGGATGACGAGAAGACTCCGCGTAGTTTCCCAATCGCTACCCAGCCCAGCTGGTTCCTCTTGAAATTGTTTTTACCTAATTGCAAAATCTGCCCGAGGTAAGTGTATTCAGAAACGATTTCGAACAGGTGACCGTCTACGACGACCGGTCCCGGATCAATGTGGCTATTGATCATGACTTTGGTTTTATTCAAATGTTCATGTTCAATCAATAAAAGTAAATATTAACAAACTTTTAAAAGGTTTGCAAAATTAAAAACACCTAGTCAAGCATTTTTAATGACATTACAGGGACTTTAAACTCGTTACTAGCGGTTTTGTAAGGCATACCATCTCCGACAGCAACTAATGCCTTTTGCATTTGTTCTTCAGACCAATTTTGGCAATTAGTTTTGCGTATACAAATTCTCAGGCGCGGTCAGGTGCAGGATGGGTGACCGTCCCGTGACTGCCGCTAGTGGCATTTTTCCGAGTGCTTCCGTGCTTCACAAGGCACGTTAAGCCGTTGGTGCCGGCTTTCAGAGGCTTTATGGGCGGCTTGATAACTTCTGACAGGTCCGTCACTCTCTTACAATCATCCACCAACCCGGACTTGGCCCCCGTGGTGGAGTATGGCCTAACCTTTCTACGATGCAGGAAGAGACCTGTGCCCCAGCAGTGGGGACATACATGGGTTGATATCGATATAAATTCTTGGCATGATCTGTAAAAATAAGAAATAATAATGAGGTAAAATTATTCCAGGGATCATTTTAAACACACAAAAAGGGATCATTTCGCCCCAAACATCAAAATCCAAGATATCAATCAAAACATAAAACTTCATAGACCGCGTGCGGTGAACGAACATTACTTAAATATTAGCTGATTGCTATTATAACCCGCAAATAAAACAACATTTTAATAAACACGAGCTTATAAAAAGTAATGAAAGGTCAAAACCAGGCTTACCTTAGATCAGAGCCGCACTTTTTTATTTTTTTTAAATAAAATCACGCCAAGCGTTAACACCGCCATGAGACTTGGAGAGGGAACTGGCAGGGGTGCGGGGAACATGTTTTATGTGCTTTTGGATAGATAGCACTAGTTGTCTCTGATTTACGATGGGGGATCATTGTGACCTACGGGGATCGTACTACCTCACCTTCCTCTACCTTCTTTATCGTACAATACCGTACTAGTGACAATACGTTGCGTTGCCACTTATGTGCAGTGAAGATTGACGTCACGAATAGACAGCAAACAATATTGAATGGATGATAATAACAACGAGGGTCTATGTAATGGAGGGGTCCAACTGCCGACCTCGGCCCCCCTGCATCCGTTACGAGGCGTTGGGACAAACACTCCAACCCATCAGCCAACAGCAAACTGCAGTTTGGCCTTGAGGTTGACTACTCCGCAACAAGTGATGACTTGATTAGATAGACGGAAATCCACTCTTTTTGTCGAGTTTGGTTTCGATTACTTGTAGGATTCCGATCGAGAAAAAAAACGGATCACCTTGTTGACTTTCCGACCGTAAAGAACTTTTCTCAACGGGACGGAGAGATGGGGGACTATTATACCAATAACTTTTTACCTAAAATATTTACAAAATAAATACGCAGACCAATTAATATTGTTTGTTATTTTCACTCCTTCGTAATTCTCTCCGGCAATTGTCATAGAGAATCGTTTAAGAATGATTTAAATCAAACTTTGCCACTCACATTTCAAGTTTTTGATTCTCATTTCTGTTCCAACCACCAATATCGAACCTCAACATAATATATCGAGGGAATTTATTTTTGCCTTTTGCTTTACTAAGTATGTGACACAAGCTTGCTATGTCCTTAAATTTCACTTTTTTAAATAAACTATCCATGATTTTGCAATAAATAATGTTTGTATTAATCACAAAGTTTGTATTAATTGCCTGCAAAGTAAACTTTGATTTAATTTGGACGAAACCCTCAGGGCGCGTGCACTACATACGCTTGTCCGGTTTTGTACGCCACGTAGAAGTAGCATGAAAGTCAATTTTCAAAGCCTGTTTTATAATGTCACGATAACATCCACACATCATAAACGCTTGTCCTGCGCGCATTCGATAACCACGATAGCGATAGTTTTCTTTGCCTGATTAGACGAATGCATCCTCAAAGCACTCAAACTCTATTCACGTCATAACAGGATTGGGTGCATGAAAGGAGCCTCCGTAAACTAGGATTGATGATTAAATTCCTCTTCCTCATATTTTAAGAGGAATTTAATATGAAGGAAAATTGTTTTGTTGAAACGAAATGTGCGAGAGAGAGAGTGAGAGAGATAGAAGTCTCCTGCATACTCTTCTTCTTAGTCTGCCAGATTCCTCATCCTATTCCTCAAAATCCTCTTCCTCATAACAGGTTCCTCAACAACCCTACCGTAAACGACGTACTCATTGAACCAACGTCCTTGCGCTGATTAGCAAATCTGGCTTGCCGTGGACAAGCTAAGAACAACAGGATGGCTGGCTGGCTGCACTCGGTACGATTTCAAAGAAAACTAAATCCTATAAAAATAAATGAAAGTCAGTATAAATCTTATTTTATATACGCACTCCCAGCAGTGCTATTCAATAACGCCGTTCGCTCGTGGGTTCGATCGAATTCGTATTCAGTAATTTAAGCTACCCCAGCGCTACGGCGGTGAAGTGAACTAAGTGTGCAGGTGGGATATTGACCCTTATTTCTATGAAGTTACGTTTAAAACCAAGAAAGTTCGAATCTCGACTCTATTACATCTGTCAAATAACCCTTTCGCGTACAACGGCAAAATAATTACTAAAATATTTTTTGCCGAGGGTAGTAAACTGACAGTTAATGCTTTCAAAAAGAGCCTGTCACCTCAGTCATCCGAGACCACGGCACCTGGAAAAGTGGCAAAATGTCGGAAAAATGTAATAAACGAATAAAATCCGTATAATAACAGTTTTGATTAAAATATGATCTTTTTTTCAAAACTATTTGTCAATTAACAGGTAGTTAGAGTGCTTTGATTTTCGCTCTCAGCACCGCCCGCAAACTCTAGGATTTATGCAAATTCAATCGGTAAATTTTACTGACTTCCACTATTCCTCCTTCTTCGTTAGTCTTTTTTTGAAGTCGACTTATCTAATTTTGCATTTTCAGCTTATGCAAGTTATCATTTGGGGATATTGACCCAAAGACCCCAGGGTAAAGGTGAAAATATTATTAATATTAAGCATTGATAATCCTCCTATAATAAGGCCGCCAATTGTAGTGTACTATGTTATTATTTAAGTCTCTTATGTAATTCTTGGTGAACATGGGATAAAGAATATTCTGTCTATTTCTATATAATATTGCATATTTAAAAACCTATTTAGAGGCTAAAAATTTCACCCATGCCGGGATTCGAACCCGCAACCTCTGGCTATCCGTACCAGCGCTCTACCAATTGAGCGCTGGTACGGATAGCCAGAGGTTGCGGGTTCGAATCCCGGCATGGGTGAAAATTTTTAGCCTCTAAATAGGTTTTTAAATTTGTTCCTTAGCACGGGTTAGTGCATTAAAAAAAAAAATAGTGTAATATTGCATATGTCAATGTTTTTCAAGTAGTTTAGATGATTGTTAGTACTCAATTAGACGATAATGGCTGATTGGAATTACATGAATTATGTACAGATAGACGAAGC
Source organism: Yponomeuta sedellus (assembly GCA_934045075.1). Taxonomy (NCBI): domain Eukaryota; kingdom Metazoa; phylum Arthropoda; class Insecta; order Lepidoptera; family Yponomeutidae; genus Yponomeuta; species Yponomeuta sedellus. The sequence goes on from OW203721.1 coordinate 7,603,975, forward strand.
TCTGAATTGAGACAAAGGCTACTTGATATCCCGCCAACGCGGTCTGAACTAATCCTGCGCAGACGAAGTCGCGGGCACCAGCTAATTTACCATATTGGCATTAGCAAGAAGTTCGTGTACCCATGAAAGGGTTAATTCGATCGTGAGCTCACATCACCATTCACATCACACTCACTTGTGCGTGACGTTTAATTCGTATTCAGAAGCAAAATACGCACAAGTCACAAGTGATGTTGCCATGGGTTACCTATTAGGGATGGAACACCAATGTTTGTCAGTCGAAAAGTCAAATTATTATTTTGTTCAGCTTAATTAGCCAAACGCTGCCAAATATTTCTTACAAATAAATCGTTCTGCTTCATTTTTTTAAAGTCTAGGCCTTTTCTAGTTTTCGAGTCTACGTCTTGTGGATAAAATATGTTATATTGTTGACCAAAGAGTACCCACCGGTGAAGCTTTCTTCCTCTACAGATAAACAAAGGTAACCGCAAAAATGTATTTTAAATATTTCTAACCGAGACATTGGCTTAAATTTATCACACTTATGTATGATTAATCAATTGTATAGGCAGTACAAAATGCTTGAAATACGTTGTAACAAATTTCAAATTGTGTATCATATAACCTTCCCTTCTTAAAAAAATCACGAAAATTTATTCCAGTTTGAAGCTCAATCAGCTATTTGAAGGCTCCTGACACCAACATACTCAGGTGCTCCATCAGAGGTAATGATCGCTATATTGAGATATGTGCGGAAATGTGATTGGGACAATATGGCACGGTTAGCTCTACATTGATTTTGCACGATGTACATAAAGGGGATCTGAGAAAACCACAAAATCTGCAACGGTTGTTTCTTTATTTGGACACTTCTCTGGAGATGGGATCACAAATCCCAGACCAATATTCGTCTACCTAAGGACGAAATCAAAAACCTTGGCCAAGAATTTGAAACCTTTTATGAAAGAAATAGAAGGGATATTTAAAAAAAACATAAGGTTAGTACTCATAGTAACGAAGAACCTTGCCTCAGCAAACGTGATTTGGTACATTAATTCTTGGCCCTGCCATCAAAATGACATCTTGCAATCAAGATGAAACTAGTAGAAATACTAGTTTCCTATTGATATTAAAGTAATAACATTCTTAGATTGTTCTACAAATTTTTTTATTTTAATTATGAGTCCTTGATGTTGTATTGGTAAACACATTTTGCGTAATAAATAATTGGTAGTTATCTTATCATCCATAAATCTTTTCCAGACTTCTGATGCCGACTGAAATATTTCAAGGATTGGTACTTCACTGAGAGATGTCTCCCATGACAGCCATGTGTTTAACAAAAACCCTATAAGCACCATCTCATCAATGTGCTGAGCTCTGTAAAAAGCGAGGCTTCACTGGGTAAACAATTAGCTAAATCTATTGCAATTTATATATTTTAACAGCCTATACTTTTATTGTACTACTTCTGAATTAAATCTGTATTTTCTAGGTGACTCACGCTATACTCCGAGAGAGCATAGATAATGACAACTCTGGTTGAAGATACTCCAGCCCTCGCTAGAAGAATTAAACTAAAAAGCAATGCATAGCATGTAACAGTTCTTGATGACCCCCAAGGAATGGTGCCCACCATTCCCTAGATGTCAATAATCGAGAATTACAAAAAGAAATGCAGATTGTGCATCATCTCGAGATTAAGGTGGAATAATAAAAATAACGTAGCATTGTTTTTAACCTGTTTTAGCAAAATGGTGTTTTAGACCATACTCCATGAATCTAGACGGTGAATTTTAAAAATAATTATTAAGTTACTGTTACTTTAGAAATGCCACATATTTTTACACGAAATTTCTGGAAGATTTATTTAAATTGGTTGATTTAAATTTGAAATAAATATTTTTTACTATAAATAAACAATAAAAAATGTAGTCTGTACATTTATTAAATAAAACGAATTGATTATTCAAATTATTGTTTTAAGTCACCAACATTATACTCATTAATAACCTGCAACAAGCAAGGTACGTAGGTATATAGGTATAATCCACAGCACATTATAGTCATTAAATCCAGACTGCATGTCGACCTTTACACGTATCATTCTGTACAGTTGGGTACAAATCGAAAATACTCATAGGTAGTACCTATATGGTAACACTATTATATGCCAATGAGAAAATTCAAATTTGAGCACAACCTCTATGATCTGAGGGCACAACCCTGTATTTTAGGACCACCACCAACATGATATATTTTTGTTATTTATTTGGTCAAAGTAGTTTGTGATAAGTGACATCTACAAAACAACATTTAAAATCATTACCATTATTTTATTATGCTAATGCATAGAAATATTTAAACTAATAAGTGCCAATTACTCTTTACTTGCTACTAGATTGAATTGTAAGCCAAAGTCGATAACACTATCAGGCATCAAAAGTTATAATTCATTCTAGTAAAAGAACTAGTTTTAGTATAACAAAATAAACTAATTTAAAAACGTCTCTTTAAATATGAAACTATAAAATTATAACTTACTATTTGACCTCCGAAAACATCTTGACGACCTCTGTGGCGTAGCGGTAGCGCAACTGCCTACCATGCAAAAGGTCTCGGGTTCGAATCCCGGCATGGGTGAATTTTTTAGCCTCTAACTAGGTTTTTAAACACTTATAAAAAGAACGAATCCTTAGAGCTAAACAAAAATACGTTCCGTTTTTTTATTTCGAACTTAAAATGGGAGCTTGAAATTAAGTTTAAAAGTTGATTTGATATTACATATTCCATTCCCAACACATAAGTATTTTTTTATTTCGAACTTAAAATGGGAGCTTGAAATCAAATTTAAAAGTTGATTTGATATTACATATTCCATTCCCAACACATAAGTATTATAATTACACGTATTGAACACTACGATGATTAATAATTACACTAATATTAAAACAATCCATTTGTTGCGCTTCCAAACAATCCAAGTGCATTAGCCACAATTCGGAACGCGCGAAGTGAGTGATACAGATAGGTAATATTAAAAATTCTTCGTTAACGTGCGCGCGTGCTCAAAGAAATGTAGGTTAGGTACGCTTAATTTTGTGAAAAAGATGGTGGTACAGTGTATTGAGTGATTGTAAGAAAACTTGGCTCACACCTAGACGCTGTGAAGTATATTGACCAGTCCAAGGGAGCGAAGAATACGATCGGTTACTGCTACTACCAGATCACGGATGATATTTATATTGAAGATTTAGTGCTCAAAGGGTGATTTTCAAGACTAGTATGTACCTATGAGTTTTTTTCTAAATACATGGCATACTGTTGGTACGAAGTTGTCGGTGCGCGTCTCCGACTCGCATTTGGTCGGTTTTTTATGATTTTCATAACGTAATTTGATTTAATACAATTAAAATATGGTTTAGTACTATTTACTTAAATTTTGTTTTATTTTACAGCCCTCGTCTCTCAATCGGGAAGATAAGTAGGAATGCGTATGTCAATATAAGGTTGTGATAGAAATGTGACGTCTTTAGAACTTCATAAGGGCTGGTACTTAAGTATTTCTCAACGTCTTACTGACGTTTTGTGATACTACATAAGACGTACGCTGCACGGCATACATATGACGTCACTTGCACGTCATATGGTGTCGTATCTCCGACGTCTTCAACTGACGTCGTAAGGCTGTGACAGATTCACGTCATCTGAGGGTTAACCCGACGTCGTAAAATGACGTCTTTTACGTCGAAGAGGACTGTATATGGACGTCAAAATGACGTAGAAATGCTACCTGGGCGTAATACAGAGAATAATGTAAAGAGGTTCGAAATTTCACTGATGCCGGTGAGTCGCCCATTAGCTCAGTTGGAAAGAGCGCTGGCACGGGTAGCCAGAGGTCGCGGGTTCGAATCCCGGCATGGGTGGAATTTTTTGCCTCTAAATAGGTTTTTTAGGTTTTTAATAATTCATGTTTATAAAATTACTCAATATCTGTGACTTTGAGTACACAAAGTTTATCCAGATTGAATATATTTATTTATATTCTTTTTAAAGCACTAACCTGTGCTAAGGACAATTTAATAAAACAATTTATTTAGAGGCTTAAAATTCCACCCATGCCAGGACCACTGGCTAACCGTGCCAGCGCCCTCCTGATAAACTGAGCTTATTATTCCGGTATTTACACTATATAAATGAAACGATAAACTGAGCTTATTATTCCGGTATTTTCATTCGGTACGATAGCAGTTATGACTACCATACCTCAGCTCCCTTAGCGCTGCATGCCGCTCACACCGGGTACCGGCAGAATACCAGCGCTGAAGTTCTTCCTGAACTTTCAGCACATGATGAGTCGGAGCCCATTGGTTTTGTATTGCTATGCATTGTATACGTGTGTGTCTTATGTGAATAAATGTTTTATCTATCTATCTATCTAAAGTACAAAGTACTGCCGGAGGTCGTGGTTTTGTTTGGATGTACATTTGAAGAAATACATAGCAGTATCAGTGTATTTACATCTTTGTCACCTAGCTGGTTTACCTAAACCTACTTCATAACATCACAAACATAAGGCCACGCCGCTCGTGGCCTAGGCGAACCGAATGATTGGAATCAATCACTTGACTTAAGCAACAACAGGCGCAGTCAGGTGCTGGATGGGTGACCGTATCGTGACTACTGCTTGTGATATTTTTTCCGAGCGCTTCCGTGCTTCGCAAGGCATGCGAAGCCGATAGCGCCTTTGTCGCGCAATGGAAGTTGTTAAGCCATGTCAGAGGCTTCAGTTAGTTTATCCTGTTTTCACTCCAGCCAGCCAATCTTTTTTCAGAAAGCCAGCAGTGCACCCAGGTCACTGCTGGCCTCCCGAAGGATCCCAGCTTTCCTATTATCGATGTTCGTTGCACTTCCACGCTCCCTCAGTGAATGAACACGTCGCGGGTAGTTCGTCTTCCTTGAGGCATAGTCGACATAACGGGGTGTCGGTCAGTCCCATAGCGTGGAGGTGTTTATTCAGTGTTCAATGGCTCGTCATAAGTGCCATGGCTTTGCGCAGATCGCTGCATGTGAGGCGTTTGGATATTGTTGGTAGGGCCTCTCTGGCTTGTTTGCATTTCGTTTCTGTTTTCCATAGTTCAGCATGATGGGTTTCTGTTTGCAATCTTAATGTCGGAGGCCTTATGGGCAGCTTGATAACTTAAGGCCCGCCTCTGTCTTATAATCCTCCACTAACCCAGGCTTGGCCCCGTGGTAGAGTGTGACCCAACCTTAAGAGACCCGTGCTCCAGCGTGTGGACATACAAAGGGTTGATATCAAAAAAGGGCACCTCTGTATCCCAGAGGGGTGAGCAGATGCAGGGACTGCCAGTTGCTATTATACGATCCTGGTTAATTACTATCACTTCATCGCCATTAATAGTCGTTGCATGCGAGATGGTTTTGGGTACGTTTTATCCTGCCCTTTGCTGACACGTCCCCTATTCGACCAAATACGGGTCGAAGTATGTTCGCCTGGAGCGTTTCTTACCAGTCATTCCACTCACATTCGCCATTCCACCCACATTATATTTATTCTTTCTTACTTGATAATAATTAATGTTCTTAAAATATACAGTATATGATATACATCCCACTGTAGAGCACAGGTCTTCTTTCAGAAAGAATATAGGCTTGATGACCACGCGTGCCCACCTCAGATATGCGAACAGCGAGTTATATGAATATATCAGCCAGTCAGGTTTCTTTACGATGTTATCATTCACAATTAGCGAGTGGTATTTCTACTTTAACTTCACAAATGTGCCTGAGATACATAACATTACTATAACAATACTGGTTTCAACAAAAAATAATGAGTTATCTTCTACATTATGGGATTCGATCGTGAGTTCACCTAAAGGAGAGTAACTTTTGATTTTGACAGATGTAATCGAATTCATGTGCGAGTTCATGATCGAAGTGAGCTGCGAATCGAACCTTCAGAATACCAATTTCATTGACATTTGTAGTTCTCTTCACCGCCGTAGCGCCAGTGTAGAATTAAGTCTTGATTTAAAAGCAAACTATTCGTTTGTGTGTGTGTGAAGTGTGACCAGATGCTGGCCGGAAAATATTGACAAAGTTTGGAAAAACTGGGTCTAACCATGACGGACTAAAAATATGAAAAAAATACGTTCTATGCGTAAGTACGTTCATATAACACTTTCTATTTAACATTACATCGAGTGTAAATTACTGTGTCAATGTTTTTATCTGTAAATAGAAAAAAAAAACAAATAAAGAAACGGTAGTCTACTTGAAAACACACTCAGTGTTTTCGTGCTAACCACCCAAATTATGTAGATGTCATATTTAAACGCTCCGAAACGCTAAAATATAAAACGAAACAAAAGTGCCAAGAAATGTGTTTTTTAAGATTTCTGTTTTTGAATTACCTACGGCGAAAACGTGTAACAAATTAATAATACAATTCGGCTATGTGCGAAATCCCCCACTAAATAGTTTACTGAAATAAAAAAAACGCAGAATAGATTAATACGTCTCTCTTTGTGTTCGAGTCTGACTCGCGCTTTGCTAGATTTTATCTATATATTATATTATAAAACTACATAACATATTGCAAGAAGGCGAACATAGAGAAGCTGTTATTAGTAACTTAAACATGTTCTCTTTACAGTTCCATCGACGACTTGAAATTCGTAAATGAGTCAGTCAACTTGTTAAATGAATCATTTACACAATGATAGGGAATCAGACGTCATGATTGTGCAACATCAAAGAGCGGAACGTCGTTAAGACTGCGGAAGAGCTATTCAGAATTGCACGGAACAGAGAACGCTGTAAAGAACTTACTACCAACCTTAAGTAATGAAGAAGCACTTTAAGAAGAAGAAGAAAATCCACGGCAACTAAACTCAGTCACCAAACTACTTGCTAATGTGCGTTAATATGACGCACATATAAAGCGTCTAATAAACAATGTTATTAACGGTGTGATATTAGTAGCTTGTCGATCACACGCAAAATACTAAAGATAATATGCTTCTGGATTTTTCCAAAGCTGTCGAAACTGTCTCTGTTCCCATTCTGCTGGATAAACTAGAAACTATTGGAATCGGAGAGTTGCCCTTTCAAGGCAATGTAAATGAGCGACAAGTTAGGATTGGTAACTACACGTATGATATAGGCGTATGGCGTGCTCCCCAGAATTCTGTGTTATGTCTTGAAAGAGCTTACAGAGCTGTGATAAAAGTAATACTTAGTGGTTCAGTCAGATACTCGATTACACTTTTATATTGAGACTTGATTGATTTCCTCACAAAATTATTAAACAGAAACAACACATCTATGACCTACGTTCCCCTAGTACTTAAGAATCGACAGAGTATACCAAACGTTAGCCCATAGAACCAAACTTTCCCCCGGTTTCATTTTTATGTAGTAGGTTCATACACTTTTAATAAATAAAAAAACGTAAAGCCCAAACAACAAAATAGTTCCTTCGTCTTAACTATTAAATAACGGAAAATCTACTAAAACCCATACAGTAAAACCTAGCCCACAAATAAAGTTATCGTAGGTACCTCATCTTTCTCTTCTCATTTGTTTCAATTTATTTTTCCTATAGAGACATACATAGCACGAACACTCCCCGTTCACACAAACTCAATACACATACAAAATTACCCCCCCCCCCCCCCCCCCCCTCTTTCCCTCATGCTCGCTACTTTACACACGTTTACTTACCGTCCATTACACTGCACCTATCGATTTTTTGCTAAGGTTAAAATAAGATAAGAATATTGTTAATTTTATTCATTTCTAATTTCTAATTATGTACAACTTATTGTGTAACCTTATTTAATAAATGCATGTCCTAATTATACAGTGTATATTTGAAATCTAATGGTAGTTGGCGTTGAAGTCTGAGATACAGTGTTTAACATTAGTTCAGATGTCATCGTTTTTTTTTGTAATGCACGCACTAGTAGGCTCGATATTATTGTGTAAGGAATGTATTGCCTATATTTTTAAAGAATAAAAATTACTGAATTACTGAACTACCTGTAAGCAAATAAATCAGTAATCGTGGCATTTTTATTTTACTCGTATGGTAACCCCACGAGAATTGCTTCTTATGCCAGCGACTTGGATACACTGTATACTGCCAATGATATAATCTTTTTTATACATTTCAATAGATTTAGGCTAGTAAATACTTAGACTGTACAATTTTAGACAACGCAACATGTTTGTAAGATTTTTTTATAGCATCGTTTTGCCAAAACATGCGAAACAAATTATAGGCTACGACTTCGACTGAAGTAATATTAGTGTCAACCCCTATGCAAGGAATGTCATATTTTCGGGTTCTGAAGGTCAAATTAAGGTGAGTGTGAGGTGAACGACGAGGTGACCGACGAAGTGACCGACGAAGTGACCATCGAAGTGATCGACGATCTTACTGAATCGACATGCAGACTACCTATTTTTACTTAAAAATAATTATATTTTTCAACATATACTCCGCCTCTCATGCGTAAAATCTCTTTCGCAATGCTTTGTAAGAGGCCTGGCCTGGTATAAGTTAAGTACTTACGAAGTTACAGTTTATCATACAAGTGCAAAAAAAGCTAGTTCCCGTCCCCTTGTCGTACCCGTCGTCGGCTGCAAGTGACGCACGCGCCTTCTTTTGCGCTAGTCGGTTGCGCTATATTTTTACTTCTATTCCAATAATACATATTGTCGTTGTCTTATATTAAGTACGAGAAGATAAAGATTTTTCATCAGTAAAGTCCGATAAAATAAGTCGGCTGTTAGTGAAAAGTACAGCGTGCGTTGCAAATTTAATTCTAAGACTTTCTAACGCTGATTAGCAATGCCATTCACTACGTTGGCAAACTCAAGTAGGTACCTACAGCCTTAATGCCGGCGCTAAGATGTCACCATGGTGCACATGTCGACAAAAGTCTGCCAGTCTTGTTTTGACGCGGAATTGACAAAACTTTTGACGATCGTAAATCATCTGTGAAGACTTTGTACTACTTAATTAGTATGATCTAAATGTATACTAAACCTATACTATAGTTTATCAATGTACCTATCTTTCAACAAAATCTTTTCAGCTGTTCTTGCATCATTGGGTGCCAAATCCGAACTTTGCCATTTAAAAATGTCTCTATTTCAACCTTTGCAAACTATGAAAAATTAAGCGTTGTGGTGTCAACTTCTGGCCGCGATTTCATTATGTATGTACGAGTTAATGATGTGGTCTTCATAATATTAACTTTTAGTCTCTCCTCTTAATACCTTTTGAAGGCCTAGACGAACCGAGTGATTGGATTTAATCACGTGAGCTAAGCAACAAGAGCCGCGGTCAGGTGCAGGATGGGCGACCACCGCTAGTGGAATTTCCCGTGCGCTTGCGTGCTTCGCAAGGCACGTTAAGCTCGTTGGTGCCGGAGTCTGAAAATAGCTTGAAAACTTCTGACAGTAAGGCCCGCCACTGTCTTACAATCCTCATATAGAAAAATTAGCAAATAGGCTTAGTTCAGCAGCATATGCAGTCAAAAGAATTAGCGAACTAACTGACGTCGCAACTGCTAGGCTTGTTTATTTTAGTTACTTCCATAGTCTTATGTCCTATGGCATACTACTGTGGGGACGGGCAGCAGACATTGAGACCATCTTCGTCTTGCAGAAGAGAGCGATCAGATTCATTTATAGGCTGGGTAGTAGAGATTCGTTAAGAGATTTCTTTAAAGAAACTAACATCCTGACAGTTGCCAGTCAGTATATATATGAAAACATTATGTACGTTAGGAAAAATATCAGTAACTTTAACAATGCAAATACTAGAAATAAACATAAACTTTTATTCACTATTTAGGCTGGCAAAGGTTAATACATCCTTCATGGGGCATTGTATACGCTTCTATAATAATATTCCTGAAGATATATTAAGCTTGCCTGAATCGCGGATCAAAAAATATGTTAAGCACACTTTGTGCCAAAAGGGCTACTATAACAAAAAGGATTATTTAGATGACAATGGTCTGGAATTAAAGCCAGTACAATGTATGAGTTCTATGTTTTATAATAATTATGTAAACTATGTTAATTAAGGACTTTTGAAAAGACTAAGTTAAGAGTTTTTTTGTCCATTGATTCTCCTAAATGATCTAGATTTTGAAATGGACACCTAGTTTGAATTGTAACGTTCATTAAGCCGCAGTTTCTGTGCTACTTTGAATAAAACCTTTTCATTTCATTCCTCCAACCCCGACTTGGCCGCCGTGGTGGAGTATGGCCTAACATGTACTCTGTGGGCCTACCCTTCCTGCGATGCAGGAAGAGACCGTGCCCCAGCAGTGGGCACATACAAGGGTTGATATCGATACCTTTAAGCATATCATAAGCAGATAGCTGTGACTCTCTGTTAATGAAATAAAGACAGTAGAAAATTAAATGCTATAGAGGTTTTTTATAAATAACTGCCTTATTTATAAAAACACGACGAGTTTTATTTAATCTATAAAATTTCTACCACAGAATATTTTGTGAGCGGTTTGGAGTGTTTTCACAATAAGGTGGCGTTCCTATAATAGTTTACTTTCACTGCCTCACAAATTTGTGTTAAGGCTTGTGCTTTGTCCGCCAACCCTAGAATACTGTTATTGGTCTGTAGCTCTAAACTATATATTTTCACAATGCAATCACATTTTGTCATTTTCCCACTTTCATATAGAACTTTGTCCCTACTATTTTAAACAAAAATAAACTTCAAGATACACTTAGGTACACTAGAGGGAAGAGTTCGATGTATTTTTCATCAAACCCTTAGGTATTTACATTATATATTAAAATGTTTTTGTGTAATAAAAATATCACTGTGGTACGAGTAGGTACTTACATAACTATGATATTGATATGAAGAAAGAATAAAGACTAAATATGAAAAAGCTAAACAAAACTGTAGCACACTATGTATTTACAAACCGAATAACGCTTTGTTACGTACGTTGTTAAATAAGTTTGAATTTTGTAATAGTTTATCCTACTTTGTAAATATGTGGAAGCCTATTATTGACTTTATAAAAACTGTTACTGCACTACTTTAAGATCTCACTGTTATTTAAGCTGGTGGTTTCCCAAATGAACTTTAAAATAGAATTCTTCGTCTTAGCGTCTCGGCGGCATGCACACCAAATTACATGAATGAAATCAGACTAAGATCCGCGTTTCTGAATTGAGAATACTTAAGTAACATTCTGTCACGCTATTTACAGGTAACTATTTACTTAGCGAAATTGTCAATTGAGAAACTGGCCCTAAGAATCGAAATTATATGAGAGATTTCTCCGTTTTAGAAGTCCGTTAAAAATGATCTGTTTCAAATAACTTTTTCTGGCGTACAGATGGTGTAATATTCAATCCACCACGGACAGCGTGTCCGCCTTTACAATGAATTTAACGAGTTAGCCTAACGACACACTCACGATAATTGAAGTATGGGTATATTACATAGTGGTGGCCATATCACGCTGCATTTGGATGTGTTGTGCCGTAATTGTGATGCAAAAACACATGTCTGCCACTTGAATAGCTAAATACTTGGACAATTTGTTAACTTTATTGCCAACTATTATTGTGAGGAAAACTACTTGTAATGTCGTTGTTTAGTCTGCAAGGCAAACGGCTGAGTATCTCAACATCTTGACACTTTGCATTATGTAAGAACATTAAGTGACGCTATTGCGTTACACAAATTGTTGCCTAAAGGTCCCTTATGGCGGTCATTCTACTCAAACATACAACTTTGATCTCATAAGACCAACCGAGATCGATATTAATATCAACCCTTGTATATTCCCAATGCTGGGGCATGGGTCTCATCCTGCATTCTAGGAGTTAGGCCATACCTACTCCACCACGGGGGTTGGTGGAGGATTGTAAGACAGTGGCGAGCCTTACTGTCACGAGATCAAGCAGCCCATAAGGCCTCTGACATGGCTTAACGACTGTCACTTTATGACAGCCGGCACCACGGCTTAACGTGCCTTACGAAGCACGGAAACGCTCGGAAAAATGCCACAAGAGGTAGTCACGGACGGTCACCCATCCTTCACCTAACCGCGCCTGTCGTTGCTTAACTCAAGTGATTGATTACAATCACTGAGATCAATCTAAATAATTTATGAGCTCGTGTGTCTTGGCATCCTATTTTGCATGAAATGGTTTTGGTGGGATTTCATTTATTTTTACGACGCCCTATTTCTTGCAAACTACTTCTTTAGAAGACCAAGTGGTATCAAACTAAATTATAGAAGTTGTTACGTACTTAGAGCTGATATTGATACTTGCCCATGCGAATATGAGACAGTTGGGCTGAGTTTCATAAAACAATCTTAGTTAACTTGAGGTACTTTGCGTACACAGTCTAGGTACATCTTAATCTCTGTGTTAATCAACTTTGAATAATGCATCCAATGGTAACCCAAAAAATTTAGTTATATGAAAAAGACCCCTGATATTTTTATGGCGACTTCAGACTTGGTTTCAACATTGGTAGTTGTAGATATTGAGGTGTATTCGCTGCGCTGTCTATTAAGGCGAGAAGCTACTAAGGCCACGAGAAGAATTGCTTCTCGCGGCATCGCGAAATAAATTTGTAAATTAAACGTTTGTCTATTAAAGACAAACGTTTAATTTACAAACCATTGGCACAATCGCAACGAAATTTGGCCATGATTGAATCCCGATTTGAGGACACAAATCGAGATTCAATCATGTTTAAAATTGCCAATTATCTAACAAAAAGAAAGCGTTATGAGAAGTTTCTATGAAAAGGTTTATGGGTCTCTTATTTCTTAGAAGTTGATGTTATGCCGACTAAAATGAAATATTGTTCCAGATTTTCATTACCCTTCGACACTTCTACAAGCAACTCTCCAAGGTGATTCCCTAATCTTGTCTCAAATGAATTAAATCAAAAACGTATATGGAATACATTGTTCTGCTATATTCAATTTTAATACATTTTATAAAATTATCGACTTAACGACAGTTATGTATGATACACAGATGTATTGTGGATAAAATAAACAAATTGTTGATCATTTTATTCTGATGGCAGATGATACGAAGACACAGTAGGAACATTATTCGAATTAAATAGAGGACATTTTTATAATAAAACTATCGTGATAAATAAGGAATGGCATTGGTAGGTATACCGACAATTTAGAAACTGCCAAAATAAATTTATATTTCTAGAGTTATAGTCTGAGATTTATACAGACCTAAATTTATTATATTTACTGAGATGTGTAATACATTTCAGAAATAAATTTAAAAACTTAAATACCTACAACCACCTGCCGAAACGGACATTGGATAAAACATAAAGTATGTTTTAATTACATCAAAACGTATCAATTTTATATAAGTTTATTGCCTACACAGTGTTTAATGTATGTATCGAGGTGGATTTCCCTCCTTACCATTTTCACGGCCTTTATCAAAGCAAATCACACCAAAAGCCCGTGAATCGGTCAGCAATGCTTCAGCAGGTGGTGCCTATTTAATGGTGGTTCAGATTATAAGCTCTCAAACAAAATGGAATAGATAAAACATAATCAAACCAGAAATAGACCCACACCTAAAAAGCTATCAATAGTAAATACTACTATAGACAATATAAAAGACCACATTAGTAATTAAAACACACTTTTTAATTCCTAAAGTCTATACAGGTTACCGTGAGCTTGCGATCTACGAGCGGCATGATTTATATTTAATCCTTAAATACTTACTAAGTTAGTGACTAATATAAGCGCAAAAAATGCCCGTACCTGAATCTTGCTTGTCGGCCACACGTGGGCGGGCTCGTTTTGAGCTAGTATTGTAGTCTCTAACCTTAAATGTATAAGGTTTATTTTAGCATGTATCGTTGCACACCCACGTCGCTGTCGCCGCCCTGGCATAGGGTAGATATTCCTTTATTGAATATAGTGGTGTTTTGAAAAAAGATCTTAGACTAAGGCTGACATTCAGAGACGAAAACTAAGCAAAGACTGGTCTTACAAATGTCCAAATCACGTACATTTTGACATTTCTGAGACCGGTCTTAGCTTCAGTTTTCGTCTCTGAATGTCAGCCTTAGATCTACTACCTACCTACATTCTGTTCACACATTTCAGTCAATTTTATTGTATCGTAACTACTACAAGAACAATAAAATATCTAACTGAATCTGTCAAAGAAAATCCAAGTAGGTACTAGAGTTTTTCCTAACGCCTTTCATTTATTAGAATATATAATAAATGCAATATTTAGGTAATTTGGAATTGCACTCGTGCAACACTTCGTATAGCAAGGAATCTTGAGGAACTTAACAACAGTTTACCATAAAGCCTCTTCATGAGGACCGCGACCGCTGTGTCAAGAGCAAACTGACCAAGAAGAACGCTTCGTAACAAGTTCGCAACGTTTACTAATTTCCCCAGAACTACAGTGCGTTCACATTAACTTGACGCGTGAGAGAATTGGTAACAAGGACATAGCATGTGAATTAGCTTTTGGACCTAATCGGAAGAGGGTAAAACAAGCCCTCAATCCTTTTATTTTCCCCAAGTAATGGAAATGATTTCTTATTTAACATGGTAACAGCATTGGTAACAGTAAACATCTCAGTGGTACCAATTCTCTCACGCGTCAAGTTAATGTGAACGCACAATATTTGAAAAAATTGTATCATTTTTTTTCAACATCAAATAGATTTTTTAAATCTTTGTTACTTAAGGAGGGTTCGGTAAACTTTAAATCATAAAACATGGTAAAAATAGTCAGCGAACATTTTTCTATTTCACTAACAAGAATCACACATTGCTCAGCAGTCAGTTTGTTGGTTATTTTTATTTTTGTGTTTTTAGTGATTTTCAATTTGTATTTATGCCGCTTTCATGTAGTCTATGACTCGAAAAGATTGACATCTTATTTGTTGAAGACTGACCCTAGGTTGAGAAGTTATGATGGAACTGAGGTTCGGACATATTTAGATATACACATACATGGGCGCTGCCAAGATTTTGTTCATGGGCAGGCAAGATGCAAGTCATTTCTAATATACATGCCCAAAAAATAGTATAGTTATTTTTTTTTTGTTCGCGGTTTTTTGGTTCGGTTTTTTTTTCAGAGTATTAACATGGGACGAGCTGGTGCTGTTCCATGTTACGCCTGGGAATGAAAGTACCACGGACAGATTAAAAAAACATATAATAATATTCGTACTAAATAGTTTTAATAGTAATTATAGTTTACTAAATATTTCACATGAACACTGAAAAACAAAGATGATTATATATACCATATTCGATACCCGACTACACTGCCACCTATTAGAGGCATGTTGTATGGTATGTAAATGTAAATCCTATCTTTATCTACCTGTAAAGATTTCGACCTAAGTTTTGATAGAGTTTGTTTAGTTTTTCTCTCATTAATTTAAAAATCAATAACACGATGTGAAATTCTCGTTTGACTGGATACCAGATTCATTTATCTTGAATACATCATGTGGATGTCTTACATGAGCCGAGGGGCAAAATATTTCGGAGCAGCTGAACCGATTTCGCTAATTCTTTCTTTTAGAATATTCCTTGAAGTACGAGGATTGTTCTTACGGAGAAAAAAAATTAAAGAATCGACCATTAAGCGGTCCGAAGTTCGCTGGGTCAGCTAGTATATTATATTA
This sequence comes from Yponomeuta sedellus, assembly GCA_934045075.1. NCBI lineage: Eukaryota > Metazoa > Arthropoda > Insecta > Lepidoptera > Yponomeutidae > Yponomeuta > Yponomeuta sedellus. The sequence continues at coordinate 7,619,732 of OW203721.1, forward strand.
AAAACAACACCGGCGAATAGAATGCGCGTTAGAAAATAGTAGGTATATTTCATTACAAGTGCGGAAAGGCTGTCATTGCAAAGAGTTCCGACAAATGTCTACCCGAGCCGAGGCGCAGCCGAAGGCGAGGGTTGACAGTCGGAACAAGTTGCAATGACGGTTCCGCACGTGTACTGAACGTCTGAACGACTATTTTTAATACAATTGCGAAAAAATACAGCAATTTATTAAAGGAAAATTATTTGGAAAATGGCGCCAACCGTAAAAGAATATAAGCAGAGATTTTTTTTCTTCACCCATTCTGGTAGGCAAATGGAACCATGCCCATATAGCCAGTCTTCAGTAGGATTTTTTTATTGATATGAAATGAAAATTAAATTCAATGAGATGAAACCTAACCTAACTCATTCAATCAAATCATTAAATCTGATATTGAAACAAATTAAAGTAGAGCCAATTTAATAGGCCACATTTGCCATGTGTCAGTTTTAGCTTCATAGTGAGGTGAACTGCTAAAAAACATCGATTAAATCGAATGATTCGATACGGACTTCAAACATTTATGAATCGAATGCAGTTATTGTGAAAGAGTACGTATAGGTACTGTAATTTTAATTGAGTTCCATCGAAAATCAAATCAAATAAACAATTATTAATCAAATCCCTGTCCCATCATTGTCTAACCAAAATTTATAAAACAAAATAAGACACGTATATAGTTTAACCAAGAAAAACTGCATTTATTCACTAAAACTAATAGAACTATAACGAGTGTTGTCATCGTCATCACTGCTGTCCGCTCCCAAAGATATAATAAATTCTTCTTCGATAATGTGGTCTATTCTCACATCTCGTTCAAAATCATCGAAAATTATTTTCTTTGTTTTCTCGACGACTTTTCTCCAGTCTTCTGAAGTGACTTCTGCACATGCAGTTTGTAGCAGAACCATCGTTTTTGCAGTACTGAAGGGTGGCTCAGTATTGTTACGCGCTGCATGACCCTTTTGTTTGTGCCCAAATAAGCTCGATAGCGTTATACTGGCAGTGGTAAGGTGGCAATCGAATAACTTCGTGTCCATGCTCTAGTGCTATTTCATCAATTACATAGCAAGGCTTGGATGGCTTGTTTGCTTTTACCAAATTCAACAACTCAGCTTTCAATAAAGTTGGACTTGCTTCCACATTTTCTTTTTCCAGCCACGAGACAATTTCTTACTTTTTATTTGCTTAAGTTGGTGGTTTATCAACTTGTACAAAGTTTGGACCTGGAACGAACACTATGGACAAGCTCTAGTGTTGCCAAGAACATCCTAAGAGTTTTTTTTTGCCTAAAAGTGTAATAATATTATAATGAAACGAGAAACAAGAAAATATGTACAAGATAAATCGTCTAAAAATTAACACTCAAACGAAAGAGATATTTATAAAACACAACAAATATTTGACTTTGACCTTCTACAAAGGATTACCTGCGTTAACAAGTTGTCTTCGGATACATAAAATGAAAAAACGTTAGACCTGGCTGAACGGACGAAAGTCCTTTGCCTATTCTGCTATCAGCAGAAAAACAAGATAAAAAAAATGAAACTGATTTTGTCTCTATTCAATTATTTTTGTATTTTTTATATTATTGAAAGAATAATATAATAATGAAAACAAAACTCTTGACAAACATTACGCATAGTCCAAAAATAAAAAATTAAAGTTTTATTACGATACAGGTCTTGTATGGACACCTGTATAATAATATAACATTTTAATCATAACGATACACCTATACAACCTCCAGCTGGACCAAGAAGGTTGAACCTCTACTTAAAAAAAAGGTTTCAATGAACTAGTCCGCGCCGACGCAACACGCATGCGCAATCGATGGTTGCGCCTTGGCGCCAATATTTTACATTTAAAAAAACTTTTCAATATAAACAAAGTTTGGTTCTGTTTTTATGTAAGTATTATATATGAGAGTAGATAAAGTAGTGTATGACACTGTACATAACTTGGTCTTATAACAATCGTGTGATACTATAAAAAAACTCGTCTACAGTTCATTTCTTTAAAATACACTAGTGTTATAAGAACCCTTATTATGCAACGGTATCTTAAACTACTATTTTCCCTTCTCATGCTATAAAAGTTCGTCTTTATGTGATGCATACCAGTTGTACAATCTACTAATAAAATAATCACAATATGGAATTATGTATGGCGATACATTCCTTTACTTAGGTAATCATTGCATTCAATACAACTTTTTCATTGATGATTCCTTTGATTTTTACGGTAACATCCCTAGTTTTTAAAAACAAAAAGGGTTGACCGACATAACCTTGTGATGAAGTTCAGTTTTTAGGACAAACATTGTTTATTAAGTTTAGAATGGTTTATTAGTCAAAGTAAATTGTAATAATGCCTTCTTTTGACATTATTACAATAAATATGTATTATTAACTGAAGAAAGTGAAGCAATTGTGTAGTTCTAATTTTGAAAAACTAAATAATATTGTGTGCCCTGCGTTACAAGGTTACGTTGACGAATTTTGATGAAGTGTCAAATGTGACCTATTAAATTGGCTTTACTGTAGTAGCTTCTTTTTAGAAATATACGTATTTGCATGAATCATAAAAACTTCTATGATTTTTTTAGTAAAAACTTCATGGTTGGTTTTTCTTTTTAATAGACATTATTTTGACAGAGAGAACGCACGAGTGCGGGAAAGGTAAAAAAAAAGCACGAGTGTGTAATAGCCCTCTTCCCGCACGCTATACGTCCCTGCAATACGCCACTTTTTGAGCAACTGTATTAAAATAGTACATTACACAACCGGGGTGGTAATACAAACAAAGGCCGAGATCGCAGAAGTTAGCGGCCCGAGCTGCAAGCGAGGGACGTAAATATGCGATCGAGAGCTTTCTTTATTACCTCCCGTGTTGTGTACATCTTTTTATGTCTACACTTGGCCAGAAAGCGGCTTTTTCCGTACGCGCAGCATGCGGAAAAAGCCACTTAATTGCCAGGTGTGGCATAAAAATACTTACCTTATACTATAGGTACTAAAATTACATAATCTAAATTTTATAAAAAAATGCCGTCAAATCACAAAATTTATATTTTTCTTTGATTGATCTGACCGAAGATCTTAAAGAGGGCGGCTGAAGCACGATGATACTCGAGCTCTAACGTTTAGTCTAGCCGCATCTCGTCCTTTAGAAACGTTTCCAACCAGCCTTCTATTTTGGGTTAAAGCGACATGTCATTGACATTTTGTTTTTTTTTATACTATTAAGGATGTAACACTAGTGACCGCTTTTGGGTTGTGAACATAGATAAACGTTTGGAAACACAATTAAAAATCTGGTTAATCAGCCAGATCTGACTGACCTGCGGCGCCCTCATAGCCCGGATTCGATGCACCTATTTTGATAAAAACTTTATATGGTTCTATTTTTATTTTAATGCACTAACCCGTGCTAAGGAACAAATTTAAAAATTTAGCCTCTAAATAGGTTTTTAAATTTATATGGTGTTTCATGTTTTGTTCAGTCTTCAAAAAACAAACATATAAACAAAAATCTAAGACGGCACTCAATAGCTCGCCCGAAATATTTGCTGTAAAGATATGAGCTAGGGTCTGAGCAACGATACACATGAGTTTTATTTATTTTGTGAATTTTAATTATAGCCTATCGATAGGCTTCGCTTGTGGGTATATTGTTTTGTGCTTAAACCATATGGTTACTTTTTTCACCTTAGATCAAAGGAAAATAAAGGGACAAAATTTAAAGTGTGATTTTTGACAAACAATTAGCCATTTATGCCATTCTAAATATAATGTGGAATCCAGAGTCAGTTTCAACAATTTGACTGAGCTGTCCAACCTTCAAAGCAAACGCTGCATCCTCGAACGGCTTCTGCATCTGTCCGCGCTTGAAACGACCGAGGTCTCCGCCGCGCTTGGCAGACGAGCAGTCTGAGTACTTGGTGGCCATCTCGCCGAATGTATGATTCTTATTCACGATCTGACGCCTGTACTCTGAAATTTGTGAAAAAATAATTTGTTCTATAAGACTGACTTAAGGCGTGACGACATTATCAAATAATCAAAGATTTAACGATATTAGGGGACAGTGCATATTAAAAGCTTTATAAAAAAAAAATAGATTACCGATGTCTTCGATAAAATATAAGATTATAGATAGATAGAGAACACTAAATATAAGATTATAATAGTGCTTTCAGCCATTTTGACTGAAACAGCAATCACACCGCGTCACGTCACACTTGGGTAACATTGGTAAACTTCACCCGTGCTTTAATTGATGTTTGTTTAGATATGCGTGACGTCAGATTCGACGAGCATGCCATAAGGTTGCTTAAGTATCCACCTAGTGAAATTCTCAATTCAGAAACTGGCCGTCAGCTAAAGCTATTATTCTTAATCTTTCTGTTTCCAAAATTCTGTTCTAATAATTTCATATAACTTAAAAACCTATTTAGAGGCTAAAAATTTCACCCATGCCGGGATTCGAACCCGCAACCTCTGGCTATCCGTGCCAGAATTTGTACTTAGCATGGGTTAGTGCATTAAAAATAAAAATAGTATAATTCATATAACTTGTTAAATATGTATCGTTTTTTCGACTTAGTAAGTAGTAAACTTTGATATGTAGCCCTTGACTGTAAGCCTTAAAATGACTGTACCTTTCAAAATGTCTAAAGCTTCATCTTTAGTCCGCGTGATGGTCTCCTCGCGCCATGAGGATGGCCGGCGACTCTCCGCGTGCTTCACTAACAAGTGGAGGCACTGCACCTGCTTCAGGCTTTGCTCATCGTCTTCCTCAAGTGGAGCCGGCTCATCAGGTTTCTCCCACTGAGACTTCTTTGTGTGTACATTCAGGAAGTATGTCATACCTGGAAGTGAACAAACAAAAAACAGGTCAACATGTTGAAAACAAATGAATGACTAAATACTAAAAGGGCACTTGTCCCATTTTTCATCCAAAAATGTTTTTTTTCTTTATTGTGTTGCCAGTACTGTTTTACACCGTCTGTGTAAAACAGGCACTTGTCACTGCTTATTTCGTGGTTCAAATGTCGATCTTTTTTCTAGCATAATTAGTAAAACGGCACTGTGCCGTTTTTACAAAAAAGTCTGAACGAATCCATAGAACTGTCAGCGGTCAATAGTAGAGGGAATGTGATTTATTTTGGTGCTGTGATTGATTGATTAAGGCGGCGGTTGATATTAAATTGGATAAAAATTATCATTATGAGTGAAGAGTCAAGTCTTAAAAGAAAGAAAGGTGTGCGGCACGAAGAAAACTATCGTCGATACAGTCAATACATACCACAAGAATTTATAGACTTTTGGATAAATATATATAATTGGAGTGTGGAAAATTAATTAATGTTAACATGTACCTTAGTTTAGTTTTATTTCATTAAAGTTTGACTTATAAATACTTTGATCGTGGTTTTTTATTTGCAGCTAAATGGTAAGAAGGGCACTTGTCCACCCGTAGTTAGTAATAGGGCACTTGTCCAATTATTTTTGTATTTATTTCTGGGAAATCTGCTATAAGGAAAAATCATATTTTCTTACAAACTGATAGGTATTTATATATTTTAAAATATATAAAATAACCACGTAGTAAAACCTTATCATTAAATAAATATTTAGTTTTTATCCTCTCCTGTAAATTTCATAACAGCAAATTCATGTGTGACAAGTGTCCTTTTAGTATTTAGGCATTCAAATGCAATATTTTTTATGTTTTTATTGATTTTTTTTGATGAACAGTCAGCAAGAAAATTACTTTTATAAGGTATCCCAATAGACAAAAGTTTGGTTGTGTATTTTTAGCACTTTTAAGATTGGAAATTTTCGGTTTGAATGCATAAATACGAAAAGGTTGTATGATTATAAACCTTTGCCTGCTAAGATAAGAAAACAAAACAAAAAAGAAAATTAAAGGTAAAATACTGGACAATCAGTGCAGTGAGTACATAAAGCAGAATGGAATTGTTATTAATACTTTAGATAAAATTAACAATCTAAAGTATTAGGAATGACAGTACACTTTGTAGTCTAGCATAATTTTTAAGATGCTTAGGGGCCACCAATACAATAGAAATCATACCTTGCTTTATAACAAAATGTTTAGAACATACTGCCAAGAACATATGTAGTATCAAAATCCCAGGGCATAATCCAAAACAGCCATTTTTAGCAGAAATCAATTAAAACTTTAGGTTGTTGACCTTACGTTTTAGACTACTAGGTTCTAAAATAGTTTCCATAGTAATTAAGATTAATGATTTTTATTCCATTGGTGGCGACAGTTAGAACCGCCAAAGCGCCTTAATTAGTCAGTTCAAGAAAAGTATCAGTGCAAAGATTAATACGCCTTAATTTTCCCTCTGTCCACTTGGATCCATTGATTGGCTCCATAAATGTATCCAAGGACACTTTTTCCTCCTCTTGAATCCATCGTTAATATCAATGGATTCAAACACACTAACACAGTACACTTGGATCCCCTCCGCCATTGCATGGCTCCATTGAGGGTTCCACGAAAACTTTTTCCTCCTCTTTAATCCATTGTCGAAATCAATGGATTCAAAAACACTTCGAGGGTTCTCTCAGATCCTCCAATAAGATTGTTACTGTAGATAACATTCTCTTTGCTTTCAAGTACTACTGCGTAGAAAAGTTAATGGCCACTTGTAGATAGAAAATTAAATTCTACAACAATGTCAAATACCTATGTCATTTATGATAATCTAAACAGTCAGTTCCTACGAACGATTTAATTTTGATTAAAAAATGGACTTTCCAATACATAAAATTAAATACAAAGGCGAAGATGTGGTTCTACATGACGGATACAAATACCATAAAAAAATACGATACAAAAATGGCAATATATTATGGAGGTGTTCCTTTTGGAGGAAAAACAAATGTGCTGGATCGTTAACCTTGAAAGAAGTACGTATTTTACAAAAAACATATTTTTTATTTCCTTGCTGCTTCAATTTTGCGATTACATAATATAAAATTGTTGAAGTTACTAGAGTAACTTTAAAATTAGAATTTTATTTTTAGCAAAATACGGTTGTTAAAAGTCAACCACATTGCTGCACGCAAGATCATGCTGGCAACGATGTTTTAATGAAATGGGAAGAATGCAAAAAAGAAGTCGTTTCGCTAGAAAACCCTTCCATTCCAAGTATATACGATAATTTTGTTGTATCTGTGAAAGACTCTGGACTTGACTTAATCAGTAAGATACCCGAATATAGTTCTATAAAAAGCGGGCTATACAAGCTGCGTAACTCTAATTTAGGATTATCAAAAACGATATCAAAAGCGGTCCATGATGTCAAAGTTCCGGATATATTTACATACTTCTTGTTCGCTGACTACGAAGATCAGGGTACGCGCATTATGATTTTTTCTTTAAAGGAAAATTTGGAAAAAATATCTGACATAAAACATATATTCATGGACGGGACTTTTAAAAGCACCCCAGTACCGTTTGACCAAATATACACGATTCACGGCGATTTTGGAAGTACTAATTCTCACAACCATGTCATACCATTATTTTATGTCTTTATGACACACCGAAACACGGAGTCATACGAAACACTTTTCCGAATATTAAAATCTCGAGTGCCAGAGTTAAATCCTACAAAAATATCAATTGACTTCGAAGTTGCAACAATTAAAGCGGTTCGCAAAATATATCCGGCAGCTGGGTTGTTGGTACCATTTTCAACGAAACTTATGGAAAAAGGGACGAGATCTGGGTTTTAAAAAAAATAAAGTGACATGGCGAATAATTTCCTTGTGCGCTGTATTGCCACTCTTACCAGACAGTGACACAAAACAGGGTTGGAATTATATCTGTTCACAAATGGACAACAATAATAATCAGTTTAAAAAACTACGGAAATACATGGAGAAATATTTTAAACCAGCTAGTTTCTGGCACAAAATATGGATCACAGTTGGAGAGAGGCATCGTACAAATAAATGCGTAGAGGCATGGAACTCGATAATTAACAAACGGCTTGGACGAAAAAAACCGAATTTTGTGTTGGTGTTAAATTATTTGACCAAAGATGCCAAACGGAACGCGGTCCGCATTAAACTCAATCGTAAAAACAAGCGGACACAGAAACAATTACAATATGATAACTTTGTTCAAGAATGTCAATTGGAACTTATTAATAATGAAATTACTGTTCCACTTTTCCTAGAAAAAATTAGATAGGTAATCAGTATCATCATCATAACTTGTTAAGATAAATTAAATAATTCAGCAATTGATTCAGTAACTTATTTTACTCGTTAGGTACTTTCTATTTTATAGTACTTCCAATACAAAGAAAGTTTCAGCTATCAGTATTGGAGGATCTGAGAGAACCCTCGAAGTGTTTTTGAATCCATTGATTTCGACAATGGATTAAAGAGGAGGAAAAAGTTTTCGTGGAACCCTCAATGGAGCCATGCAATGGCGGAGGGGATCCAAGTGTACTGTGTTAGTGTGTTTGAATCCATTGATATTAACGATGGATTCAAGAGGAGGAAAAAGTGTCCTTGGATACATTAATGGAGCCAATCAATGGATCCAAGTGGACGGAGGGTTAATTTTACAGTAATCGCACCAAATGACACTAAGTTCTACTTAGATTGTAACCATAATTTACTGTTGTTAAATAAATGTGTTTTAATTTTTTCAATGAAATAAGTCCATACATGTACAAATACTAGACCAATCCTACAGGCAGTCTTCACCAAAGCCCTTACAATTTCTGTACATTTACTAAAATTAAGAAAAATCTTCTTGATTATTCGAGCAAGTGAATTCAGAATTAAGTTAGCCTTACAAATGTTTTGGTCAAAATATTTTCGTTAAAAGATTATAATGCCAAAGAATAGTCCCTCACTTTCACTTTGGAGAGAAATTAATGTTTTACTAACTGATTAAAACAAATGAGGCATTATAAATAAACTATGTGGTGGAATCAACAAAAATTACTATAAAGTTCTAATTGTGCTCATTACATCTAATGATAAAACTCAAAAGGTATTTTTACATCTGATGACTAAAAATACATGCTGTCAGATTTCAATGCAAATCATAGCAACAAATAAGTATGCCGATTGTTAGTCACACACAATCATGATGTACTGTTACCAGCCAGGGGAGCACAAAGTCATGTTAACAGTTTTAACCCATTATCGGCTAGCCTTGTGCTCCCTATAGCTGATGAATAACGAAGGCTTTATCTGTCCTGACATCTCGAAGAAATAGAGTACAAAGAGAAAACCGGAAATGTTATTGTCGTTACAATTTGAGAATCGATCTTTGCCCTCTTCTTCCGACATACAAAGTAGAACATGGTGATAAGTTTGTAAGTGTAATTAATACGGTAGGTATTGGTTATAACCAATAATATTTAATAGTGATTGTTCCTACTATAATAGTAGGAACAATCACTATTAAAACTTCGAATGAAGCACACAATCTATAACGTCACGGGAATATGTATTAATAGCAAATCAGATAGGCAAATTGCTAAGTAAGTAGGTAGTAGTAAGCTTTGGGCCGCGAGCCGGTAGAAGTGACTAACAGTGCGCCGTTCCTTACAGAAATGTTTTATGTGCTTACCGGTAGACCTGCTCTTGCGTGCTTCCCAACCTTCTGGTAAAACCTCTTCTTGACTAGATGCCATTTCAGTAAATTTTTTTGTTCAAATTGATTGAAAAATGGACAAAATGAATTCAATTCTGCTAGATGGACTCAGTGCAGGACAAAACGAAAAAGCGCAAGAAACGCAACGACTTCAACAGTGTGATCACAGATTAAAAGAGGATTTTCTTTTTCTTTCCAACAAGAGCTTTCTAAAATCACAGATTACAAACTATTTTATGAAGCCCGTCGGATCGTGTGCTCTTTTCTATCGGACCATGTCGGACGGACAGATATCACAGACAATGGTCCATTTTTGCCCCTCGCTATTTTGTCTGTGAAGTGTAAGTTTTTTTTTCTCTCTTCTCGATTCTCTCTCGGGATCGACAAAAATTGCATTTTTACATTCGGCATACCCATTCGTAAAAAGTAAATTGGATGTTAAAGACGGTACGTCCGTTAAGTGTTACACCAAATACTGTGCTTTGTTCTTCCGAGGTAGCTTAATCGTGATCGTTATCTCGTCCCGGTCAGCAACTGATAACAGTGGCGTAAATACGTATCACGTTTTCGCGTTCCAGGAATTAACCTAGGGCAGAGACGTTCATGTTTTCAACATGATCGACTTTACGATAAAAACATTGGACTCCAACAATCATCAATTCTCTGTTGATGATGAGGTAAGTGGTAAAAAATTAAACCTGCCGTGTACGTTGACAGTATTATCAGTGTATTAGTGGGTATAGATCGCGACTATCAGTGCGCCTACTCGAAACATAGGGCTGATCGATTTATCTCACAGCTGCGCCAGTACTGCCTAGTGCGAAATTGTGCAGGGTGATTGAGATATTACACTACATCCATACCAACATGCTCTTTGTATATGTGTCCAGGGGACCTGTATTGATTGCAATGTCGCTATTTTCGACCTATGCTTGGACAGTACTTAGTACCTGTATTGTGTGTGTACCTCTGTATGTATGCTATACATTGAAATGTGTTTATTGAAACCTGTTGAGGTATTCTTTGATATTGAATGCAGTTTATGCAGTATTTAGTTTGAGGCACTCTTGCACATAATTTTATCACATGCCTGTTATTTAAGTTTATGTTAATGTTTCTTTGTTCAATAAACTATAACACATAATGCAGTTTAACTCTATTCAAAAGCTGCAATGGCACAAAGTAACTTAAAGTAACTTTTTGGAGCTGGGCGATCTGCAGGTGGCACAAATTGGTCTTTGGAAACGTCCATTGACCAAAATGTTAATATCTACTTAGACATTGCCTTGATTAGAAAGTTAGGCTGTAGTTAGATAGTAACCGGATTCTAATCCGTACGTTAGTGGAGGGGGGTCACTGGGGTTCAGTTCAAGCCATTCATTAACACCATGTTCTACTAGAAAACTCCTATTAGAAGTTTTGGTTTCTCTGACCATATTTCTAAAAAATGTGTTTTAAAATACATTAAACTATCTTACGGTCAACTAGCTGCACCCAGCGGTGTTACCTGCGTTTTATCGATTTTCCAATGGGAATAAGATATTTCCCTGCAGTAAAACAAAGCCTATGTGCAAATCCAGGGTGTCGGCTAATGCCATACCAAATTTTATTGAAATTGTTCTAGCCGTTTAGATGTGAAAAACTAACAAACATACACACATGCAAACTTTTGCCTTTATAATATTAGTGTGATAAAGTCAAATAAAATATAATAAGTTTTTAATTTCAAATTGTCTTGTCTGTCCTAATGTTGTTTTTACAAACATGAGTCAAAATTATGACTAAATACCATGGTTTTATTTGAGATTACATACTGTGATTTTGATAAGTAATAAGTAAAAAAATTACTAGTCTAAAGTCTTCAGAAAAAGTAAAAGTAAACTACTATGTCTTATTAAATAGGTGCCACTATCTTCAAGCTGAACTTTGGAATAAACTATGCCACAAAATTCACAATTAACTAGTGCCAAAAGAAGAAAAACGGTTACCTAAGACTCATTTATTTATTTGAGGGTAAAATACAAATTGTGTCACATTTCACAACCACCATCAAAATTTAGTTTTAGATAAAGAACTTAATAGTATGAGGGGAATCAAAAAGTAGTGAGAATGAGATAGAATGTAATGACTATTGACAACTTAATAATTTCTCTTTCTACATAGTCCCAGAGTCTCTCAACACACCGAGTCCAGCGCTTTTCCGAAGCAAAAAAGTTTTGTCTTGGTCTTGCAAAAAGCTCTTCACGGCATCCATCGCCTTGTTATCGTCTTCGTACCTGTTTCCCTTTAAGTATTCTTTCAATTTGGGGAACAGATAAAAATTGCTAGGCACTAGATCTGGTGAATAAGGGGGGCTTTTCGAAGCCAGCTTGCTGAATGACAACAGCACGCCTCTTCGAAGTTTCCCTCTCCTTTTCTCTTTGATGGCATTCCTCAACTTGGTAATAAAAGCTGCATAATATTGACCTGTAATAGTGGTTCCACACACCAGGTAATCAATCAACAATATCCCTTCTGAGTCCCAAAATATTGAGGCCATAACCATGCCAGCCGATGCCACGGCACGAAACTTCTTCGGGGTCGTTGATGGCCGTTTCCATTGCGAAGATTGCTGTTTTGTCTCTGGATCAAAATGATGAAGCCATGTTTCGTCCATTGTTACGAAACGAGAAAAAAAGTTTTCAGAATCTTCTTGAAACTCATATTCAAAGATTGTTTCAGTATGGATTGAATACTTCCATATAAAATGCCCGTTTCTTGACTTCAGTATCGGATGGTAACTCTTCTATAGCTCAATACAATTTTCTCGACTTTCGCAATATTTTCTTGGATGACTGAGGTCGATGGAAGGCCGCAACGATGTTCGTCTTCCGTGCTTGTTCTCCCTACTCGAAATTGAGAAGCCCACCTTGCGACAGTGGATTACGGCGGTGCAGACTGTCATAATGTTGGTTGCCTCCAAATCGCAATGAATCTCTTGCGTCGTTATTTTTTTTTAAACAGAGCTGTTTAATAACGGCTCGCACTTCGTTTTTCTCCATTTTCGAGAACACGTTTCGACACAGAACATAAAAAAAGAGTAGAAGTAGCGACATGACACATTTGTACGAAAACCAGTGTAACCAAACTGATACTTACAAACCAAACGCACACTACGAATGCCAACCTGCCATTGGTAAATAAAGTCAATGCCGAAAAGGTGTACATCATAAAAGTTTCAATTAAAATATGCACCTTTTTCTAATGTTAACAATGATCAAAGTCAAATGACAATGATGAAATTAAGGTTGACATTTTCTAGTAATGCTACTCTACACTAGATGGAACTACCGCCGCGTCGGACCGAAAAGAACTTTTACCTAGTAAGACATAAAGTTCAAAATTGAAAAACAAGTGCATTCTCAGTTTGGGATGAGACAATGCGAGTTCTAGTTTGTCGATAGGGAGAACCTATCGACAATTATACTCGTACAAACAGTTTACACATTAACGGCCGCATATGAATGCTGGTACTTAGAAGTATTTTTAGCTATTTCTTTTTTGCTTGCGGGTTGACCGGTAGAAAATGCATCTTTTCTACATTATCTTTTGTGCAATATAGTATTTTTCATTACAAGTGCAGAAAGGCTGTCATTGCAAAGAGTTCCGACAAGTTGCAATGACGGTTCCGCACGTGTACTGAACGACTATTTTTTAATACAGTTGCGAAAAAAATAAGCAATTTAATAAAGAAAAAATATTTAGAAAATGGGGCCAACGAAAAAAAAAATATAAGCAGAGATTTTTTTTCTTCACCCATTCTAGAAGGCAAAGGGAACTATGCCCATACAGCCAAGTCTTCAGAAGATTTTTCTTATTGATATGAAATGAAAATGAAATTTAATGAGATGAAATGAAATGAAACCTAACTTAACTCATTCAATCAAATCATTAAATCTGATATTGAAACAAATTAGTAGCTCATACCTATAAACTTCTATGATTTTTTTTAGTACAAACTTCATGGCTGGTTTTTCTTTTTAATAGACATTATTTTGATAGTTGGGAAAGAAAACGCACGAGTGCGGGAAAGGTAAAAAAAAAGCACGAGTGTGTAATAGCCCACATCCCGCATGCTATACGTCCGTGTAATACGCCACTTTTTGAGCAACTGTATTAAAAAAGAATTAACACTAATAGGGTACATAGACGCACAAATAAAACAATGTGGTAGATTTCATATTTTAAAATGTTATCTCTTATTTAAAACTAGCTTTAACCCGCTGCTTCGCGGGCGTTAGAAATTACGCCGATATTACACGGGAAATATAATGTATTCTACGACTCAATTCAGATCTTTGTCTATCTGTACGCCATGTTTCATACGTTATACTAATTTTTTTGACGATGGTACTTAATATATTTCATTTATACGCAAGAGTCTAACCTGGGAGTAAGCACATTTTTTCTGGTATTGTTGCATCACATAAGTGCCACCTTCCGCCATTTTTAGTGTTTATGAAGTGTTCATGAAAATGCTTTGAATATATTGTGTTCATCGTCGTTTTGAACCAATTTTGCCTTCCTGTCGCTGCCATCCATTTTAATTTCGTGTCCGGTTCCTTAAAAAACTAAACGAAAACTCACTTCCAAATTGTTTTGATTCCGAGAGGGTTGTTTTAACATTGCCTCGGTTTTCTGTTGTCAAAGGGGTAGGATGAAAATTACTTCGATAGTTTCTTAGATATTTCAGTCACTGATAAACTGGTGAAGAAAAACTATATCGCGATGTATGTGCTCATGTCATATCTTGTATGAAAAGTAGTAATGTATGAGCTCCAATGACAGTTTTCACATGTACAACGACCAGCCGGCGACCGGAGCTCATACATTACTACTTTACCCGGCCTGGCGACCGGACGGCGACCGGGTGCATGTGAAAAGGCACTTAGGAAGTAGGTATAAAATAACAACAATTATTTTACCTACTTAGACGAATTGGAATTTACAATACCTAAGTACCATTAAGTATGTAGGACTACTAAGTCATAGACAATTATCGATAGATTTTTGTCATGTGTGCCCCCATCCGTAATTGAGTAGAATTGAAATTATGACAGAAATTTCTAGAGAAGGTACACTTTTATCAATGAAAATTTAACTTTACTAACCAGTAAATAAAGGTGGTTTCACTTTTTCATTTTCGGATTGGTTTCCGTGTTCATGTCATTACAAATTTAATTAAAAATACAATGAAATACGTCTTACCGATGAAACATTACGGCATGATCGGTATATTTTAGTCCCCAGCTTTTATTTTTGCTCTCTTACACAGCACAACAAGGCATTTTAATCAAGTTTTCACAATTTTTTTCTTTACTAAAAGCGCACGGCAACTGAAGTAAACAAAACTGTCACCGACTACGCATAGGCAATACATTGCTAATGTGAGGCACGCGGGCACCGCCCACTTACGCCTTCTACTCTTTTTTATGTTCTGTGCGTTTCGAGACAAAGCAAACAAATGACTACATTCAGAAAAAACAAAAGAGAATCGAAGATCTTTCTCTTTATTAATATTACAATATGTATCTGAGCTATGCCTGCCAGTATTTTTTTTTCTTAGCAAGGAGTGTGTCGTTCTCACTACTTTTTGATCCCGCCAACAAAATATTTAAAAGTAATATGTAAATATTTACCTATAGTAATATGTAAATATTTTGTTATTTAATCTTTTCAAAATACTCTCTACCAGCCTTTAACAAAGTTTCATGCGTCTGAATCAGTTTCCGAAACACCTGTCCATTCCGCTGCAGACACCTCGTTCGCAGCCTGCTCGAAGGTTGACGCGCCTCTTCCGGTGACGAAAATTGTGTACCTTTGAACTGATTTTATATTTCCTGGATTAAAAAGAAGTCGCACTGTACTAGATCAGGTTGTAAGGAAAGGTGACCCAGAAAGGAAGACCCTCGTCTTGAGCGCTGTGTGGAGCAGTAGCCCGCGGGGCACTGTGTTTTAGTCACTTGTTGCTCACAACAGAGAAAACTTCTGTCAAACGTTTGTTGGATTTGCTTCTTTGGTTCCATAAAGTAATTGATACCAAATAGCCAGTCAAAATGATAAAGCTCGCGATCAAAATCTTCCTCGCACTTCTAGATCGCTTATCTTTGATAGGCTTTTGAAACATCGAAACCTTCCTTCTAAACACACGCTTTCCACGCGGAATCCAGTATTCATCATCACCTGTGATGATATCGAAAAAACGGCGAGTCTGTTTCTAATTGATTTAACATTATTACGGCACCATTCTACCCGGGCCTGGTGTGAGCGTCGGTGAGGTAGTGCAGCGCCTAGCGTGAATCTATGCTCCTCATACGAAGATGCACGTGTAGAATCGAGTGCTGAATCTCCAGATACACGACTCGCTTATTGTCTATCATAAGAAGTATAATCTGCTGTATCTCCTGATTTCTCGAACATTGCCTATAATATTTTTTTTTACAGGTAGCACGTTTTTTTCCGTAACGACCACTTTTTTTTACCATGAAAGTTGTCGACCACGCTTGAATTTGTTATACCAACGATACAGGGTTCCCTTAAAAGGGCCGGCCTCCATCTATGAATGCTGTTTGATGTCTACCGTACGATTCGTGCGAATTCGGGCGACACTTGAAATAACAAAAAATCCATAGGGCGAAAATGTTCCCCACGCAGAATTTCATTGAGACACGATAATTTTATAACGATATCGGACAAAATAACCTGTGGTTACTTTTCAAGGTCATAACTAAATAAGCTCGAAAAAAAATGTGAGGAGGGTAATTTGGGCCATACGTATATTTACTTATTTACTTATAAATAATCATATTTTCAAATTATAACTGGCCAATCTCTCATAAATAAAAACGTACTTTCTGCGTTTTCTGGTGTGTACCTAAATAATAAAAATCAAAATAATGATCACTGACGATGTTAGTGACGGTATCAGAAATCGAATAAGATGTGCATTTCTGTGAATAAAAAAGGCTTATTTTCCCCTATTCGCTTGTCCAGTGCAATTAGTGTCTATTTGAACTGCATCTGAGTATTTGAAGGAATCTGGTTTTCAAAATTATATGACTGGAACTTTAAGCCTTAAGTTAGAAGTAAAGTAACACTGATTGATTTTTGCTAATGGCAGTGGTTTATGGTTCATATCGACAGACTGCAGACACAAAGGTTAAAGCAGTCATTGAGATAGATATTAATAGGTTCAATAATGTCAAAATAGAATAGAAAATGGCACTAATTAATGAAATCAAACATGTGAATGTGACTACAAATATGAGTAAGTTATAAATTAATAAACATTTTACATAACACTACCTTTATAGTTATAGGATTGCCTAATTCCATAGTGCTGAAAGATAAGGTGACAATAATTTACTTAAGCCAGCTATTACAAAGATTAAGTTAACACTAGGTTACCAGGTAAATGATACAACATATACCTGACATAAAAGAAATATTTAAAAAGTCTTGTCTCGCAATATTATTGGACTGCTCTGAAATGCGTTACTGACTTTTATGACTTTTTTGTGCGTATTTGGTAGGTCTGAGATTAGTTGGTAGGCTAATTAATACGGAAAAACAGCGTCTGCCGAGTCAGCTAGTTAAAATTATGAAAAAAAAAAACAACATTTCTTATGACATGTTGTTTTTTTTTTTTTGTAAGTAATGTTTATACATTATTTACAAAAAGAAGCAAGAAAGTAGAATTAATGCAGTAGAAATGAGGTCCTTGAGAAGTATGTGTAGTGTTACTTTGAATGACAGGATACGCAATAGTCTGTTGTGGACTGAAAGAGGATGTAGTGACTAGAATTGAGAAAGGAATGTTGTGTTGGTTTGGACATGTGGAGAGTATGAAGGAAGAAAGATTGACGAAACAAATATATATTGCGAATGTGAGTGTAAGGGTTGGTAAGGGTCGTCCCAGGCGGACATACATCGACCAGATAGGGGATGTATTAGCAAAGGGAAAGATAAAAAGTACCCGGAACCGGCGTGCGTGCATGCTACGACTTATGAATGTTGATGAAGCGAAGGTGATCTGTCAGGATCGTGGCAAGTGGCAGTCCCTGGTCTCTGCCTACCCCTCTGGGATACAGGCGTGAGGTTATGTATGTATGTACTTACAAAAATTACTATAGTGGGGTATTATACCTACAAAAAACGCAACTAAGTAGCTTCTAGAGAAAAAGTATGATATCTCCATGTAGAATAAACTAAAGAACTTGGTGGTGTCTACAATCTTACTAGTAGCCGTGTGAATTTGGATCCTTGCTACTGGAGCACTGCGACCATTCTGATTAGTGATAGCATTAATATGTTGACAATGGTAAAAGTCAGCTTGGATAAAGTAGATTTAACAACTAGTTCAATGATATTTTAGTTGTGGGATTGACTGGAGAAAAATCATTCTAATAAAATTTGCCTTAGTTCTTTCATATTATGCGTTAAGTACATGAAGTAATTTTATATTACAATTGAAAAAAAGGAAATGATTGTGCTTTACAAAATTACTTTCATTTATAAATTATGATTAAAAAATTCAGCATTATAGACTTTACGTGCCATATTAGACACATCTCTTCAGTCAATCTTGCATAATTGAGTGCTAAACGTCTACTAACATACGTCACATTTATGTATATTCGGAATATCCTCTGTTTTACGCGCACCAAATACAGAAGGATTCCAATGAAATTATTGTGTAAATTGACTGTTACATTTGACAGTTAGTCGCTCATTACGTCCATTACAATACGGCCCGAAGGTAGCGGCTTACATTTTACATTGAAATTCAGCAAACAGAATGTCAATTCTTTAAATAAATTGATTTCATTGATTTGTTGCGCTATGCGCCTAATTAGGACTGATAGTTTTGATTGCGTTTAAATGAGCGAAAACTGTTAAAATAGTGATAGATAAAATAACAGTTTCCTACATTACAATTATGTAGCAACGTGGTGTTATATAATTACGCTTTATGATTTTTATAATGTCATGGTCATTAGCAATATTAATGCAATGCGAACATTTGGCTCTTGGCGAATTTCATGTATTTCTTTTATGTGCAGCTTATCAAAAACTAACATCCTGTAAAAGTCTTGTCATCGTGTAAAGTTTATTGTTATAGGCAAAATAAAATATCGAACACTTTGCCATCCTGCTCCAAGTTGTATTTGAATTTTCTGAGCTATCCGATTGTGATACATCTGTTGCTGGCTAGCGAAAGTGGTTACTCTATATATCTGTTATTTTTATTTTAAGTGCCTTCAAATGTTTGGTTAGGCCTGCGCCAACACTATCTGACAGCATTATCTACCGGCTTATCCGGTTCATCTCTGTCCAGACAATAATTCTAAAACCGTCTTGCACCATGACATTTGCACAGCGATCGGTGATAATACACGGTTCAACTCAAAGCGATCCCATTAAAAAACATTAAACTATGAACGACTTTGCCTATTTACATAGTAGTCATTAATGCGTCAATCGTTCGACGAATTATAGCTTTCAATGAAATAGCACAATTGCATGTATTTAGATGTTTCAATGCGATTGAAGCAATGTTATAAAAAGCGATATTGAACCGAAAATGAACAATGTAATGTCGCCCTTAACCCTGTCATCAGCGGTTTGCAGTTGCTACAGCTAAAGTAATTTGAATCCAAATAACTTATAATAATGTAAAATATCAGAGTATACGAGAGGCGAAAGGCGATAGGTGTACAAGAAGCATTTTAATGAAATTAAAAACATACATGAAACTGCCGTAGTCAATGAAGTGGGTATTTTTTTGTAAATTAATTAATTAAATACTCAAAATTTGATCCCTCTTGTCTTACACAAATCGCCAATCTTTTAATGAGTCCGCTGCCTGTTGATTTTCATTTTTAATTTTCAACTTAATTGACTACGGCAGTTTCATGTATGTTTTTAATTTGATTAAAATGATTATTTTCACGCTGTTCCTTTGTTTTAAAATACTATGTTACTTAAGAAGAGTTATTAGTTTTTGGCTATTCTTTCGATTGGCATCATAAAAGTAGGGGTGTTTTTTTTTAAATTTAAGTCGGTTCGATTCCCAGAAGAGGCAAGTAATTTTTTGAAAATCTTTGAATGCAGAATTACTAACTTTTAAAAATAACATAGTCTTCTTTCAGCGAAATACCCTATCTACGATATTTAAGGTACTTTCCCTTCATGGCCCATAACTTTGGGACGCTCTGTATACTGTCGAGAAGGGCGGCTAACAGCAGCGAGAGTGAAAGGGCGTAGACTTTTTGAAAGCAAAAGGGTAGATTCGAAAAAGTAATTAATTTGGCAGTGGAGATAGGGTTGAAAATTTAAATGGAAAAACAACATTACATGCTTTTAGTTAGTAAGTCTCCTTACAAACCCGTGCCCTGCGACTAATTGAATTGGAAACCTATTTACGACACGTATGATACAACCTTCCTCAGTGTGGGACCACAGACAATTTAACTGTGCATTTGAAAATCTGAGCTATGTCAATCTAATATGAAATATCTTTGATGAAATATTTTTTGTAAGATGATGTAAATAAAACGGCTTGATCACCGCCCTAACCCACTGAGGACTGACCTCACCGCCATGCGACTGAAACGTATCCAAAATGAGACAGCCACATCATTGGATACGAAGCCTGAGCGCGATGTCAGTCGTCAAAATAATCAGCCCTCGTTTTCCATAACTTTCCACTCTATAGGGTTAAGCATTTATGCGACTCCAAAGTGTCAAAATATGTTTGTATCTGACAGTTTGGTGTAGGCTAAATCAGCCAAACCCATACAGCGGAGAACTTACCTGATCGCATCCCCGAAGTGGTGGTTTTTATTTACAAATTCTTAGTGCACGGGAATACGTGAATACTACAATATAACTGGGAATTAAAAAATACATTAAGTGTCAGAAACTGGGAATTAAAAAGGATTTATTGCATTAAAATACATTAGTGCAGTACTTACACAGTCCTTCACTTGTCCATTCCAAAAGGTGCGAAATGCAGATTTGAAAAGTTCAGAGGTACATCCTCCTAAAAAGGCGCCTCACGATGCGATTCCCATACAGAGGTAGTTCGGTTTTTATTTGCTAACGACTTGCCGAATCGCAATGAAACTACTCATCATCATAGATAGTCTTTGGATAGATACTATCGATAGATACAAGACGTGTGTCTGCCTTCGACCTGAGTCTATCTATCTATAATCAGCACACATCAACCCACTGCTAGGCATAGGCCTTCTTTTTACTGCGCCATTCCTCACGTTCCTGTGCTAATCTGATCCATTTCTGACCCGCAACCTTCACGTTCGACCTGAGTATTCCTTGGTAATTTTTTTGTGACATTTACTTTACTGCTTATTTCCAGATCACCGTACAACAGCTCAAGGATATAATTAAGGAGCAGCTGGACATATTGCCTAATCTACAGAGGCTCATCTTTTGCGGGAGAGTTCTGCA
Source organism: Yponomeuta sedellus (assembly GCA_934045075.1). NCBI lineage: Eukaryota > Metazoa > Arthropoda > Insecta > Lepidoptera > Yponomeutidae > Yponomeuta > Yponomeuta sedellus. Next base: position 7,640,948 of record OW203721.1, read on the forward strand.
AGATGAAAAGAAGCTCTCCGAATATGGTTAGAAAAAAAAAATAATATTAGTATGATGCCCGGCCCAGCAAATGACTAGACTACATTAAGTCTCACTTCCCTTGGACATATTTCAGTTCTGATTGGCGGGGAATGTGACGAAAATTTATTCGGACTTCAATTTGGTCACAATAACAAGTAAATTAAAACAAATCGCTCTTACGTGTCTATAGTTAAAGTCATCCCGAATGCGCGGATTTTTGTTCAGTCAAGTTATCTGCCGGGCTTATTGCTAGTATTTTAGTTACTCGTGTTGGATATCAATTAACAGAGAGTATGGGCTTATGAGCAGGAACGCCACAGCGACGAACGTGTCCCGTGTTTATACTATTTTTATTTTTAATGCACTAATCCGTGCTAAGGAACAAATTTAAAGTTCTAAAAATCATTATTATAATTTAGATAATAAAGACATGATTCCTCTGAAGCCCATCTTAGAGGCATTTTATTTAACTTGTAGTTACGTTTTCCTCGTGAAATAACACGCTATTATAATCAGCGTATTTCGAGTCTTTTAACTGTTTTTATAAAGTGTTTTACAATGTTTGTCACTTTAGTCTTAAACCTGTAATATATAAAAATCTTGTGTCAAAGTGTTTGTAATCTAACTCCTGAAAGGGTTTCACCCATTGTTAGAAAATTTAATAGTTGTTTATTTTTTATATCTGACTGTAGGTCGTAGGCTAAAGAAAATGGCAAAATAAAGTTTGTGGGATCAGCTAGTTTAATACTATAATAGCAACTTCTCTCATAGAGAGAGAGATAGAGAGAGAGAGAAAGAGAGAGATTATGTGGCCACGCCTTCCCACCGCTGATTGGCTATTTTAAGCGTAAAGCTATGGTAAAAAATACGGTTTTTGAAAATATGGTAAAGATATGGTAAAAAATTGGGTTTCCTTACGATCTTTCGATCCTTCATTTTAATTTCGACCGATCCTATACGGCTGCAGGAAGTATTACTAATAAAAATTTACCACGGTTTATGTGTAATCTGTATATAAGACCTTTTTTTACGTGTCAATGGCTATACCATTTTTATTTAAATTCCTTTTTAAACAATTGCGGCCAACTCTGCGAAGCTGATTGCCTGACATAATGACTGTAAAAAATTGTATACTTTTGTTAAATGTGTTTGATGCTTTGTTTGGTAATAAAATTGTAGACACTTAAAAGGTTTCCTATACGCCTATACTTAGTCTTTGACAATGAAACGTACTTTCCAAAATTACTTATTTCAGTTCACGATCGGTATCAACCCTTGTTTGTCCCTACTGCTGGGGCACGGGCCTCTTCCTACATCGCAGGAAGGTTAGGCCATACTCCACCATGGGGGCCAAGTCCTGGTTGGTGGAGGATTGTAAGACAGTGGCTGACCTTATTGTCAGAAGTTATTAAGCCGGTCATAAGACCAAAGACCTTGGACATGGCGTAACGACTGTCATTACATGACAGCCGGCACCAACGGCTCAACGTGCCTTGCAAAGCACGGATTTTTAGTATAGTTAATCTAAATCTTCGAGTGATTAAAATATACTACGGTCTCCGTCATCCTGCAGATGTGGCCGGCAAGGTTGTTCACTTGGTGCAGCGCGCGCCGCCCAGCCCTGGCTCCCGGCACACCTCCCTGACTCCGCCGAACGCGCCCAATAACACCGAGGGAAATAATGTGACACAGCAGCAGATACGCCGGCTTATGGTCAGTTTTGTGTTCCTTTGTTTATTATTGCAGCCTTTTCCGGCTTTTTTCATGCGCAATTCACAAAAATACTTATTGATCGGCACCATGGAATTATGAAGCACGCTCTCGTGACTATGACGCAAATGTAAATTAATTCACACCCTCATATACGCAGCCTGGAAGAGTCACTACATGATTTTGGAAGACAGCTCACCGAGCCACAAGGAGAAATTAATGAATATGCAGCAGAATTAACGCCAATAGGAAATTATAATATAGACAGGTTTGAGTCAGGTCAGGTCAGACAGGAATGTGTTCTTCGTGCAAGGCACCACGTGATTTAAGATGATTTAGTTTTGTCTTTGATAAATTTTAAAACAATAAATAAGCGTTTAATGCTAAAGTATTCATAAAACATGTCGGATAGCGTTTCTCATGCTCATTACAACTTGTGTTCTGCGAATTTTGAAGTTTTTTGTCATGTATCCAATATTTTTAAATTTTTCACGGTTTTTTGTTTTGTAGAGGGATCGCCTATTACAGATAATGCTTAAAACCGATGTTTACATAGAAAGGACATACTTATACGCAGAACAATATACGTAGACAAATACACTGAAGGCTGCGGCGCGGCGTTGGTAAATCGTGAATTGTATATAATTATGTGGACCCTGATATTTCGGAAAATCATTATCTGCGAATTCAGTCAAATTCATTTAATTTAAATTTCGTGCCAAACACCAACACAAGTAGAGGCTCAGTAATAGCGCTTTCTATAGTAAAATCCTTGTATACAAAAAAACATACCTACTATCATAATGAAAACACTGCAGATATAGGTGAGGATAGTTTTAAGCAAAATGATTAGGTACTAATACCCTTATTTTTAATTTCACCTTAATTTTTACATCTAGATGTATTTTCAAAATATATTAAAAAAACACACTGAATTATGGCATAGGTTTGAAAATACTATTTTTTATGCTTAAATTTAGATCGACGTTTTCAATTTATTTTAAGTCACCTTCATTGCCCGCTCCTCTACTCTCTGGCGGTGACGTCAAGACGGAATGACGCATAGTTACTTGTACAAAGTTATTTCCAAGATACAAACAAGTTGCGTATGACGACTTTACGCTGCGAATTCAATTGCTATGATACTTACATAGCTATCAATTAAGGATACGAAGTGAATTGGTACAACGTCATTGTGTTGCCATTTTTTATTAATTTATGTAGCCTATAAACGCCCGACTGCAGGCCACATGTCTTCTCTCAGAAAGAGAGAGTATAGGCTTAATAGCAACGTGTGCCCGCCACAGCAGGGCAATTTCAAGCGCTGAGGTATTTGGACACCTCAGACACTGAGGTTTCCTCGTGACGTTTTCCTTCACGGTTAGCGAGTGGTACTTTCACAAATGTACATAACTTAGAAAACACGAATCGAACCTGAGTATCTCACTTCACACACGTTCTACTCACTCGGCTACCGCCGCTTCTTCTGTTGCAATTATGAAAATCTACTTCTTTCAACCATTCCTGGCCTCTAGAAACAATATTACACCAATCTAGTAAGAAGTTCTAATGAAAACCATTTATCACGAAATGTCTCGAAATAACACTGTTCTGAAAACATGACGCCATAAAAATCTGTGGTGTAAAAGATTCGTATCCACAAATTTAACAGGAGAAAAGCGGACAATACGTGAATAATTCATCTCGACCGACGAGCTCGGTTAAATGGCCAATACGCGCGTTCAATTTAATGTATCTGTGCACCATTTATGCGAATCACTTCAACCTAGTTGTAAGACAAAATTGCAGACAGCTAAAAACAAGGATGTTTCTTGCTAAAAAACATTTAATACGCGTTAAATTAAAAACCTCTTCCTTTTTGACGTCTGTTAGAAATGGAGACAATACAATATATATACAAATATACAACTGTTTGGTAAGCATGACTTAAGTACAAGTCGACAAAATTTGGCGTCTTTTTAATGTTTGTTACAGACTGTATAGTTTCGGTGAAAGAAAAATTGGAAAAAGGTCCGGGAAAAATAAGAAATTCAGGGAAAAATATCTTAAAATATTTAGGGGACCGAACCACGTCTGGCGTGTATGCATATTTAGCATATTTTTGTTACAAGTGAAACAATGAAAACACGCTCTGCCATGTGTAAACTGGCCAAGTAGGTACGAATTGGAATCGAGCAGCGAGAGTTCCGTACATAATATACGTCTTACTATTGAGTTTTATAAATTACTTATCAAACATCTGTTTTTCGTTACTCTTAGCGGTTCTTATTAACCATAGAAATGCGTTATTATCCAATGAATCTGATACCTTTGTGGACAGAGCAAATATGAACGGCTTAACATCACTTTAAATCTCCCTATGTTTTAGGGTTCTGTACCCTTGTATGTCCCCACTGCTAGGCCACGGGTCTTTTCCTGCATCGCAGGAAAATTAGGCCGGACTCCACCACGGGTGCCAAGTTCGGGTTGGTGGAGGTCAGAAGTTATCAAGCCGACACGGCTTAACGACTGCCATTACATGACAGCCGGCACCAACGGCTGGGACCTTATTGGCAAGTTATTAATTATTTGTTTACACAGCAGGCGCTCGCCGGCCCGCCTGGCATGCCACTCGACGACCAACAGTCAGTGACCACGCCCATCGCCGGCCGGCTCGACTTCATTCGGCGTATGCTCGGCGACATTCGCCACGAGATGGACCTGCTGCGCGCCCACACCGACGGAACTGTGAGTAGCGCTCGCGGGGACCGCTTTACTAAGCCCGTTACACACGTAGCTATAATATATATTAATGTAAATTATATATAGCAAGGCATATTACGATATATTTTCTATACAAATATTCAAGTGACCGCACACGAAGCTATAATATATATTTCGTTGACGTCACCAACTTATATCGTAATATATATTACTGCATTATTATGGTATTTGGCCGACCATCAATGAAATGGTGACAAAAATTTAATTACGAGTATACCATCGTCTCTGTGTGTGGTAGCTTACTATAATATGTATTATAGCACGGCATACTAATATAATATATTATAGCTACGTTTGTAACGGGCTTTGTACACGTGGCGTAAAGTTTTATCGAGATCAAACCCGAGTCTTTGGTCTTGATGCACTTGGACCAAGTGAGCAAAATGCACTCGAATGCTAGTTGAATGATGAACACCGGCGACGCGCTTGCACGTGTCATGATGGCGTGTACATCACATTTCTTTTACAATTATTATGTCATGGCATGAAGTTTTTACTTTCAATAATTCGTTAAGGTTTTTTTTTACTAATAAAATGTGTTTTGTTTATTGATACGTGCATACGATATCAACCCTTGTATGTCCTCACTGCTGGGGCACGGATCTCTTCCTGCATCACAGGAAGGTTAGGCCATACTCCACCTCGGGGGCCAAGTCCGGGTTGGTGGAGGATTGTAAGACAGTGGCGAGCCTTACTGTAAAAAGTTATCAAGCCGCCCATAAGGCCTCTGACATGGCTTAACCACTGCCATTACATGACAGCCGGCACCAACGGCTTAAGGTGCCTTGCGAAGCACGGAGCACTCGGAAAAATGCCACTGGCGGTAGTCACGGGAGTGTCACCCATCCTGCACCTGACCGAGCCTCTTGTCGCCTAACTCAAGTGATTGATTCTTATCACCTGGTTCCGCTAGGCCACGAGTGCATCGATATGTGTGATGAGCGATATGGGCATAGCTTGGCAAAAAGAATAGAAATCGGAAGTAATATTTTATCAGAAATTTGGTTGAAGATTACTTTACCATATTTACTACCATTACTATCGACATGGGCGAAGAAATAACAGAGAATTGCAAGCTGCTATTTTATCGAATTGAAACTGTGTGGTACAGCAATAAATAATTAAAAAAGATGCATATCAATACCACTCTATTCTAAATGATTTTGCCACTGTAATATATGGAGCGTGCCCGGCCATGATGCCAATATGCCAACAAAACACGGCGCTTAGGGGACTCTATTGTTAATAATAAGAGCTAATATTTTGGTAGTACAAGGCACATTGACTATACGGCCGGGTACAATACATGGAATAATCTCGGAGTTGCCGCGTAGAAACATTCGTTCGTATTAACAAGTAGCTTTTTTGGGAACAACAAGGGTATTAGATGCTCAGAGTATAACCAATCATGCCTATTTGACAGTTCTCCTGGGATCTCTATGTTTTAAAATTGCTCCAAGGGTCGATGCAATGGAAGGTGTTTCACACAGTTCAAAAGGTAAAGTTATAAAGCAAACTCAGTCTAGGTAATGCAGAGTGCCCCATCAGGACCTGTGGGTTGGTATCAGTTGTCCACTATAAACTGAAGCGCTTGTGGCCTAGGCGAACCGAGTGATTGGAATCAATCACTTGGTTAAGCAACAGCAGGCGCGGTCAGATACGGGATGGGTGAGCGTCCCGTGACTACCGCTAGTGGCATTTTTCCGAGCGCTTCCGTGTTTCGCAAGGCACGTTAAGCCGTTGGTGCCGGCTGCCATATAATTGGCAGTCGTTAAGCCATGTCAGAGGCCTTATGGGCGGCTTGATAACTTCTGACAGTAAGGCCCGCCACTGTCTTACAACCCTCCACCAACCCGGACTTGGCCCCCGTGGTGGAGTATGGCCTAACCTTCCTGCGATGCAGGAAGAGACCCGTGCCCCAGCAGTGGGGACATACAAGGGTTGATAACGAACGGGTAAAAGTAAAATTATTGTTGTCTCGTGTGAATGTTTTTACTCTTATTATATAGATGTTTGGATTATGCTGATGAGTGACATTCTAGTCGTCTAACAGTTGTATGATTATCTGTAGGTGGCAATGGAAATGGTAATAAGTTTGGCGCCCTGTTTTACACTGTTGAACTAATTGGAAGCGAGACATTACATAATGTCGCTGTGACGAGATCAAAACAATGTTCAATAAAGTTGATTGGCGACTTTATTGAATTCTGTGAAAAAACATTTAAATAATAAAATACAGACACTCAAGTGTTACTGTAGTATAAACTGATAAGGTTAATTTATTACAGTAAAGATAATTCCGAATGAGATCCGAATGTGTGTAATTTTGATGATTTGCATTTAGTGAAATGCAAATCATCAAAATTAAGCTTAAACTGGTTGCTCACGAATTCAAAATATTGTTGATTTTAAGTGCATGATAGTTAGAAAGTTATGCATCCATTATTCCCAATATTCTTATTTTAATATACTTAAGTCGTAAATTTCTAAAGTAGAACTATAATTACGAAATTAAATAGGCATTAAAATTATAAAACACTGATTATAACTGCGAAGAGGTTTTGTCCACGTAAATTTAATACCCGTATTGGGCGATGTAACTGACATAATAAAATAATACAATATTCTTGCTGTGGCACGAATGGGCTCTAAAATAAAAGATCTTGTCCAAATAAATAATCCACTTGATATATGTTTAATATATATACCAAAACACCTATTTACAAAACTCGATCCTGTGGTTACCTTTTAGATTAGATTAGATTAGAACTTTTACCTTTATCTTTTATCACAGACTATTTATAGTGTATTTGTGAAGAGTTTTAAAGATGTTTATACATAATGGTCTCACGTGGACTCACACCATAAAAAAAATCTGCTCGCTGAGAAAGCTGGTGCTGCCTGTAAAACAATTTGTTTAGCGTTGTTTACTTTCTTCTCAACGTAATTTAAACCCGTGGCTCACCCGCATAGGACCGAGTTGAAATTCTGCTATGCATATTTTTAGCTTTTGGCCTTTTTTATTTTAATAGTGAATTGTGCGGTGGGTGGCACTCGGCGCTATCCCAACTCTCATTACGATGGCCCCAAGCGCTCATTTCAAACAAGAGCGGTTAGCTATGGGTGTCGTCGGCTTGCGTAGTGCACACAGTTATTTATGTTGCTCCTGTACGTCTTAGGCCAGCTCTGGTGCGACCACGTACACTACCAGCCAGGACACCTCTGAGCCTCCTGTGGAGAATATGGACGTCGACAGCAGCGCCCCTGCTAATGGGGAGGAGGTAACGCTTTACGGTTTAGCTATCGTCATTGGTGACCACTACTCGTCGTCTTATACAACTTTAACAAACATACTTTAACACTTTAAGATGCTGTTATTCTTAAAAACCTATTTAGAGGCTAAAAATTCCACCCATCCCGGGACTCGACTCCGCGACCTCTGGCAATGTTCCAATGCTTTGGAGCTTGGAACACCAACTCGAGTATCCTCTTAATGTAGACAGACCTACACTTTTGAGCCTATTATATATATATTTTTAATATTGGTGATGGTATCCTGTTGTAAAGTCAAGAAAATAAATAAATAAATAAATAAATGCAATTTTGGAACATTTGGAACAAAATGCATTTTACTCTCAAATTATCAGTGTTTAAAATCTAGCTTTAGTATTGTATACAATAGAATAGAAAAGGTTTTATTCACAAATTAATTAATGTCTTATCTAGCGCAGACGGTCCTAATTTTTGTAGTATTTTTTCTACTCTACAGCATCATTTCTAAAATCGCTAACATAAGTCTAAATCAATAACTAAATATGACTTTATGTGAGCTATACTGAGTCTGAATATTAAAAATATGTCAATATAAAAATTACAATCGTTTGTGACGTCGGTCTTTAAAAAATCTTGGTTGTAACCTTTTTCTGGTTTTGGAATAAAGTATTCCATCTAAAATAAGGGTTATATCAATTTCAATTCTGTAGTTATTAAAAAAAATACTGTTCCTTCGTTCTCGCGCGCAGCACAATCAGTCCAATAGAAATTATGGGTTAGTAAAACCTATATTAGATTAACTTAGGCCTAGGAGTCATATATGGCTTTAATAATATGTTCTTATGCGTTCGCAGCCTGAACCGGAAGATCCCTCAGAGGAGCAAGAGCATCAGGAGCGTATGCAACGAGCTCAGAACGCGCGCAGACGGTAAGAGTACGCCTGTGACTCCAAAAACCGAGGTTGGAAGAAGTTCTGGAAATAATCTAAGAGTTCTTTTACAACCAGGTTGCGCAAAGGGAAAAACATTAATGTTCCGCAACCTGTCGCCAAAAAAAGACGAAAAAGTTCTCTTTCGCAACTGTTTGCCAAGTTGCCAAAGCGGCCTTACGGAAGAGGAAAGATGTTGAGAAAATTAGTTATTGCCGCAAACGACATTTTCGCAACGGCATTTTTTTTGTAATTTCCTGGATATGTACCAACTTTTTGTTCTTGTTCCAAGTATTACCTTCAAACTTATTTGGCCAATAGCAAAGCCTAGTATAACATAATAGCCTCTATACATCTTAAGTTTTACCATGACATTTTAATCTTGCTACTACAAATTCACCCACCCACCATGTAAAGTAGCAATACCAATGTATTGCTGCATTCCACCAACTAACCAACCACCCAACCACCAACAACACCCACCCACCAACCAAACCACCGTGGGTTTTGAAACCAGCGTCTATTCGCCACCATCGCTCCTTATCCTTTGAGCATAAAAAGTAATCCTGCGGCTCGAATTTATCCAAGTTAGATTACACGGGAATAGACGCGACGACAGAATCAAATGAGCAAAGATTTAACGGCATTATGGGAACGTACATAGGATTTAAAATACTGATTTTATAAAATAAAATGAGATTACGAATATTTTCAATAAAATATTTTACCTACTTAGTACTGATTTTAGCCATTTTGACAGAAACACCCATCACGCCGCGTGACGTCACGATTGATTAACATTTGTTAAACTTCACCCGTGCTTTGTTTGACGTTTGATGTTTCTTTACCTGGGCGTGAAGTCAGATTCGACGCCATGAACTGCGAGCTGTTCCTCTGTATTGATTTCAAATAATTTTAGAAAAATGGCTTTAACCTTCGTTAAACTTTAGTTTATTGCTGAAATATAGGTTTTTTGTAAATAATAGATGTGTCCCCACATTATGGACGAGGATTTAAAAATGTTTCGTCAAGCCTATTGTTGCTATTTTGTTACATTTATACTTGTTTCTTTCCCAGTACGCAGCGCTGCCTTAGAGCACGGCAATATCGCATGGCCCGCGAGCTAGCGCAGTTGCTCGAAGAACTGGAGACACTGAGCCAAGAATTCGCGCCTTACCGCGCGAACTACGTGAATCTACTGCGGGAGGCGACCCAATCTCCTGTGAGTCTTTACACTTTACTTCAGTACTGGTGCTGTTTTAAGGGGATCAGGGGCTTAGTTACCCGCACCAATAAGTACCCAGAACCGGCGTGCGTGCATGCAACGACTTATGAACGATGATGCAAGGCAAGTGGCAGACCCTAGTCAATGCCTACCCCTCTGTGATACAGGCGTGAGGTTATGTATGTATGTTTATATTCAACTTGGCAGACGATTGGAATCGCTCAGGATTTGGCGAATTTCAAACCAATCCTAGGTATCTGTTGGATTTCGACGGTATACTACTCTAAACTTTGAAGAAATAAGAGCTTTGTGAATTCAATTCTGCTTTATGCAGTGATTGTCCAGTACGACTTTTCCAATGTCACGTGTTACTACGACTATAGCCAATGACAAGCGAACGAGGCCCATACAGAATTATGAAGCAATCAGAACAGTTTGTCCAGGGGTCCTTGGTGATTTTCTTGCTATATCTATCGTCTACAATGAAATAAAACACAGCATTAGGAAGTGTATATGTTATTTATTAACAACAAAGATCCCGCAGTATTTCTAAAGAGGACACTTTCTTTCAGCCGCCACAGTACTTGGATGACGAGCGCACGCGCCACCAGCGCACGGTTGAGCTGTCCAATGACATAATACACAGCTTCGCGCACGCCTACCACGCGGCCAGCGATCTCAGATTCCAGGTCGGCCCGCGTTGGCCGCGCCTGACCACCGAGTCCAATACGGTCCGTCACCCCATCCCAATGCAGGTAAGGCATTAGAGCAGCGATTAATTTTCTTTTTAAGTTTATTTATGATGAAGGTTATCTACAACGTTTAACACAGTTATCTTGAAATGCCATCAATTAAACAAGAGGTAAACTCAAGAATAGAGTCGTACAAACTCCGTCTACTAAAGCACATAAATCCTCTTGCAAACGAGCTTTTGACCACAAATAATGATGTCGCAAGACTCAAACGTCCCATATATTGAACTTTAGCCAGTGAAGCTAAGTTAACAACAAAGAAGTTGCCTTCGATGGAAGACTTCCCAAACCTTAAAATCAAACCAACAATCTGATAATGGTATAGAAGGACAGGCAAATAGACAACTACAATACAATATAAAAAAAAAAGTTTATTCATTCACAGAATAATTTTCACTATAGTTAGAATATTTTCGGGGCTTCATCGTAATAATTGATATTTTACCTAGACATGTGCGTGAGGCGGTTGAAATTAAGAAACACAAAAATTTTAATCGGGAATGTGGTTTCAAACTGTCGCAAACGTGGGGTCATCAAGAAGTGTTCGAGTGGAAAAAAGTCGCATGGCATATCGTCCGACATTGTCAGTGTAGTGTGTCGCAACCCTAATAGTGCTTTGTGATGGCTGATTGAGGGTAGTCTGAAACCTTGTCAGCCGAAGATGCGAACGGGTGCCAGCCATCAGTCTTCTCGTGACCACGATGACTGTAACGTCGTCGAAACGTCGAGGTAAAATATCAATAAATTACTACGCGATTAAGCTCCGAAAATATTCTAACTATGTGTTCAAGTCGCGAAAGTTTAAAATATGTTATAATTTTCACTAAACGCCGCTCGTCCGGCTTAATTGTTTCAGGCTCACATAAACGTGTTCCAATCGAACCGGCGCCCACAGGCTGCAAATGCGGCCGCTACTGCTACTGCTACGGGCAGCGGCGCCAGCCCCACCGCCCCGCGAGCCCCGGGGGCACCCGATAGCCAAGCCAACGCAATGCCCCAAGCGAATATTGGACCTTCTCTGGCGACCACCCAAGCCGGTAGGCACTCCACTCAACCGACATTCAACATTAACATACAACCAGATCCCGTTACGTACCAAGTAGAGATAGAGACTCGGGTGCCCATCGCATTCGCTCTAGACAACACGTTGCTTAATGGTCTGGCAGGCAATCAGAATCAGCAGCAAAATCAGAATCTGCAGCAAAATCAGAATCAGTCGCAGCAGAATCCGAATCAGCTCCCGAATCCGAATCAGCCCCCGAATCCGAGTGCGGGTCAGCCCCAGAATCCGGGTGCAGGCCAGCCCCAGAATCCGAGTGCGCAGACGGGGCAGACCCAGCGGCGGCAGGTGTTGATGGGTGAGCCTGCATTCTCTATATTAACGGTGGCGGTCCTGCACATCGCGCTCGGACTAACATCACTCGCCTCCACTTACTAACAGCTGGTCATAAAATACTGCAGAAAGTGCTAATGAGATTGGAGTGATAGTTTTTAACGTACTTTGTACATTGTAGAGAAACACATGCCCTTATGGACTTGTGCATATTGAAACATCACAAGTAAAACAAGTAGATAGTAATGCACTAACCAAACCACTAAGCACCAATCACCAGCCATTCAGTCCAATCCTATTATTACCTCGAAACATTTTATATGCATATATTTGTAACGCATAACACTTTACTAATTTGTATAGGTAACCGTATACGCCTCCATCCTCTCCGATGTACATAGATTATTAATTTATATTCCAAAATTAATACGTCCAGGCGTATGCATCTCCTTACACTTAAACTCGTTTTGAAATTCATGCATTTATTCTTAAAAACAATACTGATCATATTTTAAGCTAGCTCCAAATAACGACTTAGAAGTTGAGTTTAGCAAGGCGTTAAAACGGCGCCATTTGAGCTCATACTAAAATTGACAGTTCCGATTGGACAACTGAAATGCTGTCCTACACACGTGAAGTACTTTTTGATGCATCAAGCAGCGTCAGGGGACGCCATTGCCTGCCCATTCCCTGCGGGGCGTTCATTTATTACGTGGGTATTATTGAATTTATTGGGTGACTTTGTTTATTTTCAATGTTGCGTACATCTGCGAATTTGTGAATGTGAACATCCGTTAGCGTTATTTTGGTACTGGTTTCGCAATTAATGACCTGTCTGCCCTGTAGGCATGGCCAAACAGCTGTTAGGGTGGGTAAGGTGCTGGGCAAGCCTACTACATCTAAAAAAACAATGTCCCAAAAACTGCAACGTCCGAGTAGTCCCTTCAGCCATCTAGTGTGTGTGAAGGTGCCATTGGACGCTGTATAAATAATCTCATTACGTAGATGTAAAGACCAAAGTTAATAAATGGACGTGGATACTTTTTATCTTTTCCTATGCTCCCTGCTTCATGGTAAAATTTATTGAGACCCTCCTCTCTTCCTGGACGAAACCTGGCAATCACAGTAAGATAATTTTACAAGGCTGGTCTTAGCTCTTGCAATACAGGGGCTCCAGGCAGTACATAATTATCTCTTGTGTGGATCGTAAAAATCACTATTACTTAACATGACTGAGAGATTGATCAGACTTTTTGCAAAAACCATATGTGTAATTTATTTTTTATTTTTTTCAACCGGTGGTGCTTATTTTTCTGCGTGGAGCCCTATACGTCCTCTTTTATGACTTTTGAGACCTTCGATTGCAGTACAGTTTTTGTCGTCGTAGATCTAGAGAACCAGTTGTTCCGCGGACTGGGGCAGACCGGCGGCGTGGAGGTGGTGATGCGGATGGAGGAGATTGGCCAGGGCGGCAGCCTAGTGAGCGGGGCGGGCGGCGTAGGGGGAGTCACCATGGCTCCCCCGGCCGCCCCCGCTGCCAACGCGTCAGCTAGGGCGCAAACGCAGACCGAAACCGGGGGAGGTAACCTTGCGCATCTTCAGCTCACTGACGGTTAGCTTAACTTTCCTTTTAACCTTTAACCTTTACATTTAGTTAGACTTTCAGATAAATACAATCTTAGTCGGCAATAAAATCCTTTTCTGCCTTGAGTGGCGGCAGAAAAGTGGTCGGCAGGCAATGTTAAAATGAGCAACAAATTGATCAAATGTACGCACGAAATTTTTAAATTGATCAACTAGAAATTTCTTATTTAGAGGCTTCCAAATTGCATCAAAATTGTATTAATTCAATATCTGACCACGTTTGATTTATTTGTTGACCACGTGTTGCTTCTTATTAATATACTGACCTAATATTCTAAGTTATTAAGCCTAACACAAGGAATTCAATTGCAGACAATAATTTATTGATATGCCGACGCTGTGCTTTATTTTTGAATACACGATTTCTATTCCATTTATTCTTAAGTCCCGATTCATTGGATTGATTTTTTTATCGAAAGTATCCGAACAGGTTTTGCTCTGATTCGCAGAGTATACAGTAGAAGTGAGTAGAGACGTAGCCCGCATAGTCGGTAGCTCGTGACTAAATACGATATTACTGGGATCAAACACATTGAAGCAATGGGTAAAAGCATTTAAGATTGATAGACTTTACCTATTTACATAGTAGTCATTTATGCGTGAATACTTTCGATGAATCATAGCTTTCAATGAAATTGTGTAATGACATTGAAATGTATTTGTTTGTTTCAATGCCATTGAAATAAGGAAATCGAAAGTAATATTGAACCGCAATTTTACCTTGTAATATCGCTTTTATTGCGGGCAAGGGATATCCGAAGCTCAACACGCTTAAGCTCTGCAAATCAAAGCGAAACCTGAAAGGACTATCCGGCTAATCATGGCCGACAGATAATAAAAAAAAGACCTCAAAGTTGCGATAGACACTTTCAAATAATAAATAATAATAATTGTTTATTTTTGTTGATAGAACTTATTTTACAGTTAGTTTAAAAATTTGCATAAAATAAGTGACACTATTCTTTATAATTTGTTTAAACTAAAGTCCGTAAGGTTCATGTTATTTGCCGGGCATTAAATATTTGTTCCGCAGAATAGACATTTAGTAGTACAGTTGATCATTGTAGTTTTCTCAGTTGAACGTCGACTTGTAAGGGAAAGCGATACCTTAAGTAGAGCAAATTGCAAAATAGGAATTATAATCGGTGAAGGAAAACATCCTAAGGAAACCTGAGATTCTGAGGTGTTAACATACCTCAGCGCTTGAAATTGCCATCTCGCGGTTGGCACCCGTTGTTATTAAGGCTATACTCTCTCTCTGAGAGAATGCGTGCTCCCTGCAGTGGAACGTGTAGGCTTCGTAAAAAAACGTGTTATATAAAAATTAACAAAATAAAAAAAAAATTACTTAGATTATGAAAAGTCATGTTACGAAACTTACCCCTTGTAACACCATGTCACACTTAGTGAAGCTTTTCCCCCTCCCCCTAACATGCGATGTACTGTGGCCGGTGGCCCTTACAATGATGTACTAAAGGCTTTGTTTTGTTAACAACTAACTAGGTTTTTGGAAAAGCGCATTCTTAAGGCTTCTGTATCGTCACTCATGCTATCTCGCTCGCATAATCTAACATTCTTAGTGATTGTGTACTTTTAACAAATGTGTTCTCATGATATGTAACAAAATAATAATAATCAAAATGTGCTCCTCGTAAGCACAGTCTTTAGTTAACACTTAGTAGGCTTGCAGTAAGTATGCCAGGCTGACGCCCGAGTCGTTTACAGTGCTTGTCGCGCCTCTGCACTGGACCTCGCCTCCAGGGGCTGAGCTGCTGCAGAACATCGTCACCTCGGTCATCCATCACAGCCTCTTCCCCGAGGTGCAAGTGGCCACGGGTCTGCCGGGACCGACGCCCCCGCCACCCCAACTACCCCCAGGCATGACACCCTCGAGCCAGCCTCCTGTTCTCATTCGCACGCGTTAGTACCACATTTTTTATAATTCGATTTGAACCCTTGCTATGTCCCCGTTGCCGGGGCACAGGTATCTTCCTGCATCGCGTAATAAAAAACATGATTTTTAACATGTTACAAAAGAACATTTCTTAAAACACTCCTTAGACTTGTATAAATAGTATGTGGTAAAGGTTAAAATGTAACCACCGATTGTTTAAAATGCCTCCTGTGTTTTAGAGGAATTGGAATTATGTCTTTATAAATATGAGTGGTAATAAATAAGCTGCGGAATCTATGCACCATTTCGCCTTCCAGCGTTTTTCAGTTATAAGCATGCGATGACGGCAACGTGAAACAATAATAACTAATAGATGTCTTCAATTGCCCATTGTAATCGTGTGACTGTTTAGTTATATTTCTTAACTAGGGGGCGAGCCCACTGCGCGCATACGCGCGCCAACCCCCAGCCGCCCCGAGATGCGCTCTCCGCGGCGCTCGGCCTAGGGCCTTGGTAGACACTTAATGTTGTAGTAAATTGTTGCATGGGAATATGTATGGTCTCGGTCTTCGGCCTCGTCCTGGACGGAGCTCGGCCTTCGGCCTCGCCGCGGCAGGGTGTCTTGTGCCTGCTCCACGGAGCTCGGCCTCCGGTCTCGCAAGTTTGTCCCTTGTGGCTTTTGCGCTGGTACTTGTAGGCCGTATCCTGAACGATCTCGGCCTTCGGCCTCGGCCGGAACGGACGGTTCCTCGTGCCCGCTCCGCGGAGCTCGGCCTCCGGCCTCCTGTAACCTGAATACAACTTTCGTACTTTGTGTAAACGTTTTACTTAATTAATTAAGTTCATCTGTTAACCCAGTGTTCCTCAAAGTGTGTTCGTCACAGATGTTACGTAGTGTGCCTCGAAGAAAAATATTACCGTTTTTAGAGGAAATGCAATCTCGTACCTGCTGCTTCATAATGCAGTTTCGTAATTTCGTTTTAGCCCTAGGTAAGAGATATAAATTCTAAAAAAATGTGGGGCTATTATAGCGATTTTTCGAGGACAGTTTTTTTTTTGCAAAGAGTTATTGTAAAGAAAATTTACTTTTTCCGAGAAAACGAAATTTAAAAAGAATGGTGTTCGAACATGCATCGAACAGCTTAATCAGCAATTTCAATAGCAGTGAAGTAAAATGTCATTTCAAGTCAGTACACGATAAACCGCCGCCGTGTATTCATGTTTAGCATTTTAGTGTTATCAATCAATATAAACATTTGTGGATCTATTAATAAACCCTTACTATAAAATAATCAAATCTATCATTTACGTAAAGACTACTCCGAATATTGGTCCTTCGAGGAAAAACAGGACCTTACGCGTGTGATAAGTTCTCATTATTGTGACTATCGACCGCAAGGTCCGTTTATGAACCATCAGTGACTTTGGATACAGTGTTAACAGACTATCATCGAAAGCAGCGGTGTATACTGAGTGCAGTATCAGTATCAATCATCAGCAGCGGGGACTTTTTAGGTCTTTAGGCATTTGAGTGTAAATTATTTGCAGCTCTTTTCGAAGTTGATCGGGGCTCAAAACGTGTAAACTGATCTGACCTTGATAGATGTCAGTGATTGTGTCAAGCAACGTAGTTTGAACTGTTTTCAGACTTAGTAGCAGGTTATTAGCTGCTAATGTTGATAATGTGAACTCTTGGATAATGGACATGTTCTGTAAGCCATATTTGATAGAGTTTGTAATCGCATCTAGGCTTTCAAGATGGGTGTTGATAAGTTTATGTTGTTTTTCGATTGTGCTTTCCATTCGCTTCATCAAATTGAATTGTGCTTCGACGATAGAGGTTTGATTTCGCCACAGACTAGCCAAATGTTGCTCATTGCCCTGGATAAGCTTGATATCTTTAACGTACTGTTCCGCGAAACGGTCGTCTAGTACGCCGAAGAGAGAATTTGCTATGTAGCCAATCCCGTTGATAAGGCCTCGGCGTCTGCGTCGCTGTTTCGAGTGACCGCGACCTTGCTGACTCATTAATAGTTGGTTGTAGTGCTCCATTTCTCTGTATTCGTGACGTAGCTGGAGTGTCAATCAATGCACACGGAATTCACGTTCACGGCTAACGTGTTTATCATGACTAATCTTATAAAAAACTTGCCGAACAGATCATTCGAAAAACCAACGTGGCCGCACATCGCAAGTATCAGCTTAGCGGACCCGGCTTTCTATATCAATCGCCCCGTGGACTTGTTACTGGGCGCAGACATCTATTCAATCATCATGCTAGATGGCATCCTACGAGGGCACACAGCGGCGCAACCCATAGCTCAGCAAACACAGCTAGGATGGCTTCTGTGCGGCAGCATGAACACAACCCTTCAATGCAATGTTGTGTTAAACGACTGTGTCGATTTGTACAGATTTTGGCAAATAGAAGATATCGAAGAGCAATCAGAGTTATCAGCAGAAGATGAGCACTGTCTGCAATACTTTAAATCAACAACAAAACGTCTACCAAACGGAAGATACGAGGTCCGACTTCCCTTAAAACCAGATTGTGACGAAAACTTGGGATTATCAAAACCATTGGCTTTGGCACAATTTCGCAGTTTGGAAAGAAAACTCGCCAAAAATACCCAGTTAGCAGCCGATTATAAAGCATTCATGGACGAATATCATGCTTTACATCATATGAAATTATCGCAAAGCAACACGACACCGGAATTGTTTTTGCCACATCACGCGGTTACACGTGCCGAGTCCACAACGACAAAGGTTCGTGTCGTGTTCAATGCGTCCGCAAAAACGTCAACCGGAGCTAGTTTGAATGACGTAACGTATAAAGGACCAAACTTACAGCAAAACCTTCAGCAACTCTTACTAAAATGGCGAAAATATCAGTACGTCTACATCGCAGACGTAGAAAAAATGTACCGGCAAATAATGGTACACGCTGATGACCAAAAATATCAAAAAATCCTGTGGAGAGCATCAGTAACAGAACCCATACAGGCTTATCAACTCACCACGGTAACCTACGGAACAAATTCCGCCCCATTTTTAGCAATCATGACTTTAAAACAATTGGCCGAGGATGAAAGGCTCAACTACCCGGAAGCAGCAAAGGCATTAGAAAACTGTTTCTATATGGATGATTTCTGTGGAGGCCACCACTCCATTGAAAAGGCAGAGCAATTGAAAACAGATTTGATCAAGCTTCTCAAAGCAGGAGGATTTAACTTGAGAAAGTGGGCATCAAATAACAAAGCACTTTTATCAGGCTTGAGCGAGGAACAACAAAACCCTCAATCTTACGAATTTAGGCAGCAAGAATCAACGAAAACTCTGGGATTAGGATGGAACCCTCAGGATGACAACTTTGTATTTCAGTCTAAAGTTGAAATCACTAAAGCGTCGCCCACGAAAAGATCACTTCTTTCTGATATATCGAAGCTCTTTGACCCTCTGGGTTGGCTTACACCTTTAAGCACAGCAATGAAAATCATTTTTCAAAAGGTTTGGCTAACAACCGATCTATCATGGGATGACCCTTTACCGGAAGAAATTAATGAAAAATGGATCACTTTGCGTGACGAATTGGAGCAAATCAAAGCACTCAAAATGAACAGATGGATAGGTACATCCCAAAGTGGCACCGTAGAATTACACGGGTTTTGCGACGCTTCGCAAAAAGCATACGCAGCAGTTGTTTACTGCCGGCTAGTGAAAGAGAATCAAACAGAAGTCACACTAATAGCCGCAAAGGCACGCCTTGTTCCGACGAGTAAAGTTGTTTCAATGCCAAGACTGGAGTTATCAGGAGCAAGGCTGTTATCAAGATTAATGGAAAAGGTTAAGCAATCATTATCTGAGTATGACATCAAAGTTTTTGGATGGATCGACTCTACAGCGGTGCTGGGTTGGCTACAGGGAGACGCCGGACGGTGGAAGCAGTTTGTGGCCAACCGGGTGAACGAAACAAAGGCAATCATGCCCGCAGAATGTTGGAGATACGTGAAATCGAATGAAAACCCCGCCGACTGCGCAAGTCGAGGATTATCAGTTTTACAGCTTAGGGAATACTCACTATGGTGGAACGGCCCATCTTGGCTAAAATCATTTGACGAACAGAAGGAGGAAAACCCCACCTACGTGACGGAATTAGAAGCTAAAGCAAGTAAGCAGAGCAACACAGCATCCCTGAAACCGAATTATCTAGCAGACATCATTGACGATCTATTGGAGAAACATAGCTCATTCGAAAAAATACTACGCATCCTTGCATGGATCTTGCGTGTACCTATTTACAACAAAAAGCAGCTAGAGACTTATATCACATTAGGAGAGCTAAAGCAAGCTAAAATGGCCATTATCAAGCACATCCAGCGACAGGAATTCGCTAAAGACATCGAGGAAATTATGAGAAACGGAAAACCACACTCTTCAAGCAAGCTTCTGTGTCTGAACCCTGTACTAGATCAACAAGGAGTGCTAAGAGTAGGAGGTCGCCTCAAACATGCGAAAATTTGCGCGGATATGAAAAATCCCGTAATTATTCCGTCTAAGACTCGGCTAACGACATTATTGATAGAGCAAGCGCACAATCTCACGTTTCATGGCGGTCCGCGCTTGACTTTATCCACTCTACGACAACAGTATTGGATTATCAGTGGGAATAGAGCCACAGCAAAACACATCCGGCAGTGTATAACGTGCCGTAAGCATACACCAAGCAAGCATTATCAATTAATGGGAGATCTTCCATCGGCGAGGATTAACCCAGAACTACCATTTTATCACACGGGCGTAGATTATACGGGATACGTGGATGTAAAAGCAAATAAAGGTAAAGGGATCAAAACAACAAAGGGCTACATCGCCTTGTTTGTGTGCATGGTGACGAAAGCGGTGCACTTAGAGATAGTGTCCGACCTTACCTCGTCAGCATTTTTGGCCGCGCTTCGGAGAATGGCAGCTCGACGCGGAGCACCGAGTCATATGTATAGTGATAACGGCACGAACTTTGTCGGGGCCAACAGAGAAATGCAAGAGCAGCAAGATCACTTCAAACGTATATTTAGCAACAGCTTCCTGACGGAAGTAGCAGAGATGAACATCGAGTGGCACTTTAATGCACCGTCATGGCCAAGTGCCGGAGGTTTGTGGGAAAGAGCAATCCGCAGCCTCAAACATCATCTAAAAAGGGTAATTGGAGATCAAAAACTTACCTTTGAAGAATACACTACCATCCTGACGCAAATTGAAGCTTGTCTAAACTCAAGGCCTCTTTGCGCATTATCAGAGCAACCAGATGACAACCTAGAAGTGTTGACACCCGCGCATTTCTTAACAGGAAGACCGGGACTTAATACGATCGAGACGGAAACAGACGGCAGGACAAGGTGGCATCTTACATCGAAGATATTGCAGGATCTTTGGAAAAGATGGAAAACTGAATATTTATCATCATTATCAATCAGGGGAAAGTGGAAGAAAAAGCAAGAGAACATCAAGATAGGAGACATAGTCACAATTCAAGACGACAATTTACCGCCCGGAAAGTGGGCTATGGGACGAGTTTGTGAACTTCACCCGGGGTCAGATGGCTTGGTCCGAGTCGTGACATTAAAAACAAAGAACGGACAAATGAAGCGTCCAATCACAAAACTATCAGTTCTCCCCTTAAGAAAGGATGAAGAACAACCAGCATCAAAGCAAGAAGTAGAAGAGAGTAAGCAGCCAAAAGCATATAAAATCAATTTCGCTTCAGTTGCGACCGCCTTGTTATTGTTCTTTACTCTACTATCACCGAGTCAAGCCACCAACATCACGCAGTTCCAAAATCAATCATTATACCTCGATCCGGTTTCGAAACTGCAACTTATCCAAGATAAATGGACCCTCGTGGTTTATCACGATATGAAACCCTACTGGACCGGAAATTTAGCATATACAAATCTTATAAATTACCTAGAAACACTTTGTCAGAGTATCCGAGAACGCCCAATTCACTGTGACATGATAACACTCCAGCTACGTCACGAATACAGAGAAATGGAGCACTACAACCAACTATTAATGAGTCAGCAAGGTCGCGGTCACTCGAAACAGCGACGCAGACGCCGAGGCCTTATCAACGGGATTGGCTACATAGCAAATTCTCTCTTCGGCGTACTAGACGACCGTTTCGCGGAACAGTACGTTAAAGATATCAAGCTTATCCAGGGCAATGAGCAACATTTGGCTAGTCTGTGGCGAAATCAAACCTCTATCGTCGAAGCACAATTCAATTTGATGAAGCGAATGGAAAGCACAATCGAAAAACAACATAAACTTATCAACACCCATCTTGAAAGCCTAGATGCGATTACAAACTCTATCAAATATGGCTTACAGAACATGTCCATTATCCAAGAGTTCACATTATCAACATTAGCAGCTAATAACCTGCTACTAAGTCTGAAAACAGTTCAAACTACGTTGCTTGACACAATCACTGACATCTATCAAGGTCAGATCAGTTTACACGTTTTGAGCCCCGATCAACTTCGAAAAGAGCTGCAAATAATTTACACTCAAATGCCTAAAGACCTAACATTACCATTACAGAATAGCCTATCAGATCTAAACGGCTTATATCGACTATTACATCTCAAGACAAAAATCATGAAAAGGTACATCATTTTTGAGATCACGTTTCCATTAGTAAACCGAGACTACCTTCGACTATACAAAATAATACCTATTCCTCAGCAGATAGGAATGAATAGCAAATTAAGTATCATCCCAACTACGGACTATGTGGCGATCAATTTGGAAAGGGATACTTATTTGACTGTGACCGAAAGTGCACTTAAAACATGTTTACATCAAGATCAATCTTACGTTTGTGAAATGCAGAAGCCTATCAATCAGCTGACAAAAAATGAACGTTTTTGTATTATGAACCCAAAGACAAACTCATGTAAGGTTAAACTTACCACATGCCGAAACGAGTGGATTGAACTTCATACGCCTCTGCAATACTTATACTTTTGCTGTGATACATCATACACGGTGAAAATAATCTGCGACGATCAAGTTACAGTACGAGAACTGTCAAGGGCTGGTATCATTAGCATGAAGCCACGATGTATATTAAAGGGACAGGACGTCACACTGCAGCCTTTGCAGCAGCATTCTAACATTATAAATGTTTCATCGGATTTATACTTACCCCAAGTAGACCAGATCAACTATATTCTAAACCTCAGCATGCCAACCTATAAGGACTATACAAAAGATGACGAGATCGACTAAGCTCTAACAACTCTTGGAGAACAGATTCACGAGATGAAGAACAGTAATACGGAATTCGATGAACTATCAATCCACGATATTCACCATTATTCAGTTCTGTACATCCTACTATCAATCGCAGGAATTGCGTTAGTAATCTGGATATGGAAGCGATGGAGATGCCGACTGAACGTGTCAGAAAGTCGCCTCCGTCGACCGCGGAAGGAGAGGCGCAGACAAGAGTCTCTCGCCAGTATCAGTGTAGTGTCTCGTGAAGTGATTCCGCGAAAGCAGAGCATATTCGCCCGACAGTCCAGTGTGGTAGGGAAAGCGATAGAAAGGGCTGATCGGCGGCTCGAAAGTAGTGATAGTGATCAAAGGGTGAACAATCGCGGTGTGTCGAATATTCTTAAGCACGATAAAGCGGTATCACCAATAGTTTCTAAGAAATTTTTTACCGTGGATGACTCAACAGTTTAATTTTGTAATATTACTAAATCATTCAGTAAGAGTAACCACTTTCAATTTAATTTTCTTTCATTTTATAGCTTCTATTTAATTTCATCTCCTGTTGGGGAGCATGTTCGAACATGCATCGAACAGCTTAATCAGCAATTTCAATAGCAGTGAAGTAAAATGTCATTTCAAGTCAGTACACGATAAACCGCCGCCGTGTATTCATGTTTAGCATTTTAGTGTTATCAATCAATATAAACATTTGTGGATCTATTAATAAACCCTTACTATAAAATAATCAAATCTATCATTTACGTAAAGACTACTCCGAATAAATGGTGTACTACTTCTGAAATTTCTTCATTGTGGAGGTGTACTTTGGACGCAATAAGTTTGCGGAACACTGTATTAACCAATCGTGATTAGACTCGATAAATGTATGCACTCATGTCTGTCCCCGCAGCGAACTTCAACCTGCGCCGTGCGGCCACAGCGACGCGTGCGCAGGCGGTCCCGCTGAGCCAGTTGGCGTACGATCCATTCCTGCATTGCGACAATCCCTACGCGCGCACCCGCGTTATTCGACGCCGGTGAGTCGCTGAAGCCATCCTATTTAGCTAATTCGACGACCTCTGTGGCATCTGCCTACCATTCAAGAGGTCCCGGCTTCGAATCCCGGCTGGGGACTAAAAAAAAACCCCAGGTCTTGGATGTTTACATGTTTGTGATGTCGTTGTTTCTGGTTCCCACGACACAGGGTATCCTAGTGTGGGGTCAGAAGCAATGTATGTGCATGTATGTAAATGTTATGTTATAATTAAGTGATTTACTCTATTTTAAGTTATTTTTGTATTGTATTGCGATAATTAAACCGTTTTTCAATTTCAATTTGGTATTAGTGACTAGCTAGCCAGGCAAGCTTCGAATCGCCTCAAAGCCTATAAAAAAGTCCTAATGTTTCTCTCATATTTTGATAGTTTTTCTTCTATTCGGGGCCGAGATCAATACGTTAAATCAAAGGTCATAAAGATTAGTCCACCCCTTTTTGAGTTGACTCTTCATTTCACATAATATACTGAGTCACTAGCATTAAGTCTACCCCCTCACTAATCACGTGACATTATTTATCTAATCAGCTAATATCTATCTAGACTGTAAGTTCTAAAAATAGTTGTCACAGTTAAGATTTTTCATGTTCACTTTTAGATAAAAAAACGTATTACAAAAGAACTTACGATTATTTTTCCATTGGTGGCGCTAGTTAGCGCCCGAAACGCCGGAATGCCGCGTTTGCCTGAATGCCGAATAAAGGAGGTGGTGACGAAGTTTGCTTGTTCACACAGGGAGCAGCATCAGCAAGCAGTTGCGCGCGAGGAACGCATGCGTGCTGACCGCGAAGCCTCTCTTAACATCGAGTCGCTCCGCGATCGTGCTCAAGGACTCACGGAGGTATATCCTACCGAGTGCTTAGTGCGAGTTTGACAGATCCAATCGAATAACTTTACTACCGCGTTTATCGAGCATTGAGTAGTGAGTATAAGTTAACCGTTCGAACTGGCAAAACGCTGTCACAGTACAACTCGCACTCGCGTTTTTCGTGTTTTGGCTGGTAAACGTGTTCACTTCTCAACGTAAACCATTACAACTCGCACTCAGCAATTTTAATTTCCATACTTGTCGCTAGGTGGCGCTTCCTCGATGCCATAGAAATATGAGTTTACGTTAACGCGATCGAGTAGTTAAAAAACTCGCACTAAGCACTCTGATATTAAAAAGTATTTCTTAATGATTCGCGATACTCATACATAGTTATATATCAAACGGGTCTAATCCCGATTATTTATTAGGTAAAACGTAATTACCTTATATCCCGACGTTTCGCCAGCGTTACAGTTGCCGTGTTCTCGGGTAGACCACGCAAAAAGGCCTGCGCAGACGAGGGACTTTTGTCTCCAAGGGACAAAACACCCTGAATCGTGTAAAAAATGTCCTCCGAGTACTTTTCGCGGACTCAACGCCACCTGTGTGCGGTCGTTTGTTCCTCGGAAATTGAGCGAAGTGTATGCTATGGAAGCAAATATTCTGAGATCATGCTGTGTTGTAATTTACATGAAGTTGATGCCACTCGATCACGATATGTTGTAATTTACATGAAATTTATGCCACTCAATCACGTTGTGTTGTAACTTACATGAAGTTGATGCCACTCGATCACGTTGTGTTGTAACTTACATGAAGTTGATGCCACTCGATCACGTTGTGTTGTAACTTACATGAAGTTGATGCCACTCGATCACGTTATGTTGTAATTCACATGAAGTTGATGCCACTCGATCACGTTGTGTTGTAACTTACATGAAGTTGATGCCACTCGATCACGTTGTTTTGTAATTTACATGAAGTTGATGCCACTCGATCACGTTATGTTGTAATTTACATGAAGTTGATGCCACTCGATCACGTTATGTTGTAATTTACATGAAGTTGATGCCACTCGATCACGTTGTGTTGTAATTTACATGAAGTTGATGCCACTCGATCACGTTGTGTTGTAATTTACATGAAGTTGATGCCACTCGATCACGTTGTGTTGTAATTTACATGAGGTTGATGCCACTCGCTAACCGTGAAGGAAAACTTCGTGAGGAAAACTTGAGTGTCTGACATATACACATACCTCGGCGCCAATCATTGGTGAGCATACGTGGTAATTAATCCCATACTCTCTCTCTTTTTCTGTCTCTGAGAGAAGGCGTGTGCTACCTATAGGCTACCTATAGGCTACCTATATATGTTCCAAACAATTTAGCTTTGTGTATATTTTTACGCTGATTCAAGTGTAAGACAGCTTTTAAATGTAAGTTTATTTGCAGGCCCACATCAGGACCATGGTGCAACTGCTTCACAGCGAGCCTTCGCCCGAGGCCTGGCTCAACGCCCTCATGGTCACAATAGTAAGTTTGCCGATACAATACACATCTCCAATGATAAATACTTAAAGTCTACTAACAAAGCACAATCATCTGTCGACTGGCTACAATAACACAGGCTGCCCCTCTGTGTTATGGTCCCCAAGTTATAGCGGTGCAGATCGGGTAACTAAAGCTGGCACATTCATAGTACTCACACTAGTGCAATTTCACTATACAGTACCTTTAAAAATATTTTTTGCGAAGCTATATTTTGTATTTAAAGACTTTATTGTTTGTCTACTCTGGTTTTAGTGAGGTAAATAAATAACATTATGCTTTAAGTACATCCTCGTAAATTTTATGCTTAACTAACTTTTAAGCTTAAATTAATGCTCTTAATATTCTATAATATAAAAATGAATCGCTGAATGTGTTGGTAAGCGCAAATCTCGAGAACAGCTGAACCGATTTCGCTAATTCTTTTTTTAGAATATTTCTTGATATACGAGGATGGTTCTTTCGGAGAGAAAAAAAAATAAGGAATCGACTGTCTGAATCGAATCGACTGACTGGCGCTACGAAGTTTGCTGGGTCAGCTTGTTGGAAATAAATATACTTAAAATTAATCTTCTTAAATTGCCCTCCACCACATGAAGTTGGCAGTCAACTCTTTACAATTCTCTCAGTTCAATTCACACTGAATAATTTTTATGCGGGTTTTTTCTGGCCCACTCCTTGATATTGCATAACCTCATGGTTCTCCTTCTTCTTGGACTTATTTTTTTTCCATCCGTCGTCATCATACTTCACTTAACACACACACAATGTAGACAGTCAATTAGGAATGGTGATGTAACAATGTTTGTACTTTTAAACGACTCTAGATGCTCAATGTAATTATTCATTAAAAAGTTCTAATCGCGATATTTACCCAAATAATCGCGCATGGAGACGTTTAGTAGAATCTAGGCGACAGTCCCTGGGCCTAAATCTGCTAATACATTGTAGTACAATGAGAATCGCGTGAACATGGCAATTTAATTGCGTTGCTGCATCAAGTCTATGCGCGCACATGCAACAAACCTTCAACGCCTCACTGGTATAAGAAACACATCACGTGCCCCGACCGTGTATCTGTTATGGCACTGCACTAACAGAATCGAGGCCCAGGTATCTGCCTTCCTAGACAGTGTATGTTATTATATTCTTTTTAATGCACTAACCCGTGCTATGAACAATTTTAAAAGCCTATTTAGAGGCTAAAAATTACACCCATGTCGGGTTTCGAACCCGCGACCTCTGGCTATCCGTGCCAGCGCTCTTCCAACTGAGCTAAGGGGCGACTCACCGGCATCAGTGAAATTTCGGACCTCTACAATGTATTACGTACAGGCAGCGACATCTAGCTGAAGTAATTTGCATCACTTGCAGCCCCGAGTACCTACTTTGCAGTTAGGTTTTACATCGGAATGATATCGCTATACCCACATGATTATACTCTTTTAATGCACTAACCCGTTCTAAGGACAATTTTAAAAAACCTATTTAGAGGCTAAAAACTCCACCCATACCGGGATTCGAACCCGCGACCTTCGTGCCATGGATAGCCAGAGGTTGCGGGTTCGAATCCCGGCATGGGTGGAATTTTTAGCCTCGAAATAGGTTTTAAAAAGTGTTTGTTATGTCCCCAGGCGCGCCAACTGTTCCTCTCTGAGCTAGCGCACACAGCGCAAGGCGAGACGGCCCCGGAGCCGGCCGACTACCGCCTGCTCCACGCGACGCTCCTCTCGTACGTAGCGAGCCTGCTTGAGCGGTCGATGACCGAGGATGGGAACCCCTACCAGGCCGCGGCGGACTATCTGGTGCAGGAGCACGCGCAGTTCATCGACTGGATGGTCAGTGCGCAATTGCTCTTTGTAATTTTATATGTTTGTATTTTCCGGGTGTGAAATATAAGAATATTGTTACGTCTCCTTTCTAGCTGTACCTCTAGATGTAAGGCCGTTTCCTGTATTTTTCCATCACTTTCTCATAAGAAAACCAGCGGAATGAAATATTGTACTGAATTTCGTATAGATGCCGCAACAATTGGGGAATATGATTTCAATGTGGAGTAAAACTTTTCGCTTACGTTTCTAATCATATCATTGGTTTGTTTGTTTTAACATAAAGCAGAACATCAACTAAAATAGTCATTCTACTATTTGGTACGAAATCACGATAAAAATCACGTTGCTGTGTTAGTGTTGTTTTCGTGATTTTTATCGTGATAATGTTAATAGTTCGCCGTGATGTTAGTTATAGGCGATGTGAAGCGATGAAACGGCTGACGCAGTGTTCCCTCTCACAGTCGACCATCACGCCGCTCCGCAACGATATCGACATTCTCGGCTCGATCCGGGCGCTGCTCCGCGCGCGGCTGCCCGGCGTGATTATGGCCGTGTTGACTACAGAAGGCGGAGACGCCGGCGCCGCTCGCTTCTACTTGGTGATCGCGCGCCTCTTCGCCGAAATATGCGCGCTCGTCACCTACATCTGCCTGGACGGCGTCGAGGGGCTGCGCGTTATCTTCCGGGCCTATATGGTAAGTAGAATGAGAATCGCAAAAGTTTCATTCACAAATTAATTTAACACGGTGCAGAGCTGTTTGCCGTCACCGCACAGCGTGCTCGGAGCACCGATCTTCGGACGTGTCCATATTTAGAGACTGCACTTGATCATTTCAAATAGTAGAAAGGACACCCGGGCCCGAAAATGATTTTTTGATTAGAGATAAGTACTTCATTGGGTAAAATTATAACTTAATTAAAACTTATTAATTTACCTTATTAACTTATATGAAAAAATTCCCACATTGAAAAATTCTTGTGTTCCTGAAATTATAAATTTGTAATTACTGAAATTACACTTTTGTAATTACAAAGCTTAAGTTTTAAGTGCAAATAGAAACTGCGTACCATCCAATTCCAAAAATACTTTTTTTTTCTTTTCATTCATTTAATTTTTCAAATATAAAAATATAAGCAATTTTTACTTTGGGCTCAGTCCGCGCTAATCGATACCAATCAAATGAAAATAATATTTACGATAATCTTTATCAAAATAATAAAATACAAATCGAAATATAACCAATTTTTACAAAACGGAACAAAAACGGGAATTTTCGATTTGATTTTCAAAATATCGTGATTCAAACACATAGACCGCCAGTTGGCAATAGGTAGGAAAAAAAATGTTTATACTGGCATCACGTTTTTGCACGACAAATTCAGAGACAGTCCGCCAATTTCATTATCAAGTGTTGTTGCGTTTCTTGAACATTCGTTGTTCAAAAACTGGAATTAGGTAAATGGCAAGGATTTTATTTAAGGATATCTAATGGTTGGAGCTTGGGTCACGCCCGTCAGAAAATAAATGGAAAAGTTTATATTGCATTCTCTAGAAAACTTTTTGTTTTGAGCCAACCTTCAGAAAGTAAGGTTATGGTTTTTACCAATGCATGAGAAGCTTTTTGATCTTTGGGAAACTGCTTTGCACTGATATATAACATGATTTATTTAGGTCACGCCCGTCACATGTCACACCCGTCACAAAACTGCTGGTTGTGCATTACAACCAGCAGTTTTAATAATGGTTTGGTCATAATAAGTCTAAGTTTTGTAACAATTTAAGTTTTGCGTGGTATGAATATTTTATGATTGTAAGAGGGTTGGCTTGGGTTAAATTTTTTTTTTTTTAGAATGGATGCGGCGCCGAGGAAACGGAAAAGTAGGGAGAAGTTGAAGAGTGATCCAGAGAAATTAGAAACACACCTAGAGATGAAAAAACAAAGAGATAAAAAAAGAATGAAATAAATAGGTCTATCCTAATGATGAAAACTAAATTTGAAAATATAAGACAAGCTAACAAGACCAAATAACGTAAATCGATACCTTAATCCACGAATCGGCCAACTCCAATTTGCTAAAGTTTACAGGAGACACTAAAAACTTTCTAGTTTTGTTTCTGGATAAAATTAAAAGAAACTGAAATTCCTGTTGGTTTATTATATCACAAGGTTTTTTTATTTTACTAGGTTTATAACTTAATAACTCTCCATTGACAATTTAAAGCGTTTTTTTGGAGTTGGCCCTTTTGCGAAAAACAAAAAAATTGAGCTAGTTGTAGTTATCTGATTTTACCGAGTGACATTAAGTAGGTAATAAAACATGGTTTTCTTTAAAAAATATCATTAAATAATATTAACGGCATAGTGTAACACAATGAAGGTTTAATCTTCATAAGGTAACTTGTCGTAAAAATTTCGGTAGTCTTTGGGCATTGTGTTCTTTAACTGTTGCAAATCTAAATACTTCTTTTTCTTTATCTTTCTGCGTTCAGTATGTAGCTGTGGTATGTTTTCAAAAGGAGTTTTATCTACAGCCTTATTTCGTCGCTGATTTAGTAACGTGTATTCATCGTGAAATCGAAGTTTATAGAATACTTGGCCGGCCGGATCATACTTCAGAGATCTTATATCGGTCACCTAGAAAACGAAGAGAGAGAAGTAATTAGCTTTTACGCAGATAGTTTTATCCATAAAAGGGAAAGTACATAATGTTCGACCCCACATGACACCCAGTAGCAGACGACGACGCGAAGATAAACGTGTTTAGCCATTTATCTTCCATCGCTATCCTAGTTTGCGTAGCGAAATGAAATAAGATGGAGCAAGAAGATAAATGGATAAACACGTTTATCTACGCGTCGTGCCGCCTATTCTGGTAAAATTTGAGCCCAAAATTGGTTTATATGTACATTTCCTCGTTAATTAATATTAGTTTGAATAAGTTGTAAAGAAAAGCATACTTTTGGGTCCCCTTTTAGTTTTCCCGGTCTTATTGATTTGTAGAAATTCAGTTCTTTAAAACTTTTGAAGTACGTGTAGTTTAAGTATTTCACATGATAAGGTTTTGTCTTCTTCGCTTTCTGACAGACTGTTATATACTCAGCTGGTACATTAATGGTTTGAGTTTTTAATTTCTTTTCGATCATTGCATGCATGCTGTCGACCTCCATTTGCGTATGGCCGACTTCCAAATATTTTTGTGTGATTGTCACATTGTACAACATTGCCACATTGGAAAGGGCATTCGCTAAGACAGTATTCCTATTTTGGTAACAGCAACCATCAGAGTATAAAATTATTTCACGGTTTGTATTACCCATTTTAGGTATAACAGTTTCTATAAAGAATGTAGCTATTATGGTGGCAAACTCGTCTGAATTAAGACCACCCTCGGCCTCGTTCCAAAGAAAGCAATACCCTTCACTGGTTTTCATATCATAGATACAATAGTTGTGTACGCACAACTTAGTTTTATAATAATGCGACGACACATTAGACCGAGGTGCCATCAAGACCGCTTGAAGATCTACAGTAAACACAAAGTCTTTTTGCTCTTTATCGAAATCTTTCTCTGCTCTTGCTTCTTCTTTCTTAGCAATGTGAACATCGAATTCATCTTTACTTATATTGTTTAGCTTGTATCCGTTGCAGATTTCGCATAAATCTTTTTTGGGTTTAAATAAAGATATCTTTTGGACTGCCAGGGCGTTGGAAAATGTGGCTATCGATAGTGAGTTCGTATTGTTGTCCAGGCAGTGTTGTTTATAGAGATTGTAGAGTTGCCGTTTGCTCTCAATGTCTGGCTGTAAATAAACCTGACTGGTCCTTTTCCTACAATAATGCGAAGGCATCTTCGGTAACTCGTCGAGAAAGTTTTGCATTGATTTAAGTTCAGTCTCAAAAGGTGTCTTTTTAGGCTTTGCAGTCTTTGTTTCATCAGTTTTTGGTTCATCACTTGTGGTTTTAGCTTGCGTCTTCCAACTCCAGATACATGATTTACCGATTGATAAAGTATTCAAAAATAATGTTTTGCAAACTCTAACCGGCTCTTCTCCTTTTTTTAAGTAGTATACAAAAGTGCACGATCTTTTTGATTCATCAGGGTTTTTTCTGTCCCTCTGTCTATTGGTGTGAATCACTTTTACCAAATTTTCAACGTACATCCGTTTTTCGTCCCAAGACATAGCCCAAAACTTATCAAAAAGCTTTTGTCTGTCCTCTTCCAATAGGAGGTGACACTGAATCATTCCTTTCCTTTCTTTACATGCACATCGAGGTTTCATTATCCTTTTAGGTTTCTCAATGTCTTTTTTCCATTCACCTTCAATTTTTTTCTTACCGTAGTATTTCTTTCCATTTTCTCTGTTCTTATTGTTAATTTCTTCCGCCCATTCTTCTTTCTTTACCTGACATCGTTTTTTTCTTTTTCTTTTTGGTTCATCTCCTTCAGATTCGGTATCACTGTAATCAACGAGTTTGTGTATATCTGGGATAGGAGTATTGAGAGTTTGGGTTATTAAACTGTCTTCCTGTATAAAATTTGAAGATGTTGAAGGAACTGCATCTTGTGAACTAATTCTAACATCGGTACTAGCAGACGCTTCGTCGTTATTTGGGTACCTAGACTGGTCAAGGTGTGACAGTAAACTTGGGAATTTTTCTGGAGACCTTGTTTCGGACACTTCTTCAATAATTACTCCGTCAACAATGCTGTAAGTATCTGTATTGTTGAGTGCAAGGATCTGGGCATCAGGTAAGTTTAAAGATTCAAGAGTAAATAAAATCTCAGTGGGTTCTTCAAGCGCATAACATAATTCAGAGCTGCTGTTGTTGTTAGGAGAAGCAGCTAAAGGAAAAGGATTTTCATCATACGGCGTAGGGAACTGATTATTCAGAAACAAATCAGAGTCAGGGTTATCTTTTTCTTCTGTGCTTTCTTTTTGCATGCTTTGAATTATTTTTTTTATACGTGCTTTTTGGGCAGCCATCTAATGTAATAAGTACATGAAACAAGAAGGTTACCACATAAGCAAAGAAAAGCAAAAAAATAATAAGATAGGTAAGTAAGGAATTTTATGAAAATTAGGTGTTTCTCTTTTCCATCGCTAGCGAAAACGACCCATTAATGAAATAATTATTCGTAAATTAATTGTTAAAAGTATGGGAAATGAAATGAAGAAGATAAGCCAACTCCCGCCACATTCACAAAAATCATAAGGCAAATCGGCCAACTCCAAGCAAAACATAAAACACAAATTACCCAAAATTTACGGCGCATTTAGAAAAAAATCAATTGATTAACACTTACCTTGAATCCAAATAATATTGCTTTGCACACTTTTACAACCTTCTCCACTGTTTTTATATCAATTTATGAAAATAATCTGGAGCTACAAGGTGTTCGTCCTGTGACGCCATACAAAATGGCCGACTGAGCGGAGTTAGCTGTCAAAATTCGCGCGCTCTCAAACGCATGGAGTTGTCTGATTTTCGAACAGCAATTTACGCAAAAAATAGGCTTTAAATGGAGTTACTGTTATTTCCTGATTACGCGCAGTTACTGTAGGAAAAAAACGGCATCATAATATTTTTTTTCACAAAAGTGGAGTTAGCCGGTTTGCGAATTAAGGTATCGAAATGTAGAAAGAGGGGTGGTCGGATACTTATATTATAAACTAGCTGACCGTGACCCAGCGAACTTCGTACCGCCTAACAGGCGATTCTTTAATTTTTTTATTTATTTTTCTCTCCGTAAGAATCATCCTTCATTACTTCAAGGAATATTCTAAAAAGAAAATTAGCGACATCGGTGCAGCTGCTCTCGAGATTTTCGCTTACCAACACATTCAGCGATCCATTTTTATATTATAGATTTCATAATCCCGTTGACGTGTTTAAGAAATTATTAATTCTTTTAATGCAAGTTTTAATTTTGATTAATAAATAAGCTATTAGGCTCAATTAAAGACACTTTTTATTCCATGATTCAACTAGTCACACCCGTCTCCTGTCACACCCGTCACGTTTTTGTTAAGCAAAAGCAAACAAAATAGGAACCCAAGGAATGTGGCGCCAGTGAGAACTAAAAGAATACTGTATTGCCTACATGTTTAAGTACTAATTTACAGTTAAGGGCAAGTACTTTCGCAAAACTTTAGAGATATTGGACTGAGGTCGCATTTCTCTCAATAGTGCGCGTCACACCCGTCACAGGCCTTTTAACTGTTGTATCTTGTTTTGTAATAGCCATGAATGGATATTTTTTTTACCAGACATATTTAATGTTAAGATCTAAAGAGCGACAGTAAAACTTTGTTACTAACTGTAATAATAATTAAAATATGAGCGTTTTTACAACTTGAAATGTCACACCCTTCACCGCGGATTGAGCCTTTGGTCACAATAGACCACACTACCTGGAATACTCGATTAGTGATCTTTGTCTATATTAAATGTTTTACATGATATAAATATGGTTATTTATTCCCAATGGGGAACTTGCGACTAACTTAAATTGGAGTGACATTGCTTTTATAGCATAGCAGACACATAGAAACCTATTATGAGGTACAAAATAAAACCGTAAAAAATATTTTTTTTCATCGTTTTCGAGATCACAAAAATGTGAAAAATAAGTTTATATAACAATATAACCTTATTATATGTTCAGATGCATAAAAACATTATTTTACTATAAAACGCTTCATACCTAATAAGGCGTTACGTAAGAGAGTGACGTCATAGTCTAAGGCCAACTTGTATGGCGCGTTTAGGAACCACGTGACTACTCGTATATTGATTTTTCGACTAGTCGTAGAGAAAAAATAATACTACGTTTACTTATCTTTTAGCTTTTCCTCCAATTCTATTATATATTTTTTTAGTTCAATTTTACCATTTTATTAATAGTATTATCTGTATCATTTGATAAGGTCCTACGGATTATCCAATACAAATAGGCACGTCCGAAAATCGGGTCTCAGACAACACTGTTGCTACTGCTAACTCACAAATCTACGGAACTTAAAATGAAGTACATCCGCCGGTTTCAGACCGACCACCTCTTGAAACTGAGGCAAGCGTCCGCCGATTTGAAATCGCGATAATATTATATCAACCATTTCTTACATATTCTAACTCAAGCATCACCATTTATGGAATAGTTGATGAATATCGCTAATAAAACCGAAAGGCGCAATTCCTGACGGCTGCGCCAGTTATACGAGGGAAAAGAAAGAATAATTTTCTGCTCTATTGCCTTTGTTTAGCTTCACCGAAGGACGCTGTGGCGTTTGAATATAGCACAAAAAAGGTCAGCTGTCGATAACCATTTCACCAAAATAACTAACCGCTGAATGGAGCTACGTGAACTCAATTATAGTTTGTCACATCCATGTTACTGGGAACGAAGAGTGGCTACTATGAAAGTGTTTTGTAGCGATTTTAGTTGAATATGGAATGTAAAAAGTGATTATATTGCACACGTACAGATGTGATCATTTGACATTATTTTACCAGAGACTGAGAAACTGAAAACCAAGTGAGAGAGGTTTTAAATCCGTGTTGACAGTTTCTTGTAAGTAAATATAAATGTTACTAATTGATTTTAATCAATAAATAATTAATCTTCCCGTATCCAGTTGCCTGGAAGAAATTGCTATCAGCAATAAGGCCGCCAATTGTTCTTCTTCCTATGCAACGGTTGTCTCTGTAACTATTTTCTGTCGTGTAGAATAAATAATATTCTTATCTTCTATTCAATTGTTTTTTTTTATGGCTCCTAAGTCTTAATAATCGGTGTCTTTTTCGTCCCAACTGTGACGTTCGCGTTGTCAACAGTGACTACATGCTAGTATTGTCAGATGAAGTAAATGAATATCCTTTCCCGTTATTGAATATTCTTTCGAGCTTTCTTTATTTGAGCCAAAAATACTAATTATGTGCAATGAACCTTCTAAATTCTTCTTTCTATTTTTCCATCATTGTCGAAAATTGACATTTAATCTCCTATTTCCTAAGGTTTTCTGGAAGATACCGGGTACATAGATAAGGTCGCCTTTGTTCATGTTATTTGTTATGTAATGTCCTGTGATATCTTTGTGTGTTATGTGTTATGTATCTTCAGAATTTGTTATTAATTCTGAAGATACATAATATCAGCCCTAAACACTGCAGCCCTTAAACACTGAAAAAAGTTAGTTTTATGTAAATTTATGGTTACAAACTATTTAAGTAGGAACTGAATTACTTAGCAGCTCATTGAAAATTTGGTGCGATTACAGTAAAATCACTCCTAGAGGCGATTTATGTAATCTTTCTTTGTTTTCATCAATGACTATTTTAGTGAGCGTTTTAGGAGTGTTGTTTTTGGAATTGTTATATTAACGAGTGGACTCTGTGTCCACTTGTTAATATAATGAGATTATCTACTTACAAAAATAATATTAGTATTTTTTTAAGTGTAATAATATATCACAAATATAAAACATCGTTAACAATTAATATTGACGGAAATAAACTGGTTTTCTCACATAAAACGATTCTGTTGTGAGTATGCAGCTACACACCTGTAGGTAAATTACGAACTGTCTAAATTGATTTAAGCCCCTATTGTTACGGAAATGAGTTTTCCCGGGCGTTTCGTTATAGTGCCTCTGGTCAGCTGAACTGGGCTGGGACTTAATAATCCCTTACACGTGAACCGTATTACGATGGCTGTGTGAATAGATCTGGATTAGTTATGTGCACACATAACTAGTTTTCCTGAGTTTGTAACAACGGGGTTTGCGTAACGTGTATTCATTATTCGTGTATTCTTCCTCGTGCAACGTATGGCTTAAGGTATCTGTTTTATTCCTTTTGTGCACACAGGTACAGGGGAATTTTTCATCCTTCAACATTTGCATTGTATTGTTTTGGAATCTTATTGCGTATTTATACCGTTTTAAATACTGACATAGGTATGATACATATACATGACTTTTAATTATAATCATAAATAAAACAAATTATTAAAAAAAACTTGTTTTGAGTTACGTAATCTTGTTGACAATTGACAACATTTCATATTTTACAACGCGCAAAACTAAAACTACCTTTTCTTAATTTTGCTATCTTGGTTAGAAAAAAAAAAATTTAGTGTTTTGATTATTGCTTAAGTTTAGAGAAAATAAATAAAAACCAAAAATTGTGTGATGACGTCACACACTGTCGAATGAGGAGGTACTGTTGCCTAATATTAAAAATGATATGACAGATGTCATTTTCAATTTCATTCAAATGTCATGTCGGAGAAATTACTTTTCCTTTCCTTAATTCCCCTAGAGGGTGCCTTAAACAAGAATTGAATTGAATTCCTTAATTCCAATGGTTTTTAAAAAGGCGGCAAGGGCGTTAGTATTAGTAGGCCGTATGTGTGATGTCATTTGGCGGTTACGTCCTTTTAGAGTAAGACGAAATTCAAACAAAAAATTATGAATGAAAATCATCGAATTTCCGAAAATAAAAAATATGGGCCGTTTTATTTCGTTTCTAGTTTCCTTTAAGACAGTAAAATACGTATGCTAAAAAAATTAAATGTTGTCAATTGGTACGAGGTAGCACTAACAGCATCCTTGGACTGCAGAAGCAGTGAGGAAACCCAAGTGTCTGTAGTGTAAAAATACCTCAGCGCCTACTAAGTACAATGGCCCAACTATGACGCTCAGTGCGGTAATTTCGGGTCTAACTAAATATATTTTATTGCGACGCAGGAGGAGGCAGTGCGGCACTTCGCCGAACCGGTCCGGCAGATGTTGATGGCGCTCGCCACTGACAACCTGAACGGAACCACCAACAATCTGCCCAACCACATGAACTCCATCTGGCAGTTCATCATCAGCGCCCGCGAAGACTCCGAGCTGGTGAGAGATCATTGATGTATTTTAACGTTTCGGGAGTTCTCAACTTAGTTCCGGAAACCGCAATCACTTGAAATTTTTGATGGAAGTTCACATTCTGTTTGTCGCATCTAAGGTCTACAGTCTCGCCCGCACAGTGTTACATTTTTAGTGACTTCTG
Source organism: Yponomeuta sedellus (assembly GCA_934045075.1). Classification (NCBI taxonomy): domain Eukaryota; kingdom Metazoa; phylum Arthropoda; class Insecta; order Lepidoptera; family Yponomeutidae; genus Yponomeuta; species Yponomeuta sedellus. The sequence continues at coordinate 7,679,099 of OW203721.1, forward strand.
AATGAGGGTTTGATAATAATAAATTTATGTAGTTCTAAAATACTTTTTTTGTTTCCCTATACCAAGGAGAATTAATTCTCCTTGCCTATACTAACTTTTTAGTTAAAATGTGATTTCAAAAATTATTAATATTAGTAGAAAAATATCTCAATCAAAAATAAGACACAGTGTATTTATTATATTCTAGGCAAAAAATAGTATTATAATTTATTTTGCATAATATATTTCAGAAGAGAATATTTCGCATTTACGTTTATATTTCGTTTAGAAAAACGCAAAAATTTTTTCACCATAAATAATATTAATTTATCAGAAAAGACCTAAAACCACATTTTCTTTTATAATTTGAAACCCTTAATTAGAACTTTTAATTACAATGTGTAAAGTTTTTTAGATCAGATCATTTTGTACTTTTAACGTGACCGTCAAATGTAACACCTCGAAAGTTACTTTATGCGGTTTGAGTCCTTTCCGCTTAACCACGTCCAACTTAATTTCTTTCCCAAGGATTATCTGCAAGACTCGCGCCAAAGCAGCATCGACAGCCTCAACGACGCCGACACAGACGATGCCAAGTCGGCGGAGTCCAGCGAGCCGATGCAGACGGCTCCCGAGCCGGCTGAGACCTCATCGGAGGCTTCGCCTGAGGTCTCGCACGAGGCCCCTCGTGAGGTGGCGCCCGAGGCCGCACCCGAGACAGCTCCCGTGGCAACTGCCGTGGCAGCTTCCGTGGCAGCTCCCGAGGTTGCACCCGAGGTGGCTCCCGAGACGTCTCCCGAGACGGCTCCAAGGACGGTTCACGAGACCGTTACCGAGGTGGCAGAAGCGGCTCCCGAGCCGGTTGAAGCGCCTGTCCTGCCGACCCCGCGGACTCCTTCGCCGCCTAAGCCGCTGCCGGTAGCGACCACTACGGCTACGGTGACGTCGTCGGCCGCCACCGCCGCCGCTGTCACTTCGCCGCCGGCTGGCTCAGCGGCCGCCTCCTTCCTGGCCACACTGCGGCAGGCGCACAGGCCCTCAAGGTGACCGCAGCGCTACCATACAGGCTGATTTCGCGGCTGGCATCCTACTCGCACGAAAAATACCAATAGCGTCTATCTGCCAACTAACTGCGCCGCAGCTTGGCGAAAATAGAGAATCATGTGTATTTGTGTTGATTCGAATAAAATTGTCAAAAAAAATCGAAGAAACGCGCATGATTGTATAAAAATAAGTATAATTTTGACAAATTATTGTGATGAGTAGATTAGGGGCATTAGTTCTTTAGTAGTGCGAGCAAGAGTGATGCTGGTTGCAAAATTTAGTTTTTTTATATTCAAAACTAGCGCCTGCCCACGACTTCGTTCTTAGCCAAACTATAACTTTCAGTTGGCTTATCTTTTATGTCGATCGTTTGACCGTGAATAGGGAAGGTTGCCCCTTCCCTATTCATAGTCGTATGCGCTTTAAAGCTTGTCCCTAACAGATTCTAAACATTACCTCTAAATCGAATAATGGTTTTCTACACACTATATTATTCACTCAATATTTTTAAACGACCCATCCAACGATACCCTACACTATGGTGTAAACGAACAAAAAAAATATCGCTATTTTAGGTGTAGGGAAGATATCTCAACTTTTAGATTTTATCCTACAGTTTTATCGGAATCATTATTATACGCATATGGACGGACGTGGCGAAGTTATAATTGTCGTTGACTCTACCGAACCCTAAAAACTATTTATTTCGTCTGTAACATTAAATGCTTATTTAAATTTTCTTGTTACATGTAAATCCGGCCAGCCGTTATTGAGTGACAAATATCTAAACCTCTTCACATTAATAATATTAATATAATTAATTATTTTTACATATAAATTAATCTTTAGATTAGGTTCCAAAATTTTTGAATTGCCACAAAGTAATTTTGATCGAAAATAACAACAATTACAGCGGCAAGTATCAAACTCCAACACTGCCATTATTATATTATTACGACATTGACCTACAGAAGTTTTACAGTTACTTCAAACCAAGCTTATTTGAAATGCTAATCGTACACATACGAAGAATTGAATAAAACAGGTTTTCTTTTTGTGATGAACACCACCGAGCGTGTGTTAACTCAATCGTGTTTTAGCTTGCTCCAACATCGACGCAGCCGTGTTTGCCCAGTGTTTTGTTTTCCGTATTGTCACTTCACGGATGTGTTTGCTTTCCGTATCGTTCTAATTGCGTTACTTTTTGTTTTATTATAGTCGGGCATCGCCACCGGCTCGGAGCGCCACGGAAACTAGGACCACCTCTTCCTCGGTAAGTAGATAGCGCTATGTTTTATTACTCGGCGATTACGTTTGCTAATTGTTTGCCGGTTGTGAAATGGGTCATGTGCCGTTATGAACAAAGTGCATTTTCCATCGTATCTTTTTTATTGTCAGCTGTTGAATTATGAAATGTTTTCTGTGGACTCATTCACCTTACGCTTCTATTTGGCCCATACGGTTTCGTCACGAGCTGTCAAATTTCTGTGCGGAATAATAGTAGATTGTTAACCAAGGGCTGTATGACATCAATTGCATATGAGGTTTTTGGCGCCCGAGCGCAGCGAGGGCGCTAATTAGCCCGAGTATGCAATTGATGCTTACACCCGAGGTAAACAATCTGCTTTACATATCGATTGTGAGGTAAGTAAAAAAACAAGAAAGCAGGTTGACTTTTTTTTTTGACTTGACATTTTTCAAAACTTTTGAGAAAGAACTCCAAAACACGAAAAAAAATTACTTTTGCGCCTAGCTAGTGGACTGACTTTTTTACTCTTCACGATTTTATAGCACGCAAGCGCGTCAAATCGTGCTGGCCAGTTACATTTTTAAATCGATTTCAATTAACATACGATGTGACTGCGAAACAAATAGTTCGATATTTAAAATAAAATCTTCATAAATTCTAATATAAATTGTCTCGATTCCGATTCGAGTAAATAATCGATACCGAGAAAAAAAATATTAACTTTTAAAAAATATTCTTCTTGCAGTATGAATATGACAGTTCTTTTTTCAAATTCCAAAACCTATGCTGTAATGTTAACATTACATGGTATGTTTTGAAACCTATGCTGTAATGATATCCATACACCCCGGCATTCAGGGAAGTAAGTGACTACTTACAGAGCAAGAGATATGTAAAATAAAATTCCTTTTTTAAAAACCTATTTAGAGGCTAAAAATTTCACCCATGCCGGGATTCGAACCCGCAACCTCTGGCTATCCGTACCAGCGCTCTACCAATTGAGCCAATGGGCGACTCACGGCATCAGTGAAATTTCGAACCTCTTTACAATATTCTCTGTATTACGTACAGGCAGCGACATCTGACTTAAGCAAATTGCATTACTTACAGCCCCGACTACCTACTTTGCAGTTAGGTTTAACATCGGAACGATATCACTGTACCCACATGATTACACTATTTTTATTTTTAATGCACTAACCCGTGCTAAGGAACAAATTTAAAAACCTATTTAGAGGCTAAAAATTTCACCCATGCCGGGATTCGAACCCGCAACCTCTGGCTATCCGTACCAGCGCTCTACCAATTGAGCCAATGCACGGTGGTACCGTAGTAGGTCATAGGACTCGGATGGCAATGACTGAGCTAAGCCATGATATCTGGCTCAGTTACCCACTAATTGTCATACTACCTGAGGGTATAAAAGGTTTCGCAATCTATTGTTCCCAACATTCCTTTTTCGGCATCCGAAGTGAACACAAGTAATTAGTCATCAACCTGTTATCACCAAGTGCTTTAATTAGCCCAAGACGCGACGCGTGTGTTTAAGTTCCAACTTGTCTGTGACCTGCTATTTTACAATGGAATTTGAAGTCACAGGTATGTATTATTAATTTACTTTACTATTTTGCCTTTTCCTTCTACATTTTTTTTTTAAATAGAGTGCTACGCCAACGTGGCATTTTTTATGTATTTATGTCTGTATATTTTTTACGTTGAAGCTTTTACTTATGTTTGTACCTACTTGTACCATTCAATTTGGTATAGAAATATGGGTTACAATGTCTACTACTAGGCCTCTCCAAATTTAGCTGCGTCATGCTGCGTCTGTAAGGTGCAGCCAGGTGCTACGCCGCGCGCCTGAACGCGTAGCAGGCGCGTAGCACTTGCTACGAAACATGTATCTATTTTGATCCGCTTTTAACGTATTTTTATTTTGTTTTAGGTACTAGTATTAAGTGTTCTTTCAAAAGAATGCTTGTACTAGATACTTGGCTGTCTATTAAAGACAGCAAATCTGAACTGGAGCGTTGGCATCGAGTTTTTCGAGACCTAATACAATTGCTGCCTGATGTTGAGAATTACATTGCTGATGACTTGGAAAAAAGAGTTACTAAAGTTTGTACAAGATTGGTAGCAATTTGGAAGCAAGTCACGCGCAACCATTCTCGCATGGTCTCTAAGTACGGAGACTGGCTGAACGAAATTGAAGTTTGCGTTCTGCCAACTTGTGCAACAGTAGGGAGCCACAACACCCAACGGCCAGCAGCAGAAGCTTCGACAAGCACCCAACAGCACCAGCACAGGAAGGACTTTGAGGAATGTAGCAAGAGATCAAAACGCCGCAGGCTTGCAGAGTTAAGTAAAATAGACAGTTCTGCGATAAATTCTTTGTTGGACGATTCTAGTCTATCTAACGCCGCTGCATCTTTAAATTTCAGCACTGACGAAGTCTTGTCTCTTATAAATGAGACAAAACTGACTAAACATCAGTATCTTTTGGTGAAAGACTTCGTTAATGCAAAATCACCTAATGCATTACCATCTTATCAAAAAGTGTTAGAAGCTAAGAAGCGGTGCTATCCATCGCAAGAGTTTATCACGGAATCATCTGCTGAAGTAGAATTACAATCATTGTTAGATCATACTGCTTGCCGGATACTAGAATCCCAAAAACCCGTTTTGAATAATATTGACCCTAATAAAGAATTTGTTTTGATTGGAAAATGGGGTTTCGATGGGAGTACGGGGCACAGCGAATATAAACAGATTTTTGGAGATTCTGGTATCGATGATGATGGCAGTATGTTTGTTACTTCATATTGTCCTCTTCAATTGGTTTGTAAGTCCAATACCTCCGACCCAGATCAAATAGTTTGGAAAAATCCGCGCCCTTCTTCCACCAGGTATTGTAGGCCTATTCGATTCCAATTTGCCAAAGAATCCAAAGACCTTTCTGTGCAAGAAGAAGCTTATTTCAAGACTAAATGTCTCGGGTTGTCACAAACACCGACTTGATACATAGACTTCTCCTTAATTCGGATCCTTATATTTCTAGTTTAAGAAGGTTACCACAGAAGAAGAAGTCTATTCTATCAAAAGAAGTATTAAATTTGTTGTCGGTTTAGGAAAAAATTTAAAAAATAAGATAGGTATTATGTTATTTTTTACATAACTCCTATTATGTAAATATAATATTTTTTGTCCAATTGTGTGTTTGTACTTAGATGTTAGTTAAGTATTTACTTTATTTGTAATATAAAATGTAAATAGTAAGGTTTAATAGTTATTAAGTTGCAAACCTTCTTTTAAGTGTAATAAAAATGCATAATTTTGTAAATAAAATAAGCTTTTTAAGATTATTTTGTTTTTTTTTTATTGTGTTATGGCTTAAAGTATTACAAAACACCATAATAATAATAATCAGCTATGACAACGACAGTCATTATTATCGCGAAACCCTATGACCGCTACTCTTAGGGCGTGGAACCAGTGTGCAATGGGCGACTCACGGCATCAAAGTAGGTAGTCGGGGCTGTAAGTAATGCAATTTGCTTAAGTCAGATGTCGCTGCCTGTACGTAATACAGAGAATATTGTAAAGAGGTTCGAAATTTCACTGATGCCGTGAGTCGCCCATTGGCTCAATTGGTAGAGCGCTGGTACGGATAGCCAGAGGTTGCGGGTTCGAATCCCGGCATGGGTGAAATTTTTAGCCTCTAAATAGGTTTTTAAATTTGTTCCTTAGCACGGGTTACTGCATTAAAAATAAAAATAGTGTAAAATTCCTTTGTTAACTACGAACTTAATCAAAAGAAATTCACCTTGCTTTATGTCACATGTACCTAGATGAAAAAAATTATGTAAAGGTCATCTTACAATGTGATTGAAGTTGTGGTTTAAGAAGATTTTAAACAAATCTGAGGCGGAGTACGGGGACTGCCCAAACATGTAAAGGTTGATGTCGATTCTATAGCTTTCACTTATTTTTCTAATTACGAAATCCTCAACTTTTTGCTCTCCCCATGAAACTAAGTGCTTAACGTACTATTTTAGCGTGTATTTTATGTATATTCTCTAATGTATAATAAAATATTATTTATTTTATTTTATAAAGAACGAACAGAATTAACAACAAGCACTTAAAATACATTAAGCACTTAAATAGGGGTTATGGGCATTACCCCCTATGATAGCACAAAGTGGCGCTCTTTAGGGGAGGGCTATGTCCAGCAGTGGACTAGTATAGCCTGACGACTACTTAAATACTGTAAACGACTTAGCTTTAATAAGCTAAGACATTAAAATTTAATGATTTTGTTAATTCCTAAGCATTCCTCACCGCTAACTAGAGTACATACATAAAACGCTAATCTAACCAATAAACGAATGGTTCAGGACTTGGACGTCACCCAAAGCACTCCACTTCCTGCTCACGACCATCCTCATCCAGCCGCTGCCAGCATTTTGTCTAAGGCTGTACTGACAACATACGTAATTGTATAGAGAGCTGTCAGCGGAGCGGTAGAACGCCTCCTTCTCAATCGGGAGGTCGTGGGTTCAAATCTCGGCATGTACCAACGACTTCCTTTTCTAAGTTATATTCATTCGTGAAGTTTTAGTAGGAATACAACTCGCTAATAGTGAAGGACAAATTTCGTGAGAAAATGCCTGTGTCTGAAATGTTAACATACTTCAGCCCAACTTAAATATTTAATATAGTATGTGATCCTAGACTTACGCCAAGTGTTATTACAATAGGTGGATTCTATTGACGTCTTGTTTTATACACACATAAGCCTCTAAACCTATACATACGAACATGATCTTCCGTGGCAATAAACCATTTGTATTTATTTGCAACTGTGACGCAAAGTGCCGATGTCTTAGGTCTGACTAACACAATTCGGGATGCAAAAACAAAAGTGAACTGCCTGAATCGAAAACCATTTCGAGCTTAGCATATAAACTACAGTATTTTTTATTATAAGAGATTTTTATCATAAAAGATGAGCCTTATTTTAAGTAAATAATAATATTTAAATGCCCTTCATATGACCTCTATGATGACGTCACCTGTTAAATCGTCTGTGGGAGTAGTTATTCTGTGGAAAAACTACCAATGGTCTGTCAACTTCATCTGTCAAACTACTGTCTTTTTAAACTAAACCACAGACAAATCCCATCGCGAACTCTACCTACACACATAGTATGTAACATATGACGTCACGCCAAATAATACTCATTTTAATGAAATAACAATGATAAACTCGATTAATTACGAAAAAAATTAACTTAGTTCCTTAAAATTACGTCTACTATCAGAATATAAAATAAAATCCGATCATAAAAAAAACTTTGCATCCCTAATAATTGTATGCCCTCAGATGTCATTGATATTGGGCTCGGAATGGATGCCAGTGTTGGAGAGCGACCGCGAGGCGCAGCGATTGGCGCGCGCGCCGGCACCTTACAGCGACGCTTATCTGTCGGGCATGCCGTCGCGTAAGAGGCGATGCCTGCGGCAGGCGCGCCCGCCGCTCACGCTCGACCAGCTCATTGATGGTAAGCTGATCACTTGCGTTCTTGAGTGAGGAGTGAGAACGGTTTTTAAACGGAGACCGCAACCACGTCCTGTGACCAGGTGGAGCGACGACATTCGCAAAGCGGTGGGCAGTGACTGGAGGAGGAGAGCCGAGGATCGGGCTCAGTGGCGTGTCCTGGGAGAGGCTCAAGCCCAGCAGTGGACTGACACCGGCTGATTATGATGATAACATAACATTTACATAATGGCACATACATTGCTTCTGACATCACACTAGGATACCCTGTGTCGTGGGAATTAGAAACAACGACATCACAAACATGTAAACATCCAAGACGTGGGTTTTTTTTTTGTCTCCAGCCGGATTATGAACTACTTGCGTTCTCACATCGAATAGTCACGCGACGCCGTTGTCTTGTTCCGCAGAGAGCGTCCGCGACGTGGGTTACGTATTTATTTTTTGTTATGTCTTTTTCTTTCAATACGGTTGAATTTATAATAAATTTCTTAGAACAAATTAACACATCATAGGTTAGAAAAAGATCTACTACAAGAAAAACAAAACCGATTCACATAAATACGAGGTAGGACCGCCCGCCCTAGATCGGTTGGCCGTTGCTCCATCGCATTGAATAGTCACGTGACGCCGTCGAGTATCCTTTAGCCCGAGATCGGTTGGCCGTTGCTCCATGGCATTGAATAGTCACGTGACGCCGTCGAGTACCCTTTAGCCCGAGATCGGTTGGCCGTTGCTCCATGGCATTGAATAGTCACGTGACGCCGTCGAGTACCCTTTAGCCCGAGATCGGTTGGCCGTTGCTCCATCGCATTGAATAGTCACGTGACGCCGTCGAGTACCCTTTAGCTCGAGATCGGTTGGCCGTTGCTCCATCGCATTGAATAGACACGTGACGCCGTCGAGTACCCTTTAGCCCGAGATCGGTTGGCCGTTGCTCCATCGCATTGAATAGTCACGTGACGCCGTCGACTACCCTTTAGCCCGAGATCGGTTGGCCGTTGCTCCATCGCATTGAATAGACACGTGACGCCGTCGAGTACCCTTTAGCCCGAGATCGGTTGGCCGTTGCTCCATCGCATTGAATAGTCACGTGACGCCGTCGACTACCCCCCGGGATCGGTTGGCCGTTGCTCCATCGCATTGAACAGTCACGTGACGCCGTTGACTTGTCTCGCAGAGAGCGTCCGTGACGTGGGCGCAGCCCCGCGCGCCGCCGCGCCACCGGCCCCCGACGGTGGCGCCATGCGCGCCGCCTTCCGCGAGCAGATCCGCGCCATGACGCGCGCGCGCGCCACTGCCGACGACGACTATGACGCCACGCGGTACGCCGGCGTCGTGCGTTTCCTCGACACCAACAGGTCAGTTTGTAACGGTGCAAACCTCTACACTACTTTTAGAACTTACACTCTAGAACCTAGGATCGCCACTCTAGGACTTTAATCGATTTTCGCCAAAATCTGCCTTTTTTAGCGGTTACCGGAGGTTGGTGATACTACGTTCTAGCCTGTAGATTTCAAAAATAATGTAAAAAAAAACTTATTATGATTTTTATTCCGTTGGCGGCGGCAGTCAGCACGCCAAAGCGCCATTGCCTTAAATACTGCGTTGGCTTTCTTCATTCTTGCCTCAATTGCTACGTTCGTAAATCGCGGCTGCCTACCCAAATTAAATACTGTCTAAAAAAAGGAGTTTGTATTTCATAACTCAAGCTTTTAGTCTGTTAGCTTTTAGAATATACTCCGGCTACTATCGGATAGAATCGGATGTATTCGTGTAAAAGAAATATCGGAACTAATATGACACATAACTTTTCAAAATAGTTCAAAAAAGTTTTATACAGAGAAGGAAGTAGTTTACACTCGGGTGCTTTCGGCGAAAACCGAAGCCTACTCTAGTGCCGGAGGTATATTATATATTCTAAAAGCTAACAGACTATGAATACCAAGCAACTATTACTACTACGCATAACAATTAATCAATTTACTACTATATTATCGTCGGTGTAATGGTAAAACTCATTAACTGCTTTTCCATTTTTTTATTTATAAACTGATAATAATTTTTGCCCAAAAATAATACTATCTAGTTTACCCATAATAAAAATAACGATGGGTGAGCGGTTTCATTTCTGAGCTAAATATTACATTTAGTAACTCAAATTCACATTAGCGCAGTTTCTACGATTAGGCCCATTTGCAGTTACTGAATTTTACCTTTATACCGACGTTATGTAAGTGACTTATACTTGTACTTTGGACCATTAAACTTCATTTTACTTGACTAGTCGTGGAACGTTGTCTATTCCGTGCCTTTTTTTTCAGATCGAGACCAGAAAAAAGCTCCAAGGACAACAGTACTTAGGCTGAATCCGCTGGAGCCGGTTGGGAAATGCAAATGAATTTACCTAGAATAAGACAATCTCAGCTTAAATAAAAAAAAACACAAAACTAACTACCTATATATTAAAACACTAAATATGAAAACTGCACCCGTTTTGAAAACCAGCATTGTATTCTGTAACTCGGTCGAGATGTAGTGAGGGTGTTCACATTGTTTCATCCTTAATTCTTCATGCATAAATATAAGGTAGCGAAGCATAAGTACATCTTACAGTAATGTCTCACTGAGCACACCTGCGTACCTAGTTACAAGTTTGAAAGAGAACGTGTAGTTTCTTGTCGATGTCAATATTTTCAGACACGAAAATACTGTATACTCTTCTGGAGGGTAATGTAATTCGGTTGATATGTGTTAAATGTAATGTTTACAAAAAATAGTATCTCATTGTGGTGCAATCCTATTGGTGACGGCAGTTTTGGCTCTATAATAGAAGTTGTGTCAATTAAAATTGGTTAACTGACTTGTAGAGTAAACTGTAAACACCCATTTTGATGTATTTTATCTGATTATCGTCACTGGAACTTGTGCTAGCCGACGGGGGATGGACGGATTTACTACGTAAGTCAATTTTATCAATCTTGATCCGAGTGTCTATGTTGCCTAAATTAAATGTTAACAGTGAAATCACCTAAGCTGTTTATTCCCTATAGGATGTCGACCAAGCGAAATGCTTAAAATGTTTTCTGAGTCGTCAATAATGTATATAGTTATATCGGGATTATTTATTAGGTGAAACATAAGTGAATTATTTACCGACGTTTCGGCAGCGATATAGTTGCTCGGGTAGAGGCAACTGTAACGCTGCCGAAATGTCGGGAAATAAGGCAATTACCTTTCACCTCATAAGTAATCGCAATTAGACCCGTTTAATATATAACTATGTATGAGTATCGCGAATAACATATCAATATAGTATGAAACTGGCTTGGTAGACACCTAGCAAAATGCCTAAAATGTAATTATTCTAAGCAGTAATTTACACCACAATATTTTATACAGCACAGAGCCCGAGGGCCTTAAGTGTGTAAACAACCTTAAACTCATTTACGATCTCGGCGAAATCCAAAGTACGTGACAGTAAAATATCAACTGCTAAAAATACTGTTAAGTGACGCTACAGTGGAGGCATTTCACTCCATACATACATAACCTCATGCCTGTATCCCAGAGGGGTAGGCAGAGACCAGGGACTGCCACTTGCCACGATCCTGACAAATCACCTTCGCTTCATCAACGTTCATAAGTCGTTACATACATGCACGCTGGTTCCGGGTACTTTTTATCTTCCCCTTTGCTAATACATCCCCTATTTGGTCGACGTATGTCCGCCTGGGACGTCCATCACGCATTTCTCTCCATAGTCATACTACAATGTAGGCATTTTGCTTCGCAATAAAAGGTTTAGCTAGTATGTTGACTGTGATTTGGCCTTAATTATGTCCTATCACTAATTTGTCAACTATCCAGTAAGGACGAAAAACGTGATTTCAATAGACAAAAGGTATAGATGATAGCAGGAGTTCAATGGAGTTAATTTAATTGCGAATTTTCAAACTTAAGTCAAAATGTAACAATGTTAAAAAAATAGAAGCTATTACCTCATCACAGCCGGACGTTTTGATTTCTCGGCAGCCTAATCGGAAATCAATTTCCATTATGTAAGACACTTTTAACTACTTTTTTGATTCCCTTTCTTACTAGAATGAGCCATAGTTCGTGCCCGTGTTTAAACAAGTAAGACTTTCAGAGAGTCTCTAATGGATCAAATCAAATAAATGGGTATTCCCTTGCAAATCGAGTAGTGGCTTTGAATAGGCACGCCTTCGCTGGCGTGAGACTCGATCTCTAAAGGTGCGCCACACTGGAACTGTCTTAGGCAATTAAAATAGATGAAAGCTAGGCAATCATTGTCATTTCGCCACGACTACATCGAGCGATTTACTGCGTTGCAACTCGTGAATCGATTGCCTAGGATTGGTCCTAAGATTTATCCATTACCTCCGCCATCGCAGTCAGGAAATGATTCTGCAGAGCTTGTTTGACGTTGGCGTTCCCTCTCGCCCCCACATTAAACAATCAAGGACTTTATGTCGCACTGTAAAAAATATTTCATTCTTAAATGATCATTAACAAACATAGATTGCGCGAGCGAGCGGGAACGCCGATATCATACGCGATGATTGTGTTATAGAAACTATCATAGACGACCTCATCATCATCAACCCATTACGTCCCCACCGAGGGGCACGGGTCTCTTCCCTGAGGATGGTATAGTCCATACTTCACCACGGGAATCAAGTCCGGACTGGTAGAGGCTTGCAAGAGTAGTGGCTGGTCTTACTGTCAGTTTCCAAGCCGCCCTAGGCCCTCTGACTTGGCTTAACGACTGCCATCTATCGACTGCTTAACGTGCCTTGCGAAGCAATGAACCGCTCGGAAAAATGCCACTGGCGTTAGTCATAGACGGTCACCCATCCACGCACTGAACGCGCCCTATATTGCGTAATCTTCGTGATCGTTTTTTAGATTACTCAGGCAGCTGGGGCTACGCGATTCGCGATTATAATATTAATTATTTTGATATCAATTTAGTAAATTGTTTTGTACAAATTTTTAAGTTGTAACGTTCTATTAACACGTAATTAAAAAAAAGCTTTATATACTGTATTCGTTACAACATTAAATTGTATGGCGGTTTAAATCGATATCGTATAACATAACATATTCGTCCCAGAAATGTTGAAAATGGCATGAAATTCAAGGACGCAGTACATATTGTGTTACAGTGTCGCATGTTCTTATGAAAGGTGGATATTTCAATTTTAGCAGATCATGTACATGAGCAGTCAGTTGCAGGATAGGGACCGTCCCGTGACTAACGCCAGTGGCGCTTCCGTGCTTCGCAAGGCACGTTAAGCCGTTGGTGCCGGCCGTCATGCAATGGCAGTCGTTAAGCCATGTCAAAGGCCTCATGGGCGGCCTTCTGTCAGTAAGGCCTGCCACTGTCTTACAGTCCCCCACCAACCCGGACTTGACCCCCGTGGTGGAGTATGGCCTTATCTTCCTGCGATGCAGGAAGAGACCCGTGCCCCAGAAGTGGGGACATACAAGGGTTGATAGCGATAACGAACGATGTACATAAGCTGCTAAAATAATAACCCTTTTTTTCGGCACTCCTTTAGTCCAATGAAAATTTGCTGTCGGTAAATTTGCAATTGTTTAATGTTAATGCTGAATGATTAAAATGGGCTTATCGAATATGGCCATATCAACGATTGTAATCAGCTATTTTACCGGAGTTAAAACAGCGGAAAAACAGATTCGCGCCTGAATGCTGAAATTATTGAAATTCACACAATAGTACAAATTTAAATAATGGTTGACACTTGGATAAACAAGAGCGATAAGCTTACGGGCTTCATCAATAATTGCCAATAAAATATCAGTTAGTGAACTAACGGAGAACCGTGATGTAACAACTTCTTATTCTTATTCACGGAACTACGAAGAGACTTCGAATTCGTTTAACGTTTATAAGGGGACTTAATTTTAATTATAAACATATATCGATAGATTCTATGAAATTGGAGTCGTAAAAATATTTTTTGTTGCCTAAAATTACTTGAATGATCTTCAGCGCTTTAATTGAATGCCGCCGCCTAATGAACGTCCTACGCAGTTAATTCGACGTCAAATGTTACCAGTTGGCGGCGACATATCTTCCGTCTAGTTGCGATATTTAAAGGACCATCGATCAATTAGGTAACGCGTTTTTATACAATGACCTTCTCCTCCAGGGTGATTGGCGACTGAATCATACCTTTGTACTCATTGAAGTGAATTTCGAGAATTCTGACCTGCTAATTTAATGTTGGTGCTTTCGCCAAACACTAAACTAGGCTAATAAAAAGGAACTTGTAGTTTATTGTAATTCCTCTAGATTACTTTTAACTTCTCTTTTTGAAAAGTTACTGCGCCGTTTGCCTCGGAATTGTGTCTATGCTACATGATATTTGATTTTCTACTAAAGGGTCCTGCCTACATTAGACAGTTTGCATGGGATTTAATTATTGGACACCCCCTGGAAGTAGTACTTAGTGAAGTTATTTAATATACGCGATGGTACAAATGGCTATCAACTGCCACAACATAAGGACTCCATTTACAATGATAATTATTACAGAGACTTTTAAATAAATATTATCTACTCTGATACTATAATACAAAGATTATAAAACTAAAAAAAACTCTTATGACAAAAATTACGCATAGACCAAAAATAAAAATAAATAGTTTTATTACGATACGGGTCTTGTATGGACACCTGTATCATTCATAATATTTTTAATCATAACGATACACCTTACAACCTCCAGCTGGACCAAGCAGGTTGAACCTCTACATTAAAAAAAAATATTCGATGAACGAGTCCACGGCGACGCAACACGCATGCGCAATCGATGTTTGCGCCTTGGCGCCAACATTTTACATTTAAAAAACTTTTTAATATTCAAACAAAGTTTGGTTCTGTCTAATATTATTTTATGTATTATAGTGTATGAGAGTAGATAAAGTAGTGTATGACACTGTACATAACTTGGTCTTATAACACTCGTGTGATACTATAAAAAAACTCGTGTTATAAGAACCCTTATTATGCAACAGTTATTCAATAGTACATTACACAACTAGGGTGGTAATACAAAGAAAGGCCGAGATCGCAGAAGTTTGCGGCCCGAGCTGCAAGCGAGGGACGTTAATATGCGATCGAGAGCTTTCTTTATTACCTCCCGTGTTGTGTACATCTTTTTATGTCTACACTTGGCCAGAAAGCGGCTTTTTCCGTACGCGCAGCGTGCGGAAAAAGCCACTTTATTGCCAGGTGTGGCATAAACTATTATTATAAACTACTAATTCAACACTTTACAAATTTAGCGCGTGAGTACTGGTAGGTATCTACATCCCAGACTTAGTTTTTCGCACTTATTAAATCTTTTTTGTTTTTATTCATATAATTTTAGGAAATCCTTTCCTGGAGGGTGCCAATGAGTCTCGTCAGTTTAGCTTTTTAGGGTTTCACAGAATTTTCCTCAAAGTTGGTTTTGTTTTTGATCTAGCGTAAAAACTGATATATACACAAACATGTTGGTGTGATTTTGTATCTAAAATAAACGGCCAAGTCTAACTTGAACTCTCGCTAATAATTCCAGAGATAATAAAATAAAACATATTCCTTAATATTACCTACGTAATTTAAAACGATATCACAATATAATTTTTTAATGTTAAAAACATGACACACATATTATGTGTTCGAAAATTTCACATGTCTTCTCCAGTGACCTGCAGTTGGACGTATACAGGTTAGATAAAAAACTATGTACGAAAATGGTTGAAATATAATGATGGTATGGAACCCTCGGCTCGCACTTGGCCGGTGTTACCATATATGTCTTTGGTATAAATGTTAGCATGTATTTATGTATTAATTTAATTAAAAACGTGCTTCTCACTGAGCCAAACGCATCGGTCGGTTAAGGTGCAGCTTGCACAGTACTGGGCAATCTGAAAAAAATCTATTCGCTCTTTTAAAAACTGTATTTTTCCCATCTTTCCGTTTGGCAAGTAAGTTGGCACTTATCAGGATTTTTATGTACATTGGTTTCTTTTAAAGTTAATAGTGACATCATTTACATAGTGACTTCATTGTGAAGATTAAGAATCTGTCAATCGTTTGATATGTATGGTAACTTAAATTATGTATTTAGGTAGTTAGTAGTATAACTACTTATGTACATCTTATATAATTGTAAAAGTCATTAATAAAGGATCACAAAAACTTTTGGCTTTTTAGAACCCTAAACCTTTACGATCTAATTAACGCAATATGTAAATACCAGTTACATCTAGCTAAACAACGCAAGCACTATTTCATTTAATAGTACCTACTACTAGGATTTTTTGCGCTAAAAATAAAGCCTAATTTACATTTGCTTTATTTTCATGCTTTTTAAGCATGCTTTACATGGAGGTAGAATAGAATAGAGGTGTCGAAAGTACACCCTTAAGGGCCAGCAAAGTTTTTGGGGTTGCCATACAAATAAATGCCCTTTCTCAGAGAGAGAGAATGGAGTTTATTACCAAGAGCGCCCACCGCTAACTTCAAAACATTTGCTATTCCTTACGCTTTTGGCGTCTCTATTCTACTCTACCTCTACCTAAAGCATGAAAATAAAGCAAATGTAAATGAGGCTTAATACTTAATTAGCCTTAGAGTATATACATATACTAACTACTACGTATAGAGAGGACATCGCGACTAACCTTATTGCGGTCACGTTTTGCGGTAGAACTAACAGCATTCCATTTTAGATACGTTAGTCCACGATGAGCACTTGCCGCGTGAACACAATTTCAGACATTACGAAAAATACCTTCACGAGTGATTAGATGTAACAAGATGAACTCAAAAAAATAGAAAAAACGAAGAAATCACGCATCACGCCAAAAGTTCTGCAAAGCTCACAGGCAAAGCTATTGACAAAACCATAGTTACAATTTTTTTTATTTTTTTTGCCCTGTCACAGCGGGGGCTAAAATGGCGGTCATTTCATAGATTAATAAAAACAGAAGTAACAAGATCACATACCTCCATCGTACCAGTGACGATATTAAAATATTGTTTAGCGTGTTCATAATTATATTTTTATGGCTTTTTACTGATTTGTAGATCAAATATATTCAGCACATCCGAAAATACCACACAGACCTTTACTTTCTTGAATTAATTGAAATGAAAATAAATACATAACGAAAGGAAAATTAAAACGAGCTGAAGTGAGTCTCTTGCTTATTTTCCTTGTGAAGCTTTCACTGTAATGCGATTATGTACTGATATTTTAATATGATCCTCATAAAGGTGTTCGTCATCTTACGAAAATCTCATTTTTTGTAGCTATCACGTTATACGCTGTATGTCAGATATATGAAAAAACATTGCTTTTCATTTTATCGGTGATATTATTTAGAGCTAGTCTATGCATATAAAGAATTTAGAGGAATTTAGAATTTAGCTTCTGTAAAACTGGTTAATCTATGAACTGCTATTAGTGTTATCAGTATTAGTCAGTGTTACCAAAGGAGTTTGGTCAACAGCATACAAATATCAATAAAAATAAACAAAACTGACGATTTCCGTCGAATCCAATTACTAATCTAGAAGACTAATTTGGCATGAAAACATTAGTAAAGTGTACACATTTTTTAAATCCACCGAGAGAACATAAAATGAGTTAAAGCGTTTTATCGGGGTACCCTTAAATATCACTGTTTGCAACATTGGTTATTGTATTGTGCACAGAACAATTGTATTGTGCGACGCAAATTTTGCTTGGGATGCCCTCTCTCACGCATTTTACATCCGTGCCCTCTCTATACCTACGCACCTAGTAAGTAATTAGCACACGAAACTGAGTCTTTTTAATCTGTGACTCACTCTTCTCGATTTTGTTGGAAAATCGCGCGCTTTTATTTTTCTCAATTCAATTTTGTAATGAGGTGGCTTCCAATGGATTCTGCCAATGTATGTCTGAGTTACGAAAAAATAGCACCTCTTGGAACTACTCTTCTAAGTTCAAAATTTGACAGTAATCCGCTGAAGAATAGTTGTTGACCAGTTTTTACTTATTTACAAAAGAGGTTAAAGTGCTAAAAGTCAGGAACTGATTAGTAGAGACTAACTAGACACTCGATTTTTATCGACTATACTTGATATAAATCGTGGGATTTTTGGATTTTCAGAAATCCAGCGATCCGTATCACGATTCGAGATCCGCTATACCTACTACCCACTCAATAAACATCGTAATCTTGGATTACGATCCGAATATCGAGCGTGTAGCATGCGCCATGGACCTGTCGAGGTAGAGAGAAATAAAAGGTTTGTACAGTGCTACACAAGAATAAGTCTCGCGGATGTACCTGCGCAGATGACCAAATACGTGTTAAGTTTGAAGTGAAGCTGGTCTTACTGTAATTTTATGTGCCAAATAAAGAATCTTCTATTCTATTCTAATTTTCGATGTGCGGCAAGTTGATCGACCAATGAGATAGTTTCATTTTATGGCAGGCCGCGCGCGCGCCTTTGTTGCTATTGGTTGATTCAACGTCATCGATGCAGGTGACTATTAGTTTCAGTCAACTGCTAGACTTGGTTGATTTCAACAAGTGTCAATCAAGTCTGCACCTTAACCGTATCGGTTAAAGATCATATTGAATATACTTATCGCTTCGGGTACTTTTGTTACACTTCTTCCTAGTCTGCGCGAACGTAGATTCCCGAAGGGACTTTTATGATGTGTAGTACTGTACGCATGAACTAGTGTGAAAATAAATTCGCAGTAGTTCCGTAATGTGATAGTAGGGACAAAAATAAGCGATTTGACCAGCAGCAGCACAAGTTTCACCCCTTAGGAACGGAGAGGGCGCCACTTCTTTGAAAAACACTTTGAGAAATTCTGACATGCTAACAGATGATCCGATTGCAATGATTAGTATGTTATTCGAAAGGGAATTACTTAATGTATCATCAAAAAAATTAAAAGAAAATAAAATACAATGGCAACTGTCAAAAATCTTGCGTTAAGTAAAATTTTTTTTGTAAATTTCCCGTTTTTACTCAATCATGCAAAAAAATTGTATGAAGAGGGTATGTTTTTTACAACTCATATTGTTAGAAATTTATTACTGCATTAAATAAAAAAAGATCATGCCAATATCTTTAATAGTTTAGGAAATATTTAGGTTTACGTGTGCTGGAAAAGCGGGGTCATTGCCCTCGCTTCGTAGTAACTGTGAAGAAAAGGAATTTATTTTTGTGATGGAAGCTAATCATATCGGGTAGTGATAGTGGGGAATAAAATAAACGATTTTAACCGCTGCAGCAACACTTAAATCCCTTAGTAACATAGGTGGCGCCACTTATTTAAAAAAACTTCGAAGTTTTTTTATAAAATAAACCGCTCCACCGATTTTTCATGATTAAAGTTCATAATATAAAAAAATATAAGCCACGAGATTTTTCATTTTCTTGTATTATAATTTATAATACGTCGAATTTTTGGTTGTTTAATCAGATTAAATATTTCATAAATTGCGCCTACAGATTTGGGTTGAACCAAATGTTTTATTAAATGGACATTGAGGATAATGTTTTAAATAAATGAATTTTGGGGTAAAAATACAAAATTTCTAAGTACTTTCATATGGAATTTAAATAAAAAGAAACAGAATAGTCTCACTTAAATTATTTATCTTCTGCCGTCTTGAATCTTATTGAACTAAAAAAGGAAAAATAAGTATGACCGTTCTACTAACGTTTTATCAGCACAATCACCTTTGCAAGATTGCAGTGCAGAGTGGAGGGTAGGCACCCACAGAGCCTTGTGTCGCAGCCTGATTTACCGGCGCATTCGTCGAGAAGAGATAATTCTGACCAAATGTTGTTATTACGGCCGTTGTTGGTCCATTGTGAAGTCCATGTGATTCTTCCCTGAAAGGAGATTTTCCTCCCCAAAAAATTAACATGGGATTTTAACTGGTAAATTCAAAGATTTTCCCATGTATGTCCTGCTTGGTAAAGTGCACGCGGTGCGTGGTTGTGAAGGGTACCTGATGTCGGCGGAAGGCTTATCACTAGCTTATTTCTTGAAGCAAACAAGTCCTCTCTCACCGTAGGTATTTACAGTCCTGTGCTCTGTTCGGGGATCGTAAAGTTTGCAAGTGAATCTGAAACCAAAATCATCAGTGAATCGAATTGACATTGACACAGAAAATGCAGCACAAGTAACGAAAATGAGTCATTACAATCATCTTTAGAGAGGGTTTCAAAGAGACTTGAAATGCTTACAAAAGCTAACAATGTAAATAATCATTACTGTACGAGTAGGTGCTGCATTCGTTATGTCAATACGATTCACTGATGATTTTGGTTTCAGATTCACGTGCAAACTACGATTCTCGAACAGAGCACAAGACTAAATGCGGTGCGGAAGAGGACTAGTTTGCTTTTTTTTTATAAAGAATGAGCTTACTTTTGACCTCTATCTCGCCGGAGGGTGAAGATGAGGTCTAGGATAGACCGAGTTTGCGCAGAAAAAGCCCTCACACGCACCTCAAAGACCTTCAGGTTATAATCGTTCAGAAATATAGACGACAGCATGGTGTTCCGACAACTTGGCTGCGGTCGGCTAAGCTGAGAACCTTGGTTGCCAGTGGCTTTGAGTTATAAATTAGCCTCATGACTCTACGTTCCAGAGACAAGTGCGGCAGGTCGGTATTTTTTCATGAAATACCAAGCCTTCCGCCAACATCAGCCGCCCTTCACAACCACGCACTCCTTACAGTTTACCAAGCAGGACATAGGTGTATGGGTAAATGCTTTGAATTTACTAGTTCGAATCCCATGTCCATCTTTTTGGGCATAAAAAGTACTCCCACGGAAGAATAATATGGGCTCCACAATGGACCAACGGCCATTTGGTCGAAATTATCCCGTCTCGACCATTGCTCCTATAAATCAGGCTGCGCCCCATGCGCTGTGGGTGCCTACCTTGCACTCTGCTCTGCTATCCTGCAAAGGCGATTGTGCTAACAAAAGGTTAGTAGAACGATCATGTTTCTTTTCCTTTTTCAGTTCAATAAGCTTCAAGACGGCAGAAGATGAATAATTCAAGTGAGACTATTCTGTTTTTTTTTAATTTAAATTCTGTTTGCAAGTACTTACAAATTTGTATTTTTACCCCAAAATACATTTATTTAAAACATTATCCTCAATGTCCATTTAAAAAAACATTTGGTTGAACCCAAATCTGTAGGCGCAATTTTTGAAATATTTAATCTAACAAAACAACCAAAAACTCGACGTATTATAATATAATACAAGAAAATGAAATGGCTTATATTTTTTTTATATTATGAACTTTAATCGTGAAAAATCGGTGGAGCGGTTTATTTTACAAAAAACTTCGAAGTTTTTTTAAATAAGTGGCGCCACCTATGTTCCTAAGGGATGTAAGTGTTGCTGCAGCGGTTAAAATCGTTTATTTTATACCCCACTATCACTACCCGATATGATTAGCTTCCATCACAAAAATAAATTCCTTTTCTTCACAGTTACTACGAAGCGAGGGTAATGACCCCGCTTTTCCAGCACACGTAAACCTAAATATTTCCTAAACTATTAAAGATATTGGCATGATCTTTTTTTTATTAAATGTAGTATTAAATTTTTAATAATATGAGTAGTAAAAAACATACCCTCTTCATACGATTTTTTTGCATGATTGAGTAAAAAATGGAAATTTACAAAAAAAAAATGTTACAAAACGTAAGGTTTTTGACAGTTGTCATTGTTTTTTATTTTCTTTTATTTTTTTGATGATACATGAAGTAATTTCCTTTCGAATAAGATATTAATCATTGCAATCGGTTCATCCGTTAGCGTGTCAGAAATTTTCAAAGTGTTTTTCAAAAAAGTGGCGCCCTCTCTGTTCCTAAGGGGTGAAACTTGTGCTGCTGCAGGTCAAATCGCTTATTTTTGTCCCTACTATCGGCAAAAAAGTGCCGTAGCTGCTAGGACTACAATCACTTCTGCGTGCGTGACATAAGCGCAAGTGCCGTTGGGCGTCTGCTTCTTTCAGTCCGCGCTTGGCTGTTATCGTAGTAGGACGTCCTCCGAATGCCTCATTGCATAGTGGTGATATGTGAAACAAAGGTGATGGCAGAAAGAGGACGTCTTCTTCCTCTTAGAGTAGAAAAAACCGGCCAAGTGGGAGTCGGACTCGCGCATGTAGGATTCCGTACTATTAGGGGCCATCCATAAATTACGTCAAACGAATTTCGTGATTTTTTTACCCCTCCCCGTCCTTGTCACAGCTGGTCACATTTGTCGGACTCCCCCTCTCCCAGTGACGTCACATATTTTGCAATACATTTAGAAATTACAGAATTTAAACAGCAGTTCCGAAATTAGTTTTATATCGATTGTTGCAAATGTTTTTGGAAATGTGACGTCACGAAATTTAGGACCCTCCGACCCCCTTTTCACACAATTTCGCACTTCGTCGACCCTCTCCCTCCCCCTTAACGTGTGACGTAATTTAAGGGACCCCTTAGCAATATAATTTATAAAGTTAATATAGGTAGGTACCTACAACTAAATATTCTGTGAGTCTTAGAAGTGTCCACATGTTGCCGTTATTAACATCGAGCAAAAACCGGTAAAAAACACGGTTTGTTGTATGGGGACTTAAATATTCATCATACTTTGTTTTACTATAATGTGTTTTTTAACGGCAACAGAAACAAATTCCAAATGATCCGTCGTCACACCAAATTGCCACACTAGTGTGACGGTTATCTAATTTTAATTATCCGCTGCTACACTAGTGTTACTACGGGTAATTTTATGTATCCGTATAATCATAATAACCATGTAACATAATAAATCATGTAACTACGGTAAATATTGTATATCCGCATTTACACTGGTGTGGTAACGGTTAATTTTTTTATCCGCAGACTCTAGTGCAGTAACGGTTAATTTTATTTAAACATAACCACACTAGTGCGACTGCGTACCTATGACAATTTAGGTATATGACAATCTGTGTAAATTCGATTGTCTAGCTATCACGGTTCTTGAGATATAGCCTGGTTATAGACGAACAAAAGGACAGTGGAGTCTTAGTAATTCGGTCCCGTTTTTACCCTTTGGGCACGGAACCCTAAAAACCGGCACATTTAGTTTTTATACATTTCACTTGCGTTGTTTAGTAAGCTTGACGTCTGGGGTAAAGACCAGGCTTGTGTCCACTAAGAATAAATCGGATGGAAGAAAGTCTTTAAATGGGTCGTTCTTCTTTTTTATCGACAATGACTTGTCTTCTTCGCAAAAAAAATAATATTTTGCTCATAAATACTAAATTACTTAATTTTTTTATAAAAAAATACACTTGACAATGCAATAATTTTAATATCCTCAAAACTTGATTTTATTCATAATTATTTTTTACAAAATCAGTGTGACATAGTATACAAAAAGCGTGACGGAGGTGTTATACATACTAATAAAGGGTGTCCCTCTATGACTAGTAATATAAACAAAGTGCTCTCGCAAAAAAAAACACATTTAAGAGTTTCTATCCAAGAACATTTACTGAACTACTTAACCTTTTTTATTACATTAATAAGAAGAAATATTTTTTAATGTTTATATTATTAAATAAAAAAATATTTTATTGGCTGTCTCCCGATGTATATGATTTTAGTTGCTACCTTCTGTCACTCATTTTATGGTACAAAATAGTGTGCGTTAGAAACTTTGAACTTGGTCACTAGGTTCGAGAATAGTCCCCCTCCACCCCGCACTCGCGCTATACGTTCCCACGCCCCGGCAATACCAGTCAATCGCTCGCAAACAGTAAAAGGAGGTGCGTGTGTTTATTCAGCGACCGCTCTGTCACGTAAGTTACGACTTCCATATGTTATTCTAATTTCGGGGTTTTAATATTAACTGATTAATTTATGATAAATATTTCATATATACCCAGTTTTTTGCGTAAATTATAATTAGGAAAATGCTGAATATCTCGAACACTACTATTTTACACCTCTGTCACATAGCACCTCTGTCACGAAAATGTGTGACGGAGTGGTATAACTCGTGACAGAGTGGTCATTTTTGTATGGAACTTAGAACATTAGTTAATATCCATAATAAATGATTGCTTGTTTTTTTATGTTGGTTATTCTATCGTCAACTATTTTGTTAATTTAAGGTATTACCATCAAGTAAATGAAAAAATGGCATTATCTGCAGCTGAAAGACAGCGACGGTGTCGTGAAAAAAGAAAGCTTAACCCTGAACTTGTTGCAGAAGTAAAACGTAAAGATTTAGAAAGATATAATGCTCGCGAAAGATATAAGTTAGTTAAGGATATGACACCAAAAGAACATAAAAAAATAAAAAAACTAAATAAAAGACTAAGCAGATTAGGAATAAAAAGAGTCTTTTAGTCAAAGTACTAAGTGAAAGAAAA
The DNA here is from genome assembly GCA_934045075.1 of Yponomeuta sedellus. Taxonomy (NCBI): domain Eukaryota; kingdom Metazoa; phylum Arthropoda; class Insecta; order Lepidoptera; family Yponomeutidae; genus Yponomeuta; species Yponomeuta sedellus. The sequence goes on from OW203721.1 coordinate 7,703,433, forward strand.
ATTGAGTACACTTAGGAGTATCAAAAAGTGGTGTGGATGAAGATGGAGATGTTCGAGTGATGTTTTATAAATCTGTTGATGATACTGGAAAATTGTTTAAATTGGTAGAGACTGATGCGTCAGATGTGATGTATCAAAATTTGTTACAAATTATTCCACCTCCTAACCTATTTAAAAGAGAATAACGCGTGTTTTACGAATACGATCAACCAATAGAAGTTTTTGAAAAGTAGAGTTAGTGATAAGATAATGTAAGACTAAATTAATATCTATCAAAGAATGGACACCAATCATCAAGACTTGTAGTAACATTGTAAGTATATATTATTTTTCCGGTATACAATAAAGAATCTTCTTATCTTATCTTATGTTTGTTATTGTTTTCTAAAATTAAAAATTGTTATAATGTTAGTTTTGTTCGGTGGACGTAAACATTGTTTACCACTCCGTCACTGCGTTAACCACTCTGTCACAATTTTGTCCCCCTTAAAATTTCAGTTCAAAGTAAGTTTTGAACCACTTTATTGTTAGTATTTACAAAAGTAACGTGTTTTAGTATTATATTTTAAGCAATAAAGGTGTTCACTAGATTTTTAAGCGACTTTATTGGGCGACTTTCATAATATTAAAAAGTTTTATGTCTTATGAAGCAAAAATGTGACGGAGTGGTATTGGATAATTTAAAAAAATGATTATTTAAAAAAATCCGTCCTATGGAGCTAGATGATAGTAAATGTTTATATTCTTGATAAGAAAGTAATAAGAAACTGAAGTTCTGATTTAAAATGAGACATAAAAAAAATTAATACTTTTGTGACTGAGGTGTTATTTTTTTCATACCATTCCTACGAAATTTGAAATGAAACGAAAATTACATGTCATACTTCGCTGTATTATATGTTTTTGTAATCTACAATAATGAAGCAATAATTTAAATTAAATTTCACTAAATAAATCACAAGTTAATTTTTATATCAAATATATAAATTTACCGGTCAGATTGTCGATAAAAAAGAAGAACGACCCAAATACTGATTATGAAATGCAGATGGAAAAAACAAAGCTATTTACGATAAAATATAAAGATTATTATTATTTTCTGAAAAAAAATTCGAAAAACTTTGTCATTATGTCACGAAACAGTGAACACCAATCAGAGCGTTGTTGTTGACATTTTAGTATGTGTTTAAATAATCACCATATTTTCGTTTTTGATACAACTGTTACTGAAACGCAAGTTTATTAAGAAAGTTATTTAGTGAAACATATTAGGCAAGATGAAAACAGGTTTTAGCAAAGCTAATGGGAATAATTTGCCCAGAATTGACCCCGTAATGCTTGGTAGATTTTTTGCACGCAAGTTTATTAAGAAAGTTATTTAGTGAAACATATTAGGCAAGATGGAAACAGGTTTTAGCAAAGCTAATGGGAATAATTTGCCCAGAATTGACCCCGTAATGCTTGGTAGATTTTTTACATTAAATAGTGACTTTTGCTCATCGGAATTCCGTAATATTAAAACTTCAATTTAAGTATAAACAAGTGTTAAAATATTAATAATTATAAGCTTAAAGCGCAATTTTTCAGTTTTTTAATCAGATTTATTTCACTATTAAATCACGAAGATTACCTACGTCATATACAGCAAAATGATCTTCACAAAAATACATTCTTCAATTTGTCGATAAACAATGAGGACCGCTCCTTCTTGCAAGTGTTAACCACTTTTTTCGTATTTCTTGCTTGTGTGGGACATATACAAATAATTTATTTGGTGTTTTATTCTCCATTTCCCAAATTCAGTCAACTAGTCTATTCGGTTCGAGAGCTAATTGGTTGGGCATTGTTGTAATCCCAATAAAGCAAGGAAAGACAGATTAAAGAACCATGCCTGGCAGTCTTATTAATAAAAAATTGACATTATTCTAAGGAAATGATTTACCAAAGGCTGTGGCGTTGGTAGAAAATTATCAGGGGGCATGGCAATGCCCACGCCAAGTCGAGCGCGAAGCAAACACTGCCGTAACTATATTTACAGGAACCATTTCGCCGCATTTTCAGGCCCCTGATTGAGAACCTCTGGATTAGACCAGAACGCAGAAATTTTCGTCATCCAGTAAGCTATAGTCACATACTTAAAATCCAAAATTTCAAGTCTATAGGTCATTTAGTTCCGAAGTTAAGCGACAGCAAAGTTTCGCATTTATGACACTCACTCACTGATGATCATCAAAATAGAACTAGTACTTCCCATAAACTCAGAGAGCTGAAATTTGGTACAAAGTTAGGGTTTAACGGCCACATAAAGGGAAAACTATAAAAACTAGGAAAATCGAAGATCTTGAGTACCTGCTGACCCTGACAGAACACAGAAAACAAGAGCCCAACCAAACTATTAGAAGATTATTATTTATTTTATTATGTCACTCAAAATTTGGTCAAAATATAATGCATTGGACTAAGAGAGGCAGTGACACCCGCACACGTCGCTAGATAGCGCTGACTGTATTTTAAAACGCGCTTACGTTTTGCCGATAACCTTATATGGCAAAGTGGCAACCGGCCGCGTTAGTCGTTTACGACATTCTTCTACTGTCCTTGATTAAGAGGGGGATGGATTAATTTATTTTATAAGAAAATCTAATAAAATAAATCAATATGCCTACGTTGCTAAAAAAAAGAAGTGAAATTTCACCAAAAACTGTAAAAACTAGCCAAGTCTTGATGGAGCTGCTCGTTTATCTCTAAAAAGTAATGAAATCTAGACAAAGTCGTGCCAAGTCTAAGGGTCCTTACTGCGATCTGTTTATTATTATACTTAATGTTGTGTGACTTGGCCGTGATTAGAAGTCCGTCTGTGCTGGAAATATTTTTTTATACTGTTTGTTTCAGGCTCGCTTATACATAAGTATTATTGACATACGCAGATTTATCAAGCTTACAATTAACTGGTTATTCAATTCAATCAACGTTTTTCTAGTGGCAATTTTCCATCGTCAATGGGTAGCGGTTCTGGCGACAGATTGGTGCAATGTGTCATGGAGCACCTGGTTTTGTACCCTTGTGTACCCTTCAACGTCAAAGTCACACAACATTACGTATAATAATAAACAGATCGCAGTAAGGAACCTTAGACTTGGCACGACTTTGTCTAGATTTCATTACTTTTTAGAGATAAACGAGCACCTCCATCGAGACTTGGCTAGTTTTTACAGAATGTTTTTGGTGGGTATAAATTGACCCCGATATTTTGGAAAATTAAAATATGCTCCATCCCCCTTAAAAATTGTAACGAAACACAAACTCTAATATTATGGTGTCTCAGCAATGGCGCATTACATACATAGGCTGCTACTTATGTATGCGGAATCTGGGATTCCAATAATTTTAAACGCAATGTCTGATCTCCATGGTCAAATTCGTTCTTTTTTAAATACTGGCCGCTAATATTTTTCTTTTACATACGTTAGTGTTTTGTTTTTGTTGGGTTTAAAATGTCATATCGCTGAAAAAATAGAACTCACTCGTGAAAATATTCGTGCTATGATTTATTACGATTTTCGACGTGGTTTAACGCAACAACAGTGCGTAGATCAATTAATTTCGACTTTTGGCGGTGAAGCTCCATCAAAAACGACTGTGTATCACTGGTTTAGTAAGTTAAAGAAGGTCGCCCGAAATCGGTGGTTGTGCCACAAAATATTGAAGCTGTGCGAAAACTAATATAATGCAAGACCGCCATGTTACGTATCGTGAGATAGAGGCTATTCTGGGCATATGTATGACGAGCATTCATAGGATATTACATGAACATTTGTCTGTAAAAAAAATTTGTTCGCGTTGGATCCCGCACAACTTAACTCAGGATCAAAAAGATGCTCGCGTCGAATGGTGCAAGAAAACCTTAAAAAAATTCAACGGAGGCGACTCAAAATCTGTTTATAACATCTACACAGGTGACGAATCCTGGATCTACGCGTACGATCTCGAAACTAAACAACAATCAACAGTTTGGGTGTTTGAAAATGAGCCGAACCCTACGACAGTGGCTCGTGCAAAAAGCACTGTAAAGCAAATGGTGGCCTGCTTTTTTGGTATTAATGGCCATGTGGCTACAATACCACTGGAGAATCGCAGAACGGTTAATTCGGAGTGGTACACGACCATTTGTTTGCCGGAAGTATTTGAAGAAATACGCCGAAACAACCAGCGACGCAGAATCATACTTCACCATGACAATGCCAGCTGTCATCTCAGGAAACAACTACATTTTTGGATGGTCAAAAAATAGAATTGATGGGTCATCCACCGTACAGCCCTGATTTGGCTCCCAATGATTTCTATTTATTCCCGAATGTAAAGAATAAATTACGTGGTCAACGATTTTCGACCCGTGAAGATGCCGTAGATGCGTTCAAACAGCACGTTTTGGAGATACCTCAATCAGAGTGGAAAAAGTGTTTTACAAATTGGTTTCATCGAATGCAAAAGTGCATCGATCATAGTGGAGAATACTTTGAAAAACAATAAAAGCATATTTAGCCATATACGTTTGTTTATTTTTTCTATTCCGCATACATAAGTAGCAGCCCTCGTACACGCATGTTTTGTTTCTTCTAAAATATAATGGAAGCAACTGTCTAGGTACTTAAGGCCTGCGCAGACGAGGGTCTATCCGGTACTTTATGTCCGTCGATATAGATCTCTTATAAATTGTATCGAATAACGCACACGAAGGACTAGGTACCCCGTACAAAAAGACCCTCAAGTTACCGAGGACATCAAGAGACTGGACTGGACAAAAGTTCGGTGTTTTCTTTTAAAACGCCTTTTCTTTTTCAACTTCGTGTAAATTACAACACAATGTAATCTCAGAATATTTGCTTCCATAGTGTACCTACGCTTCACTCAATTTTCGGGGGACAAAATGACCGCACACCGTAGGCGTTGAGTCCGCGACAAGTACTCGGAGGACATTTTTTACGTTTCGTCTGCGCAGGCCTTTAGAAGAAGAAAATAGAAGCAAAATGGCAGCATTTACTCTTCACAATTTCACGGATGATACCTAATACGTCATTCTGACGCTAATTAGACATAACCCAGTATTTAGATACCGAAATATTATGTACTGGATTTGTTTAACCCCTACCTAAACTATGAGACATGAGGTCTCTCGTGCCCAACTACCTGCACTAATTGTGAGGACTTGGAAAAGGCCTTGAAAACTGATTAGGTATATACGCGTGGCCTTGTTCTAGGCCAATAGAATCTGAAAGGTTTGCCACCGACACGAAGAAGAAGAAGATGGGAATTCAGAAAAAAAGTAGACAGGATTTTTGTTTCATTTTCCTTTATTTAAATTTCTACATGATCCACGTATACATGTTGAGAGTGGGTAAAACAACTGTTTTGTTTCTATACAAAGTATTCGCTTGTGTTTGTCTATTGCCTATTTAATAGTATTAAATAGTCACATAAAATTACCTACGGCTTTCCAAGTAACATCGATTACAGTAAACGGTGATTTATATAACTATGTAAACAGAGAAATCACTCTGTTACTTCAATTCACAATAACATGCAGAATATCCATTTATTTTTAAAGGGCTTGGGACAATTGCTTGGGTGTGGCGGCGTTGTCCTTGTCGCCCACGCAATTTTATTAGTAGTTACATCTAAGATATTAATAATCCGCAGATTGTGCATGTTAGGCTTATGACACAAATCTTATATTCATTATTGGTTATGTCCGCTGCGGATGATCAAGAAATTTAGATTTCTCGAAAAAAATACACATGTCAAGCGGCTAGGTATCAATACATATTGATAAGTTATTAGATGTAGGTATGAAGATAAAGTCAAGAACGGTAATGCTGAAAACATGCATTGTGGTAAGTGTGACAAAATTCGCAAAAAATATGCGTGAATGTTATTACTAAGTTATAATTACTAGAAATATATATTTCCACTTTTAGGGTGACGTTTCACCTTCGCCCGTATAATATTCAACAATATATGATCGAATGGACCAATCCATCTTAATGTCGCGAAGATTAAAATGATTGATAATACATTAAGGCAACGTCTTGCCAATAGAATGACAATAGATAAAAAAGGCTTTTATGTATTTACAAATTGAAATAGCTAAGTTTAAGCTCAAATTTACTCTACGATTTTCATGTTTGTAGATAAAATTTAGATAATTTAAATTTTTCAAACTTCGCAACACGCGAGTCGAATATGAAAGTGATTACAAAAGTATTGTCGAATATTCATTCTTGACTTAGAAATGTTGCTAGCAGTCGATTTCGAGAAGACTACCTATAGAGAGATCACATGAGAAAATTTACGTCTAGGGTAGCACAATATTTTCAAAATGTATCAGTGTTACTTACACAACTATACATCGACATCAAAGTAGATCGACACCAATGTCAACATTGATAATCTCTACAATAAAAGAGTATATTGAGGAGAGACAGGCTCCCTAAAGCTGCGGAGGAAATAGTGTGTTGGTTCAGGGCACGTGAGCGAACACAGTTGTGCTGTGCTTCAATGAACTAAACTTAGGATATCACACGATGCCTGTAAAAAAACCATTCCAATGGAATCGATACATTTTGTTAGAATAACGTATCGAACGCATTAGCTTTGGCACGCCGCGGTAGGCTCACTTATTATTCATGGTCATTTTGTCGAAGGTATAACGTATCAGCATTTACAAAACATTATCAAGGAAGTAGGTACCTCTAATAGTGAGCAATCAGCACAACCCTCGGAAAGAGTATTTTAGTGACCTTTGCTAAACGGTACCTACCTATTGCGATTGGAGTGTGTTGATGTAGATGAGACGTTGGCGGGTGTGCCAAAATGTCTCTAAGACTTTTGTTAAACTAGGTACTTAACTTTCTACCAGGGATGTTAGAAATATTAGTATTCGCTTATGTGAAAGATTTCTACTATGATCATATAAATCGAGACCACGCGGAATGCAATGTTTGCAAGAGAAGTTATGAAATATTTGTATATTGTACCTACTGTTTTTTTTTTACTTCTTTTTTTTCTGTAATACAACGACGACTTAGGTTGACTACGAAGATGACTTAAGGGTTTTTAATGCTATTCCTCGACATTCGCATTTTTGCATACCTACCTATTATTCGCATTCGCTAATGTCAACCAGAGACTCAATTCCCGCCTTGGGACTATCTATCTCTATTGTTTAGTGCGGCAATGCCGTTCCTTCCAATAACCTTTCCATTACTCTAAATCACAATATATTATTTATGTATAGACGTTAACTTTGTAAATCATTGAAAGTTTTCGCAAAAGATCGCCTGAATCTATAAAATACATATACTTATATAAAAAATCTTATAATAAACCGATTTCTTATATCAATAGGTTCTCATAATACATAAAAAGATTTTAATAATAGTAACAAGAAAGGCAAAGACTTCGAGATAGATTCACAACATCAATATCAATTTATCAACTAGTAATTTAGTTACACAATTTACCAATAAATCTTACGTACGACAAAGAGCAATACACTCTATTTCTCACTTTCTGGACTTTCCTTAAATAGAAGGTTACCTAAGTACCTTACGTCAATAAACATTATCCATATTGCGTTAGTACTTCGTACCGCTTGCCGTATCTCACAATCTACTTGCTAAATGCATTCTTAACCTTTAGATATCCACATGATAGTTTACAAAAATAATCTTTCGAAGGTAAATTATGTCAGAGATATACAATATCATTTGATAAATAACAGACGATATACAAATATATATTAAATAGGTAACATGGGTTAATTTGCCAGGAACCATTTTGTTTGTACATATCTTCGCTTAGGTGCAGTGAAATGACACAAGTGTCTATTCAGCTCTAAGTTAATATATAAATGTCATCTACGCAGCATTGTGTACAAAAATACCTCTTGAAATGGGATATGTTCCAATTCATTATTAAAGATTATTAAATTCATTATTAAAAAATAAATATCTTGTCTCTCTTTAATGAAACAGGTACTCGAACTTTAGTTAGGCATTTCTGTATCCGTATCTAGGATTTTATCGTAAGAAGTCAGTCCAGCGACACCGACATTAAAGTTTATTCCCCCAGTTCCTAAACTGAAAATTTCTCTAAGTAAATTTAAAGTTAAGTATCTGTCTCTGTTTTTAAGCTGTTTAAAAGATCGAACGATACTTAAGAATTTGGTTGAATTATTAATTCAAAGGCTAGCGATATACCCACCAAACACGTGGATATTGCTTATCTAACAGAGGCTCTGCCATAATACCTATATTGGTTGTTCGACGACACAAAGTTGCTCACTTTGATATGGTGTCGACCACAAACATGAAGGCCTACGAGGCCGTTTTTTCAGTCCGCGCTCTGCTATTGTCGTAGTAAATTTTAGAGGACGTCCCTCAAAAATTAACAAGACATAGTGATAAACTGTGTAGTCTAGGGTAAGGTGGGGCTCAGTGACACACGGGGTACAGTAAAACAAACGTTGTATTTTTACCAGTTAGTAATAAAATTTCAAACTGGTAACACTAATTTGACAAGCGACCAAGCCACCATCTTGGTGCAGTTGTCATTCTTTCATTGCATTGCTGCTTATTGAGTTATTGCAAAAAATTGTTTTTAGTGGTCATTCGGGGATTTGTTGCAAATATCTTTTCGTTTTCACTTGGTGACAACTTGATTGTTGTGAGCGTGTATATTTTTTTGTACTTCATGTCTATTTCGTCTAATAATTTGATTATCCAAGTGCCGGTATCTATAACCTAAAAATTTTCAGGTGCATGATTCTTATTTGAGGTGGGGCACAGTGAAACGGGGCACAATGAAACTTGTTTTACTGTGCTTCTATTTCCCATTATGAACCTGACCTAGCCTGTGTTTCAATAGTTGACATTGAATTAGTTTTACCTTCACCAAGTTCTTCTGGGAAAACTAAGCGTAAAGCTAATATTTACATATTTCCCTCAAATCTTTTGAAAAAGTATTATTTTGTTTAATTGGCAATAATCGTACTGATAGGATAAGAATTATTTTGAGAAGTAAGTTTTTGATTCTAGTTTATTATTTTTGAGAAGTTTTAGTTTATTTTGTTGTTTCTAATATTTATTTCTATGCCTAAAATGTATATTTCGGGGCACAAGCCCCATAATGTTTTATTGTTTGTTTAAGTGTACCCCAGCCCTGGGGCACAATGAAACAGAATCAGGCTCTCCAAAAAACTGAAAAATAGTAGGGTTATCATTAACTTTTGATCTCTTTTCATCTGATTATTAGATGATTAAGTAAAGTATATGACAATATAAACGTTTTGTTGATTTAATGAATACAGATTTTTATAAAAATTAAAATGACTTTTTCGTTTCACTGTGCCCCACCTTACCCTACACATCTAAAAATTAAAGACATTTTTTCCGCTTTCTGTAATAGTACACACCTGGGTAGTAAAAGAGTGGCACGCTTGGTTGTCATACAAATCGCGCTGCTTGCATTGTTTAGCTAGTCATATCTTATCATTTGGCAAAATCCGCGCCCGCAACGATTGTTCTTTTAAGATCATCTAGGTTCTTAATGTCGATGTCGCTGAGGACACTTAAGTTTTTAAACTAATGATATATATATTACTATTACTTTACATACCTACCAACTGTTTATCTTGTGTGAAACAATATCGGAATCGTCTTTGGTTACCAGGCATTTGGAACGCTTATGTATTTGGCACATAGTATATAAATTTTAAATTATGAATCTCAATAAATTATTAACTCCAGTGTGATATGTAGTTTTTAAAAAAAACACTACTTAGAGAACGATTAAGGTTATGTAAGTTAATTATAGTTTTAAGAAGTCGTCTACTGCAGAAGTGCTTTGGCCATAAAGAGATGGGATATCAATTTATATAAATTTTATGTTGGCAAGTATTAATGCAAAGAATTCGAACCAAACATGACACTTAATGCTTCATTCATTCATTCATTCGTGGGATTCGGCTCTATCATAGACAAGACATTAAGTTGGTGCGGTCAAGCAACATTGTCAGTGCACAGTGCGGGCGACGAAATGTGCTTGCGCAGTCGCGCCACCGAAACAGCATGCATGCAGTTAATGCGCAACTAACGTTTTGGCTTCTTGACAGAAGAACACAGCCCTTTGATGTTCAGCAACACGTTCATTATATAACACAGCTGATGGGACGTATACTTATTGTGGGCGCTTCAGGTGATGCGAATTATCTAACTAAATCAATTTTGATAAGTGTTATTAGTTAAAGGGTAAGTACCTAACTCTAACGTATGATTATGTATGTATGTTATATGATGTAGTTAAGAAGCATTATATTAGACATTTTGATATTTGGAGTTAAATTTCACATCGCCATTAGAATGAAAATTTATTACAGTAAGTGTTGGATGCACTGGCACACCGTAGGCGTGGGTGGCGGGCGGCGGAGGGCACTGGCACCCGACACGTGGCACGGATCACGTGACTACCTACATTAGTAAGTAAGAAGCTCATCGATCAGTTCAGATCCGTCATGCGCGGGAGTGTGCGGCGCGGCGCTGGGTGCCGAGCGGCGGTGGTGAGCCGGGGCGCGCAGACTCCAAGCGTGAGCCGCCCGCACTCGGTTTACGCTACGCGGCATTAACGCTAATCAAAGTGTCTTTAGGTACGCCCCGAAAACAGCTGGTACTGTAAGCAACCACAATAAAAGGTGATTAAAATGTGTAGCACGTGGCGTGAAAGCGGGCGGCTGGCGCCTCACCCGCCCGCGCCCGCGCTCTACTCTACCTTGCCGGCGCACGCCGCACACCGCACGACACAACTAGGGATGAAAGGACCGGAATCTTTTAGGCTTTATTTACGAGACGCCTCATTTTTCACGCTTTACGATTAGCTCGAGACTTTTAGGCCTGACCCCATGACAGGTCTTTTTGGTTCTTGCTGAGTCGTGTCTTAGTTTAGTCGGATTATTTTTAGCATTATGTCCCGTTATTCGAAAGGGCTCGAGTCGTAATCAAAACCACTCAGGATGTGAGTGAACTTTTTATCATTAGGTGCAATAGTAAAATATAATGCTTATTTATTGCCTTTGCCAGGCAGTAATTTACTTGTTGAATAAATTACTTCATCACAAAAATTTTGGCTCAAATCATGACTTTAATAAAATAAATTACAGTCACAAGTCGTTTCAGAAAAGGCTTTTCGAAGGCCTTTCTAAAAATCGAGGCTAAAGCCTTTTCGAACGATTCTAGACTTGAAAAGTGTTAAAAACAAACCTTTATCAAACTAGAATCTTAAAAAAAATTACTTGCCTTAAAAAAAAGCCTGCAAAGGCTCGAGTCCTTTCATCATTTATCTATCACACACCACTCACAGCGTGACAGGACCAAAACCCAACCGCTGCTACCAAACTACGATCGCTCTTAGGATATAGGTACTCCATTTCCCATGTTCGCTTTCAGTTACTGAGCCTTTGCAGTAATTACCCCTACTGAAGATAAAATATGATGAAACTCCCAATAACGATTTGGCAAAACAAAAAACAATTACATTATTAAAAACTGTTGTTAGGGTTACTCTGGAGTCGTACCACTAACGCCTAATGTATTATGGAATATATCTTAAGTATTATTTCCTCTTTGTGGGTAGGTAATATTCGTAGTACCCACGTTAGGTCAATAATTTGGCTTAGAATGACTGCACCGTTCCAGTATTTTTTTGTTACGATATATGAACGTTAAATTTCAGCTTGTATTGGTACTGGCGAGTATTTTTGAAAGAAGCACGCGGGTTTTGGCCCTCTGTTTCATAACTACAATAAACGACCTTCTACCAAATGCCTTAACAATTTAAAGAATTGAGGCAACTACGAAAAACTAAAGGACAAAATAAGTAGGAACTAATGACTACGACCTTACGAAAAGCGAAGTAGGTACTACAATGTGTCCATTATTATGTTAATAGAAAGTTATTAAGGTTAAGAGTAACGAACGATTCAATTCATACTTGTTTATGGAATAATATTGAAATGTTGCCTGAAAATCTACCAAAGTGCCTTAAACAGGTTGTACCTAATCCTACGTTCCACGGTGAAGTTTTATAGGTCACAATTTTCAAGTCCTTACATAACCCAATCCGTTCCCAGTATAAGTTCCCATTAAAAGTCGTATCAGTCGTAAAACTGTAAATTCTTTCAAGGAGTTATAAACATTAAAACTTCAGATCGCGATAAAACTATGTTGAAGTTTTTTTATTATACTAGGTACTTACCACAATACCCTTGATGTATTTTTTAATTAATTTCGACTTGATTCAAAATCTTATTTAAGTAGAATTTGAAGTTCTATAGGACTTATTCAATTGTTGCTCTTTGATAAAAAGGTACGTAGACCTATAAGATTGAGCGAGTTGTTAGATAAAGCTATCCCGTCATTTACATTGTAACAAGTCGTGATTTAAAGGAAACCTTTATTCCATTCCCTTAAAAACACGATGTGTAGAGTAGGTACAAGCTGTATAAAGTCTTTAGGACACTGGTACATGCAGCTTCTCGAAAAAATTAACGTCGTAATAAAATTATATTGCGTGCCAAATATTTAAGAAAATAATTATTTTACAAACTTTAAACAATCGCCAATAATATAACAATAAATATGACTATAAAAAAGTTTTGAGTAGGTACATGAGAGGGCAGCCACAGACAGAATTTCTTCTATAGGTACAGTACACATAAAATGAAACTATAATAACGTGCGCTACAATATTTGGTTTGTATGAAAAATATTTTGACATAATTTACTAATTAGTTAGGACTAATCTTAAAAGTACCTTGATTTCTCTTAATTATCAAGGACCAGAGCTAGGTGTATCGGTGATATACTTAGGCGTTCCTTTGTATGTCGGTTACATGATAATATTATTGTTGACATAACTGTTTCATGCGTGACATTAAAAAGGTGAGAGAGATCTCGAAAAGTTGTTTCAAGTTAAAGCGCGAGAAATAAACATACGCTACTGTATCCATTACAATACTCATCTCATGTGGATACTTAACTTTCAATATCTATGTATAATGTTATTTCACTAATATTTAGGTACTATCTATATAAATTCTCACACAAAGTAAAGTCTTCGCATAATGGTCTGGTCGAAGATCGAGGAGAACAGGGTAAATAATTTATATAAAAGGTTCATAACTCTAAGTAACAAAGATATGAATTCGAAACAGTATTTATAAATAATTTCTTTTCGTCAATTGGCACAATTTGTTACCTAACAGAATAAATATCAGTGTTCTTTTAAGAAGATGTAACATAATTTAGATATATTTGTTATATTCTACTTAAAGCAGTTTCTAATAAACAATATATAACAATACTTTTTATCACAGCACCATTAACGACACCTTGCTGTCCCTTATCAGTTTGGCAACATTTCATTAAATTTTATATATTTTGTATCTTTATATATTGATAATATTTCTCAAATTTGATATAAATTTTTGACACACAATTTTTTACTTCGCCAAACGCATGATATGTCAATCTTAAGACCATTAAAGCTTATAGTTTGTCCACCAATACTTTTCCACTTTTTTATCATTACTAGTTGTAAAGAGATTGTTTAAGAAAACTGCATATTATGTTAGATACAGTTTCGAAAATAATACTGTCGCAAACAAAATACTACTGTGACAGACGACAATACTTATGATACAACATCGATATAATTAAACAAACTACGTAACACTGAAGGGTCGGACGGGCATCGCCTCGCGGGCAGCGTCATGAAACTAAGAGAGCACGGAGCGTGGCCGCGCTGGGCCGTCGCCCGTCGCCCGTCGCCCGCACACGCTTCGCGGGCCCGCGCCCGTGCGGCAAATAAACGTGCCGTCGTCTTCGGCCACGCCGCACGCCTTTAGAGTGGCCTCGCACCGGTTGGAAGCGTGTGGCTGGGCGGCGGGTGAGCGCGTGAAGGCGCTCAGCGAGTGAGTGTGATATTGAGCGAGGGGCATTTCCTGACGGCCATGGCGGTGTGGTGCAGCGCGTTATAGCCGGCGGCGGTGGCGCCCTGCAGGCTCCAGTGCGGCTGCGGCGGGTGGTGCTGCATGGAGCTCGCCGAGCCGACCGGGAGGTGTCTTACCATGCCGCTGCTCAGCTGCTGCAGCAGCCCCGAGCCCTGCGAGCCGCTGCACGCCGAAGGCCGCCGCGACCGGATCGACTGCATCGACGACGTCAACAGGAACGGCACGGAAGACGACGTGTTCGGCATCGAACCGCCCTGCTAACATCGGTGCGTTAGTATCTTACTCCGAGGACACGTCAAAGCAAATGTCTCCTACTCTGCTCTCCTGCTCGTGCCCGATGCACATAATATTGATATGCTTCAGCTTGGCGTCAACTAACCTCGTGAAGGACCACTAAAATCGAAGTGTTTGGGCTCGACTCTGTAATTATAGACGCCAGGCTTTATGAAGAGACGACTAATACCGCATGGAAAGGTTCGTCAGTACAACTAGGTTTGCTGAAGGAAGAGGACCGTGTTTCAACCATGAGTTGCAGTTTTCTATTAAACATGCCCCAGGAAGGTAGACATGTGAATCTATGTGCAACGTTATGTATTTGAAAGGAAATTGAACGTTACCGGTGTCGTCAGAGGTTACGGAAATTTGAGTTTACTTCGACGCTCCAGAGAGACTTTTTGTCAACGGAAGGCAATAATTATGCTAGAGCCTATATTTAACCGTAGTAGGTACATAATACTTCAGCTTTATTTCTTTGTCCAATGACAATGGCAACCAGCCAGCCATGATCAACAAAAGCCTTAAGCCATACTTTAGAGGCCTACTACTTTATTCGAACCATTTTAAGTGAAAATTTGTCAATTTGTTTTAACTTTCTACTAGAAAAGTGAATAACATACGTTCAAATATCGTCCAACTCATCAACAACTACATGCCTTAGGACTTACATCTTATAAAGTAGGTATTAAAGTTAGAATTTTCAGCGTTAAAAAGTACAAAGCGTGTAATGAATCTTGCAAGTTCAGTGGTTACGAGAGAGACTGTGAGCTATCTACGGATGGTATATTCAATGTTTCACGGAGATGTTGCCGGGCGAATTCACTGTTTGCATTCTGCAGTGAGCTAGTTGATTAAATTTGGAGTAAACGGGCCGATTGGTTTGGAGTAGGCAACATCTTAGTGTGCGGTCGGACTGTGGCGTGTGGAGCGAGGACAGAGCAGTAAAGTGGCCCATCCGCCGCCGCAGCGCGGCGCGTGCGGGGCGATACTCACGATCATGCTCCGTGCAAGCTGCGTACAAGAACAAATAGCAACAGTGAATGACACATCGCACACAGGGCCGCCGCGCTCACCCCGGCATCCGCCCCCAGATGGATGAACTGATGAGTACCACATACTACGCCTCGTCGAGAGGCGCCAAGAGTGAAATCCCGCGCAAATTACTTCGGTTTTAGTTCAACTCACACACTACACGCTGGTTGGAATGAATATAACATAGCGTAAACTCACGCCTGTATCAAGGGTTGGGTAGACAGGGACCAGGGTCAGCCACTTAAGAAAGAAAGAATAATATTTATTGCAACAACAGTTACACACAAATTAAATTAAAATACAAAGACAAAAAGTTGACAGTAAAAATAACTAAAAAAAAACACATTACAAACTTTGTCGCGGTGTGTCTCTGCTGCTGCAAATGGCAACTGACTCAGCATAGTGCTGGGGGCATGAACCCTCAGTGCTGATTTTGCACTTGCTGCGCTCCTAACAGATTGTATGAATCCTTGTATGTCCTCACTGCTGGGGCACGGGTCTCTTCCTACATCGCAGGAAGGTTGGGCCATACCTCATCACGGGGGCCAAGTTCGGGTTGTTTGAGGATTATAAAACAGTGCGGGCCTTACTGACAGAAGTTATCTAGACGCCCAGAAGGCCTCTGACATGGCCTAACGACTGTCATTACATGACAGCAGGCACCAACGGTATATCGTGCTTGCGAAGCATGGAAGCGCTGGGAAAAAATGCCACTAGCGGTAGTCACGGGATGGTGACCCATCCTGCACCTGACCGCGCCTGTTGTTCCTTAAGTGATTGATTCCAATCGGTTCAATCACTTCAAGTTAGAAATAGAAAAGATATTTCTATTACACGAATATATCCGATTCTAACAGATAGTAGCCGAGGTATATTCTAAAAGCTAACATACTGTGATTGTCAAATTGTGAGATTTCAGCGCCACAAAATGCATGACTCGTGCCGTCGTACTCGACAGGTTATCGTCGTCGGACTAAACTTTACATGTCGAATCGTTAGAGTTCAAAAAACTATTTAGAGACTAAAAATTCCACCCATGCCGGGACTCGAACCCGCGACCTCTGGCTAACCGTGCCAGCGCTCTCCCAACTGAGCAAATGGGCAAGTACCGGCATCAGCGAAATGTCGAACCTCTTTACAATATAGTTTAGTTTCCTTATAGTTAGACCTTATAGTTTCGCCATGTCATTCCGTCTGTCTGTTTGTCCACTCACTATGGGGAAAACGGCGGAAAATTTTAAAGGAAGGCTTTTTGGTACGTAGGTATTTTTTCCAACTACCTTACACCAGACACCGTGTTGTTTAGTAGCCTAAATGTTATCTTGTAGTATAAGTTATAACCATGGTAAGTTTACTTAATTTTATCTTGTGGTTTTTGCTTAGAGCGCGTTCGAACAGACAGATGATGCATTTTCTGCGTCCTTTCTTTAGCGAAGCTCGCTATTTTGCGTCTAAAAATATTCTATGCACCAAAATTGAATTGTCTACTTTATTAGATATATTTATTATACGAGGGCTGCTACTTATGTACTTATGCGGAATAGAAAAAATAAACAAATGTATATATGGCTAAATATGCTTTTATTGTTTTTCAAAGTATTCTCCACTATGATCGATGCACTTTTGCATTTGATGAAACCAATTTGTAAAACACTTTTTCCACTCTGATTGAGGTATCTCCAAAACGTGCTGTTTGAACGCATCTACGGCATCTTCACGGGTCGAAAATCGTTGACCACGTAATTTATTCTTTACATTTGGGAATAAATAGAAATCATTGGGAGCCAAATCAGGGCTGTACGGTGGATGACCCATCAATTCTATTTTTTGACCATCCAAAAATGTAGTTGTTTCCTGAGATGTATAACAGCTGGCATTGTCATGGTGAAGTATGATTCTGCGTCGCTGGTTGTTTTGGCGTATTTCTTCAAATATTTCCGGCAAACAAATGGTCGTGTACCACTCCGAATTAACCGTTCTGCGATTCTCCAGTGGTATTGTAGCCACATGGCCATTAATACCAAAAAAGCAGGCCACCATTTGCTTTACAGTGCTTTTTGCACGGGCCACTGTCGTAGGGTTCGGCTCATTTTGAAACACCCAAACTGTTGATTGTTGTTTAGTTTCGGGATCGTACGCGTAGATCCAGAATTCGTCACTTGTGTAGATATTATAAACAGATTTTGAGTCGCCTCCGTTGAATTTTTTTAAGGTTTTCTTGCACCATTCGACGCGAGCATCTTTTTGATCCTGAGTTAAGTTGTGCGGGATCCAACGCGAACATTTTTTTACAGACAAATGTTCATGTAATATCCTATGAATGCTCGTCAAACATATGCCCAGAATAGCTTCTATCTCGTGATACGTAACATGGCGGTCTTGCATTATATTAGTTTTCACACAGCTTCAATATTTTGTGGCACAACCACCGCTTTCGGGCGACCTTCTTTAACTTCGTCCGTGAGCTTACTGCGCCCGCAATTAAACTCACTAAACCAGTGATACAAAGTCGTTTTTGATGGAGCTTCACCACCATAAGTCGAAGTTAATTGATCTACGCACTGTTGTTGCGTTAAACCACGTCGAAAATCGTAATAAATCATAGCACGAATATTTTCACGAGTGAGTTCCATTTTTTCAGCGATATGACATTTTTAGCCCAACAAAAACAAAACACTAACGTATATAAGAAAAAATATTAGCGGCAAGTATTTAAAAAAAGAACGAATTTGACCATGGAGGTCAGAAATTGCGTTTAAATTTATTGGAATCCCAGATTCCGCATACATAAGTAGCAGCCTATGTACTTACGGTAATTCGTTTACTAACATTCTTTTAAAAAATTCTGATATTCTGGCTCTGAAAAATTCATGCAGCTTTTTTTCAAATATTTTTCTGATTACAAAAAAAATCTTGAATTCTTACGAACTCTAAATAGTTCACCGAAGTACAAAAAACGACATAATTCCAAACTCAAAAATAAAACTCACGATACGTCGTCTACGTCTAGAAACTCTATACCTTTCTATTGATGGAACTCTTGCGATGCGAAGTTTCTTTCCAACCAGCAGGTAACATGTAAGAATGATAAAGTGTAACCAGTCTACATCTACACGGGATTTGATCCTCTTGACGAATCTTACTTAACACATTAAACATCCAACATTCATGACGAGTCAATAAGCGTCTTCACTGATATCTTATTTGCATGATAACGTTACTGAAAGTTCCAGTTACCAGCATGGTTTCAGTACCTACAATCGTACGACACAATGTTGAACGAAATTTAAACAGTAATGCATACAATAATTTTATTTCTTAAATAATGATCAAATGCCATGCCGATACTGAATACATGCTCGCATCTACTGCAACTTGAAATGTATTCAATCATAAGTCAGTAACCGGCAAGAATTTGTCGATCTAATTACTTAGTCGGATACATGTAGGGTAGATACAAGTAACAGTTGTTAGAAAGAAGAAATAAGCTTGTAACCATGGTTCCCGCTAGGAGGTGGTAGGTTATCATCGGGACATGGGGAGGTAACATAGACCACGAAGGATGACGCATGTTTTGTGGCGGTCCACAGAAGCGTGCGGCGCGCATGCGCGAGTTACCGTATACGATCGGTTCGGAACGAACATGCACCGCTTCATTGTCCTGAAGATTGTGGTCTGCTCACAGGAATGCAAGTAGTGGTGGTGTGAAGATGCATGTGAATGAAGGACTAGTTACTGTTCAGGACTGTCCAAACCAAGGGCCGCGGTCTGCAGCCTGTGCCTCAGATTTCGCTAAAGCGCAAAACTTCAAAATTTTTTAATTGCGGTTTAAGTTAAACCCTACAAACACGCTTGAGCGTCAACGTAGTAATTTTAATTTCTATTACGTATAACATACCATCCAAAGAGCTAATCGTATGCATAGCAAGTTGTATACAGCTTGAAAATAATTCCTTAAAGTGACAATCGAAACAGTCAAGCACAAGAATATAATAAGGTTTCTAGGGTTTCATTTTCTACGTGTGACTAAATTCTAGGCAGTTTCTTGCACTGGTGTATATTTTTGTCTGCAACTTGTCAGCCTGATCATAATTCAGTGCAAACGTTCGGCCTGGACAGCCCTGCGGGTTGATGAACTGGTAGAAAGAGCTCAATACGTGACACGGCAACCAATTTCGTGCACAACAGTAGATGATGTGGTCATGACAGTAGCACCCAGTCGATGTGGGACCAGCACGCGACGTGAAAGAAGACGACAATAAATGTAACAAGCCGTTTCAGTCGACATTGACAGAGGATTCGGGGACACGCAGCCAGCAGCGGTGATATAATCACTTACAACGCATTGTGATGCCGACGGCACGGACAGGCTCGAGCCTGAGCCGCCCCTTCCCCTGTTCTGGCAGCCCTGCCAAAACAACTCGGTTACTTGAGCGTGCGCCTCGCCCTACCGTCATCCGCTCCCTTCAACTCTAACGCAAAGATAAGTTGTTAGAATAATTAAAAGTGTCCTAATGCGACATGTTTCATGTATACAGATTTCGCTTGAAGTTGGTGTGCGGTAGCCCAGTTTATTGGCAAACAATCGACTCACGGTTGGCGGCGAGAGGTTGACGGCGGATCCGCGGCGCTCCTGAGGCCCGATGCTGGAGTGGCGGCGAGTGGGCAGCCCGGTGGTGCCGCCGGGGGTGCCGCCGGGCGAGGAGGCGCACGACGGGGCGATGCGGATCTTGGGCGTCATCAGAGTATTGTCCGATAGCCGTCGGTTGGGTAGTGCGTTCGCCACGCGGAGGAAGTTGTTGTCCGCGTTGGTCGAGCTGTGCGACCCGAAGAACCATTGGCCGATCCCAGAACCTATAATTCGAGGTGTTAGGAGGAATTGTGTGGTTGTCGTGCCTGTTATCATTCCAGACGGGAAGTGTTAACCACTGTACATGAACCTGTGATACCTTCATACTCCCATAAATAGATTACACAAATATATTGGAAGGTGATTGCAAAAGTCATAGAAATCTAAATGTATAATTGTGTGTAGCCTACGATTTGCTGAAAAAAGCTTTCACATCCAATCCCCATTATGAGACAAGAAAAATCACGATCTACTATTATATAAAATTGAGGAAAACATAGTTTATTATAAGGGCAGAGGATGGAGGGTAAGAAATTACTTGGATGTCATCTGTAGTAATTTACTAGTCTTGAGTCACTCATATGAAGAGCAAAGGTTAATTGAAAGTCAATTAAAAATAAACGGCATTGCACAAAAAAAATTAAAGGCCGTTTTCGTAACTCTTTCACTGTTTAAATGTTATCAGATCTCATGAAGACTAAGTCCCTCATTCTACAAACCATGACTTAATTCGCGTGAAAAACTGATTGCTATTATAGTTTCCTATTAGTTATAGTAAGTATGCAGTGTATGTCTTTTATTTTATTACGTTGTTTTTAAGGTGCACACCGATAACTTTTTTCCTAGCGTTATATTGTTTACATAAATAAATGCATAATTGCTAAATAATGTATTAAGAAAGTAGGTTGATGACAAAAAGCTTGAAGGGCTTCAAGCTGGTTGGTACGTACCTACATACGGTAATTTACAGTATATTTATTCTTACTTGTCCAATTTAGTAAACAAGATTCTAACCTTAAAATTTTGATTAGATGCCTAAACTAGACATTTTCTCGCAAATTCATGAACTATGTTTATAAAATTAACAGTGTGTTATCTAAAAGAGTGTTCCAAGTTACTTCATTTATGGAAATATGGCAGTTTTGGACTAAAACGTTACAGTTAACGGGTAGAATCTTGTTTATTAAATTGGACAAGTAAGAATAAATAGACTGTAGCTATATTGAGAGGTAAAAGTTGTCTTTTAAAACGAAAAATATTTCCCAACACAAGAGTAAAAGTGAAATACTGTAACTTTTAATGTACAGTATAAAGTGGTTTTAAGTATTTATCTACGTCCAAATGTATTCACAATAAATTTTTTAGCAGTTATATTCCAATTATTGGAAAACTAATTTAAGCTGCATGCACAACTGAGGCATAGTACCGAGTATTGGAGAATTCAATTTGGCCGATTACAAATTTAATCTGAATTAGCTGTGCTGAAAATCGACATTTCCAAAGAAAATCTCCTTTTTTTAGTGTCTCTTTAACTATTTTACTTACAATTGTTAAATACTGTAAACTTAAACCTGTTTTTTAAGTACGTTAATTAACAATTTTACGCGATAGAGCAAAAAAATGCTTAAAAGTCTTAATAAGTATTATGTATGAATAAATAAACAGGAAATATTTCGGTAGATACAAATTTTTTTAACTGCTATGGTCTATGTCCATTCCGAAGGTCGTGGATTCAGTGCCCATTGCTTTTGATTTCAAAGTTACGTACATTAGTGAAATTCTCGCAATCTCACTCACAAACGGTTGAATAAAATATCTTGAGGAAACTTGAGTGTCTGAGATGTCCACATACCTCAGCCCTTGAAATGGCCAATCTTCGGTGGGCACATGTCGGGTTTGTGGTGTAGTGCTTAAGAGAGTTACAGTTAAGGTTCTAGGCTTTTCATCTTGAGATCTGATATTTTTTAACAGTGAACGTGTTATCAAATGTCAGGGATCAAACTGAATATTGATCCTAGAAGAAAAAGAAGAATAAAAATAATGTTAGAATCAACAGTTACCATGCTCTGACTACCAATCACTAGTATACCCGGAGCTAAGCTAGCACTAAAATGAAAAAAATCCTATCTTCTATTACAACAGTAAAAAAACCACCTTTATTGAGTTTTTTGATGTCCAAAAAACTCAATAAAGGTGGTAGCTAAATTTAGAGAAAAGAGAAAAAAAATTAAAATATTTCTTTTCAAAACGGACGCCCATGGTCCATATTTAACACTAGAGTGCACGCGCGTTCTACCAGAGTAAAACACACTTATTTATTACAGCGCCATTTATTGATTTATATACATAACGCTTTGAGCTCCCAAATAAGCCTCGGTGACAAGATTACCCAACGAATTAGTACGGAGCCCACTTCCAAGGCGAGTGCTTATTCCCGTGATTAGGATTCAAAAAACAGTTTCTACCATTGTAGTACGCGCGAGTATTCGCGTAATAAAATTGCATGTAAGTAACATATTTTGTTTTAACTATTCTACTTCAGAAAGTATAAAATTTTAATATTTGTTTATAATAGAGTATCAATATAAAGTAGTATTAGCAGTTTAAGAGGATTTTGTGTATTTATTAACCATCATTACTTTTTTTTAGATAAAAAGTGAATCTAGAATTAGAATCTTGCGTAATCTGCTGGTTGTAGGAAGATGGATTCCCTACATGTTTGGAGCTATAGGCAAAGAAGATTACAGTCGTGGGCACACTGAAAGCAAACAGGCCCCAGTTACCTTATGAATACAAAAAATCTAGGAATAGGGCCCCGAAACACATGCTACAACCGTACTAAGTTGGAGTTGATATTCTCTCAAAATGTGTAAGCAGTACAGTTTTTGCGAAACTCCCGACGCTGGACGACGACACTATTTTTCAATTATTTAAATATAGCTGGAATAATAAATGCCTTGATTATCCATGAACTAAACATAGGCCAGGAAAAGATTATACAACGCAATTTCCTGTACGACCTCTTACATGAGCTGGTGCAACCCGTCATGACAAGAAGATGGATGATGAAAAACCTCCCCCGAGAACTAAAAACCAAAACGAAATGGCTTTTTGGGCAAACAGATGAGGTACTTCGCAGCAATCCTCAAAGATTGGGACGAGTTGGCAAATGTTGCCTGTGATTTCGAGCTCAAAATCGATCCACAAAAAAGTGGAGTAGACGATGTGCAAGGTGGATTTGTCCTGATCATCAAGTTGTGGTCTGCATCGAATGTGAGGATGGAGAAAAATAAGAGACTTATCGGTCATTAGAAGTTTGTTTTTTTCGAGCTGATCTCGTACACACCAAAATTGTTGATTTTTTTTTGTTGATCTCTTATAATGGTCCTAACTATGAAACTTTCTGATATAACTCTGTTTTTTTTTATAATAATACTGTTGCTTAGTAAATATGTATGTGTAATACTCAGTTTTATCATGTTAAAACCACCCACTTTTAAAATATTGCCAAGATTGTTGTCCTACCATGGCGGCACTCGTGCGTAAAAATAAGAGGCGCGTGCGCTGTTGTGTTAAAATGCCTATCGACATTATTAAGATTTATGATGTACACTATCTGCAAAAAATAATCCGGGTCGCCCCTTGACTGGTTGACACAACAAACTGTAGATTCTGGGAACAAATTTCAGTTTGATCTCTGAACTCTCTGCCATAGTTAACGTAAAGTTGGTACTAACCAAAAAATCTCGTGTGTTTTTTGGTGGGTGTGGGGACTGTTGGAGCCTTACTCTTGAAACCGCTAACGCTGCCGGTGCTGACGCCCGACGGGCCACTCATGGAGTTTTTGCGGGCCATGTCCTCGGCGCTCGAAGTCTTGCGTTGTTCCACACGAAGATTGGGAATTTTGAACGGTGGGACGTTCATATTGTCGGTGGACATCTGGTGGCGGAGTGGCCGGCGGCGCTCTGGGCTGGTTGACGGCAGCCCCTCCTTCACCTTCAGCTTGTACGATTGCTGCTTGTCGATATTTTCCAACATATCGTACAGCATCTGGCCACCAAGCGTTCCATTAGACCCTTCACGACACACATGAGTGTTCTTCTTCGGGAAAACTCTATGTGATGCAAAACTATGCAACATTTTTTTATACTATTTTTATTTTTAATGCACTAACCCGTGCTAAGGAACAAATTTAAAAACTTATTTAGAGGCTAAAAATTTCACCCATGCCGGGATTCGAACCCGCAACCTCTGGCTATCCGTGCCAGATACACGTGCACGGATAGCCAGAGGTTGCGGGTTCGAATCCCGGCATGGGTGAAATTTTTAGCCTCTAAATAAGTTTTTTAAACATTTTTTTAGTCTTTTCGGTAGACAAGGGATATCTTAGAGGCTTAGATAAAGCGTTACGGAGTGATCGTTATACATCTATACCTTCAGAGTCCAAGCCTTCAATCTTCTAAAGAACTACAGAGCAAGGCACTTTTACAGAAAAGGCTAAGCTATTATTCAAATACAGGAGTAATGACGAACGTTACCTCAATCAAGTTAGTGAACTGGTCGAAGTTAAGGGCCGGGTTCACGGTCTGCGGTGCGAGCGACGGTATCATCTTCGTGGCCATCAGATTAATCGTTACCATCTTGTTTTCCAACAGCATGGACTTGAAAAGCTCTGTAAAGTAAGTCTCGTGAGTATCAGTGCGGATAAGCAGGTAGCGTCGAATGTCACACGACCAACGTTTAGCCTCACATCGCAGTCGCTCAGCACCTTCGCATTGCAACAAAGCAGTGACAGCGTGTGTGGTGTTGTGTGAATAATATATATATATAATATTCTGTATTAGTTTGTAAGGTAAGTACTTAAAATCCTCTAAATACTTACTGACAACCCGGTTGATAATCTCCGGGTTAGAGAGTCTCATGGCGAGGAGCGCATGGATGATTTGCTCCGGCTTGTTAGCGAGCTCGGGTCGCTGCATGATCTTCTCGTAAAAGCCCAGGATCAGGTTAACAATCTTGACGTCGCTCTGGCTTTTCTCCAGCACCAGCCGGAGCTTGGGGAGCACCACCATGTGCAGTGCTTTGTCTTCGATGTAGTCCGACACGTTCTGGATGGTGATCAGCGACGAGGTCTACAAATGGAGTTGCTTTTTAAAAGGTGCTCCTATTATTTTCGTAAGTCTACGAAATGAAATGAAAAGGTTTTGTTAAAAGTAGCGCAGAATCAGCAGCTTAAAGAACGTTACAAGTCAAACTAGGTGTCCATTTCAAAATATAGATTATTTTGAAAAAAAAAAATCTCCAACTATACGCCTCGTAACTCGTGTGAATACATTGTGTTAGTGTACATTTTACTATCAGTTACCAAAAGTACTCTAACATGACGAACTCTGTTATTTTATTACCCCTGTGTCCTATTTGGAGGGCTGACAACATTTGTACGTAAACTAATTTCACCTTCAATTGTTTTCAGCCGTTCAAACTGTATTAGGTGTTGCGGAAAGGTCCATGGGTACTTGAGGGCTTAACCTCCGTGTCAAATGACAAAAAACTTATTATGAGACCAACTCAGAAATAGTGAGAAATATATATGCTGTTTAATACATTCTACAGAATATAACAAAATGTTGTCTGCTGAGTAGAATCCAATGTCCGAATAGCTGTTTTACCCGGGGGTAAAATGTGGATTCAGCAGCTATAAAAAAGTACCATCAACACCTATATCACCTAACCTCCAATATCATCTCTGCGGCAAATGGATATGAAACGACTACCATATTATGCCAGCTAAGGATGCCACTTTTTTAGGGGTTCGCGCTTCCGTGCTTCGCAATGCCTTGCGAAGCACGGAAGCGCGGTGCGGCACCAATGGCTTAACATGCCCGTTAAGCTATTGGTGCCGGCTGTCATGTAGTCGCAGTCGTGGTAGTCGTTAAGCCATGTCAGAGGCCTTATGGGCGGCTTGCTAACTTCTGAAAGTAAGGCCCGCCACAGTCTTACAATCCTCTACCTGAACCTTCCTGCGATGGAGGAAGGGACCCGTGCCGCAGCAGTGGGGACGTACAAAGGATTGAATCATCACGTATCAGGACTCCGTAGTCCACACACAAGGGACCATTATAGTTTTGCCATGTCCGTCCATTGGTCAGGGTCTAGATAAAAGTCGCCTCTACGACTACCCAGTTAGGCATATTAGTCGATCAATTTGTCAGTTACCTGTATTTGGTTGTTGTTGTTCTCGAGCGCGGTGTAGAGCAGCGGCAAGATCTCATTGTTGACTTCATTCTTCTGGCACTTACGCAGGATCACATGCAGGCTCTCCAAGATGGTCACCGAAGCCTGCACGCTCTTCGGTGAGTTCATCAGATTCCTAAAGGAAGTGAACATGATCAGGCCAGCCTGTGCAAATAAAATAGGTGCCTACATTAAGCTAGTTTAGGTAAGCAATAGGTATGTTTGCAATGTTGATTCGAAGGCATTGGAATACTAACATGAATATTTTACAGCGTGTTCCAAAAAGCTCCGGTCGGGAAATATCAGCGGATTCACAATAATGAAACATAGGGATTTTTAGTTCCTATAAGTAGATGAACTCAGTAAAGTTTTATCGGGCCCGAATTTTTTTCCTTTCTTCAACACGCTATTCAAATATTTACATTTAAAGTAAAAATATGGTGAAAAAACAAGTTTACAGGTGAATAATACAAAAAATATTCAATAATGTTAGGCACTTTTTCAAAGCGTTGATGTCTTTTACTCTAAAAATATAAGACTGTAAATGTTCCACCAGTTTTAAGATGGTCGTGTGTTTTAATATTTTGTTTTCCATTTGCATTTTGCATTGCGCTTCAAAATGACTTTACTTTAATTGTAAAATAATTACTTTGTGGCCTCAAACGGCGCAAATACTCAGTCCTTGGGGATATAGTTAGGGAGGCGAGGTAGCTAAATGGCGTAATTCAACGGCGCCGTCAAAATCGAAAGATAAAATAATTTCGAAAAGAAAAGCTCGTATGGTAAAAACCATTTTAGCGGTGAGTTTGGGGTGTACGGTTTTTCAAAAATGTTAAAAAAAACAGTTACTTGGGCATTCTCGAGCGCGTCAGATATTCATACTACGTATGCCCCAAATGCCTCTGATAACAACGGTATACTAATCTGCCGGTTTGCGTGGTGGGGGTAGGCATATAAAGTAGTCAAAAATGCAGAAAAAAAAAATTTACTCGAGCGCGTCAGTTTTTCGGAAGGGGTGTTAAGTAGGCCCCGAAGCTCCCTTTAAAAAAACTGACGATTTCGGCGTGACGATAAGTTACGATGAATTTTTGAAAATGCAAAAAAAAAAGTTTTTTTGATATACTCGAGCGCGTCAGATTTTCATAGGGGAGGTTTATCTCGGTATCCTGAAAGCATATTTTCTTAATCTGACAAAAATGTTGGTGGGTTCTCTTAATCTGACCGAAAAAGGTTTTTTGGTTTCTTTTTTTTCCTTTCTTTCTCCTTGATAAAACGGGGAATTTAAGAATGATAATAAAGCGATAGATACCCGTACAACCAACGTAAATGTAGATGAAATGTAGTACGAATTGTATTATTTATTGTATAAAAAAATGAAATGATATAAAAATTGTATTTTAATTGTATTGTTATGTGACCTTTACATTTTTGCTCAATACAATTCATATTTTTCTTCTTCACTGGAACTTTCATATTGTGTCTTCTCATCCACAATTCAGTAATTTTGTTGAGAGAATATTATAGAAGTACAAAAATTTACCTGAATCAAGCGTCTCGTCATTGCTGTCCTCAGTGTCATTGTCGTTGCCCAGAATATCCGGCGATACGACATAATTTTCATACGCATCGGGCAATTGATTCCCGATAAACCACGTGAACTTGAATTTATTATTAATTTCATTCCACCCATGATC
Source organism: Yponomeuta sedellus (assembly GCA_934045075.1). Classification (NCBI taxonomy): domain Eukaryota; kingdom Metazoa; phylum Arthropoda; class Insecta; order Lepidoptera; family Yponomeutidae; genus Yponomeuta; species Yponomeuta sedellus. The sequence continues at coordinate 7,731,361 of OW203721.1, forward strand.
GGTTGGTGCAAGGTCAGTGATGTCGGATTTGTAAGCATTCCTCCACAAATTGGCGATGTACCGAGTTCTGAGGCAATGTTGGTATAGCTCTGACTGGCATGGGGGTAAATTGCAAGCGTCGTAGTTGCGTACGTCCAACGAGAACGGCTTCGATGTGTCGTGCACCTTGTATGTTTTATTAAAAATGTCGTATAAAAGATTGAAGCGTTGGGAAAATTGTTTGGATATCACAACGATCGGACCCTACATCAGCGAGCGCTTTTTGAAAGATCTCAGATTTTCTCAAAATATCAAAAGGTCTCTTTTTGCCTCGTTTATACAATGCTGGATTAAAAGCAAATGTTAATTTAAAAAATTAAAATCATTAAAATTATATGCGTTTTTCGGAAGACGAAATGGCTCATGCGGAAACCGGCAGATTTTGTATTTTTAGTTTTAGATTAAATTCTTCAAAATAAAAAAAAATAAAAATCGCGCTCGAGAATGCCGGATTAACGTTTTTTTTTTACAAGTTCGCGACCCTGTAACTCTGCGGCGTCAAGGACTTATCGTCAGATTAGTTAAATTTAGTCTTAAAACACTAAAATCAACCCCCAATATCTTAATCTGACGCGCTCGAGTATTTCAGACTATCGATTTTTTTTACTAATCTGATCGTCTTTCCTAGGCGCGAGTCACTACATATAGAGCTAAATACTTTACAAGGTTGTTCTATTAGGTCTAAGGTATATCTCATATTTTAAACTGCCACGCTCGAGTATTACCGAAAATTCCCCTATTCGCCTCCCTAACTAATAGCTCTATTTGCGCCGTTTGGCATCGAGGCGATGGATTCGTGGGGGCCTGGGGCGATTAAACTTCAGAAAGAAATATCGATGCGCCTCATTGACTTATCAGTCGACTAAATAGCTGGTAGCTGCCTCGGCCAGCGCATCAGTCTGGTCATTCAGAAGGGGAATGCTGCCAGCATCTTGCGAACTCTCCCCAGCGGCTGCGGATTTTTTCACATTGAACTTATAGTTAGACACATAGAAAAAGTTGCCTGAAAGAGATTACTTTGATCTCTTCCAGTGATAAGGCCGCTGTCTATACTATAGAAATATCTGTGTAATTTTTATTTTTATTAAAATAAAGTGTTCTCTATCTATCTAAATACTGCACTTAATATAATTAGTCATAGTATGAGACAAGTAAAATGATTATTTTTGAGATGATGATATGGTGAAACTATTTTGGAAAACAGAAAAGGCAAGAAATGTAGCGATGTTATTAAGTGGCACAAGAAGATTACGATCTCCTTACGCAATGTGCCGCGTAACATAAAAAAACAAATTCTTGGGCTGACTGACTAAATACGTCCAAAACATTAGTCACAAAACACTCACTTTTAGCCCGTGAAAAAACATTATTAACATAAATTACTCTCTCCGCGTTACATTATTATTTTTAATACATTAATAGAGAGTAGTAACGAAAGAATTAATTGAACATAAGCATCTTTCTTCTTATAAAAAATAAGCAAAATACTATTTAAATTACTTATGTTTAAACGTTCAAACAGTAGTTAGTTTCATGCAATATGACTTATGGGAGAAAATAGTTCTGTTTTTATTTAATTTATTTTTCGAGAAAAATGTTGTCTTTGACAGCCTGGGCTGAATATTTCGATTGTGGCTATTTTTATTAAGTTTTAAAACGAAAAAAAGAAATGTCTATGAAACCCGAAGTACACGGAAGTAGGTAAGTCGTACAAGAACTATTTAAATATACAAAACTAAAAAGACTTCTGGTCTGAGCAAACGTAAAAGATGTATGATATTTGTTTTTTACGGAATACCGAGATGTCAACATCTGTAAGCTTTTCGTCAAAAATATAAAAAGTAATTTAACTTTAGTATGAAACGAACGTTAGGAGATCGATAAGTCACACACTTATTCCCAAAAATACAAGGAAAAAAATCAGTTAAATATTATTAATAACTGTCACATTGTATTTACTGCCCTTGTACCTTTAAAATAAGGTATCATTATTATTTGTTTTAACATATAGGACAATGCCCATTTGTTTATGAAAACTAAAAGAAATGTCATGAATAAGATCAGCAGGCTGAAATGAATTAGCAAGCTAAAGCGATATGAAAGATTTGCAGGCAGAAGTGCAGCGGATAGTCGGCAGAAGATAGTCGAAGGTGTACAAAGATTCTTAAGGCCTGCGCAGACGAGTGACTATCCCCCGGGTACTTTTTTGTCCGTCGATATAAAGATCTCATATAAATTGTATCGAATAACGCACACTAAGAAGTAAAAGTACCCCGTACATACAGTCCCTCAAGTTACCGAGGACACCAAGAGATCGGACTGGACAAAAGTTCGTTGTTTTCTTTTAAAACGCCTTTTCTTTTTCAACTTCATGTAAATTACAACACAATGTAATCTCAGAATATTTGCTTCGATAGCGTAGGCATTGAGTCCGCGACAAGTACTCGGAGGATATTTTTTACGATTCAGGGACTTTTGTACCTTGGGGACGAAAGTCGAAGAAACAAGAGACCACGAACTGGCAAAAGCAGCGTAGGTTCAGCCTGTTGGACCTACGATCTGACGCAGACGCTGGCAGCTAGATGAGGATGACCATAGATAGAAATGGTGTACCTTGGAGGACGCACGTGTCAAGTTTTGGAAGGAATACAGGCTGATTGATTGATTGATTAATTAAAAGAGCGAGACTCACTTAAGCGTGGGCAGCATGAAGTGCGCGAACTCATCCTCCGTGGAGTCGTTGGTGAGCCAGATGATCGGCTGCAGGACAGCCGCGAGCACTTGCGCCGTGCGCACCTCCATCTGCAGCGCCGGCCACACGTGCTGCCAGCGCAGTTTCTACGGCACACTCGTTGCGTCAAGAGTCACAATTTTATTCAATGTTGCACAGAAACTGAGAAGTAATAGACGATACACTACATGCGGTTAAAAAAAATAGCACGGCCTCGTGCGCACACCGGTAGCCAGCGCATTGAATATGTAACTTTCCACGGATACATCTATGTGCACGAACGAAATATCTACTGGACATTGTCGTACAATTGTCGCTCAATTTCAGTGTAACGTATAAGATATCCACTGAAATGCGGTATCCACTATGTTTGGTACATATTACGTATTATCTATACGACAGAGCTAAGTAAACATTCCGCTTTCCCACACAGATGTATACGTGAACAGTTACATAATCAAGACGCTGGTGTCAGTGTAAGTCGATCATTAGACAGGGAGCCGGACGATCGTTCCAGGAGTGTTTGTGAGCCAGTAAATATTACACTAACTAGTGAATATTACAGTTTCCACTTCAAGCGTTACCGTTTTGGAGATATTTTTTTTGCAAAAACTGCAAACTTCGCCGTTGTTTATAGTGTTAAAACAGAGCGGTGATAGCGGAGCGGTAGAGCACCGGTTTCTCAACCGAGAGATCGTGGGTTAGAATCCCGGCGTGTATCTACGTGTTATCTACATCTGTAAAGTTATAGTACCAATACCAGTAGCTAACGGTGATGGAAAACCTGAAGTGTTAACGTACCTCAGCGTTTGTTACGTACAATGTCCCAACTATGAGGCTAAGCGCGGACATGTGAAGTCTAACTTACTAACTAAAGTGTTAAAACAGTGACGGCCAACGCGGAAGTTAGGATTACTTGACACCGCAACCAAACTGGCTTGTACTTTAAATACATAGTCGTGGCTTTAAATAAAGGCTTAGCTAAGTTATTTTTAAGAAATTCCTACGGAGATCTCGGGTCTAACCTACTAGATAAAATTTGATTGGGATATTTTTTTTCTTAATTATTTTGTAGTCTAAGACGGAACTGCGTAGTGTGTATGGAAAGAGAACCACAGTGCTAAGCCTGTTCGAGACCCCAGTTCAGTCGAATAGCATTAGAATTTATAATTAATTTTCTTTTATGAAATTACTCAAATTATAATTCACCGCAGTTGCGGGTAATATCGAATGGCAGTAACTGCTCCGCTCTCTTTACTATTATCTTCGAAATTATTGTTTCCCAGGTATTATTCTTTTATAAAAAGGTTGGTAATAATCCAGAGGATACCCACGTAGCGTTGTTGCAAAATGCGGAGTAGAATGAAAAATGTATGTCCCTATCGACTATTCCTGTCTGTCGACTCTTCCATGGGATCTTGCACAACATTTAATCTGTCCACAAAGATGTTAAGTTAATAAGTTAATGTTAACCTGTATGATTTTGAAAAGACTTTTAAAGAATACGTAATTCTATTTGAAGGTTTGCATAATTTGTACATAAAAGTAATTTATTATTTATCAAGTATTCATCACTATTAACATTTTTTGTGTAATAATATTTGGAGGGGTATTTCCATGTAGTTGTAAGGGTTTAGGGGTTTGATTTGGGCTCTTCATTTTAACCGTTGGGAACACTGACTTTTCTTGAATAGAACTGGATATACTGACAAAAATTATTCATCTCAGCGATCTTCGAGATTTCAATTAAGTCGGCAAAATCACGCAAAGTGCTTCGCATACATAAGGGCAAATCAGTGGAATATTTTACTATTGTTAGTATTATGCTTATCAAAGTTAAGCAATATGAAAGAAATGATATATAAATAATCAAAAGTAAGTGCAGGAAACCGGCGTGCGTGTATGCACCGAAAGATTTGCAGCATAATGCCTCTCTGGCGTACAGGCGTAAGTTTATGTATAAATAACAAGAAAATCGCCACCATCGACGTTGCATTAATCAAAATACTAACTACATTACAATAGTAACAAACTAATTAGATGTATCTTTCCCGAATCGTTCCATTTATGAAAGTCCCACCCGAAACAGTAAAGCTTTCACCTTTGATCCTGTATGCTCTTTGAGCGACTGCTCCCGTTGGACTGCATCCGAGATTATGGAAAGGAAATTAATTAAATGCATTACAGCACTCTATAATAAACTAGCCAAATGCGTGTCGGTTAAACGCAGTGCAGGGTTACGTAGGAAAGGTTTACCTTCTTTACACGATTGACGACCTCTGTGACGCAGCGGTAGCGCATCTGCCTACCATGCGAGAGGTCCCGGGTTCCATCCCCGGCTGGGGACAAAAAAAAACCCCAGGTCTTGGATGTTTACGTGTTTGTGATGTCGCTGTTTCTGGTACCCACGACACAGGGTATCCTAGTGTGGGGCCAGAAGCAATATATGTGCCAGTATGTAAATGTTCAAAAAAATGTTATGATATACTGAAAACTTCATAAGAGTAATTTTCAATGGAATTTTTACGAAGTTTTCCTTTTATAACTTGGTGGCCTATTAACGTCGCTTAAGCCGATTTTGCCAGAAGCAACTTAGGATATCCACCAGGTCATCAGACTTACAATCTATGGTGTATTGTTGATTGCGGCTGGATGATGATGGCCGAGAACATAAAAATGTGGCGCGATTTGGTGAGTCTCCCCCAATGCATGCCACATCTATTTATTCTACGCCCAACGTGAATATATTTTGTATAGCATTTTACACGCGCCAATCGTTTAGCAGTCAAATTCCATATTAATTGCAATCGCAAATGTCCGAATTTTGAATAATTAGGTACCTGGACTGATATATTGGATTGAAATGAGCCATCCAAACATATTCGTTAAAACTTCACATTTTCTGATATAATACGAACATATTTATTGTATAAAAAATATTATTTGTACGCACTGTTGGCGACTGGCTGCAGTACGACCTTTTTCTACTTATGAATTTGTCTTTCTGGTTTACGTTGTCACATTTTGGTTGTCAAGATTACTAAAATCTGTTTTGTAATTGTGCTTTATTCTTTATTAAATTTCTATCATATAATCCGTGTTTCCATTAGTATTCATGATCGTCTCATACAGTCCACCACTAGCTATCACGCACTATCCCATTATAAGGTACCAGCACGAACAATAAAAGACAACATATTTTGGCGTAAAAAACGATTAGTGTTGTTAAGTTAATTTTTCTTGTTATCATTAAGATTTGATATTTTTACCAAAAAAGGAGCCAATGGTCATGGTTGATAACAAAACACCCTAGAATAATGGACAAGTTTTTTGGCAATAGTCATTTCAAATTGTCCGTTCCGGTGGCGGTAAGCCTGAAAATATAAATAAAATTTCCAGCTATCCGCTCTTGTTAAAATATTTTTGTTTTAGAAAAGCTGGAAAATATTAGACAGAGGTACTGCTGTAGATATTGGGCTTATGATGTGTCTAGTGCATCTCGTGCTAGGCCTATTTGTATGACCATAAGCAGCTCGCGGCTAGATGCTACGAGGCTAATTAGATTTCATTGATCGAAAAAACAGGTACCAAACATTTACATATTTCAAAGAAATTACATTTGATTTGTTGAATCGGAACTCGGCCACACTTACTCTTCTGTGTATCATTGCTAATAACGAACTAATGCACCCCAATACACGACTGCTCGCATTCCAATTAACCTGTCAACTTCAGCTTACGTACGAATTGAACCGCAGGAATACATTGCGCAAATCCAGCCGCGCTTGATTTCGTGTCGATTGTTTATGTCATGGTCACTAGCCGGACTATAAACCAATTTGTGATTTCCAATTACTTTGGTTAGTCGTTCATAAACGGTTCTTGGCCGACGGAACTTCGTTCGTTTCTTTTTGTAAAACCCTGTAAAAACATGTTTTAGTTGGCCTACGAAAAATGCACTATTAAAACCTGCAGAAACAAATACCAATTTTTTCTGTCTCTTTGAGAGAGACTATAAACTAAATTCCACGTGTGCCCACCGCGAATTGACAATTTCAAGCGCTGAGGTATGTGAACACTTTAGACTCTTCGGTTTCCTTCACGTTTAACGAGAAAAATAATTAAAAAGAGAAACATAAAAAACAAACAAAAAATAAATAAATCACATACAGCAGGGCCTCGATAATCCGTACCCCTAGTCCGAACGCCTCTATAATCCAAACGACCCCTCTCTAGCCTGCGCAACCGCCGTCTCCCATAGATTCTGAGATTCTGTCTCGCGGTGCCACGCAGTGCGTTTTAGGTAGTACACGTATCGCTTGTTCGTCCGCCGCGCACTGTTTCGCCAATAAATATATAATGTACTTACATTAAAATGAAAAAAAAAATGTTTTATTTCGAAAAATGCCTTTCGAAATGCCTACATACTATAATCCGAACGCTTCGTACATCCGAACAGGGTATACATTTTCGGTGTTCGGATTATCGAGGCCCTGCTGTAAATCATAATCAGCACCATAAAAATTGGACAGTATGTACATGAAATTCAAGATTATTATAACAGTTATGTTGAAGGGTTATTGTTTATTTATTTATAATTAAGATATAGTTCATCACGACTTGAAGCTCTCCTGTTGGAGAACATACTTACTCTCTAGCAAATCTGAATGGATGGAACATACTATTATCCATAGAATTAAGCTTAAAATAATTTTACAGCAAACTGATACTATATTTCAAACTTCGATAAATATTTTAGCTTGTTTGTTATTTGCGATTTTTTCGATAAATATTTTAGCTTGTTTGTTATTTGCGATTTTTTTCTTCCTAAATGGTTTGTTTTTTTCTTAGTGACTAATGCTCCTTGGCATTGGCAGTTTTTGTCTTCGTCCAGTCCATCAGGTATTTCTTTATCGCGCAATTTTATTCGAAGTTCCTTTAATTACAAAACTTAACACTAGATAAAAATATATTGTATGTTTTGTGATTTGAGCATTTTATAAAATATGTAAAAGATATTGAAGATATTCCAAACTATTTACAAATAAGATCTACGGCATTAAGTGAGTTCAAGACAGATAACATAACATAACATTTACATACAAGCACATACATTGCTTCTGGCCCCACACTAGGATATTATACCCTGTGTCGTGGGAACCAGAAACAACGACATCACAAACATGTAAACATCCAAGACCTGGGCTTTTTTTTTGTTCCCTGCCGGGATTCGAACTCAGGACCTCTTGCATGGTAGGCATACGCGCCACCGCTACGCCACAGAGGTCGATCTATTGGAGAACGTCCATTCCACGAAAAAACAATATTGAAAATCCCATTTTACACGAACTTTCCTATTTCCACGAACTGCTCATTTAATATAACAAAAGTATTTCAGCGAATGAAATTAACAATTTGTTTGTGGCCCGGAAATAACTAATAAATTATATTTGCATAGTTTCGCGAAATTCTTTAACCTATATCGTTACCAAAAAGGTCAGTTGCCTAAATTTGTTGTTTTAAAATTTTATTAACTTTAAGACTATCTACCCGGTCAGATTTATGAGCTTTATACAATTTCGCCAATCATTCGAGTGAGCTTAAAATTGGCAATTCACGTTGGGTACGCTTGGTAGTTAAGCCCATACCTCTCTCTTTGAGAGAAGGCCTGCGCCCTGCAGTCGGACGTTTATACTGACAGCCAACAAATGAATGAAAGTTAAATAAAACTGAGATGCGTTTTTACTAAGATAGAGAACAAAACCTAAAGAACTAATAATACAAATACCGTTTTGGCTAGACAAAAATATATACATACACATAAACTCACGTCTGTATCCGGCAGGAGTAAGCAGAGACCGGGGTTTGTCACTTGCCATGATACTAACAAACGTCTTTTGCTTCATCAACATTAATTAAGTAGAATGTAATCATCATTTAAATAGACTGTGACTGTAATAATATGGAATATTTTACTTACCTAATGAGGGAGATCACTTCTTTTTCACGGCTATTAATAGATTGATTTCCGTGAAAAAAGAGTAATTTCCGAACTAAGTTGAAATTAAGTTAAAATAATGACAGTTTCTTAAATGGTTTACTTCGCAAATACACCGCTCAAAACAATTAGTGGAAGAAGATTTAAAGGTTTTTGGTTAGGTTTTTAACTATATACGTATATACAATATTTCACTTAGGTATATATCCATGAAATATTAAAATGGCAGTCTAACCAAATCGAAGCTGATAATTTCTTATGGATAAAATGTCTGGTATTTGTTAGTTGTAAGTTTTTGTCGATGTAAATTTTTACTATTATTTATTTTTTCTTCTCTTATTATTTTAGTTTATAAAGTGGATTATTGTTGTCTGAATAAAGAAGTTAAATAAAGTTATACAAGAATTAAAACAGAACGATGACGGTCGTTTTTGTTTAGTTTTTAATATGGTGGCCAAGAGTCTATGCGACAGGTTATAATTGAAAAACAAAGAACATTTTTATTCTACTCCGAAATATTATTCCTCTAATTGTTCTGAGCAGAATACTCGTGAATCAAACACTCAGTCGCAGACATTCTATAATCCAAATATTACCCTATCTCAGTCCGAGACATAATAAAGTTTAATTAAAACCATACCCATTTAGACGCGCCGTTGTGCACGTGTTTCCATTAAGTCGGGCATTTATCGCTGCCCATATTGTTTCAGTTCCAGATGGTACAGTCGGCAGCCTTAACATCCACAATCCCTACTCGGTAACGGTACGACTTTGCAACTAAAATGTAAAGGTTGACCTGGGGGCCACTGTACCAGTTCCTATGTCGCGAGTGAGAATAAACTCATTACAAAGTCAATGCATTGAGATGCCGGTCGGAGTTGAATGGTCAACTGTCCGCATTTGCAACATACTACACGTGGTCGTATGCAGCATACACGTCGTCCTGTAGTAACAATCAGAATTCACCGCAACACTTTCTTAACCGTAGGTACTAATTGTTTGTATACTCGCAGCATGTCAAGGTATTACAAGTTACAAGATAACCTTATAGTATTTGTTAATGATTCGCGATACTCATACATAGTTATATATTAAACGAGTCTAATCGCGATTATGAATTAAGTGAAACGTAATTACCTTAATTCTCGACGTTTTGGCAGCGTTACTTCAGTCTACCCGTGACGACGGCAACTGCAACGCTGCCGAAACGTGTAATATATACAATAAAGAGTTCTAATCTAATATATAACTGTGTAAGCTTATATTGGCCGTCGACACAAAGCTCAGTCTGGGCTCAGTCACTCAGCTACAAAAAAAATGTAATTACTTAGCTTTCGATTAAATACTTTCCATAAGCGTTGCTTAAACTGAAAAGGTGAAGATTGACCGCTCGTGTGACCTGAAGGTTGGGATAAAGGGTTGGGTTGGCAGACCGGGAAACATTTTGAAAATTTACTAAGTATTTCCAATAATTGTATTCATTATATGTTGTTGTTTATTAGGAAGGTACCTAATATTTCTTGTTAGTATGTTGTAAAATAAAGTTTATTATTATCTTAAGTTTATCATTTCAACTGCAAGGAACTTATATGTTGCTATAAGTTTTCTAGAAATTTAGTGACTGCTGCGTTGTGAACTCATCAAAATGTGGCGATAATGAAACCGAATATTGTATATAATAAAATTATCTAGCATCACCCGACATCTACTGTCTTAAGAATGATTTACGAGGCATAGGTGGTGGAGTTACTTTTTGGGCCCGAAAGTGACACAAATCAAAACCGAAGATTATTGAGATTTTTTTTTATCTGTATGTTTACAAAAAATAACAGTACAGCGGATTTTTTATAAAAGGTATGACAAATGGGCCAAGTTCGATACAACTTAAGTGGAGCAAATTTTCAGTCATTCGGGATTAACGATATCAGTAGTTTGTGTACACACGACTAGAGAAGTGCCGGGTAAAATGTTCTCCTGTAATGTGCACGACGAGACTTTACATGCCTTCATTGTTCACTAGACTAAGTAATTTCCAGAGATAATTCATACTTTGTCCAATTTTGAGTTCTTGTCATCCGAGAAAATTCTCCCGAGCCCATCAGTACCTACACACTTTTAGTGAACTGCCCTTTTAAACCCGAAGTTTCCAACACGTGTTTGTATTATTTACATTATTCTCTGGTCCAATTGCTTAGTTTTCCGGATAGGGCAGAACATCAAACGAATTACACATTCTAGTTAAATTTGTTATAAAATATAGCTTTGTAAGGTTCAATAAGGATTAGAAATTAAAATTTTGCGCCGCACTTCTATTAACCCACAATAAAGAAGGTTACCCAAAATCCAATCCAAAACGCACTTGCGTTAATCCATACGAGTATGAAACATGCGAAAGTAACTGCTTGTAGTTATACATTGAAGAAGTCTAATCACGATTATTTGGTAGGTAAAGCGTAATTACCTACCAAATAAATAAAGCGGAGTATGGCCTAACCTTCCTGCGATGCAGGAAGAGACCCGTGCCCCAGCAGTGGGGACATACAAGGGTTGATAACGAAAGCGTAATTGCCGACGTTTCGGCAACATTGCAGTTACGGTGAGAATTAAGTGGGAACGTGGAAAAACGTTGGAAATTAAGTTCATTACATTTTACATAATAAATAATCGCAATTAGACCTGTTTATTATGTAACTATGTATGAGCATCGCGAGCCATTAAGAGAAACTCTGATTGTTTGTGTATTACCTTTTCACGCCTAAACCGCTCAAAAGCATTTTTATAATTTGGTTAAAGGCCTGCGCAGACGAGGTACTGTCCCCGGGTACTTTTTTGTCCGTCGATATACTCGTAGATCTCTTATAAATTGTATCGAATAACGCACACGAAGGACTAAAAGTACCCCGTACAAAAAGTCCTTCAAGTTTCCAAGGACATAAAGAGACCGGACTGGACAAAAGTTCAGTGTTTTCTTTTAAAACGCCTTTTCTTTTTCAACTTCATGTAAATTACAACACAATGTAATCTCAGAATATTTGCTTCTATAGCGTACGTTTCACTCAATTTCCGGGGAACAAATGACCGCACACCGTAGGCGTTGAGTCCGCGACAAGTACTTGGAGGACATTTTTACACGATTCAGGGATTATTGTCCTTTGAAGACTAAAGTCCCTCGTCTGAGGGCAGACATTTAGGCTACATTTTGTTTAGGCGCTTAGGTGTGCTAACTAGCGCCACCAATAGAATAAAAATCTGTGACAACTATTTTTAGTATTAATATCTTAGGACTTTGATCGATTTCCGATAAAAACGGCCGTTTTTAGATTTATAGTTTTTCATGTTCACTTTTAGATAAAAACGTATACAAGTTATGATTTTTACTCCATAGTTATAGTTAGCACCCCGAACCACCTTAAAAAAATCATGTCGCAAACCAGCGATGCTGCGTGTATTAGCCTCCATTAACGTAGGTAATTAATTACTAACGTAGGAAACAATCTCACTACTGTCTTACTTCCTTTTTATTATATATTTATAATACCTATGTTGTGATGATTTATAAGTATATATATTTTATATCTTCTTATACGAGTATATAGTGTATATTTACTTACATAGCTTATATAGCTTAATATAGCTGACAAATACTCACTAAGTGAATACAATATAATTATTATATTGTATGCAATTAGTGAGTATTTGTCAGCTTATCTAATTTTATCTAAGCATAATCTTCTTCCGTTTATTTCGAATGCCTACCATTTAATTTGTGGCACCATCTGTGGCTGACTGGTAGAAAATACTTATAGCATTAATTCCGCCACATTTCCATTGAATTTTTTTTTATTTATATGCAATAAACGTATTAATAATAATTAGTACACACGCCAGAATTCTAAGCCCATATTTTTTAGGGGCCAATTTGACCCGGGAAAGTATCTCAAGAGACGTCAAAGTCTTTGTCACGATTTATATTTTCATAAGGTCTCTCCAATGACATCAAAATATGTTGCAAATTCCCCGTTGCAGCTACTGAAATAAGAAAGTTTACGCGCAAAAAATAAACGTACCACATCTTCTCACAGGATTATCGCGAACCCGATATTTCAGAGCTAAAGAGCTTCAGAGATTCTACAATTTTATTACAAATCTTCCTTACCTTGACTACTATCCTGGAAAGTTTCCTATAAATTGAAATATACAGAAACGGTGACATTATAAGAAAGCAATTCGCTTGCAGAACTTCGCTTTTGCAACCCTATACGAGTGTGCACACTCTAAGCCAGATTTTTTAATGGGTACCCATAATTTAATTTACTTTTAAGTACCTAGTAATATATTTTTTTACTTCGAGCCGAATAAGTACTTAAAACTTGATAAAATCAGATAAGTAAAGGCTTCCCAAAATAAATAAATCATTTTTAAAAACCTATTTAAAAACCTATTTAGAGGCTAAAAATTTCACCCATGCCGGGATTCGAACCCGCAACCTCTGGCTATCCGTACCAGCGCTCTACCAATTGAACCAATGGGCGACTCACGGCATCAGTGAAATTTCGAACCTCTTTACAATATTCTCTGTATTACGTACAGGCAGCGACATCTGACTTAAGCAAATTGCATTACTTACAGCCCCGACTACCTACTTTGCAGTTAGGTTTAACATCGGAACGATATCACTGTACTCACATGATTACACTATTTTTATTTTTAATGCACTAACCCGTGCTAAGGAACAAATTTAAAAACCTATTTAGAGGCTAAAAATTTCACCCATGCCGGGATTCGAACCCGCAACCTCTGGCTATCCGTACCAGCGCTCTACCAATTGAGCCAATGGGCGACTCACGGCATCAGTGAAATTTCGAACCTCTTTACAATATTCTCTGTATTACGTACAGGCATTCACTGATGCCGTGAGTCGCCCATTGGCTCAATTGGTAGAGCGCTGGTACGGATAGCCAGAGGTTGCGGGTTCGAATCCCGGCATGGGTGAAATTTTTAGCCTCTAAATAGGTTTTTAAATTTGTTCCTTAGCACGGGTTAGTGCATTAAAAATAAAAATAGTGTAATCATGTGAGTACAGTGATATCGTTCCGATGTTAAACCTAACTGCAAAGTAGGTAGTCGGGGCTGTAAGTAATGCAATTTGCTTAAGTCAGATGTCGCTGCCTGTACGTAATACAGAGAATATTGTAAAGAGGTTCGAAATTTCACTGATGCCGTGAGTCGCCCATTGGCTCAATTGGTAGAGCGCTGGTACGGATAGCCAGAGGTTGCGGGTTCGAATCCCGGCATGGGTGAAATTTTTAGCCTCTAAATAGGTTTTTAAATTTGTTCCTTAGCACGGGTTAGTGCATTAAAAATAAAAATAGTGTAAATAAATCATATTTCGCAAAATAAATAAAAGATCCCTAGAATAGATAACGGCCACTAAATTATTTATAATATACTAGCTGACTCAGCGAACTTCGTACCGCCTAACAGTCGATTCTTTATTTTATTTTTTCCCCTCCGTAAATGGTTATTACGTACATTCCTCGTACATCAAGGAATATTGTAAAAAAAGATTTAGCGAAATCGGTTCAGCTGCTCTCGAGATTTGCGCTTACCAACACATTCACCGATTAATTTTTATATTATAGAAGATGATTTTATCTTGTTATTTTGTTGGTAGGCATTCCAAAGTTTTTGCTTAACGCAACATAGTGCTAATCCGTTTCAGTGGGGATTTGTTAGGTACATTTCTGATACGCTTCAGATACAAGCCTTATTATATCTCAGACCTTAATTTACTCACCACCCATCTACAATAAGACATCGAGAGGTGTGAATTGCCTAATACCTCGGGTACACAATAGTAGGACGAGTAACAGTCGGCTACATAATAAGGGTCTATTCAATCTGCTAGGCGTACAGTCCACAGCAAATCGACCTTTATATTCTTTTTAATGCACTAACCTGTGCTAAGGACAATATTAAAAACCTTACATAAACCTTAAACCCGCGACCTCTGGCTAACCGTGCCAGCACTCTCCCAACTGAGCTAATGGGCGACTTACCGGCATCAGTGAAATTTCGAACCTCTTTACAATACTCACTGTATTACGAACAGGCAGCAACATCTGGCTGAAGTAATTCGATCCATGTAATTAATCCATGGCGGATTCGAGTCCCGGCATGGGTGGAATTTTTAGCCTCTAAATAGGTTTTTAAAATCGATCTTTACTTACTTACATAAATTCTAATCACTTACGCCAAGGGCGACAATCCAAGAAAAATTTAAGCTCGGATCTGCCGCCGATTGTACGAAGTTTAATAGACCAAAATACGAAGGAGACGTATTAATTTTGTTGTGTCCTTGGTAGTTTATAGTGGGGGCTCTCTCCGGTCGCACATTGTAACGTTTTTAAATATTGTATACTTATACTCGTACTTTTGGTAAATGCAAAAGTGACGCATCGGCACTTACAAGTAAAATTGAAAGCTGTGGGTATTTAATTTTTCGAAAGTTGACAAGAGAAATTGTGATTTTTTTCTCCATCAAAATCGAAGTAATTTAAGTCTCTCTTAAGCCGATGTGTCAAAAAATAGCTACATTAATTAATTGATTACTATTAGAATGTTAGAATGTGAAAGCGAGAGAGAAATCCTGCAATACAAACCCTCCTAGAATGTTTAATACTTATAAGGAAACCGATGTCAAGTTTTATTTGTATCCTATAGTACGAGTATGTTTAATTCAAATGTGTCTCATAATCCAGAATTTTCTTGAAACTCAAATGTTGACTTTAGATCTCCCTTACTACCTGAACATAATTGACCTATTTTGCGTTGTTACCGATTTCTAGGCTACCATTGTCTAGGGAAGTTGACTAAAGTTTGCCCCTACAAGTGCTGCCACCGCACTTACCGTAGCCCAGGAACGTCCGATATATTATTATACTCCATAAATAGGGAATCACCCGTTGCATCACTTTATCGGGTTAAGGATTTGGACCACTCCAAAGTGTCAAAATATTTATGTATTTGACAGTTTATACCAAATCGGACCACTCTACACAGTGGCGTACTTACGTGGTCGTACCCCTGGGCCGCGCTATGAAAAATATCCCTACTCATTTGTGTCGACTAATAGCATTCTTGCATTAGAAAAGTCAGCAACATTTCTGTTAAGCTACTGTTAGTACAGCAGGTGTGGTGGGGGCCATCTTTTGGTACCTTGGGGACGAATGGGAGGGCATCGATGAGGGTGACGCGGTAGAAGTTGTTCTTCTGTTGGACGTCCTTCATGGTGATGACGTCCAGGAACTGCATGGCTTGGATCGCGATCTCACTCTGGCACCTGCGGCAACGTACAATCGCTTGCAATCGTCATTCAACCAGTGGTATATTATTTACTTATAATATAACAGTAAGTTCCAAACCGTTAAAGAATAAGGACAACCTATCACAAAGATCTCTCTAGAATTATCATACATTCATTCCTCAAACCTGTTATCTCTTCCAACGATTGGGACAATACGGTATCCTTCGCATCATTTATCTTTCGTCCCCGACTCTTGTAAAGAGCCATGATTATCCTATTACAGAGCCAAGTTTAGCGGTAGTGACTGATAAAGTCAAAGTAAACGGACGTACCGTGATTTGTTGTTTAAAGTCGATAGATCTCCAAAGAAGTATGAGCTTACTTGAAGTACTTGATGAGCGGAAGCAGCTGTGTAGTGGGACGCGGGTGTGGGTCGCGGCTGAGCAACCGCTGCACCGCCTCTTGCAGCCCGGGTGGGACGCGCGGCAGGAGAGCGTTCACCTGCTGGTCCAACTGTTGGCAGGAAATATTACAAGTAAGTACAGACGACGGCGGCGCGGCAGCGGTGGCAACTCCGTTGAACTGGACACGTATTGCGAATGTCAAATCAACGTACGGCAAAGTGCATCTTTTTCTATGAACTTGAGGAGGGCAAGCGTAAGCATGGCAGACAACTCCTCAGGTATAAAGATATACTTAAGCGCCACATGAAAAAGTGCGACATAGACCCTTTCGATTGGAAACGAACTGCTCGACGACCGGAATGGAAGGCTCTGGTAAAAACAGAGTGAAACATTTTGAAGAGAATCGCTGCTCTGAGCTAGATGCTCGACGCAATGAACTGAAAGCACGCTCACCCTGTGCTATCATTTATAACTACTGCAATGTTGTGCTCACCTGTCCGCATTATGCGCAGACATTCTTTAACAAGATTGGCTACGTAAGCCATGCACGAGCACACCAGCGACGATTAGAACGGAGCTGAAGCGGTCGCCGTGGCCGAAATCGGTCGAGGAGAAGAACTTATATAATGTTTGTACATTCACGACGCTACTCATTAACCATAATATGATTAATGAGTAGCGTTGTGAGTCATTTTCTGTCAAAATTGTTATATGTTATATAAAATTTTTGACAGAAAGTGACTTTTTGTAATAAAAATGCGAATCTAGCGCCTATTAGTTAGTTGCATGTTATTTGAATTTATCTTAATGGTTTTAAAATACACTAAAATACAGTTGCTCGCACTAAAGTGTATTCATACCTACACTCAGGATGCAAGTTGTAACGCAGTCAGGCCAAAATTTTTGGGCCGCAACTACTTATACAATCATATTTTAAAAGTTCTTTCGACATGCTAAAAAGAATAGTAAAGTATTAATTTTGTATCTTGCCTACTAATAGGGCTTGGAGTTGATGGAGTAGTGTAAGGTGGGTCAGAGTGAAGTAAATCAATAGCGCGACGCTCTACACACTAAATGTGAATGAGATAAACCAAATCATTATCGTTATATGATTCAGTGAATTAATTTTAAGGTCTGAAAAATCTGGATCTTCGTTTTAAGGGGTCGGTGTCAAACCATAAAAATTTTATTGGCCCAGAACACAGCCATGCGCACACCAGCTTCCGATGCCTCACTATTGTCTCGTACACTAAGAATATGTTAATCTACTGTTAAATCTGTCATTTGTTTTCCCTGTATCACTTTGCCCAACTGTCTAAAGAATTGTTAGTATTTAAGAAAATTAGGGATAAGATCCTCCGTGAAGGGAAGACTCTCTCACTAGTGGGGACCTCTTGACTTTTTTGTGTGACTACGCTTAACCGTGCACTGATCCTTAAAGCATTCATAAATTACAGAGAATATTCCCAATGTTGTCCCATAAAAGGATAATTTTCCTTTGTTTAAAACGAGTTGCGAGTCGGTATTCCTGCATAAGCCGTACGTACAATTGTACATTGTATAAGGCTTGCGGTGAACACGTGCCAGGAGAGGCTTATTTCCTGAAAATTTTGCTATTTCAATGTTTAATTACGGAGACGTTAGAGACGCGAGCCTCAGGCTTTAAATTTATTGCTATACGTACAATGAATTTGTGTATTTCTGACCAATTATGAATAATTCCTTTGGAAACATGACTGAGACTCAGGAGAAATTTTTGAGTAATCCGAGTGAGAAGCACAGATAACAAGAAGTCCCAAGTAACGGATAAGTATAGAGCCATTGAATTAAATTCAATGATAGAGCTGATGGCCTCGGTGGTGCGGCGGTTTGGCACGCTGACTATAAAACCGAAGGTCTCGGGTTCGATCCCTGGCCGGTTCAAACTAGGAATCAAACTTTTCTAGTTGGTCTCGGGTCTTGGATGTTATCTATACATTTTTAGAATTACATTTATCGTCGAGTTAGCACCTGTAACACAAGTCATTTAGTATGTCCATGAATATTTATTAATTTATAACTAGAAAAAAGATATTGTGTGTCTGTCCCCGCAGTAGTTCGAACCAAATTCGGTTAAGACTACTTTACACGACGTGATCGTTATCACTAACCACAACCAGATAAAACACGCATATCTGATATTAACCGTAAGGTACGTACGCAAGTAGCAAACTAAGTTTTAGGAACATATTCTCACGCCTGTACCCGGAGAGGTAGTTTGAGACCGGAGTCTGTCACTTGCCATGACCTTGACTATTCCTGACTCTTTCGTTCCAGCAATAAATTCATAAGTCGTTGCATGCACGCACGCCGGAGTAGTTTTACAAAATTGTAACTATAGATTGATTAAAACATGTAAATATACAAACACGTATTTATTTGTTCACGTAATAATGTTGTAGTGTACTTACAATATGGTACTAAAGTAATTGTTTCTATTTCTATATATATTCTATGGCCTTACTTTGTATACTTGTGTGTATTATGTGAAAAAGTGATTTATCTATCTTGTGTAGTTAAGTAAGTAACATTTAAGACAGGTTATTTTAGGTTCAAAAACAAATTGTTCTATGGCTTTCAAGTTTTCATCCAAACGCCCAGTAAATCTAGAGCCATTAGCTAAAGAAACTTGAGCCTTGGTACGTGTTTTGGGATCTAACTGTACCAGCTGATCTAGCCGCGTCGCTTTGAGATTTAATCATCATTCTCTAATGAGACTAAACTCTGGTTTCTTGTGCGGTCTTTTAAAAAGCTGTTTCATTAAAATCGATTTTACTGATAGCAGTCCGCGAAGTAACTATAGTTACGTGGACGTACAACACTACTTTTTTTTATGTAGCTGTAGTTACGTAGACGTTTCAATGGGTAAGGAAACATTATAAAGGAAATGTCAACGAACGTCAACGCATTGTCAAAGTAGGTACCTATGAAAGAACGGGGGTACCTAAGTAATTTTTATTTGAGTTTCCAATACTTTCTCAACTGAAGTATTTTTTTGTGGCAAAGAGAAATATAAATCCAGTATCACGTAGAGAAGAGTGGTGAGTGGTTCATGGGTAGGTAATTAGAAAAAAAAAATAGTTTTTAAAGAATTGGAATGCGTTTTCTACAGTTTGCACACAATATTTACATATTAAATTAGTTTACAATGCGATATTTCGGAGTAGTATTTTTATACAAATGTACCCGCCCTGCTTGTCCCATAATTGTTCGCGAAATTTTCGCTAAGACTACGGTCAGAGACCCAAAATATTATAGTCATTGCAAAATATTCGCACATACTTCGTCAAAATCTTAGTACGTAGGTAATCAAAATATTTGCTCAAGTAATTAAAATGCTTGTATGGAAGTTTCAAATATTTATGGCTGCATACAGCTTATTTAAATTCCTTCATACATAATATTGATCAATGACACTAGGGCGGTTTATTAATGAAAGTAGATAGGTTTACAAAGAGTACACGAATCTGTAATCCCGAGACAAAGTCTAGGGCTTACCATAGTCACGAGTTTGTAAACATCAATCGGCACATGTATTTTTAAAAACGCGGATTAATAATACACGTGCCGTAGTTTTAATCCGCATTTTTCAACACAATTGCGAAAAAACAGTCCACCAGGTACTCGTAAATGAAACAAACTTTAAAGTTTATTTTTAAATCTAAAGTTTAATTATTCGAGTGGTAATTACACGTTGGAAAAACTTTCACGTTTATAACTATGAGAATGGCGGCACAGAATAAAAATTTTGCGGGCATTTCAAATGACGCCCTGTGACCGTGGTGAAAATTAGAACAGACAAACCTATTGAACAAAATCGGATAACGAGGTTTGATCATTAATTCTATTTAATCTTGTCATGTGATACTTCTTAGTGGTATTATATGGAAATAAAAATAATCGTATAGAATACGCACACCGCCATACAACGTTACGGAGGGTGTGCTAAAACATTTATTTATTTGAGAGTATCTACTCTACAGCACGCTCCGTTGTATAGTTAGTAATTTTTAACTTTCGATCAATGTGTACAGGCTTCGTAAATGCAGTTCTAGAAAATTATGCCTTTTTGCATCTACTTAATGAGATGATTTATAAAGCGTCCAGTGGTATCCTCACTCACACTAGATGGTTGAAGGGACCACTCCGACGCTGTAGTGCCTGGGACATGGTTTTTATAGATGGTTTAGGCTTGCCCAGCACCTTAACCATCCTGACAGCGTAGTCGGCCTAGCCCACAGGAAAGACTAGTCAATACGTGTGGAGCCAACCAAGCCGCGGGTTTCCTCACGATGTTTTCCTTCACAGTTAGCGTGTGGTATTGCGACTACAAGTTCTAGAGCAAAGGTGTAAAAATATAAATGTAATCCAGGGGTAGTTGGAATAGTTGAAGTATGATGATGTTGGTGTTTGGCAATATTCCCAACACAGCCGAAAGCTTAACCACCTACGTACTAATTAATTTGTTGAATATTATAGATTGAATAGGAAATGAGTTGCGGTTGCGGCAAATATTCGTATTTGCAGCCTTGAAACTTTGCGCAGGCTCGCAAATATTCAGGTATTAGTAAAACATACAGGCCAGGGCCTGTTTCACAGAACTACAATTATTCGTGGTTTACTTTGACTGTACGATGCTAGGATGCGTGGAGTTTTTTTTTCCGCTCCCTTTTTCTCCACTAGGTACAATACGGCCCGAAGACAGCGGCTTACATTTTACATTGTACATTCAGCAAACCGAATGTAAATTCTTTACGTTGAAATAAATTGATTTAATTGATTGATTGATATTCGATGTAAATTGCAAAGTCGATAAATTCAAAAATCAGAAGACTCGGCGGCGCTATATTGTGCATATATCTGCCGTAATAAACTACGAATTGTAGTTTTATGAAAAAAGACCCAGATGGGCGCTGTAAAAGCTGACTGGTGCCATCGACAGCTGGTCGTAACTGCCTAAAGCGCGAGAGATTAAAACATTGCGTGTTGTTGCCGGTAAATAGTAAACTACTTAATAGCATATTTGAGAGTGTGAAAAAAACGTATTCCTTATAATATACATTTCTATAATTTATGACTTTTAAAATTCGAAAACTGATATAATATAACAAAAAAATATATAATTTCTGCAACAAACAGGATAAAACTTGGTAATTTTATATAGTTATTATTGATAGCAATTTAATCCAAAACGATAATTATATATAATAATTACGAGTACGTGCCAGGTCGGTAACTATAGCGATCCGAGAACCTGAGAATTGACTTGACATTTGTTTCTTTTCTGACCAGTGACGTTATTAATTCCTGTGCGACGCCAATTTGCTCAAGAACGTTTTGGCAGCTTATTTAAAAAAAATATTTTACTTTTTTAGACAAAATACGAGAAAGTTCAAAATGACCAGTTTCTGAGCACTTGTTAAAAACCAACGAAAATTCTGAGTTGGTTTTCAGAAACCTCTCAAATAGCCTATTCAACTGCAAAATCTTACTACTGTTAGATTTTGTTTTTAAAATTATTGTAAAATTGAGATTTTATTTATTTAATAATGAGTCTGTGAATTTCTAAATGACTGTGAAAATATGAATGTATTGTAATACTTAGGTTATTAGTATCTATGGTTTACTTAGGTAATCCCTCCGGCCATTTTCGCAACTGTGGTTCGTAGCCAGTCGCGAATTAAGAGTTTTTATTCTTTGTTCGCAGCGAGTGGCGGATTTTTTTTATTTCATTTTTATTTAGAATACAAAACAGGTTCAGACACATTAAGGGAACTTTATCCTTTACCGCAACTAGGCATCCTTAAGTTAGGATAAAATCTAAGCATCTGTATTTTAATAAATTAGTGCAGAACTGCGATTCATAATTAATGTGTTACATATATTTGTTTCATATACAAACGGGGATTTTTGAACTTTCTGAACACAAATACCCGCTGCCAGTACTAACACACACAAACGGATGTTAATGGGGATTAGTGGAATAATCCAATAGTGGCACGTAGCCGTTTCATGTAGATACATTCACTCGTTATTGGGCGATTGAGTAACAAACATCCAAACCAACCTTTCACATTTATAATATTAGTAGAATGTTTAGATAATAATTTTAATGTCAAGCACTGCTTGATTATATTTTGTCAATTAATTTTATTTGAATATCATTTATATCAAACATTAATAATTACATTTGACTATATACAGCTTTTACAACAGATTGGTTAATATTATATAGGTATGCCAATATCATAATCAGAATCACTCATCAAGCAATAAACAAATTTTTACTATACTTTACTTTACCTTACTTAACTTTTCTTTTATTTTTGTGCGGTACTTTTATTTAATTATATTGTTACCTGGAACCATGTGTTCTAAAATACAAAACTTATTATTTACTTTTCCTACATAATGTGATAATGCCTTTGATATTTTTCTGTAGTGTTGTAAAATTTTTTACAACATATTTGCTCGTAAAGTGGTTGTAATTACACCAATTTCAATATCGTAATGTATCTCATTACGTACTTGTGCGATAATGTAATGTAAAAGGCACGTGTTTTTTTTTAAATAAAGCTTTAAGATACTCCGTCTAAAATTGAACGATACTTTTAAAAATCTTAGCAAAGAGGTTTTATGTCAAGAAAGTGGTCAATATTTTATGAATAAAATTAACTTTGGGAAATAAAATATAACAAATAAACATTTAATTCTTTAATTTAATTAATTTTGACAATAAATTACAACCATTTATCTGTAACAAAAACACAAAAATATTAATTTACTTTATTAGTAATACTGGCTGTGTTTGTAAAAAAAAAAAAGTTGATTCGCGCGCATCGCTTATTTGTGGACAAGTAAAAATAAATCCGCGCGCTTTTTCTTTTCGATGTATTGTTTTTATTTGAAAATGTCGTCAAGTAGTGATGATAACAAAGTCAGAGTTTTATTAATTTCCTCGTAAATATGTTATAAAACGTCGTATGACATACCTGCGCTTTGAAAATTACAACCTCTGCTTCCTTACAGCCCTCGCCGATGGCTCGGGCTAGTATTATCGCCTCGGCTGTAATTTTCAACTTACCGCACTTATATAATTAAAATTATATCATAAATCTACACTAACCGGCGCATAATACGTAGGTCACACTATAAGTTTTACGTAACTAAAAAAACAACATGTTATTACCAAAATATTGTTTATTGCTTTTCAAAATACACACCTTTACATTTAAAAGAAAATTTCATGCGATCGAACCATTTTTTAAAACAGGAGGATCTGAATGCATGTTTTCTACGTGCTGATTGAACGCTATCACTGCCACTTCGGAGTTGGTAAAAGTGAAACCTCTTATCAAATCTTTCATTTTGGGGAAAATACAGAAATCACAGGATGCTAGGTCGGGGCTTTGCGCAGGATGGGTGACGAGTTGTACTTTTTCGGAAGCTAAAAATTACTTTGTTTTGTTGGCCGTGTGTGAAGAAGGGTTGACATGATGAAGGAGAACGCGGCTTTTTGGTCGTCTTTCGCGAACTTTTTCCAACACTCTGGGTAAGCAAATGGTAGAATACCACTCGGCATTAACACTCTTTTAATCTTCAAGTGGAACTGTACAGATGGGACCCGTAGCCTTCACGAAATTCGTCATGAAAAAAAACTCGACCTCTCTTAAATTCAGCAAACCATCGCCTCACGGTGCTCAAATGAGGTGCTTCTCTCCCAAAAGCATTTTGAAGAGCGGCATAGTTTTGCGAAGAGAGAGAACTTTTAAAGTTATAAAAAATCATCGCTCTAAAATCTTTTCGACTTAATTCCACTTTCGTTGCGTACGTAGAACTTTGATGTGGGATAAAAAACAATAAACAAATGATTTCCCGGCAATTGTTTTTTTTATAACTAAGAAAGTTACATTAACATTCGAAATTCAAATAGTTCCGATTAGCTAGAAGTGCAAAACTTTTGTGTGCCCCATGTATGTCACTTAAAACAATAACCGCTCTCCCTATGGGATACAAAACGCGAACAAAGGATCAGAATCCAATTAGACACCAGCAGTTGCTGTATTCACCGACCACAGAGTTGTTAAGCGGAGTTGGCTCTGTGTACACTACAACCAACTTTTGAAATACAGACTGTGTAGGTATGCCAAACGCTTTGCTTTATATAGGGATCTGTTGCGGAATGCCTTTAATATTGACTTTCAACTCGATTCGACTAATTATTCTAACTTTGATTGCAGGTTTAGTATGACGGAAATTGGATGCCTGAGGACACAGGGCATAAAACTGTACATAACATATTGATACTCGCCATTTGTTTTAGGGGTAAGATATTACAAAATCCCAAAGGAGAATGGGCGAAAGTGGTCCAAGAGCTGCCACGAATAATCATTAGATATATTTTTTCTTACCAAATAAAGTTTAACATAATTAAAATCCGTCCGAGAGATTTTTTAAAAAATGTGATTCCATATTCATATTATTTCATTTTATAAAACTACTTTTTCGTTTCCTCTTTTTTAGCAGTATGTAGCAAATCTTAAGCTGCCACGGGTGTGCTCACTTGCGGTGCTATCTAGTCTTTGTTGTAGACTGAGGCATTGAGCCACTCTAAGCAAATATTGCTCGAGCTGCCCGGGCGTGGCCGCCTCTCTGTATTATTTTTTTTGTTCACCGTCCTATGAAATCTGCGTAAAAGTAACTTAATCGTATTAGCGACAATTTCCTTTTTCGCTACTGCAAATGAGCCTATTTTGCGCATAGACATAGATCTTATAGAATGGACATCCCGTAAAAAATTGGCGTCGCATAATGCAATAACCAGTCCCGCCAACAATGATATTTAAGCGCACTCCGATAAAACCTTTCAACTGATTTATATCGGCTTGGTGGATTTAAAAAATATATTAACTTTATTAATGTTTGCGTGCCAAATTAATCTTTCGGATTATGAAATTATCAATTTCACTGAAATTGTATATGTCCGCATACTTTATTATATCATGGTAATATACCATGTTATTGTAATGGTAATGGACCATGATATCAGTTCGTAGATTAAACAGTCTTACAGAATTAAAAAGTTAAAATTACTTTGCTAAATTCCGCCAAAAATCCCACAAGCACCATGCGGTTAGTTAATGCACCGCCCTCCCTCCCACTTTTTCAAGCAGAAGCAAGATACGAACACATCACCACCAACACGTTTTTACACACGCGCACATAACCACACATATTCACACAAGCACACACACACACACACATACACACACATCACAAACAAACACACGCACCTTAATCTGAGTGGCTAAAAACTGTTTTTTTTTTCATATTAGTTTTTCTTGCATGGAAATAATATTGTTATATTGACTGACAGTCGTCCGCTCAATGTATCTCGACGAAAGTTTGTACGCACATGTTTTATGCTTTAATTTAATTTCACCTTCTCCTAAGATACAGGTTTTTCGCCTAGTTTAGGAGACAGGATGCAACGACAAGAATATTGTACAATAGATTTAGCACCAAACGATTGTAGTCATTTATTTACATGTAAAAATTTTGGTATTTGAAATAAAGAATTTATTATTTATATTAACACCAGCCTTACAGAAGCTACACTCTCTTCATTTTTTTGAGTAATCTCGCCGATAAAATTTAGATTACATGATTAAAAAATGTGATTTTTCATAAGATAACGAACAGTTTTACGACGACTATTTTCGTTTTAATTTTGTTGTCACTATTTTTTTTCATTTCAACTTCGTGAAAGGTACAGATCGTACGTTCTGAGTTTATGACATAATTCAGCAAAAATCCATAAAAAATATAATTGTGCACACAATACGCTAACGCTAAACAATATTTTAATATCTTCACTGGTACAATAGAGGTAAGTGATCTGGTCACACCGTTTTTTTGTAATTAATTTTATTTCCACCATATTAGCTAATTTTATGACAGGGCAAAAAAAAGTAACTTTATTTTGTTACTATGGTTTTGTCAAGAGATTTACTTACATTCTGATGAAAAGTGATTTCGACGGTTATTTTAATTTTTTGTGAGTTGTTCCTGCAATATCGTGTCACATATAATAAATCTATGTATTTATATTTTATATTTGTACCTTTATCGAATCGTCTGAAATTGTGCTCACGCGGCAGCACACGTCATGGACTAAATAAAATTCACTACTGCCATTGTGATGTCCTGATGTCTGTCTGATGTCCTGTTTAAACTTAGTATTATGTACTCTAATATTGTGCGCAGGAAAAAAGCCATCACAATAACTACAGTTAAAAAAGTGAAACTGATTGTTTGATTGTAAAATAAAAGAGCACAAATAAAATTTCTACTACGTCACCACCACCACCACACTGAGTGTTGATTAATAATCGAAACGAATCAATTCCGCAGTGTGCACAATGTCACCGAGTATAATAGTAACTTAAATAATGCAAAACACCATCGCGCAAGACTTCTTGCGAATAAATAATTAAATTTAAAAGGGCTTCATAAACACTGTGGTTATTTCAAAAAAAACTGTAGGTATGAATTTATTAAATACAGAAGAACGATAAAATATCAACGCCAAAAGCTGAAGTAGTAATCACAGGTCAATATCCAAAATAAATCTAGAATGGCGACGTAAGTTTAACTTTTGTTTTCAAACTAATAGGACAGAATGAAGAAGTAACAAAAATCGGGTAAAAAGACTTGCGCCTTTACAAAAGTAGCATTGATATGGTCCAGCTACTAAGACAAACACCGATAGTACGCTCAAATGTTAGGGAAACCAAAGCCTGCCACAGTTTGTACATACAATGACGTTATGACCAGGATGGCTTTATGATAAAGCGAAATCCATTTATTACATACACTATTATTACAGTGCGGGCGTGCGACGTAGGTCAACACGTGGCATCTAGCTCTAGACATAGATAGGTGGTTAACACGGTAACGATACCTCTTTGTGGTAGCTGGCCGGCACAGCTGCTGGTTAGACTTTAAATTGAAAGGAATGCGATACGTTTTGTTTGAGGTGTCAGTCGATGAATAGCTACAAAACACGTGGGAGGTTGAAGAGAGATTACAATAACTTCCCACATGTTTTCTAGCAAATACCTAATGAGGAAGCTTATTATTTGCTAATATATACGTCACATTCAGCTAGAGCATTACAGTCAACATCGTGTTTATGAATTGTTGTTAATGAATTGTCAAAAAATTAAAAAAACCCTCGTCTGCGTAATTCAATCCAATTTATTGCGATAAATTACAGTAAAAGGTATTATTGAAAGTTATTTATATAAGTAAGTAG
The DNA here is from genome assembly GCA_934045075.1 of Yponomeuta sedellus. NCBI lineage: Eukaryota > Metazoa > Arthropoda > Insecta > Lepidoptera > Yponomeutidae > Yponomeuta > Yponomeuta sedellus. The sequence goes on from OW203721.1 coordinate 7,759,195, forward strand.
TTTTAGTACTTTTATATACGAGTATATAGCGTTAATTTTACAGATAAGACGAATGGAACCTTACCTCTCAAACAAAGAGTCTTCAAACCGTTTAGGCCACAGAGGGCAACAAAGAAATATCACACATACACATACTCGAAAAACATAACCATCCTTCTCGTGGCGTCGGGTACAAAGAAGAGAAGGGTCAAACCAAGTGAATTACTGGCGGTATACTAAAATAAACCAAGTGATAGATTATATAATTGTTTAGTTAGTGAACGTAAACGTTTTCTAGTCAATTAACAATATTGAAAATAAAAAAGATGCAAAACAAACATAAGGATAAGCTTCTGTTATTAGTGCCATCGGAAATAACGGCCACGATTCTTCTTGACATCAACAACTTTTAACGCCGCACTATGCCCCCCGACTACACAGTAAACAGTGAGAACACAAGAATGAGATTTTGCTATAAATAGAGTGTTCCTCGCCCAACCCGACATGGATTGACCCGCCATTTGAGTTACTCTAAATTGTAATGAATTTCGAAGAAGTTGGTAACGCACCATAGCTGACGATGCGCATTTCACATATTCCCTGGAGGGAGATTGGTAGCAAGCAGATAAAACTGACGAAGGACAGATGAAAGATAAGGCGCAATCTAGGGAGGCCTATGTCCACCACGAACATGGGCTCAGAGATTAGATAAAAATGAACCCACGGAAGTTATCCATGAATCCGGAAGTTATCCAAAAATCCGGATCGAAAGATTCGGAAGAATCTGTGCAAAATCAACATGTTTGTGCAATTTGTTTGTCGATCATTACACCTTCCATACGATTTGAAGGAGAAAATAGGCTAAGTCAGAGCAACAGGCAAACATGATGCGTTTTTCCTTGGTATATATAGACAAACAGACTATTCGTCGTTGTAAGCCAGAGAATTCTACTAAGACTTAAAAAATAATAAAGTACAGTACAATTGGCGGCATCACTAGTAAGAGTAGTTTCTTCCGGACAACCACATATATTTTCAAGTAGACGGAACCCCAAAATGTTCGATTAGATTAGAACTCTTTATTATACACACCAGAAAACAAAATACATAAAAAGGCTTACAGATTTAACTATTTTCGTATACTATATTGCCGGTGGTCTTATCGCTAAAGCGCTTTTAATCTTTTAAATACATCTATTATAAATAATTCTGACAAACAACTAAAGACCATTTAAAGTTTGCACTATTTTGGAACTAAGTTTGTGTAAGTACTATTAGGTACTGCCAGAACTTTCTGCCTGCGGTTGTTCTCTAATGGAACTATTGGTGTAACCACAATCCGTCAGGCAACCAGCGTCTAATTGCTTGAGGTATTGGTCTTCAATTCATTAATTGAGCAGCGAAGTTCCATTCTACATGAAAACGTGCCGCAAGCCCCAAGATTCTAGTCAGATGATTTTCATTAAATTTCTAGGAGAGATAAAAGAAATTTAGATGCAAAATTCCTCTTTAGTCAGCGTTTCAGCGATTTTGGCATTGCAGGACATAGCTTAGAGAAATCACGCTAATATTATAAAGGCGAAAGTTTGTGAGAGTGTGTTTGTTACTTCTTCGCGTCCAAACGGGTTCAGCGATTTTAATATAATTTGGCATGGAGTTAGCCGTCTCCCAACATTGGCTACGTTTTACTGCGGGAAAATATCTTATTCCCATAGGAAGATCGATATACCGCGGGTAACATAGCGGGGCACAGCTAGTACTTACATATTGAAGAGTTCAATTATCAAATCCAAGAGTATAACTTTATCCGTGTGTGGATGTGAGGCGAAACAAGAATGTAGGTACTCATAAAGGGTTACGCAAATAGAAGCCGTTAGGCATACCATACGCAAGGTCCGGGCATCTAATTTACAATTATTAGTACCGTAGAAAGAGATAGATAAATACAGTTGTCAATAGGATAGAGTGAGTCTTACTTTTGCATGAAGATTTTATATTACGTACCTTGTTAAGATGTGCATTTAGTTTACATTATATGTATGTATAATGTAAAGCGTAACTATTGCAAAGTAATTTCTAATTTTTTACTTTACAATAAATAAGTTCCGCTAATGTACTTATTGCAATGGGTGGTTCCATTTTTTCGCCATTCTTCGAGGGTTGATATCAATACTAAAGTTGATTGTGCTGGGGCACGGGTCTCTTCCTGCATCACAGGAAGGTTAGGTTAGGCCATACTCCCACCACGAGGGCCAAGTACGGGTTAGTGGAGAAGTTATAATCTGGCTGACATGGTTTAGCAACTGTCAATACATGACAGCCGGCACCAATGGCACGTTAAGCCGTCGGTGGAAAGAACAGAAGCGCTTTAAAAATATGCCACAAGGGTAGTCACGGCATGGTCTCCCATTCAGCACCTAACCGCGCCTGTCGTTGCTTAACCTTAGTGATTGATTCTAATCTCTCGGTCCCACTAGGCCACGAGCGCTTCATTAACTTTAATGCTAAATAGTTTGAATATCAGCAGGTGTAGTCCATTAAAAATATGCATTGTTTTTTACAGAATTAATTACAACCAATTCTTTTCATGTTTAGCTGAAGCCTATTCTATTATTTCATTTCCACGTGCATACGTATTTATTAATTACCATTTGCACGTATTATTGGCGGCTCCTCAGGGACCAATTTCCATACAAACATCGTGTGGCTTCTATTTAGGAACGACATCAATCGAAATAAAACTTTAAGAGTACTTAAATCCAGGTTGGATCGTGCTTACAGAGGGAAATAAACTAATTAAAAAGAAATCATAGGTCGATAAAAAACATTTCCTGGTCGCTGCCTACCCCTCTGGGATACAGGCGTGAGGTTATGTATGTATGTAAAAACATTGTAGGTGTAGAAAGCCCATTTTTCGAGTTAGGGTTGAAGTGCATATTTTGTCCGAATAGGGTGTCCCTCCCCCTCTCTCGGGTAAACGGTTGATTGTAAAAACGTGAATAGGTTGTAGGTTCAGGGTAGTAGCAAGTATAATGAACTTAAAAAGGACCACTATCACGGTTAAGTGGGCTTTTCAACTTAACGAGTAACAGGCGAGAAACCTTAACAGGAACATTTTTAAAAACCTATTTACGAACGCTTTGTAAAAAGTCCAATGAAAGTTACTTTTATGAAGCAGTTCTTTAGAGAAGGTAAAAAATACAACCTCCTTCGGCATCCTACACTGTCCGGGGCCCTAAACGCAGAAGCCGGTTTTTCCAAAATATTTAATGATGATTATTGTCATGAAGTTTAGAATTTTAGGTTACAACTGGTATCTAAGTACACCGGATTGGTAAAATATGTGTGTATCCGATTATACAATACGGTCTGCGGCAACAATTATAATAACAATTTTAACAGCTTGGCAAACCGGTGGCCTACCTACCGGACATTGCTGACATACCCGGCTAACTTTCCCTTCCCACATTTCTTTGCTTCCCGGCCTCAGACAGAAGTTCTCTTTGCTAATATTTTTTTTAGAGTCCCGTACGGAAAAAGGAAAAACGGAATCACAAACGACTACTTTCTTCATCAGCAAGCGAGATTTTATGCCCGTCGATACAGATCCAATAGAATTTCTTTTAATTTTCTCCGTTAATCCAATCCAATTCATCATTATATTATTGCTTGATTTCGTTCAAAATGTCGACAAAAGCTTGCCACAATGACGACCTGGTAGCCAATTCTCACTTCAATTAGCAAATAAGTCGTTATTCCACTCTATGGAATTCTACGTAACAAGTCGATCGACAGCCAAACTCTGTATTCTGAATGCCATGCTAGATAAGCATTCGAATATTTTGCGTCTAATCGGCTCCCTGTGCGAACACTGCCCGTCAGAGTAAAAAAAGTCATGCGAGCTAGCAGGTGACAACTCTGACTAACTTATTGAGGTGAACACCGCGGGTTCGAGTCCCGGCATGGGCGGAATTTTTAGCCTCTATATAGGTTTTAAAAATTGTCCTTAGCACAGATTAGTGCAACAAAAAGAATATTATATTCTTTGCTTAATTTTCCGCCTATTTATTTTAAGAGTTTTTACGACCTTTGTGATTTGTCGTGGTGTTTTGTTACGAGTATTAGAAAGTGTCGAATAGAAAGAGCATTTTTTAGCGGACAAAGATTTCTTGAAGGCTGCGATATCGGCACAACGAGTCAACGCGATTTAATAAAAGTACAAATTCTCTTTGATATTTCAGGAATCGTGCATTTCAGAAATAGCTCTGCGGGTGACAGTATTTCACGCCATAGGGTGATACGAACCAAAAGTTTTCTTGACTAAAATTTGCCAGTTAGTTGACATACGAATATTTGAAACCATTGTTTTCTAAAGGAAAGATTTAAAACATTGTTCATGTTCCTTGGGAAGAAATGTTTCGTATAAGATAATAGAAGCTTTTCTGCAGAAAACGCAATAAAAAAAATATTTTTTTCGTTACACATGTATCTTAAAAACGTTAAGCCGCCAAACTGCGTGGCAGTTTGTTGGCGAATTATAGCGCACTTTATCATCGTTCATTCGAATAACAAAAAAATCCATACTATATTAAATTAAAAACATTACATTACTTTGTCTTACAACGAAATTAAAAAAATACATATTCAGAAAGAACACTGAACCTTTATAATATTATATTTCTGTCTGTCTGTTTTTAAATACGATCTTTCTCAGAAGCAAGTCAAGGAAATTAAATTAATATAATTTAATTTCCTTCATCTGGTTGAAATTAATATGAAATGAAATGAAAAGGTTTTATTCAAAGTAGCACAGAAACTGCGGCTTAATAAACGTTACAATTCAAACTAGGTGTCCATTTCAAAATCTAGATCATTTAGGAGAAAAAATGGACAAAAAAACTCCTAACTTAGTCTTTTCAAAAGTCCTTAATTAACATAGTTTACATAATTATTTTAAACATAGAACTCATACATTGTACTGGCTTTCATTCCAGACCTCATTGTCATCTAAATAATCCTTTATGTTATAGTAGCCCTGGCACAAAGTGTGCTTAACATATTTTTTGAACCGCGATTCAGGCAAGCTTAATATATCTTCAGGGATTTTATTATAGAAGCGTATACAATGCCCCATGAAGGATGTATTAACCTTTGTCAGCCTAAATAGTGGGAACAAAAGTTTATGTTTATTTCTAGTATTTACATTGTGTTGGCTACCTAAAGTTTTAAAGTTACTGATATTTTTCCTAACGTACATAATGTTTTCATATATATACCGACTGGCAACTGTCAGATGTTAGTTTCTTTAAAGAAATCTCTTAACGAATCTCTACTACCCAGCCTATAAATGAATCTGATCGCTCTCTTCTGCAAGACGAAGATGGTCTCAATGTCTGCTGCCCGTCCCAACAGTAGTATGCCATAGGACATAAGACGATGGAAGTAACTAAAATAAACAAGCCTAGCAGTTGCGACGTCAGTTAGTTCCTTAATTCTTTTGACTGCATATGCTGCTGAACTAAGCCTATTTGCTATTTTTTCTATATGAGGACCCCATTGAAGCTTTGCATCAATTGTGATACCTAGAAATACAGTTTCATTCACAAGATCTAATTTGTCATTCCCCAGTAAAACATTGCTGTCTACCGTTTTGACATTTGGAAGAGTGAACTTTATACATTTCGTCTTTTTTGAATTTAACAATAAGTTATTAGAAGTAAACCAATTTAGTACCCGAGAGAGAGCATTATTTGTATTGTCAAGGTCATTTTCTTGTCTCTTAATTTTAAAAATAAGTGACGTGTCATCTGCAAATAATACTATCTCTGACATATTTTGAACCATGAACGGCAAATCATTTACATATACGAGGAAGAGGAACGGCCCCAACATCGATCCTGTGGCACTCCTATCCTGACCTCTGACCCTGAAGATTTAGTTCTATTTATATCAGCTCTTTGAACTCTCCCTTCTAAATATGATGTTATAAGTTTTAGGCTATTCCCGTTTATACCATAGTGCTTTAATTTTAAAAGAAGTGTTTTATGGTCAACGCAATCAAATTCTTTCGACAAATATAAAGTATTCAGAAGTGCAATCACTTTAGAGCTGTGAATAAATAACTTCTAAGTCAAAACAAACGGGCGTTTATGCCGCGTATTTTGATACTCACAGGGGAATTCGTAGGGTACCTAATCAAAGCGTTCCCTCTACGCTTTGATTTTTCCTTGCGCGTTCCCTTCTTGTTGAGTTTGTATCATAAAAATTCAAAAAATCTAATTTTTATAGGACTAGGAAAGTAATTAATCCGAAACACGTTTTATTGTAATAATTTTACATGAAGAAAGCTACAAAGACGGCGCTTCGACGAGTGTCGGTTCATGACGACGGCTGCTGTCTAAACACGATTGTCGACGGCAGCACGTGCCGCCCGTGCAGCACGTGCAATAATATAAGCAGCCCAATAGTTTTTTTTGAATCCTAGAAGTTTTTTAGCTTAGGTTTGTCTATGCCAATGCAGACTACAAAGTTGTACATGATTTGTTCAAAGATCTAAACATTATTTTATACTTGCTTAAACAATTATATACCTAAGTGTTGTGCTTAGTCCTTATGCAGGAAACAGTCCTAACGTACAATTGAGTGTAAAGGGGGAGAAACATCAAAATCATAATGAGTATTGGCTTACAAATAAAAGTCTATACAGACAAAAAACGCGTGCTCTAATAAAAAAACTATAGTTCGCTTTTAACACAAGGCGGCTCTGACGGTATCGTTAATCGCGGTATGGTTGTGTCCGATTTTTTTATGAATCCCGGGGACATGACGCCTAATTTCATGGGTTTCGGTGGTCCATAATGCCATATTGCCTGATTTTATTGATCCTCATGGTCACTATTGTCTAATTCGTGGATCCCTATGATCTATAATGTCATAATGCCTAATTTCATGGGTTGCCATGGTACATAAGGCCTTCATACCTGATTTAATTAATACCCAGAGTACATGATGCCTAAAATAATCATCTTTTATTGAAATTGACTTTAAGGAAGACTGATTTGTAAATTAAATTATGAGTGAATGGAAAGAAAATGAAATTTACACTAAAGTATATTTACGTTACTCAGTTATAACCAGCTCCACTGTACGTCATCATCATTCATCAACTTAATGATTGTATGGGAACCATCCGTTCACATCTACAAACATCCCTGATGCACTACAGTATCGAGGTAAACCCAGGAGCATCCTAAATGCATAGTTATATTGTATCCGCAGAGTGTATTTTCTAAACAGCTTAACCCACCTGTTCTAGAGCTTGGCAAAAAAGTCTAGATATTAATTATGGCAACAATATCCATACTAAAGTTGCAAAAAGTGATTTTTCTCCATACAAAGTTTTGTTTTTAAATTTATAGGCTCTTACTAATAAACACCGTATAAGCCTGGTATAGTTACGCAGTGTTTTGTTCACGTCATTTGAATGTAATTTTCATTTGGAAGAAAAGAGACAAAACACTGCATAGTTATACAATACTTACACCAAGTTTATTAGTAAGGCTGCTAGACTTTAGTGCTAAACCATAAATAATTAGCCATTGCAAGTACTCACACATTCGATCTGCTTCAGGTAGAGCATAGGGTTGTTATTCGCCTGCACTAGGCCCTTCCCGTTGTTGTAAAGAGAACAGATCACGAGGCCCAGCGAGAACATGTCCGACAGAATGTTGCACTGCCCATTCGCCTGCACCTCCGGGGCTGTGGATAAAAAATTATGTTTATTCTTGGTCCGTTATTCTTATGTGCCCTTACTTTTCTACCGTTAAACATATTTCCTTTCTCATTTTTTGTTTAATTTTTCATTATTCCAACTATTAATGGTGTGGCATAAGAAATGGATTATCAGTTTTTTCAGTATATTTTTTTTATGTAGCCTATAGGTACTGCGGGATCATGCAGCTCACTGCTGGGCACAAGCCTTCTCTCAGATAGAGTATGGGCTAGTCACCATGCATGTTTATCGCGGATTTACAATTTCAAGCGCTGAAGTATGTAAACACCTCAGTCACATAGATCACCCGACGACGTTTTACTTCACAGTTAGCGAGTGGTATTGATATAGTAACTTCAGAAATGTACGTAAGAACAAAGTCGTTGGTACATGACGCGGATTCGAACCCACGGCATGCCGAAAAATATAATTTTAAATATTGAACATTTCGAAGACATGAAGCGCTCATGGCCTAGTCACACCGAGTGATTGGAATCAATCACTTGAGTTAAGCAACAACAGGCGTGGTCAGGTACAGCATGGGTGACCGTCCCGTGACTACCGCTAGTAGTTTATTTTCCGAGCGCTTTCATGCTGCGCAAGGCACGTTAACCCGTTGGTGCCGGCTGTCATGTAATGGCAGTCGTTAAGCCATGTCAGTGGCCTCATGGGCGGCATGATAACTTCTGAAAATACGGCCCGCCACTGTGTTACAATCCTCCACCAACGCGGACTTGGGCCCCATCGTGGAGTATGGCCTAACTTTTCTGCGATGCAGGGAAAGACTCGTGCCCCAGGGACATATATGTACAAGAGTTGATATAGATTAAACATGCTTGCAAAGCAAACTTGCTCGTTGGAAGTGGTTTATTAATTCCACGCAACACTTAGCAATGAAATGAAAAGGTTTTATTCAAAGTAGCACAGAATAGCACGTAGTTTGATTTGTAACTTTTATTAAGCCGCAGTCCTAATAAAAGTTACAAATCAAACTACGTGTCCATTTCATTGTGATTGTAGAACTAAGCATTCAGTAGGAACGCAATAAATACAGTAAAGGCGAGACGATCTCCAGGTCCATAAGGGGTAATTATCCTAATACGAGTATAATCTAAGCAAGTACCATGTAAAATCAGTACATGCAAGCGCAGGAAGGGATATGTATTTACGCGCTCTTGATTGAGATTTAGGAGATATTAATCTTACATTGAATTTTAATACATAGTAATCCCATACAAGGTTGATGCTAATTCCATCCGTCTATTCTCGACGCTATGGCTGCTCTATTAGTACGGTTAGCGCGGTTATTGTATCCTAAATTGTGGCACCATTTACATGCCCGCATGAACATGCCATGCACGGGTTGCATGACACAGCGCCAAAGTCATTTATCTATGTTTTGTTGCAATTTTAGCATTATTTTGTCGTCGTGCAAGTGCTCTGCATTAGGAATAGCTGTCAGTGGCAAAGGGTGAAGTTATGATGAAGGAAGCCGGTCAAAAAAAAACTCACCGAGTGGATGCAAGCGCACATCCTACAAGCTGTATGTGCGCCTGACGTCTTCCACAAAAGATAGAAACTCTCAAAGTCACTAAACATAAAAGCACTAATGATTTGATCATGACGTCTTACAGGTATGATAAAAGTGACTTTAAAATAGTCATAGACGTGCGCAGAATCTTTACTCGCATGCATGTTAATAGGTAGGTGAAGTTAGTTCAGTACAAAAACGTTAACACACAAGCAAACATAAAAATGAAAAGTACGATTTGTTATTTTTCGTATGGAACCACGCCGGCACAGATCCACAACCAAAATAAAATAAATAAAACACAAGCAAAATGATAGTCAAAACGTATTTGAAAAACACCTCGGCTCTGCTGTTAAAGTTCGTTGAGTATCGATCTGAAACGAATATACTTGGTATGAAAGTGTTTTTGCTTGAATCAGTTAATGTATTTACATCCGTAAAACTCGAGATGCACCACCAAACTGAGTTAGCACAGAAAACAAAACATTTTGTTCCATTTGAAAGTGCCAGTCAGTGTTGTACATTTGCCGTAAAAAGATGTATGGAAATGTTTAAGAAATCCATTTTTCCTCTTGCAATCAATAATATGCTATGCTATGAACAGCATGGCCTAACAAAATTATATGCTTCTTCTTTTCAACATTGGAAAACGAAGTTTGATCGAGCAACAGTTAGGTAAACAGCTCAATGTGAATTAATATTTCCTAACAAAACTCACCGCAATGAACCAATATGGGGGAGAAAAGCAGAAATAACTGCTTTTTTTACAAACATGCTAGCAAACTACAATCCATTACAGCCCGTACTATTATTTACTTCCGAATTTATTACCAAAATGGAAACGGAACAATACACTTCTATGAAAAAGTGTTTTATTGGCAATGCATTTTCTTAATGCTGCTGTTACGTCAGGAGCAGTCGCTCGCACAATCTAATTTAGTGATTTAAATAAAATTAGTATAGTTTTTATTAATGTGGTGTCAGAGTTTGATAGATAAACAAATTGCAGACATTCAAGATATATTTGCTTTCTCCTGCACCTACGTTAAAAATGAGAATTGGAATTTCCAAACTAAATACGTCCTTTTGGAAACAGCTTTTCTTTATTAAAAAACATTTAGATATTTCAAAACAAAAACCTATATGAAATGTCCGTAATTTAATTATGCATCAACCCCTTACACCACACGTATCAAAAGTCTACTCGTTTTATTATAATGATTTAAAATGTTATATTGTGCTCCAAAGCCGATATGCTGTGCTGAAAATTGATTTTGCAACCTTACAACGTCGATCGCGCCTGAAGGATAAAACCGATCGCACCCGCCTCACTTACTCATACGACGATAAAAAGATTTACGATCGCAGGTTACATTCTAAGTTTGACGTTTTAAATTGTAGCCGTAAACGATTTGCGCGATAAGTTTTATCCAGTCTCGTGCAGCGAGGGCTGATGAGATTAACGTCAATTTTTTTAGAGCTACCACTTGTGAAATCTTGAAGAATACTGTGTTTACAGGAAAACTATACAAAAAAATTGATCACGACAAATAGCAAAAATTGGTAGTGTAAGGTAAAAATTGTCAGTACCTAGTGGTGTTTCGACAAAAGGTGGTTGCAAGGTGGTTAAAGGTTGGAAGTGGAAATCCAAAATAAATTTAGAATGGGTGACGTTTTTTGAAACTTTGAGTTGAAATGATAGGACAGAATGAGCAAATATCTAATTCATAACTTATGAAATACACGGATGTCAAAAAAAGATGAAATACTTCCTACTACTGAAATATTTAGCTGCGTTATTTAGGAGAACTCGATTCTTTTAAAATACAGTTACTTACAATAGTCTGTGAAAAAGTGTTTCCCTTAAATTTAGAGCCTTTATATACGATTTATATCTATCGAATTTATGCAGTGTTTTACGGAATCGTATTTTTGTACATAATACCATTCATTTGAAGCGACTGAAGGTTGAGATTAAGTACACGTTTGCGATACCGTAAATATTATAATTCATAACATGATAGCGGTTTAGAAATATTGTAAACTACGGTCATGTTACTCCTTCCGGCTCTTCCCAGAAGCGTAGCAATTTACAATAGATGTCGCCGCGTGACTGTCTGTATTGGTATTGTAACGATGCATGCCCTCAGTATCAAACGATCTGGAATTTCCATTACGGAAATTTCTATGAAATTGAAACTGTTTGTGGCTCATCGAATTCGAAGCCTAGATTCTGTTGATAAGTTGATTAAATGACAATTGCATAGACACGTCGGATAAATTTGAATGCTGCATCAAGTCTACGCCTGGAAGTTTGTTACCCCTAGAAAGTTTGATATTTGTGTGTTTAATGTGTATCAAACCAAGGGGTCGATGGAAAAACATGTCACGTGGATCAGGATAACCTTTTATTCTTGTTGCAAAGTCACCCTTAAATTCAAACTTAAATCCAACCCTTAGGCTAGGGTTTCGATGAAAAAAGATAATAAAAATCTTTTTTCGGGTCTGCGGGTCTCGACACAACTGACACCTAAACAAAACGTAACGATTAACTTTTAAAATAATTCAAACTTGAATAGATAGCTGCCCCGGTCAGCTATTATAAAAAAGTATCGTTACAGTACTTACATATCATAAATAATAGTGTAGTCTCGCAGTTTTTTCCGTGCTTTTCCCGAACTTCAAAGATTTTTTTTATTACTTTAATAACAAATATACATAATTAAAACTGTTTTTATACGGATTTATGCTCGTTTATTACATTTTTACAATTTTCCAACGTTTCGGCACCTTTTCAGGTGCCGTGGTCCCGGATGACTGAGGTGACAGGTGTCTTTTAGAAATCATTAACGGTTAGTTTACTACCCTCGGCAAAAATTACAAAAGTTAATTATGAAGTTACGTTCCAAAATAGACAAACTAATTATTTTTTATATAAAGTCAACAATATTGATTATTAGTAATTGAAGTTAAAATTAAATTTATAAACTAATTACTTTATATGAACTTAAAGATACCGATTATTAATTGAAATTAAATTGATTTTTTTATTATTTATTCTACAGTCACACTTCTAGCAAGGGGGTCTCATGCACTTAAGCACTGGTTCCCATGCTACCGGTATGTTCCAACCACGATCTCTATTAAAATTTGGATGCCGGCGGATCTCTATTGCCTCACGTATCATTCTAGGGAAGAAACGGTCTTCTCGGGCTAGAACTTTAACTTTATCGAAATGTATAAAGTGGTTGGTACCGCTAAGTGTATGCTCGCTGACTGCAGATCTACCAGAGCGCTTATGTTTCACATCAGCGATATGTTCCTTCACCCGCTCAGCTATGGTACGCTTCGTTTGACCAATGTACGAGGAACCACATTTCACCGAGGAACCACTATCCATCTATCTAATCTACCTATGTCCATCAGTAGACTGACACCGGCTGATCGTGATGATCATGGTGATTACTGATATATCATTAATAATACTGTTTTCCAATATGAAACGAACATTCCCTCAATATCATGTATATAAATTGCTCACGATTTTAAAATCATCCTGTGGAAAGATGCGTGTAATCTGTAGTGTATGACAGCTCTCAATAAACCAGTTAGCAACCGGCCGCCGCGTATTATTAACGTTTCCCACACTGACGACGAGTTGAGGTTTCAGTTTAACTAAACTACCTACGCGTGCAACGTGCAAAATGCTTACGGGATTTGTTTACCGGACAGTGGTCGAAATATGTTCGACGAGTGGAGCAATTTATATTCCTAAATACTATAAAAACGGAACATAAAGTGGCTATGCTGATTACATTGGTTAGGGAACGTAGCTACAACCTTATGTGCGTTTTGTGTGCGCCATTGAGACCGGAGGTTAAAAAATTTGAGGAATCAGTGAGTGTAATTAGCGATCACCTAGAACCGAAACGATCCGGGTACGCCGAAAGGGAGGTCTTCCGGGAACGCAAACAAAACGCGGGTGATTTTCTACAACAGCTGAAACACTTAGCATCATCGTGTAACTTCGGCATAAACTTGGATGAAAATCTATGCGAACAACTAGTGACGGGTCTAGCAAACGTCGAAATTAAATCGAGGTTATTGGCAGACAAAACACGAGAATTGAACTAGAATTTATGGCTATGTGATGTTTGGATGTCCTAGCTCCTGCGACAGGGAGGATGAAAAACCGTTTTATTTTCGACGTACGGAGCTATATATAGATCAAGGTTGTCTATTATATAAGTACAGAGTCGTAGTACCGTCTAAACTGCAACAAAGAGTGTTAGACGAGTTGCACGAGGGACATCTCGGCGTAGTAAAATTGAAGTCGATAGCTAGGAGTTTGGTGTTTTGGGCTAATATAGATAAAGACATAGAATTAGTAGGACAAAACTGTGACGCGTGCCGTATTGTGCGTGATGCACCCCCGCGAACGGCCCTACATCCGTGGGAATTCCCCGCAGCGCTGTGGCAGCGCTTGCTGCTTGCGCAACAGAGCTCGACGTAATGCCGATCAGATTATGCAATTTAAACCGAGTCGGTTTGCATGGGACATCGAAGTAGAACGTTTGGGAACCATTCCAACTCACACGGACACCAACGTAGAATCAGGACAGAGCTCTTTTGTTAACACGAGACCTAGAGTTAACAAAATCTATTCCTCAGATACGGAGGCAGGAGATGCCTCCGGGTCCACAGTGGAAAACTTGCCCGAGGTAGCTGAGATATCTCCTACCTCCCCCGTTGACCTAAGTGAGATTAGCGATCGGGCTAGGCGAGCACAAACAAGGGAGGCTAGAAGAGTGGAGTTGGAGCAGAGAGCAAAGAATTCCCAATAATATATATAATTTGTTTGCCTTGGGGTGTCAAAATTATATAAAAGTGAACGTAGGATTAAAAGGAAAAACCGGGGTAAGCATGAAACTGTTAAAAACATATATTTAAAAAAAAAGTTGGGTAGTGTAAGGGTGTCGGGTAATTTTAGTAAATAAGAAATTAATGTAAACTTGTTTGTTTTATATGGAACTTTCATTTTATGTTTCATACTCCTAGTTAAGTAAGAGAGGAGATGTGTAGTGTATGACAGCTCTCAATAAACCAGTTAGCAACCGGCCGCCGCGTATTATTGACGTTTCCCACATAATCCTATATTAATTTATCGTTGATAGAGAAACGCCAAACGCCAAGATTGGTTGAGTCGCATAATTATCAGCAAATTCATTGCTTAATTTTTTTATTTCATACCATAACTCTTACGTAATATCGTTAACAACCATATAGCTTCCACATGGTTGTTAACGATATTACGTAAGAATTTTATAAAATTTGAATAATATCTTTCCATAGTTACCCTGTTTATACAACATGTCGTTTAGATAATTAATAAAACGAAAGTAAAAAAAAGAAAACTATTCAAACAATTTTGGAACCGTACGCAATTAAATACGTTATCAACCCTTATATGTCCCCACTGCTGGGGCACGGGTCTCTTCCTGCATCGCAGGAAGGTTAGGCCATACTCCACCACGGGGGCCAAGTCCGGGTTGGTGGAGGATTGTGAGACAGTGGCCGGGCCTCACAGTCAGAAGTTATCAAGCCGCCCATAAGGCCTCTGACATGGCTTAACGACTGCCATTACGAGATGACAGCCGGCACCAACGGCTAAGCGTGTCTTGCGAAGCACGGAAGCGCTCGGAAAAATGCCACTAGCGGTAGTCACGGGACGCTCACCCATCCCGTACCTGGCCGCGCCTGTTGTTGCTTAACCTAGTGATTGATTCCAATCACTCGGTTCGCCTAGGCCACGAGCGCTTCAGCCACGCAATTAAATGGTATGATAAAATTATAATCTTTTAAACTTTTGCCTTTTAAATATTTAAAATAAAAATGGCAATACAAAATAAAATAGATACAAAAAATGTCACACTTATCTAATAAAAAAAAAGCACAGTACGATATCCAATAAATTCAATATTATATGTGTTCGTCAAGAACACAGAACACATAAAATAATAATAATTTAAGCACACAAAAAACACCCTAACTGATCAAGCCACTCCGGAAAATATCTGAACCAAAGGATCCCAACACGCGGGCAGCATTACCACGCTGCACCGCCAAAGAGACCCTCTGTCCGAGATACGCACCGGAACGGCAGTCAAGCCCACGGTCCCTCAAGCGGCGACCCAGCTCCCTAACAAGGATCTTGATCTGAGTCCCCCAAACTCCGATTGTCTCTACCGCAAATGGAACAAAAATATAATTATCCATAAGGGCACCATATTTTTGACACATGAGCGTAGCTGCCGATTCTGCAGCGGTACCGGGTATAAGAGTAGTAGCGGACAAGTGAGGGAGCAAATGTACAGACGGAGACGCAAGTTGCGTCCCACAGTAAACTACGCCCTTTCTCCCAGGGCATAAGAGTGAGACCGTCCGGGCGCTTCCCGTTTGTGCGACACAAGCCCGGAGGCTAAGCACACAAGGGGCGTTGGCAGAAACCAGAGCCCTCCGGATGATATTCAAGTTTGAATTATTTTAAAACAAATATACAGTTTTCAGGAATTTTTTGTATAAGACAATATTATTTACCAAATTTAATGGTTCTAGGTCAACGGGATACCCTATCTATGAACTCTGATTCCCTTTAGTGTAGAAATATAATGTTTTTTGCGGCATAAACGGCCATAACTTATTTTTGCGGTAACTTAGAAGTTAAGATAAGATAAGAATATTCTTTATTGTACACTGGAAAAACAACAAATACAAAACAATTGCAAATATACATAGTACAATAGGCGGCCTTATTGCTAAAAGCAATTTCTTCCAGACAACCTTACGATGGAAAGTTATATTGTTTCACAATTTCAATGGTCTTGTTTCTCAATGGTGGAGTTTTGATTTAGATTCTATACTTGTACGCATAACCGCGAAAAAAGGTCTTGACAGACAATTGACGGACGGAGAACAAAGTAATCCTATATGGCTTCCGTTTTTTTTCCTTTTGAGACACCCTAAAAAACTGCTATAATGCGCTAACAGAATCGAGGCTTTACCGTGATGAGCGGGGAAATTGATATGTATCATTTAGGCTTTATTTTAATTGCACCAGGCCAAAAGGGCATTGAGGCAAGAGAATATCTCAAATTAATATGAGTGCGTCGATAGTATTTCAATATTGGATGTTTACTATGTGTTTATTTGCTATCCGAAGGTCCATTGAAAATTTAATTACGCGTTACAAGGATGCGAAACATGAAAAACGTTTATTCAGTATTAGTACATATTTAAATATTATTATATTATTGATATTGGAGACTATCCTTAACGTGCTTATGACCTCATCTCAATGGAGTTAGGCTTCCCTTCCCGTTAGACATGGAGGTCTGGGCGTGAGGCGTTTGCAGGACACTGAGCTCCCGGCTTTCTTGGCTTTATCGCACGGGGTGTTAGATCTCGTCACTCGCATTTTGAATTTTAATGGTGGCCGGTTTCGCATCCCTTATGCGGAGGAGGCCTTTGAGTTGTGGAAGGCTCGCTGTCCTGGGAATGATCTGCCTGAAATCCAGAGTGTCAGCGGTCTTGGGATGAGGTCATATGCAAGTCCACTTTAGATGCTCTCGTCAGTCAGAGCACAGGTCCAGAGCTGGCGTGTTTACGCGCGGTTGCTGAACTGGAGTCGGGTTTGTGGCTCCAGGCGTTACCTTCACCACAGCTGGGTACTTTGCTAGACAATGACTCCCTGCGTGTAGCAGTGGCGCTTCGTCTGGGTTGCAATATGTGCGAGCCGCATCGGTGTGTCTGTGGGGTGTGGGTGGATGAGTTGGGACGCCACGGGCTGCATTGTGTTAGGAGTGCGGGTAGATTGTTAAGACACCATTCGTTGAACGACATCATCCGAAGGGCTCTGGTTTCTGCCAACGCCCCTTGTGTGCTTAGCCTCCGGGCTTGTGTCGCACAAACGGGAAGCGCCCGGACGGTCTCACTCTTATGCCCTGGGAGAAAGGGCGTAGTTTACTGTGGGACGCAACTTGCGTCTCCGTCTGTACATTTGCTTCCTCACTTGTCCGCTACTACTCTTATACCCGGTACCGCTGCAGAATCGGCAGCTACGCTCATGTGTCAAAAATATGGTGCCCTTATGGATAATTATATTTTTGTTCCATTTGCGGTAGAGACAATCGGAGTTTGGGGGACTCAGATCAAGATCCTTGTTAGGGAGCTGGGTCGCCGCTTGAGGGACCGTGGGCTTGACTGCCGCTCCGGTGCGTATCTCGGACAGAGGGTCTCTTTGGCGGTGCAGCGTGGTAATGCTGCCCGCGTGTTGGGATCCTTTGGTTCAGATATTTTCCGGAGTGGCTTGATCAGTTAGGGTGTTTTTTGTGTGCTTAAATTATTATTATTTTATGTGTTCTGTGTTCTTGACGAACACATATAATATTATATACATGATATTGAGGGAATGTTCGTTTCATATTGGAAAACAGTATTATTAATGATATATCAGTAATCACCATGATCATCACGATCAGCCGGTGTCTGTCTACTGATGGACATAGGTAGATTAGATAGATGGATAGATAAATAATTTATTTTTGATTAGAGACACACATACACATAAAGCATCACATAAAAAGTTGATTACATAAAATAGTTTAAGTAAAAGTACAGCTTTATCTTACAAACTAACTCAAGTTCTACGGCCTTTTGGGCCGTATGTGGGTGTGCCATATAAGCTCAAAAAGGCAGTATTTCAGTATAATGGTACCTACTATAATAAGTAGATATATTACTAATTTTCAGCTACAGCCAAAGTGTGAGAACGTAGGCATAGGCATCTCCCAAGTCACGCCACTGAGCCCGATCTTCAGCTCTCGTCTTCCAGTCACTGCCCACCGCTTTGCGAATGTCGTCACTCCACACAGGGCGTCCTACGATGCGTTTGTCGATTTGCGGTCTCCACTCAAGAACCAGTCTACCCTGGTTATCGGTCATGGATAAACCCGCCCACTGCCACTTCAGTTTGCTAAACCGTTGAGCTATGTCAATCACTTTAGTTCTCTGGCGAATAACTTCGTTTCGGATTCGATCCCGCAGAGAAACACCCAGCATAGCTCTATATATCCATAGCTCGCTGAGCGACCTTAAGTTGATGGACTGTACGTCTCGGCTCCGTATGTCATGATGGGTAGAACGCACTTATTGAAGACTTTTGTCTTTAGGGACTGCGGTATAGGCGATGAAAGGATCCGTCGAACTTTTCTGAATGCTGCACAGTATGTAATGATATAATATATTTATAATATTCCGACATTTGATTTCAAAATTTAAATCCAAATTAAAAGTGGTATGTAGTACCATAATGTTGAAAAATGTTTAATTTTATATAATAATATACTAGGTAATTAATTAATTAATTAATTGGACTTGGCCCCCGTGGTGGAGTATGGCCTAACCTTCCTGCGATGCAGGAAGAGACCCGTGCCCCAGCAGTGGGGACATATAAGGGTTGATAACGATATAACGATACTAGGTAATATTGTATGGTTGAGAGGCGGTGGCAGCGCAATGGTAGACACGTTCGGGATTACGTGGGTTTGAATCTCGGCATGTAGAGCCGACCGATTTCCGGTCTTAATTATGAAAACACAAGTCCTCTACAGCACTCTTTAGAGTCAGTTTATTTAGTTATATATCAAACGGGTCTAATCGCGATTATTTATTAGGTAAAACGTAATTACCTTATTTCCCGACGTTGCAGCAGCGTTACAGTTACAACGTCGGGAAATAAGGTAATTAACCTTATTTCCCGACGTTGTAACTGTCTATGCCCACCCAGAAATTTGCGTTTTTTCGTATACCGCGCAAAAATTACCGTAGCCATGTTGGTCCGTCGAGCATGTTGTAAGTGGTTGTGGATGTGTTCTATACGGCATCGAGGTGCCAAAAAAAGATCACGTTTTTCATAATATCAATATGAAAAAATCTGATATCTTGGAATTTGTGAGTGAGCGTGAGTTTTTACTGATTCTTACCAAGAAAATCGAGGTTGGGCTGCGAAATCTTGGCCACCTTCATCGACCACGGTGGCACCGCCATCATCTCGGTGGGGTCTGGACCGATGATGTTCTCTGAAACAAAAATACAATGTAAAATATACTATTATCTATTACCCCAGCGGAAAAGAGTGCAAAATACAATACCGCCTAAGAAACTTCCTAGGCATTGGAGGCGCTTAGGGCCACCAATTGAATAAAAATCATAACATCATAACACCTAGTTTTAATTGTAACGTTTATTAAGCTGCAGCTTCTGCGCTACTTTGAATAAAACCTTTTCGTTTCGTTTCGTTTCGTTTCGTTTCGTCTCGTCTCGTCTCGTCTCGTCTCGTCTCGTCTCGTCTCGTCTCGTCTCGTCTCGTCTCGTCTCGTCTCGTCTCGTCTCGTCTCGTCTCGTCTCGTCTCGTCTCGTCTCGTCTCGTCTCGTCTCGTCTCGTCTCGTCTCGTCTCGTCTCGTCTCGTCTCGTCTCGTCTCGTCTCGTCTCGTCTCGTCTCGTCTCGTCTCGTCTCGTCTCGTCTCGTCTCGTCTCGTCTCGTCTCGTCTCGTCTCGTTTCGATTCGTTTCGTTTCCTTTCCTTTCCTTTCCTTTCGTTTCGTTTCGTTTCGTTTCATTAACAAATTGTTTTATAATTCGTTTTTATCTAAAAGTGAGAAGTCTTAACAACTGTGATAACTATTTCTAGAACCTGCAGTCTAGAACCTACGATCAACAATCTACTACTTAAACCGATTTCCGCCAAAACGGCCTTTTTTTAGCGAAAGTCGTTTAAAGGCCTAGGATATTTATACTATGTTCTAGGCTGTATGTTCTAAAAATAATAATATATGAATGAAAGTACTTGGACTTGCTGTATTTAATTAAATTTAAATTTGACTTAACGATAACCGAATGGGGCGTTAGAAACCATAAAACAGGATCTACCTAGCTTGGTTTCTAATATGATTGAAAATTACGTATACTTAATATCCAAATCAACCTGTAAACTAGCATAACTTTACACGTATACCGATGTCTGTTGCTCAATAAATATCTTTATAATCCGTAATTTTCACTAAAATAATTTTAACATATTTTACAGTTCATAACTATAATAAATGTTGCCTAAACTACGTTACTTTAATGTACTCTGTATCTTAGGCCTAGTTAAAGTATTTTTAATATGTAGTTAAAAAAATATATACTGTTCGCAAAATTAAATAATCATGCGTCTTTTTTAATATAATTGTACAAAGTACAATGTGGCTCGTTTCAGTTCGGTCTGCACCAAGTATATTATATACGAGTACAATCGCCTTCTGGGGCCAGCCAAGCTGGTCTAGTATCCGTTTACTTAGCGGATAGTCTGTCAAGCTGAAGTTTCTCAAGGAGACCGGCAGGTCATCTGTTTCAGAGATGGTTTAGCTTGCATAGCCCAAGCGGCTATTTCACCGGCTGCGCAAATGCAAAGTACAAAATACAATTATTCTAATAGTCTCAGTCGGGGTGTATTTCTATGTTAGCCGTGTCCTTGCCTCGTTACACAGGGTATGCTAGTTTGGGACTACGACCAGTGATTGTGTTGTGTGGAAGTTTTTGGGACCTAAAACATGCTCGTTAATTAGTTTTGGTTATCAGCAACCCACACTGAGTTAGTTAAAAAATGCACCTGAAATATCCCTGTAGATAACTTGCATGAAAAAATGTTAGGTTAATATTCCGCTGCCATGTTAAAATGGTGAAAATATTGTTGATGTTAAACGTGTTTCAGCTCGTAGTACAAAAGAACTACGAATCTGACGAAACAAAATATTTATTTTAGGTTTTCAACATATTGCGGAATCACTAAAGTAAAACCGCCAGCACTTAAATGACCATTTTGACCAAACCTGTTGACTAAGTGCAAAATGGAAATTGCCATTCCGCGGTGGGCAAGCGTGGGGATTTCGCTCCGTACTCTCTGTCCGAAAAAACGTCTGTGGGTTACGATGAAACAAATGTTGTCCTGCATTATTATGCTGTTTCTCTAACTACTTTTCCGGTAGGTATACAATAATGAATATTCTTATCTTATTATCGGACATACCGTCCGACGCGGGCCAGATAACCTGGAATATGTTATCATCACCGGTCAAGCGAACGGGAAACGAAGCAGAGGACGAGCACCAACGCGTTGGACAGACCTAATAACTAAAGCTTGGGGAGGGACCCTACAAGCAGCCATACATCTGGCGCATAATAGAATCAAATGGAGAGAGCTGGTGGCGGAAGCTGCCCCATAATAGTCACGTCCCTCAGCCATGAGGAAACGACAAAGAAGATCTTATTATACTCAGAGCGAAATGCGCGTTAAATTTTATGCAGTGTAGTAAAATTTTGTGCAGTGCGCCACTTTCGGGGTGCAGCCATAAAAGAGACAAAAAGACGCAGTAGCTCCTTCTCCTGTAGTTTCTTCATAACTCGCAAACGTATGCGTATATTTTCATCAGTGTGATGCACCAAGCAAAAAGAAAATGTTTTTCAACATGTTAACGTGGCTTGCAATGTTGCCGGAAATCACCGAAAATTTTTTCTAGCAAAGGACGCTTTTTCCCTAATTGAGTACTGGGTACTGTTGCGTACCCGCAACTTGCCCATATTTCAGAAAATCACACTTTGGTCGCATAAATTAATAGATTCATTATAATACTCATACATAGATGCACCTCAAATAACAAATACTCTTCCTCTGACTATAAACTTCCTCCTGACATATAAAGGTGCCTGGTTAACTAAAGATTTGCTAACATATATTTTTTGATAAACGTGACGTCTTTGGACGGATTGACTCACTATTTTTGTAAACATGTAAACTGTGTATTTAGTGAGTCAGCAAGTCTCGCGCTAGGCCATTTTTTTATTATTTGGCTTAGTGTATATATATAATAAGTTCCACAATCACGCCAAGTTTCATGTCTGTAGGTATTAGATAGCATTTTTACAATAGAGCATAAACAAAAACAACGGCGAAAAAAGAAGTTTGTTGTATAGAGGACAGTCCTTATTTTTTATTACCTATATTTTAAATTTGAGCGGCTAATACGTCTGGCATTCGTCTCTCTCGTTTTAAAATTTACAACGATTTAACAAAAGATTAGTCTTT
The DNA here is from genome assembly GCA_934045075.1 of Yponomeuta sedellus. Classification (NCBI taxonomy): domain Eukaryota; kingdom Metazoa; phylum Arthropoda; class Insecta; order Lepidoptera; family Yponomeutidae; genus Yponomeuta; species Yponomeuta sedellus. The sequence goes on from OW203721.1 coordinate 7,781,659, forward strand.
TTGCTTCTTTACGCGTTAATTGTTGCGTAATTAAATACAAAAAAAAAAAAAAAATTAAAGTTTTATTCAAAGTAGCGCAGAAACTGCGGCTTAATAAACCTTACAAGTCAAACTAGATGTCCATTTTAAAATGTTGATACTATTGAAGAGTTTTTCAAAATCTAGATGATTGACAATAAACATCACACAACTTGTGTTCACAAGGTTTTTTTTGGGATGCATGTTTGAATTCTGCTTCAGACCGTGCGAGTTTCAAATTAGCATGGTTTACTCCGTTGGAATCAAATGTAGCCACACAGTGGAATACAAAGTTACTCTTGTAGAAGAATCCGTAGCTGTTTTACATTAAATAAAGTATTTACTTACAGCGAAGTTAACTAGATCGAAACCCACATTCTCGCTTAATATACTAAAGTGAATGGAGTAGGAAGGATAGGTATCTAACATAACTTGAACAAAGTTACGACAACTTTGCGTGGAATTATGGCATGGGATTTAATATCATATCTACTTAACCTACTTTACATAGACACACACATGATTTATCGTCGAGAAAGTTTACTTACCTATATTATGATGAGGCAAGTGTTATTTGTTAAAAAACCTTATTTAGAGGCTAAAAATTCCACTCATGCCGGGACTCGCCGGGATATTTGTTATGACAATCATTATAACATTTATTTGAAACTAGCTGTGCCCCGCTGTGTTACCTGCTGTTCATTAGGGAATAACATATTTTCCCGCAACAAAACGTAGCCTATTTGTTAATCTATCAGCTAACTCCATACCAAATTTTATTAAAATCGCTCCAGCCGTTTAGACGTAAAGAAGTAACAAACGTACAAACTTTCGCCTTTATAATGTTATAAGTTATGAATATTATAAGTGAAGAGCCCAGACTGAGCCCATTTGTACATATAAAATATGGTGACCCCCAGCGGAAATCGTGCCCACGAACGCAAGCGTCTTACCGCGCCAATGAGGCAGAGAGATGATAAACATAAGCGTCTGACGCGGGAATAGTTAAACTTATTATGGAATCAGTCATTTTCTGACAAAAGGGCGAGTTTTAGTTGAAAACATAGATGCATGGAGCTATAGGTCCATGTATAGATGTGTACTACTGTTCAGCCCATAAACTTAGTCAGTAAATTGACAGATAGAATTATCGTGTTAGTGAAAAAGAGTTGCCAGCTAAAATAGTGATGTGCTTTAGTCGATAGATTTAAGAACATAATCAATTATTTTCTTAGTACTGTCGTTGATGACAAATCACGGAAGTATTATTTATGAGATAATTTTAACAGGATATAACCTGAATAATACTACTGTGGGGACGGGCAGCGGACATTGAGACCATCTTCGTCTTGCAGAAAAGAGCGATCAGATTCATCTATAAGCTAGGCAGTAGAGACTCGTTAAGAGAATTCTTTAAAGAAACAAACATCCTGACAGTTGCCAGTCAGTATATCTATGAAAATATTATGTGTGTCAGGAAAAATATTAGCAACTTTAAAACTGCAGGTAGCCAACATAATGTAAATACTAGAAATAAACATGAACTTTTGATCCCAAGATTTAGGCTGGCAAAAGTTAATACATCCTTCATGGGGCATTGTATACGCTTCTACAATAAAATCCCTGAAGATATATTAAGTTTGACTGAAGCGCGGTTCAAAAAATGTGTAAAGTACACTTTGTGCCAAAAGAGCTACTATAATATTAAGGATTATTTAGATGACAATGATGTCTGGAATTCAAGCATGTAAAATTCACGAGTTTTGTAGTATCTGTGTAAATTCTGTTAATTAAGGAATTTGAAAAGACTAAGTTTGGAGTTTTTTTGTCCATTTTTTCTCCAAAATGATCCAGATTTTGAAATGGACACCTAGTTTAACTTGTAACGTTCATTAAGCCGCAGTATCTGCGCTACTTTGAATAAAACCTTTTCATTTCATTTCATAATTTAAAATATTCTCATGACATAATCTCTTTTTTTTCTCTATTCTTCTTAATCCGATTTTAAAGCCTGAAGCCTGAGTTACACTAAAATCTACAAGAAAACAAACTTAAAATGAGAATTTAGTTTCATTTCAATTATATGAAAATCAAATTGAATTTAGAGTAAGGTTTTAGGTTCTTTACTTTATTGTGAATCGGACGATATTAACGTAGTATCTGAAAGTACATGAATTATATACTCGTATGTATCTACGACATCGTCTATCAAATGATCTAATTTCGTAATTTTATCTTATACTTTTTTCGTGTGCTCTATACAGTCCGCCCAGCGTTGAGATGTCACCAAATTTAAGCCATATTCAAATAGTTTTTTGACTTCATTCATTTTAAAGCTTTTACTGTTTCTTCCGACATTACCCTTGACACGGGGACAACCCCAAACTAATTCTATAGAGTTCAATTTGCAATGGTAAGGAGGCAGTAGCAGAATGCTGACACCATACTGAGCGGCAAATTCTTCCACCGCATATTTTACATAACCAGTTTTATTTTAATTATATTCTTTTTAGGGCAGATTTTTCAATAGTCAGATAACTTTTATCTGAGGAATGAAAATGGCGGTTTGATAGCTTATGTATGAAAACTATGTCAAACTGCCATTTTTATTTCTCGGATAAAAGTTATCTGACTTGAAAAATCAGCCCTTAATGCATTAACCCGTGCTAAGGACAACTTAAAAAACACTTATTTATAGGCTTACAATCCCACCCATGCCGGGACTCAAATCCGCGACCTCTGGCTAACCGTGCCAGCGCCCTAATAGGCAACTCACCGGCATCAGCTTTTTAACACGATAAACAGACCGTTTGGATATATGCCAAATATCTTAGTAGTCGTTGAAACACAATCCTCTTTTCTCGACATATCAAACGGTAATTCAGAGCTTTCTTTTCCAAATACATAATTATTTGTAAGTTTTCAATATCATTTCAATCTTTTAAGTGATCGGCGCCTCCTTTGTTTTACTCGGGGAAAGGCTTTATTTTTTTGATATCCAGGAGACGTAAGCCAGTAAGTAATGCAATCCAGGCAAAGTCCAGATGAGAAGCCGAGGTCAATCGTAGTTCAATCCAATGGTGGTCCAGATGAAATGCCAAAGTCAGTCACAATGCTATCAAATCAATGTCTAAGTGAGAAGCGAAAGTCGTCAAAGAACACCAAAACCCATAAGAACACATTCACGCTACTGTAGTAGAAACGGAATTGAGGCACACAACCGACACACAACATTTTAGGCCAAACTGGAATTGACGTGAAAAATGGATGTTGTGATCAACCAAAAATATAATATCAAAGTTGGCAATCACCACATTTCCTAGTAAAGAAAATTAAATAAAAGTGTTCAAAGTTACGTATACCACTAAAAAAGTTTGTATTCATCATGTCTTACATAGCTTTCGTGAGTTGTGGGATAAATCTATAAAATAAAAAAAATTATGCTAAGTCTATATTTTAGGTCGATTGTGTACATCCTTATTATTTTTCTGTCATAAACTGGCCACATCGCAAATGTCAATTTACTCGTTCAATGGTGGGATGGCGGGCGGGGCTTGTCAATTGGGTTAGCAATCGTAGCGAGTTCGGTATTATCCGGCAAAATATCTATGCGCCAGCCTCCGACAGGCTGCCATCTGTCAAGGCACCTAGACATTTCAAAATCAATGACGTTTGACGTTATGGTATAAAACCAATCATCACTTACGCTGCCACTTCAATCAACGTTCACGTCTCGTATGACGCACAGAATGAACCAATAACATGGTGATTTACTCGATAGCACATCTTGCGCTGATTTCGGTGGTTAAGACTAATCGAGAGGGCAGGGGATGGGGTGGCCTTCTTTTTGTCACCAAGTCCTGTCGTAATAGCCTCTTTTGAAATGGTATGGAAATTAACACGACAGGATTTTAGTGCACGTGTATTGTTTTAGTTTTTCCTAATATTTTATATGTCATCTATGAAAGAATAACAATATCGATAGTGTATGTGAATAACAATATCACACTAATATAAGTCAGACGCAAGTTCCTTATTGCATTGATATCGGTCGGTTCGTCTAGTTGCAATTGCTTACAGTTTAAAGAAGAAGAAGAAAAGAAAAAATTGTTCACACGATTTGTAATTATGAAATACATTTTATTAATAATTGGACCACAATATGATTTAAGATTTGGACGACAGCGTTTCGCCTTTGATACCAAGAGTAAAAATTATTTCATCCAACGAAATGTACTAGGATTTTTGTACCAAAATAGGGTAGTGTAAAGGAATGATTAGAAACTGGATTTGAATCAAAAAGTAAAAAAATTGTGTTTATGTCACCTTTATAGTTGTCCAAGCCTACACCATTAATAAAACCATGTCCCAGGCACTACAGCGTCGGAGTGGTCCCTTTACCCATCTAGTGTGAGTGAAGATACCACTGGACGCTGTATAAATCATCTCATTAAGTAGATGCAAAAAGGCCAATATTATTATTATTATAGTTGTAAGTTCAGTTCAGCGACGTCTCAGAATCTGATAGAAACATATGAAAATAGTCGTCACTCATGCAGAAGTCGAACATTACAACTCAGTAAGAAATCGGTGGCAAAAAACCTTTCGCCGCTGTTTCTATTCATATTCCAGTTTTAAATTAACTCGTACAGTCTGTAAGCTTTTAGAATATACCTCGGGCTCTAGAGTAGCCTTCGGTTTTTTGCTGAAAGCACACGAGTGTAATACTACTTCCTACTCTGTATAGTGTGTAAGTGTCATATTAGTTCCGATATTTCCACGATATTTCTATTACACGAATACATCCGATAGTAGCCGAGGTATATTCTAAAAGCTAACAGACTGTATTTCCCTTTGACTACAAAAGCAAACTTTGGCAAGAATCCTGCCTTGATATAATTATTAAAGCGATAAATCAATCACAAATAATTCTGTGGTTAATACCGTATGTAGAGAGTCGTGAAAGTTTATTCACGACCAGTGGCGTATTCCGAATTCAGTTTTTATTTCCATCAATCCATTCGCGCCCAACAGATCAATCAGATTGGGAATGTGTTTTGACATTTCTACGGCCATTCCTATGGACGGACACGATACGAAGAACTAAATTCCACGGATGTAAAAAAAAGACGGATGCCTTCTGGCATTAAAAGGGTGTGAACCACCGCTAGTCCTACACTTTCGTGTGCATACACGTGCTTACTCACACAGATACACCAAGTCGGACAATCTGCCGCCATTACGCTCCAGGTAGCAATTCCAGTAAGTCTTTTTTTACTCAAATGAAAATTTTAAGAAATGCCGTCTTGTGTGGTACGCTGATGTAAAAACTTCTCAAAAAATGCAATAAGTCTCAAGGGAGAACCTACCATGCGTAAGTACTGTTTTAAGTGACTGATTGGTGATATTTTTTCCTTATTAGGTTTTTTTTTACTTTTCTTTATTTACTTACAAATCGGGATGTCAAATGGGCATTTCTCCACGGGGTCCAAACTTAACGGCCCGGCGCATAACATATTATATATTCAACACAATACTCGTATACCCCTGCAAAATATACTACAGTGTCCTCTAGGTCCTCGTCTACATGGAGAATATGCAAACTTTGCTGAAAACCCTTTGCAACTCACAGGAAAAAATCTGAAACGGCTTAAAATGACCTTCGGTGGCTTGTCCCCAACCCAAAACTTGACAATTTATAATTATTTCTATAAAACTCAGACTGTTTTCCGGGAATTTATTTATGTTCACATATTGTCAGATAGTTAAAGTAGGTAACTCTCATTTAAATACCATAAGAATGTAAACAATAGCTCGCCTACAATAGCAAGATGTTTGAGTGTCCCTTGCTTCTGCCTGAATTCGGTGGCACTTATGAACCAAGCGTTTATTCGGTCGTAGTATATAGGAATTCGCGGTGTGAACGAGCCATTTTGTCTGTCACGCCGCAGCGCCCGAGGAGAACGGATGCGTGATTGAATGAAAGTCTTGGGAAATATCAGGATAAGTAATTGATTCTTCAGATTTGGTCCAGGGCACACTTTGACTCCGGTGGAGGTTTTATTGGAAAGAATACTTATTGTCTGTAAAATCTAGTGCTTATTGTATAACTTCTAGTGCCTTGATCTGGGGTTAATACGTTGTGTAGTTTAAGAGTGAACTTGAAAAACATATCTTTTCTGATTTCAGTGTGCTCGATTTCGGTGGCTTTTTGAGCACCGAAGTCAGAAAAACTTCCACCGAAGTCAAATTTGCCTGATTTCAGTGTATTTTGTTCGACTTTAGAGAACTGAGGTCAGATTCCTTACACGTAAGTTTCAAGTAGGATATGCGCATTTTTTTTTGAAAACTGATCGATAACTGTGAAAGAAAACATCGTGTGGAAACCTACAAATAGCTTTAAACTTGTAGATATTTTCTTTACTGTTAATAATAACGACAAAAAAATTGATGTTTCTGTCATAATTGATTTCGGTTAGATTAAAAACTACTACAACGTACCTACCTACATACGTTATCTTGAAAATGTGAAACAAGTAGGTATACATGTTCCGTGTCTAAATTTTATTATTGACAAGTACAAACCGTAGCATAAAGAATAATAATAAAAACATGCATTTGAATGGTTACACAACATTTTGTGTTGAATAAGTTCAAAAGACTATTTTGCTAAGTACATTTTATAATAAGGTTATAGACAATGTTAAACAAATATGTTCATAAGACTGATTTAAGTTTAAGGAAAATTTTTGTTTGTAGAATTTTTATTAGATTATTATTAAAATACATTTTACCAACGTGGATTATTTTATTCCATTTTATGCCATTTGAAGTTGATTAATATTAAATTAGATAAATACATAGAGAACACTTTATTGTACATAAAAATAGAAATTACACAGATATTTTTTAACGTAAGAGCACAGAAGGCGGCCTTATCACTAGAAGTGATCTCTTCCAGACAATCTTCTTTAGAGATTAGCTTTGTTATGATAAAACAAAACGTTAAAATGGAATAAAATAAAGCCCAGAAGTAAAATTCATAGTATGTGTAATTTTGTTAAAATCATTTATCTCTAAAAACCTATTTATTTATTTAGCACGGGTTAGTGCATTAAAAATAAAAATAGTGTAATCATTTATCTCTTTCATAACTAATTATGCCACGTTAAAACCAAATGAATGGTGTCTCGTATTTCTTTTTGTTTTTGGTGTAGTCACTTTATAAAGACAAGGCTATGCTGAGACAAATGTATAAATTAATATACTTCATTATTTGACTTTATTGCGTGTTTTTTTTAAATTTTGCCACTTTTTTTGGAAGGATTATTATATTTTATTTTAGAATAGTTAACTTGAAATTGTTACCTACTCACCAAATTCGTGTTAGTTTTTTTGCGCTTGCATGACGAGTGTCAGTCTGATGAGAAAAAACTGATTGAAAAATGTGATTTTAGGTATAAGAAGTGCCTATTGAAGTAAGTACTTTAGAGCTTTATAATGTATGAAAATTACAATAAACAAGTTGATTAATTATATATCCGCCCGGTTTTTATTTATTATAATTATCCTCTTTTAATTTCTATACAATGCCTAACATTACTGGTATCGTTTTGGCATTGTGACTTTGGCACGTTAATTGATTCTCTAATAATTTTCTGATTCCAATGAATTATTTTCTGATGTCGATGCTTGCAATCTGATTTCGGTGCAAGTAGTCAGATTTCGGTGTTAGTTTTTCTGATTTCGCTGCTGGTAGTTTGATTCCGGTGTACAGTTTTCTGATTTCGGTGTAGTCTGATTTCGGTGATTTAAATATTTCGTTTTATAACCGAGAATGTACTTACCCAAAATATATCATATTTTATAGTTTTTAGCCCTTTATCCAAAACAATCGATAAAATTCCCAAAAGACGAAAAAACAAAACGACCACCGAATTCAGCCATTTTTGCCTCTTCTGGAGAAATGCCCAAATACAGCAGTGATACAAGTTTTTTTCGGGAAAAATTCACGAAAAGTGGTGAGTATGTATAAATTTGTTGCATTTATTAGTGTTTTTTATAGTAGTAGTTTTTGAATTATGGAAATACGCAACCGTAACTGTTATTAAATAACATATATTTATTATCTTCAAATATCTAACTGTGTGAAATTTGCCGTCGCACTAGCACTCAGAATGCATTACCATAGCCGGCCTATTGTACAGACGGACACAAACTTACCGATCGCATTTTCACGCATTTTGCGTGCAAAAAAGATATAGAGTTAACTTTGTGTCGGTCTGTTTACCACAAACATAAAAAATAAGAGCCTACAATAATAATCGACAGCTGACATCCAGCTGATATTACTTAAGTTGTTGACACCCCCACCGTTGTAGGTGACAGTGATATTACTTAGATATTTTGTATCCTAAACTTTCAACTTATTCGTCACATGTGAGTGTGTAATGTGAGTAAATTAAGCGCGTGAGTTAGTTGGTGACGATGTTTCACGTTAATTTGGAAATTTAATTACTTTTTCTGTCTTATTCGTGTTTATTATTCGTTTGTTATCAATGTTTTAAAAATTGAAGGAAAATTAAGAGGCAGTTGTTATACTCGTATCTGTTATAAAAACACTAAACTTGTCGATTCCAAAACTTCCAATTTTTTTTGATACCAAACTGCACTCCATATAAGCGACCTTAAAATAAGTAAATACACCCGATTTGATTCTATAGTAAAAAACTAAATTTTTCGCGATCCCGGAATCCCGGGACTTTTTCGATACGAAAGTGTCCATGTTAACTAACACCTCACTTTAGGCAAATATGCATCCGATTATTCGATCTCTAGTCATAACCAATTCCTCAATCGAGGCCCCACCTTCATAAAAGCCCTTTAAGTCACCCAGTAGTATGATAAAAGTGAAACCGTCACTAGATTAGGTAAGTTTACTTTATTTTTTGATAACACGATTTAAGGCGTTTTGGAGAGCTAACTAGCTGCGCCACCAATGGAAAAAAATCATAACTTTTTTTATAGAACGTTTTTATTTAAAAGTGAACATGAGAAATCTTAACAACTGTGATAACTATTTTTAAAACTTACAGTCTAGAACGTATGATCAATAGATTAGAGCTTCAATCGATTTCCGTTAAACCGGCTGTTTTTGGCGGAAAATGATTTAAGTCCTTGGTTGTTGATTCTAGTTTCTAGACTAGGTTCGAAAAATAGTAGTCCCAGTTGTTAAGATTTCTCATGTTCACTTTTAAATTAAAACGTATTATAACACAACTTATGACTTTATTTCCATTGGTGGCGCTAGTTAGCATCCTGAAACACCTTAATTCTCTTGATTTGAAAAAGTGGGCAAAGTGATATTTATCTGGCAATATCGATGGCACGCATACATAAAGAGACGGCGGCCATTTGTATGCTTCACTCGTGATTATAGAATGTTCCATCCGTGTTTCTTTTACATCCGTGCTAAATTCGAACATTTTCCGACAACATTGCATAGAAAAACTAACCTTTGCTACAAGAAATAGAGGCCAATTTTTAGTTTCACTAACTTTTCAAAGCACGCTTGGGATTTGTATATTGTTCAGTCAGTTTAAAATTGGCAATGTTGGCAATATGTAACTAATACCTTTAGACAAAAACTTCAAGTTTCTCTCGGACACGACCCTCGATGTAAATGTTTTGGTAAATGTCGTCAACGGCGTATCAGTCCATTTAAAGATAATAGCGCTAATTGTTGCCCACGGATCTACTCCGGACTGTTTTGTCCGGTCGAATAGCACAACAGACGATGCCACTTTGACTGTGTTACGTATTCTCAAATAGCTCACATAGGGCCGGTTTCTGTATTGAGAACTTTACTAAGTACATACTTAAGTAACATTCTGTCGCGTACTTTTCTAGAAAAATCGAAGAGACAGCACTACAGTTAAGTATTTACTTAACGAAATTCTCATGTCAGACTCTAGCACTAAGGCCGACATTTCATTAACTTTCCATCACAAAATTTGCATCATGACATCGATTTTCAACGTTTTACAATGCGACCAATAATTTTTATGTGTATAAGTGTGTTTCTCAAGTCCTTAATGCAGTGGACTGGATCTGCAAGCTAAGAATTTATAGAGCTTTCGATTCCAGCGCAATAGCAGCGGCGCGGTTAAGGGAGCGGGATGTCTTAGACTGGCACATAGAGTTAGAATTCCGTTACGGAATTTCGATTACGGATCCAGAACGCAGTAAATTCATCCAAAGCTATATATCTACCACAAACATATTCACAGTTTGTGGTAGATATATAGCTTTGGATTTTACAGTTTTCCGTTTAAACTTTTGCCGATACGGATTTTCCCATGGTAGATTTGCAGTCGTAATCCGTAAGGAAAAGTCGTTTCGAACATAACTCAGAACATATTTTGTTTTTCTTAGCACGAGACACCAAGAACCATCTGACCTTATTCACAGAAAAAAAGTTCTGAACTGAACAGCCAGCTCTCCCGAATAAGCGTTGCTATTCCGAACTTAAAATTAACGTAGCTACGGTATTTTTTAGTTCGGAATAGCAATGTGTGTGATGTTATGTGTGATGATATCAACCCTTTGTGTGGGGGACACACAAAGGGTTGATAAAATCACACATAACATCACACTGCAGGGGCCAATTCAATTCAATTCAATTTATTTCAACGTAAAGAATTTACATTCTGTTTGCTGAATGTCAAAGTACAATGTAACATGAAAGTGAAAGCCGCCGCCTTCGGGCCGTAATGTAGTGGAGAAAAAGGCAGCGGGAAAAAAAAAAACTCCACTCTGACCATATTTTCTCAAGTCCTCTTAAATCTAATACATTAGATACTACCTATACGCATAAGATTCCATGATTGCCATTAATAACTTAAAATGCTAAAGCATTATAAATTAGTTTTTTTCACATAGGCCGAGAAAACATGACAAGTGCTGTGGCCAGACACATGAACAGCACTCGTTCACGAGCATAACGCAGAGGTCAGCCATCATCAGTCTCAACCATTTTGGAGGGAGATAGATGACCCGGCCACCACGCCACCATATATTGTAAAGAGGTTCGAAATTTCACTGATGCCGTGAGTCGCCCATTGGCTCAATTGGTAGAGCGCTGGTACGGATAGCCAGAGGTTGCGGGTTCGAATCCCGGCATGGGTGAAATTTTTAGCCTCTAAATAGGTTTTTAAATTTGTTCCTTAGCACGGGTTAGTGCATTAAAAATAAAAATAGTATAATCATGTGGGTACAGTGATATCGTTCCGATGTTAAACCTAACTGCAAAGTAGGTAGTCGGGGCTGTAAGTAATGCAATTTGCTTAAGTCAGATGTCGCTGCCTGTACGTAATACAGAGAATATTGTAAAGAGGTTCGAAATTTCACTGATGCCGTGAGTCGCCCAATGGCTCAATTGGTAGAGCGCTGGTACGGATAGCCAGAGGTTGCGGGTTCGAATCCCGGCATGGGTGAAATTTTTAGCCTCTAAATAGGTTTTTAAATTTGTTCCTTAGCACGGGTTAGTGCATTAAAAATAAAAATAGTATAATCATGTGGGTACAGTGATATCGTTCCGATGTTAAACTTAACTGCAAAGTAGGTAGTCGGGGCTGTAAGTAATGCAATTTGCTTAAGTCAGATGTCGCTGCCTGTACGTAATACAGAGAATACTGTAAAGAGGTTCGAAATTTCACTGATGCCGTGAGTCGCCCACTGGCTCAATTGGTAGAGCGCTGGTACGGATAGCCAGAGGTTGCGGGTTCGAATCCCGGCATGGGTGAATTTTTTAGCCTCTAAATAGGTTTTTAAGTTTTTGTCAGTTATAGAATGTATGATATATTTACTAATATGCAATCACGTCGTCTGTACAAACTTAAAATATAACATAACTAACACTGAGGATTGCAGTGATTCGGTTGCTACATATAAAGTATTTATTTAATAACTATGATATACTCGTTGGAATTGGTCTACTGCCAAGGGCTTACATCATTTATAAAGTCATCTATTCTATAATAGGCCTTTTTACACAGCGCCTTTTTAATGAAATTTTTAAATTTGCTTTCAGGCAGGGATAGAATATGTTCTGGAATTTTATTGTAAAAACGTACACTTACGGTCGAATACTCAAACGTCATTCAAATATTTAAAGGCATCTTAAATAATTGACAAGCCGTTAAACACAAAATTCGTACACACAAATGTTAGTTAAAAGCTTGTGTTAAATTTAAGTGGAACACAAAATAACTGGCAGTTAAACATCACTCAGCGAAAAATTCGTATACTCAAACGCAACTTAGCGCGATTTAGCTGTCAAATAGGCTGTCAAATCGAGTTGAGTGGGCGTTACAATTGAAAGTAGTCGCGAGGTCCTTCAAATTATAAAAAAGTTTCAATAATCAGTGAACTTAAGTGAAAAACAATGTCCTTATCATCATTATGCTCTTTGTCGGATGAGGCCTTCCTCATCTATATCCTCAGCCTAATGTGCCTCGAAGAAATGAGGCAAAGTTAAATGCTTTCGAGTATTATAATGAAAAAGACTTCCATGCACGGTTCCGGCTCTCGAAAAAGTCCGTCTTTGGACATACAATACCACCAGTTACATGGCGTAATAGATCCATACAGCCAGTGGACCAAATTTTAATAACCCTGCGTTATTATGCTACTGGCATAATAACGCATAATAATAATTCTCGTTCAATTCTTGTTTATATTAATATTTATCAGGGAATAGCTTTCAAAAACCGCAATACCGCAATGGTTTTATCGTGGTAGTCTTTTCAAATGTCTTTGGCGAGATAGCCCTAACGTTTCAATATACGACAATATAAGATATTATTGTTTCAACATTAAACATTTTGCTTTGTACAAAACGAGGTAATATTATCTAGTACAATAATTTAAGTTTGTTTCGTAAATCATAATATGATTTATTTTATTTTTTATAAAAAAAACAATATTTCATCACAAAACTTTGAATTGATCGAACAAATTCTGCGTAAATCGGATACACAACGTAAATTTCAATATTTTGTCAATGAAAACAGACTTGTTATTTATCTGACGGCTTCTCAGCTGATCACGGTCTGAAATTGTTTGAATGAAGTTTGTGTATACCACTTAATATTTAACAGATGTTCAAATTTGAATGCCCTTCAACTGAGTGTACGATTTGACTGACGTTTGAGTATTCGGCCGTTAGTCCTACAAAAGATGCATTTACCTTGGCTTATCTGAATTTAGATAAAGCAACTTTGTTTCTGTTTCTAGTGTTTACGTTATGGATATCCCTGTTTAATTTAAATGTTGTTATGTTTTTTCGTACGTACATTATGTTATCGAATATATATTGGCAGGCCAGCGTTAGAATTCCTATTTCCTTGAAAATATCCCGTAGCGATTGCCTGGTAGGTAAATTGTAGACAGCTCTAACAGCCCTTTTTTGTAGAATAAAAACTGTTTCTATATCTGTCGCACGACCCCATAGTAACAAACCATATGACATAATACTGTGAAAATAACTAAAATATACAAGCCTCGCAGCTGACACATCTGTTAGTTGCCTAATTTTTCTAACTGCAAATGCGGCTGAACTTAACCTACCCGCTAGATTTTTTATGTGTGGATTTTCTATTGCAGTTTTGAGTCTATTGTAATACCTAAAAACACCGTGGACTCTACTACGTCTAGTCTGTCACCAGCTATAACTAAACTTGTGTCCACTTTTTTACATTGGGCAATGAACACTTTATACATTTTGTCTTTTTCGCATTCAACATGAGATTGTTTACAGTAAACCAGTTTAACACTTTAGAAAGGGCGTTGTTTACATCCTCTAGATTAGATTGACCTCTCTTGATTTTAAAAATTAGAGAAGTATCGTCTGCAAACAATACTATTTGTGACAATTTCTCAACTAGGTAGGGCAGATCATTTACATATACTAAGAAATGCTATATGCTGCCTTTTTTACGAGGTTCATTTCAACATATCCGGTAGGTATTATTTTCGTCAACCACTCAGCCCGTATTCGTCCACTGCTGGAAATAAGCCTCAGCAAAGCACGCTCCTTTTTCTATTCCCAATAATATTCATCCAAGGCACTGCCAGCAATCCGCCTCAGATTGTCTAAGACATTGTTACTCCGGATTAATAAAATTATCCAATAACTATTGAGCCGAGCATATTATGACTGGTAAAACGGTAAGGCATTAAAACTAAAATATATCAATAGGTCAAACTTAATTGGTCTAAAAATATATCCCAGACAGAACAACGTGTGGCGTCGGTCCACAAGACCTACCCACGAACACGAAGAGCTTTCAGCTCTCGGGCTTACCTTTTGACATTTGAGCCGAAAATATTAAAACTAGGAAAACAATAACAGTTGTATTCATAAAAACTCACGAAAGTTGCTTATAAACCTCAGTTAGTTAACTTGTTTATTAAACCCTAACATGCTGCTAAAGTGTTCGTTAAAAATATCTATTCATAAACGCATGGTAACCGTACATTACCTAGCGGACCTCTATAGTGGATTGAAGTGAACGATTTCCACAGATTATGAGAAGAAATGAATGTAAACTTGGCAAATAACCAGTTACTTTCGTAAACAAGACAATCTGACAAATATATTTTTGCTGGACTGGAACCAAAAAAATTTGATAATTTCATTTTATCTATTAAAACAGTTCTGCAGAGTGAAAAAAGGAAAATGGATATTGCCGAATGTTCGTCATTGGTTAAAAAGAGATGCAGAACAGAAAATTGGCTGGGGGAAGACAAAGTGAAAGAAAGAAATGAAGGAATTTAGACTTAAATTATGAATTAATTTTAGCTGAAATAAATAGTATTAAGAAAACAGATTCCAAATAATAAAATCTTTTTATAATTCGAAGTCATTCTTGTCAATAAAAACTTGAAACAAGCATAGAAGTTTTATTTTAAATTAGTAAAAATAACAATTCACTGGAAGTCCCACTAAGACGCACTGGAACCTCTGCTACAATACACCAAAGCACCGCTCTATAGTGTTCCTGGTTCCGATTTGAGCCTCATTGTACTGCTTTTCATGATTATTTCTGGGGTTGAGCAGTGGTGTGAACAGGAATGGCAGTAGAGGGTAGTCAGAGTCTCACAGTAGACTGCCTCTAAAATGGCCATCTTCAAAGCGTTGCTTTATATTACTTTCATTGAAGATACGGCTATCGTGAGTACCCCCTCCATCTAGCCACAATGTCCATGGTCTTGAGGCTAGCGTCACAAACAACCTAGAACAGAATAAATAATACTATATAGGTAGGTATGCACATATGGTATGGTAAACAATCATTAAAGTAAATTAATCAGTTATGTACTGAAGTATTTAGGTACCTGGACAATCAAGGAATAATATTACCCTTTCTTATTTATGTAATATTGAGCTTGCTCTAAAGGAGATTACAGGAGATTATAAGAAATGAATGTGACTTACTTCACGTCGTCCCCAACAACGGATGGCGATCAGCACTTGGAGTTCTGGTCAAACGCCAGCACCTCTGGCATCCACCATGAGCTCGTCTTCCACCAGATTGATTATCTCCCGAATGGTTTCTTTACAGAATCTATAGCCTTTTTTTTGAACGTGAGATCTCGCAATACAAATGGGTTTATTCTTTTATTATAATTTTTTCTCCGCCTTTGCGCCTTTTCCGCTTCTTGCAAGCGGCCAATTGAATATATTGCGCGCAAAGCATTCATTTTTATGTGTAAATAAACACAACACTCCGAAAACACTAATGTCAATTTCTCGTTTTGAGGTTATAATCAGTATGTTACGGACACTATAAGAGAAGATAAACAAGGGGACTGCGATTGTTAGCTTAGCAAACCTTTGTTAAACAGCTAATGAACGTTTTAGGCATTAACCTACGTTTATGAATAGAGATTTTTAGCAAACGTTCTATAAACCCTTTACATGCCTCTTTTAAGAAGTGCATATTTTTTATGAATACAACTGTAAGTAACCAAAATCACACTAGTCTAGCGTGGAATATGATGTTATTTTCCTTGTTGTGATATCATTATGTGACCATTAGATATACTCGTAGTCCTGCACCATGTGAATACAATATTTGTTATCTCTTGTGTGGTTTTCAAATAAATACGTTTTTACTATACTTTATATTCCAGTCATCTCAGCGTCTGACGTCCATCCATAAGACCTACCTACGAACTCGAGGCCGAAGAGCTTCCAGGTACCGCGCTTGGTGACAATGATGACGTGAGGGCAAACGTTGCGGTGCATCTGCCTCGCTGTGTAGTGCAGATAGCGCAAAGCCTCGATAATCTGTTGGGAAAAAAGTTTCATAAGCTTACTGCCACCTTTGTCCTTATCAAGGGGAAGGACAGACTAAATAATAATAACTTCCACCCAATCACTTGACCTGGTCCTAGATTAGGCAGGGACCAGGGACTACCACTTGCCACGATCCTGACAGACGCCTGTACGTGAGGTTATGTATGCACGTATGTACAATGACGACTGCATAATCGTGGCGATTACATTAATTTCATTGCTGCTTTGAGTCTAAGCCCGCACACTTATCACACGTTCTAGGCGCCAACGGTATGAAAAAACATATCACGTGACCCGTCCAGCTATCTATCATTGTTCTGTAATGTTCTTATAGCATCGAGGCAGTGGTCCCAAACTACCCTGGTCCCAAAGTACCCTGGACTATGGTAACCAGCTACTTGTCAAATAATTTACTTGTTAATACATCTTTAAGAAAAATTGCACTCTAGTTATTTTTTTTTGTAGCCTTCATAATATGGGTGTCCCACTGTCAGGCAAACATCCTTGTTATGGTCACTTTGTTATCAAGCCGTTAGACTGTATTTTTTCACGAAACAACTGTTTTAAGGGGTTACCCGGAGCTAAAAGCACCACGAAGGGAACAAACACACATATTATTAAATAGCAGGTACCTACGTTGTACGCTGTAAAAAATTATACAAATATTTTTTAATAATGTTGATAGCTATTTCTAGATACTAAGGAACAATAGTCCTAGGACTCTAAAGCATTATTGCCAAAACTGACGTTTCCATTCAGAGTATTGACTTTAGCAGGTGTTCACTTTTCACGTTAGCTCCAAACAAAGGCGTCACACACGGCGAAGATACCATCATAAAATACAATAACGCTCGCCATTCAATTCAATGGACCTCACACGCGATGGTCGAAAATATTAGGTATTATTCTCATCACACACGACGAGAATAATACCTATGTATTTTCGTAAATTTTATGGCAAGCGATAAAATACTCATACTATTATTGCATTTTTGAAATGTGTATTTTCATCTTACATTCAGCGTTTCAAACATTCATAATGTAAGATTTAAAAAAAGAACTACTTGTTTTCAAAAGATCGCTAAATGAGTAACCAGAAAATTATATGAAAGTAACTCTATTATATGTAAAAATCTCGTATTCTCAGTGGTTTTTATTGGACTCCAGCAAAAGCAGATTCAATATCAAATCATAGCGTAAAAAACCATGCCGTAAACCACTTTAAAATCTTGAACATAGGTTAATTTCTTCAAAGGTCGGAAAATATGAATGCTGCAATCTGACACATGACCCGCACCCGTTTACCCGTTCACCTAGGGTTCAGGCGTCATCAGTCTCAATTTTAAGGGCTACACCAGCAACCAGTGCCGAGTTTCATAAAACTACAATTGGTAGTTTATTATGGCAATTCGAGCTACATTGCTTAGCAGTGTGTTGCTTCTTGTTAATCTGCGGGTGAATGGCTGCCTTGCATTGTAAGTACATCGAAGTAGTTAGTTAGACCTGAGATTTCAGCACTTAGCCTCATACTTGGGCCATTGTACGTAGCAAGCGCTGAAGGACGCTAACACCTCAGACACTAGGGTTTCCTTACGATGTTTTCCTTCACTGTCAGCGAGTAGTATTGCCACTATAATTTCACAAATGTACATAACTTAGAAAACAAAGTCATTGGTACATTCCGGGGTTCGAACCCACGACCTCCCGATTGAGAAGCCGGCCTTCTACACCGCTCCGCTACCACCGCTCAACAAGTACATCGAATTGTCACAATAAATACGAATTGTAGTTTTATGAAACAGGCCCCAGGCCACCACGCCACCACATAAATGGCCTTTGATAAACTTGTGCGATTAAAGTCTTCTCAGTTATGAAATTAATAACAGCAGTTGGAGATATGCACTCATGTCGTCTGCACATTCCTTATAAAAGTCTATTAAAGTAATAAACTCGTATGGAGTGGAATTGCTTTACTGTCGGGCTTAGGTCGCTATATTGTATTTTCTTAGTTATGTCCATTAAAACATTATGCTACCGCCCATATTGTTCCTGCAATCCACTCCATCCAAAGGTTATCTGGACGAGATCGCTCTAAGCAATAAGGCAGCGTATTGCATTTTTTTCATATTGTGTAATAAAGTTTTCTCTATATTATATCTAGAGACCATCGCACATTATTGGAATTCTTATATAGGCACAGAGGAAAAAATAGCTATTATTATATAGGCACAGAGGAAAAAATAGCTAAGCGGAATTTAGAAGAAGCTCCTAGTTATTTAATTTAACAGTAATTATGTTTATATAATTTTTAATGCACTAACCCGTGCTAAGGACAATTTTTAAAAACCTGTTTAGAGTCTAAAACAGCGATATCACTCCGAAGTAAAACCTAACTGCAAAGTAGGTACTCGGGGCTGCTAGTGATGCAAATTACTTCAGCCAGATGTCGCTGCCTGTACGTAATACAGAGAATATTGTAAAGAGGTTCGAAATTACAATGATGCCGTTGAGTCGCCCATTAGCTCAGTTGGAAAGAGTGTAGGCACGGATAGCCAGAGGTCGCGGGTTCAAATCCCGGCATGGGTGGAATTTTTAGCCTCTAAATAGGTTTTAAAAGTTATTATGTTTTTACCTACGTAAGTTATATTGTCAAGCCTCTACAGGTCGCACTACGGCGAGAGTCACCGGTTTTGTCTCGATAAAATGACTGAATTTGTCGATGAATCTAATGGAAAATCGCGACTTTTGAGGTTTAAGCGAACAACTCGTGTCCATTGTGGTACCAGAACCAGAGCAAGAATATTATACCTACCTATAAGCGTTATTACTGTAAAACAAACTTATTCTATCTGTAAGACGCAGCTGAGTGCAAGCGCTTAAAAATATCACGAATTACTTCAAACTCTAACCTCTCCCCAGATATTCTTAGAGTCATATATTACCGACGAAACTAGCTCAATGAGGCTATCGCGGATAAGTTAAGAACCTTGACCTTTGCAACTAGGTAATGAGATGATTCATAAAGCGTTTAGTGGCACCTTCACTGGCACTAGATCGGTGAAGGGACCACTCGGACGCTGCAGTGCCTGGCACATTGTTTTTGGTTGGGGTAAGCTTGCCCAGCACCTATATTATTCTGACTGCGTAGTCGGCCTAGCCTACAGTAAAAGACAATTCAATACCGTAGAGCCAACAAAGCCGCGGGTTTATTCACGATGTTTTCCTTCACGGTAAGCGGATAAGTAAGGCCGTGTAGTATCGGCCCGTCTACAAGTAAGACAGACATCGGTAGGTAGCTATGTAATGAAATTCTTCGCCAAATTTAATGGGCATTCTACGACAAATTCTTCGTTTTTATTGTCTACGAATTTCGTTAAAGTGAAGTAGGTACGTTCCGATATTTATGGTTCCGTAATCGATGATTACAAATCAGAGTTCGTGGGTTCGATTCCTATTGGAGGCCGCTGTACATTTGTGCAAGTGACCTCGGTCTGGGTGTATTTTCACCAGTTTGGGACCAGGTCAAGTGATTGTGTTGTGTGTAAGTTAGTAATCTAAAATGGTATGGGAGAAAATTACTAAAATTGCCATGACTGACTGATCGGCTTATAAAACTGAGTCAATGAAACTACGCAAAACTAAAAATGGTTTGTTTAATTTATCGATAATTGAACAACTTAGAGACTTAAAATGGAAAACATCGCCATGTTACAGAAAATCAGAGAAACCACTTATTAATTTTACCGGCAACAACTACTTTGGCTGTCATTTATTAATGTCGATCATCTGTGAAAACTCTATCTGACAATTGTTCAAGCGTAATCTATTCTAAAGCTTTAGTAAGTATTATATATTCTGTGCGTTAAAATGCCGAAACTGTTCGTAGGTGCTAAAGTACCGTGGTACACAATTTAATAAATTATTCGTTGCATTGAGCTTGATTTCTATAAATAACAATACCACATTATTTGTCAACACGGGTGATTGCTGTCATGCATAGAATGTAATGAATATTGCCCACTTTTTGGTTTATACTCGTAGAAACAGAAAATGAAACAAAGTATTGTAATTGTTGGTGGCATTGGAAATGAAAGTGACTTTTTCATCCTGGCAACAGACAATAACTGTGAAATCATCACGAGTGCAACCGAGAGAAGGTAAAAAAATTGCTTACGATAGTCCGTCCAATACTGATATTCTAAATGAAAGGTGATGAACGATTATTAAGATTACACATTTCTTTAGCCTGTTTCACATAACTATAATTATACTATTTTTAATGCACTAACCCGTGCTAAGGACAATTTTAAAAACCTATTTACGAGTAGAGGCTAAAAATTCCACCCATGCCGGAATTCGAACCCGCGACCTCTGGGTATCCGTGCCAGCGCTCTTTCTAACTGAGCTAATGGGCGACTACTATTACTACTACTAGTTTACTGTGACAATTTAATGTATATTGCAAAGTCGATTAACCCACGTTAATATGTAAGAAAATTCAGCTGCACCATGTACGTCGAATTGTCATAATCAACTATTAACTGTAGTTTTAGGAAACAAACCTCTAAATTTTTTTGTTTATTATTTTTCAATATGATTATATGCTTATATAAGTTTACTTACGGATTCAATGCTTACGGTTACTCTTTTATTAGTTGAGTAAATCATGATCATCATTCTAATCAGGCACCTTTGTGAAAAGTTGGTAATATATGAATTATAATTACAAATAAAGTGGCCAATTCAAGTGGGTATTACTATGGTGCCATATAAAACGACAATACGGAGCTTTTAAATCTGGTATTCTATTTTCATTGACACGCTATACCTATTGACGTAACGCCGGATCTACTTACATGATCCTAAGTTTCATATTGCTAACAAAAGTTTTAGTTCGAAAATTAATTATTGTAAACTCTTGCTTATTTGACGTGGTTCAATCCTAATTTGTACTGAAGAAACATTTACAGGCGTATTATAATGACCCAAAATTAACATTACTCTAGCTAGCCCAATAAATTGTATAAGCGCCTCGATATTTCCGTCGCATGATCTTCAGCTAAACTAACGAACCACCTAAGAAGTCACTAGTGGCTACGCCGTAATACAGAGGATTCCGACTACGGCTTAGAGTGCTACGAGCGTAGCTGGGCTGGTAGCTCTGCGTAGCGCTGCTAGTGATAGGCGATGGATTTCTCTCATGATGAGAAGTTAACATTGTAAAAAAAATGTTAAGTATCTATGTAGAAGTTATTTACATTAAACTCAGTATCTTCGCGGATTCTAATGAATAACTGAGCGGAAATAAATAAACAAAATCATACTTTTTCCATTTTGTAACGTTTGGTGGATACAGTCCAAATAGAGAGCTTTTTAAATATTAGCAACTTTTTGGTATCACAAACACTTAAGGTTGACGTTCACTCGAAAGTTCATACATAGGTACTTCCCCCACTGCAATAGTGGGAGATGGGTCCGAGACGTTTTAAAGTGAAAAAATATGTTAGAGTTCAATTAATTTTGCTCAGTCACTCATATAAAAACATAGGAAAAATTAGAAAATAAATACATAAAATTTGAAAGCGGGCGAAAAGTAAAGTTAGTCTAATACTAAAAAAAATGTTAATAAATTTTGTTTTTTCATTGAATCCTAACCATTTTCTTATAAGGGTCCCTATAAAAATTATTTTACGAGAGCTCGTATTAGTTCTAGGAAAAAAATACCACGTTTATTTATCTCTTAATATGGCCTCTCCAATTACAAGTTTAAACACATGTTTTAATGCAAGGCTCACTAAACGTGTAAGTGGAGATACATTTAGGATTTAGCCTGCTGTAAATTATTTCAATTAACCCTAGAGCGCCTTCTCGTGAATCGCGAGTAATCGCGTAGGGAGCATTTTGCCGCCCGTACTTAATACGATTTTTTTTTGTTAATACGGGTCATATGCATTTGTAATTATTTTTTAACGACAAAATAAAACACCAACTATAGAAATGAAAAACATTTATTAAATTTTTATAATTAGAAATTAGAAAAAAAATGCTTTGGGAAATCTTAGGTAATTATTTTTGTTTTTACGGAACTTTTGCATTATTATTTCTATAAAAAATTTAAAAATTAAATTTAATAACAAAATTATGCGTTTTCATCGTCTACGGCGTGTATTTTACCAAAAAAATCCTGGTCCATGTACATGCAATGTTCGGTGCACAGTAACTATGCACATCTGTTGCACCCTTTTTTGTCCTTCTATTTTTCTTTGATGGACATACTGCGCATATACCTTATCGAACTGAGGGTATATTTTGATGTTCGGGTGGCACAAATCGAGAGATTTGGTACCTCAGATGTTTCTGTGTTCATGCCGGATCTTCTAACAATATGTGGTTTAGTCATAGCCAGGCCAATTTCTTTCCCAATAATTAATTAAAACAAACTAAAAATAATATCATACCATATTTACATTAAAATATACCTATACGCAATGAAAACATATAATATTTCAACAATAGTAAAAACTAAGACCCACAAATTTCACTTACGTGAGTAGTCGCGCGGGGAGCAATTTGCCTCCAAACGCGACACACCCACAATAACCTTTATCTCCAGCGGTCATCCGCGCACGAATTTAATTTTTATTTTTAACACTTGAAGGCGAGGGACGTAGGGGCAGCTACACGGACGCTTGCCCTTGACAAATGCATAGAGTACAAAATAAAACGAAAATTGTGCCGCGGGCGGCAAAATGCTCATAGCGCGAGCACTCTAGGGTTAAGATAAATCACAATGTTTCCCAATTTTAAGTTCTCGCGCGAGAACATTCTCCCCGCCCATCACTACGCCGCACTCAGCCTGTTGCCGCAACCCAACTTAATAATCAGTGGACCCCTCTCACATTTTCCAAACATCAGAAGTTGGTATGTACACGTTTGATCCGTTCGCGTTGTGTATATTCTGGGCCTTAATGAGAACTAGATTTGTTTAGGGAGGGTGCCCCTTCAGAGTACAGGGGTGGAGACCGCTGAACTCAAAATTACACATGGATAATCTCATGGCAGCATCCTTACTATAAGATTCAGGCTTTGTTTACACTAAACTGCGCATTGAGGCGCTTCATGCAGTAACATTAGGTTTGGTGGGGACCTAATGAGACAAATCACATCTAATGAAGATTATTTTAGAGTATTTTTTCAAAAAGGGTTAGACCAAGCTCGCAATCATATTTATAAATAAATATAAATAAATGAATATTCATGGACATATTACACAGATCTCGTTATCCCTATACTAAGTACAATTAAATGACTTGTGTTATAGGTGCTAACTCGACGATAGATTTAATACAATAAATAAATAGATAACATCCAAGACCCGAGACAAACTAGAAAAGTTCGTTTCCTAGTTTGACCCGGCCGGGATTGTGATAGGACCGTCAGCTGTGAACCTATGGCAAAATACGGATTGTAAACAAAGTTTTTTAATTCGATCCAAACAGTTATGAGTGGCAGAGTTATCATATACTCGTTAGATTTTTTTGGTTTAGAAAAGTAGTCTCGTGTGATTTAGAACCTGATTGGATGAAATAAATTAATATCTAGTTCTCATAAAACGTAAATACAATTATTTAAATAACCCTAACGTAGAGCTCAAGATTTTCACGTGAATGGGCTTAGTAGCTTTTCAGTTGTCAACAGGGGGTGTATGGTTTGTGTGTTTGACCAATTCATGAAGACTTCATTTAGTTTTAAACATTCCGTTTTTTTTATTGGTTACGCGAATGTCATTTCTCGCGACTTCGACAAGCGAAGCTTTTTCAAGCGACTTCGACAATTTTGGCTAGTATTACGAACTCATTCTTGTTACACACGTGATTTTGGCTGTTGGTTACCTGGAATTTGTCCTCTGCTCATCTGTTCTCCTCGGTTTTATCTTAACGTATACCGATCCTGAACCTGTACGTAAGAAAACTTTTCAAGATTAATAACGACTACGCTGATGAGGATGATATAACATAACATAACATTTACATACAGGCACATACATTGCTTCTGGCCCCACACTAGGATACCCTGTGTCGTGGGAACCAAAAACAATGACATCACAAATATGTAAACATCCAAGAACTGGACTTTTTTTTTGTTTCCAGCCGGGATTCGAACCCGGGACCTCTTGCATGGTAGGCAGACGCGCTACCGCTACGCCATAGAGGTCGTCCGATATATCCGATGGGTCCTCATGAGTACATGTAACAGATATTTTTATTGCCATAGATTTCTTTGGAACTTTGTATTTTCGATCCCAGATATTAACGTATGCGATATATTTTTCCATACAATATACAAACATGAAAACTCCATCCACACACGATTGCAGTCGGATTTAGTATAGAACAAGACGAAATTCAGCAAACGGGTCCTAATAAATACTATCCCACCAAAAACATTCTATAAAAACTAGACAAGTCTCGATGTACAGACGGATTTCTAATCATTGATAGAAGTCTGTCTGTACGTCTGATCCGGAGCGTCCAGTCAGGTACTCCACACCTGGTTTTGTACCCTTGTGTACCTTCAACGGCCAAGTCACACAACATTAACTATAATAATAAAGAAATCGCAGTAAGGAACCTTAGACTTGGCACGACTTTGCCTGGATTTCATTACTTTTTGGAGATAAACGAGCAGCTCCATCGAGACTTGGCTAGTTTTTACAGAATGTTTTTGGTGGGATTTCACTTCTTTTTGTAGAAACGTAGGTATATTGATTTATTATAAAGCAATCCCCCCCCCCCCAATCAAGGGCAGTAGAACAATGTCGTAAATGACTGCAACGTGGGACCCAGCAGTGGGCCGCTATAGGCTAGATTAAATTAGAATATGTTGCCCACTACGCTGGATTTTTGCAATGACAGTCTATTTTTTATGTACCAATAGTTGAAAGGGGCATTACCATATCTCTAATACAGCAGAGGTTTCTTCATCAGATACTTCAGACCTTCAATTTTTGACATCAAATGAAGGGGCCGCTTCATTACCGCGACCAAGTTGAATATTTTTTGTAAAGGCGGTATGTCAATCTCTTTTAATAGTTTGGTTTGGCTCTAGTGTTTTCTAATCATGGTCACCATGTACTCCAGTCGTGTACCTCTATCTTCAATTATCCTAGTTTTTATAGTTTTCCCTTTATGTGGCGATTAAACCCTAACTATGTACCAGTTCTATTTTGATAATCATGAATGAATGAGTGTCATAAATGCGAAACTTTGCTTTTGCTTAACTTCGGAACTAAATGACCTACAGAGTTGAAATAAATTTTGGATTTTATGTATATGATTATAGCTAATTGGATGACGAAAATTCCTGCGTTCTGGTCTTAACCAGAGGTTCTTAAATAGGGACCTGAAAATAGTTTGGTTGGGCTCTTGTGTTTTCTAATCAGGGTCTCCATGTACTCCAGATCTACGATTATTCTAGTTTTTATAGTTTTTTCCTTTATGTGGTAATTAAACCCTAACTCTGTACCAAATTTCAGCTCCCTGAGTTTATGGGAAGTACTAGTTCTATTTTGATGATCATCAGTGAGTGAGTCAGTGAGACCTTCCTGCGATGCAGGAAAAGACCCGTGCCCCAGCAGTGGGGACATACAAGGGTTGATAACGAACAGTGAGTGAGTGTCGTAAATGAGAAACTTTTCTTTCGCTTAACTTGGGAACTAAATGACCATCATAATTTTCTCGCTTATGTATTTTCCTAATTAATATTGCTCTTCTCTATCTATCTATAATATAACTGCTTCTATATCCTTTACTCAAGTTCGTTTATTCTTGTCATTATAAGTTATAGTTCAACACTATAAAAGTTAATATGGTTGACTTAAAAATTTAGATATTAAGTATGTGATTATAGTTTACTGGATGACGAAAATTTCTGCGTTCTGGTCTTATCCAGAGTTTCTCAAATAGGGGCCTGAAAATGCGGCGAAATGGTTCCAGCAAAGATGGTACGGCAGTGTTTGCTTCGCGCTCGACTTGGCGGGGTCACTGCCGTGGCCCCCGATAACATGATTAGGAGATTGGTCAATCAGGCGCCCTTTAAAAACTGATTTTTAGGGTTCCGTACCTCAAAAGGAAAAAACGGAACCCTTATAGGATCACTTTGTTGTCCGTCTGTCCGTCCGTCCGTCTGTCAAGACCCTTTTTCTCAGGAACGCGTGGAGGTATGAAGCTGAAATTTATATCAATTACTCAAGTCTACTGTCCCTTGAAGCTGTGAAAAAATCAAACTTCTAAGCCAACGCAATCAAAAGATACAGCCGTTTATGCCGCAAATTTTCGACACTTGCAAGGGAATCAAAACCTACAGGGTGCTTCCCGTGAACTCAGAATCTTGAAATTTGGTACGAAGCAACGTCTTATAGCATAGATAAAGGAAAAATTACGAAAACCATAAATTTTTAGTTACATCACATAATATATTTTTTTTTAATAATTTTAAACTTACTACCCATTTCCTCATAAACGCGTAGAGGTATTAAATTGAAATTCATACCAAATACTCAGGTCTATAATACAGGTTTGTACGGAACCCTCGGTGCGCGAGTCTGACTCGCACTTGGCCGGTTTTTTGTCTTAGATTTTTTTCTACAAATGTAAGTCTACGTTACGCTCTGTGTTCGACCACAGTACTGCTGGTGTAAATGCGACTGGAATTAATTGACTCGTTAGTAAATCAATCCCCGGCAAACGATGCGAGTCGTCGGGAAGCAATATTTTATTCTTATTACACGTCTGAATTAGGATGCTTACCGAAGTTAATCTCCGAACACACGCTTCATGTCTCGGGTTTAATCGAAGCCTTTCAATTATTAGAGGCTGTATTATAAAATTGTTACATAAGTGGGTCGCGGAGAGGAGGAAATAAACATCAGGGAACGAAATAGAAGTATTTACCTGATCTAGTGTACATTTGTCAAGGAAAATAAATTCTCACCAAAACATAAACTTCCAAAAGAGGGATCAGACGGATCCCTCTTTTGCTCTTCAAGATTGTCCGATTTACCAACCTGATGATTGCGATCTAAGTGGATGCCAATTTATGTGGCGAGGTATTTTAAACATAAAAGTAGGAACTTGATACACTTATTTTAAAAAAAGGGCTCTTTGCCATTTTATTAAGATTGCATATTTAATTGTAATTTATTAAGCTGAACTTATTACTTAGTTGTGATAATGATACTAAGATTAACATAATTACATCTAGTAAATACAAATACTTTATTTTATTAAAATGGGGTACTTGCGGCATGCTTAGATTGCAGTCAAATTTCTTTTATACCATAGAACACATAGGAACACTGAAAATTCTTTTGAAAGTAACTATTAAAATATTAATTTCAAGTTTCTCGGGATCCCAAAAAATGCGATAAATCAAAATACTCTAATAATAAACACGTTTAAAATTTCTTTTTCTTTTTAAACCTAACCGTGTAAAAAGGGTCTATATGCATAAAAACCTTATCTTATGAGATAATCTCGAATATTGATTAACGCTCTTTACATAATAAGGCGTTACATTCAAGTTGTGACGTCAAAATTTTTGTCCGTTGTACGGCGTTTTGTATCACGTGACTAGACTTTTCTGTATCACTATGACTTTTTGACAGGTCACATAGTCTGTGGTAAAGGAAAAGACTACCACAGTCTATTTATACTGTGTTTACGTAATGCTTTAAGGGAATAGTATTTTTATAAATAACACTGATTCTTTCCCATTGAGAAATTTTAAATGTTACAAAACTTAAAAAAAAATCCTACACCTGATAAGGACCGCTAGGGATTTTGGGTTACCTACTAGAGGATCAAAAGTGGCTCATAAGACGTTGAATAATATGACAATTCGACTATTGCAAACTGCAAATGCAGTTTGTACTAACTAGCGTTCTGATAGTACTATGATTGCAACTTTGCAACAAAAATGTGAGAGCCGGTCTATCTAGAAATAACTATTACAAAGAGATAAAATATCTAAAGTCTAGAGAAAAATATTGGTTGTGTACTTCATAATGATCGACAACTCGCAGTCACGACCTGAACACAATCCGTAAAGTACTAAGTTCGAAGCAGACAACGACTCTTCCAGTTAAAGCAGTTAAAGGTTTATTACCTGTCTGCCGGCACAAAATATTTCCAGTACTTTATAAATCAAATCCGCCTACAGAAAACCGGGAAATATCAAGGCTTTGTTCCGAGAATTTTATATCGCAACATTGGAGTTTATTTGTATTTCGATAAATAACACTTACTACTTTTGTAACACAAGTGTAGGTGGTAATTTAAATGTACTATAAAATAAGGGTTTTGATAACAAATGATCTTTAAAATAATTATTTCGAACTATATATTATTTTACTAATAATAATAGGCACGGCGAAATATGTTTAAATCCTCTTCCATACTGTGCGCACACATTTATTATTTACAAAAAAAACTAAATGTAGTGTTTTAAATCCGTGCAATATGTGCTTTCCCCTAATATCGTTAAATCGTTGATTATTTGATACTGTCGTCACGCTTATTGTAATCAATGAACCGCAAAATTGATACATACAAATTTAAAAATTATAAAACGAGTGTCATTGCTTCTTTTCTTTAGGTTACATTTACAAAAGCACTTATGTGCCGTAATTTACATAATGTGTGAACAGATTTACTTTTTATCCATTACATTATGCTTTCCGATGAGTCACGACTCCAGAGATCAATGAGACTGCCTGCCTGCCTGTTTTTTTTAACAGATTGATAAAATATTAGAAAGGTCCTAAATCAAAAGTTGTGTTCATTCAATTCAATTTTGTAATATGGTCCTGCTGTTATTGTGTTCTACTTATGTCCTTTGAATGTGTATATTTTGTTAATTTTTTATGTATTTATATATAATATTAATTTTTTAATTTTATTTATGTAAATTATTTGTATGTATCTGTTGATAATTTAATTTATTAAAACTGTTATTTAGGCATGTATTTATATAGGTACCTCTGAAATTATCGTTTTCTATGTTTTTTTTGTACATCTACTTCCTTCTCTAATGTATTAGTCCAGTTCATCCAAAGGTTGACTGGAAGAGATCACTTTTAGTGATAAGGCCGCCGTCTGTACTCTTAGGTTAAGAAATACCTGTGTAATTTCCATTTTTATGTACAATAAAGTGTTCTCTATCTATCAATCTATCTAATCAGCCCATATAGATCATAAAAATAAATCAAAGGCCCTAAATAAAAATCTATCAAGTCAACCCATGAACGGACCCACTGTTGGGTCTGTTCATGGTCTGTTTCACCCATCCTAAAATGAAATAAATTAAAAATTATGATTGACGTAATTCGAATTTACAAAGATTCAATAATATTCAAACATAAAATCGCATCGAGTGAAGTGTTTGAGAGTGATTACAAATGGCTGTTGATTATTATGCCTGAGGATAAATCGGATAAAACGTTCGCCGCTTCACACAACATCTCACTAAACTAACAAAAACACAACGGCTTTAGAAGAATTGAGTTAGCGAATTTGTAAACCGTGTATTTTTAAATGTACACCTGAAAATGAAATTACAAATGAAGGAGTACTTTAAATTCACTCTCATTGAAATAAAAGTGCATATATTTAAATTAAAAGTGAATTTGGTTGCATGAAAAGAGCCTCTGAGCGACGACGTACCTATTGAACCCCGAACGTCTGCCGAACAACTCCTAATGCTGATTGCTAAATCCTTTCATCACGATGGCGAACGTCATTTGCCATCCACCGATATGCGAAGAAGATTGAATTAGATGGTGTATCCCTCGTACCCCATTAGCTATCCACCGCTACGCGAAGTAAATTTAATTAGATGGTGTATCGCTCGTAAAATCAGCAGCTGGCCTACCAGTTACGTGTACATTTTCGTTGATAAGTCACCCCTAACGTAACCGCATAGAGTGCATGCATGTACCTAAGTACAGGTGGTTGTGGCTATCGATAGCACACAATTTAAATCACTTTAGTTCATTCAGTGTAACATAGTGTAGGTATGAACAGTTCTGCGAATAAATTGTCCTTAGCATGGGTTAGTGCATTAAAAAGAATATAATCATGTGGGTACAGCGATATCATTCCGATATTAAAACTAACTGCAAAGTAAGGCACTGGGGGCTGCAAGTGACGCAAATTACTTCAGTCAGAAGTTGCTGCCTGTACGTAATACAGAGAATATTGTAAAGAGGTTCAAAATTTCACGGATGCCGGTAAGTCGCCCATTAGCTCAGTTGGGAGATCGCTGGCACGGTTAGCCACGAGGTCGCGGGTTCGAGTCCCGGTGTGGGTGGAATTTTTAGCCTCTAAATAGGTTTTTAAAAACAAGTTACCGTGCTATGCCTTTGGGCGTACAAGATTGCAAAATATTCTAAGATATCAATGATGAATGATTTTGTCATGCATTAATGTAATAAAATAATATATTTATTATAGGCCTACTAGAATCTCATGGCAAATAGGGAACTAAATATGTGTTGAGGGCAATACTGGGGAAATTGGATTAAATGATCTTGATACTGTTTAATTTTTATTTATGTAACAACATACTTCACACACATAATATACCTAACGTTCATTAATAGGTATAAACTATTAATAAACGTTAGGTATATTATGTATGTGAAGTATGTTGTTACACATCAGGTTTATAAGATAGTAAAATATGTCATGAAAAAAAAATCACTCGTAAATTACTTTATGTACTAATTTATTATATATAATTTAAATTATACAAATAACTTAAAACCCCATTCAGAACTAGAAAATGATTCCAAGAACTCTACATTGCATTTCTTGTTTTTCATCAGATGATGTACATAAAGGTGTTTATTATAAATCGCTCTTCCAGATTTCCATTCTTCTATCTTGCTTAATGAAATCTAGTATTCGCCAAGAAATCACAATTAAGTATCGAAGAAAAATATAAAATAAACTGACACTTGACATTGCCATATGAAAATCGCATTTTTTTATTTTTGTTTTATGCCATGAGATTCTGGTAGACTTATACATAACTGAGCCTGAATTATTATTTCATTGTCACGCGTCCCCACCACGGATTGGCAATTTCAAGCGCCGGGCTATGTGAACACCTTAGGCACTTAGGTTTCCACTGCTTTCCTTCACAGTTACCGAGTGGCGATAACTGATAAGATAACTGATAAGATAAGAAGATAAGATAAGACGTTTATTAGCATTCTTGTTGTAGGTACATGAGAACACTTAAAATATTTAGTTTCAAACAAGAACCCTGCTAGGCCGCTGCTAACTTAAAATAACTTATTATCAATTATTTATACATTACTTATACACAGGTGAGCATAAATAATATATAGGTATTTAGCAATGAAGGTAGTTAACTTAGAAAACCAAATCATTATTACATGCCGGGATTCGGATCCACGACGTTCCGAATGTGAAGACAGCTTTCTACCGCTCCGGTTGTATTTTTACTAAATTCGTAAGATAAATTGTGTGGCGGTATGAAACGCTCGTAGCCGTTGAGCAAGTCGGACTAGCAGTTGGCGGGACTGGGACTTGGACTAGTTATGTAAAGCCCAAAAGGTCCCTGCTAGAGTAATATCAGGAAGCGGCACAAATACAAAGCAAGCAAAGCAGCTGAGCTCCGAGTCAGACTGTGTTGACTTATCTTAGCTCGTTCCTTATATAAGCGAGTATTACATTTCATATCGCAGTAGTTCAAGATAGTTATATTAAACGGTTAATCGCGGTTATTTCCTCTAACGTAGTGAGTTCGCGTTCCCTACGCCAAATCGAACAACAATTACCAAGTGATCGACAATTTTAGGTAGACCGTTCATTACATCGAAGGCTTTATAAATCGAACGTTCAATCAAAAGATAGCTGTATCAATGTATCGAATACCTAAAACATCGACATTTCATTTCATTCGATTTCGATTCGATTTCAACCCCTGTATGTCCCCACTGCTGGGGCACGGGTCTCTTCCTGCGTTGCAGGAAGGTTAGGCCATACTCCACCACGGGGGCCAAGTCCGGGTTGGTGGATGTTTGTAAGACAGTGGCGGGCCTTACTGTCAGAAGTTATCAAGCCGCCTATAAAGCCTCTGACATGGCTTAACGACTGCCATTACATGACAGCCGGCACCCACGGCTTAACGTGCCTTGCGAAGCACGGAAGCGCTCAGAAAAATGCCACCAGCGGTAGTAACGGGACGGTCACGGACGGTTGTTGCTTAACTCGAGTGATTGATTCCAATCACTCGGTTAGACTAGGCCACGAGCGCTTCATTCATTCGAAATAAAATTTAATATGCACTTTCAGAGTATGTTGGACGTTTTGAACTAATGAACGTATTTATTATTATTTATTTTAATTCTTCATTGTAATCACTACATGAGTAAATGTATGTTCTCTTCCAGCAAACCTTTGTGGTGTTGAAGAGACTGGCAAAGCTTAGTGCAGGAAAAGAACGTGAAATACAATAATAAACTTACATAAACATTGGGAGATACAATAAGTTAGACCTACAGTGGCAAGGGAGGGGGGCTGAACAGTAAAACTTATGATAAACCTACACAAACGATAAAACTTTCACATGGACAATTGCCGCATGCCTCGCGTATCAACGTGGGAATTGCACCTATTGTGGCTGCAAATAAGGCGAACGAATCGAGTATCGCGGCGCCGGTCGCAAATACATACCTGCATCTGCCTGTCCGCGGAATATGCAAAATATAAATGCAGAAGACACCAGCCAAATACCGGCTGGTTAACTTTGTTGTTGGTTGTGTGTATTAAATCCCGAAATTGGTTATCGGAGTAAGGGCCGGTAAATGCTCGTCCGGCGCTCCCAATATTCTAACTATCCGGGAATTGCCCGCACCAAAATAACAATTTTGTCTGTACAATTTTGCGTCCCCATGTCATACCTCGGCACAGCTTTATGCAATCCGACTTGCTACCCTTTGTACATAAATTAATCCATTGCGATGAATTTTTTTTATTATCACTGAAACTACCACGCTTGTCACTAACACTATTAATAGCTGTATAGTGACCTTTTTATTTAGCGTATCCCTTTTTTGTCGATTTCGCAATCGGAAGGTGCTTTTGAGTTTTAAAAATAAATTATGTCTCTTCTAGCTTTTAGTTGTATCCACACCACCAGTAATAGCTGAGGCTTATCAGCCTCTTAATCCACTTTCTTTCTCTAAGAAAAACCTTGACCGCAACATCGAAACTCACATAAGCTTTTCCGTTTCACTTAAAACTATCAATAGTAGCGTTTCACAAACACTTCTGCGGGCCAACACGACAAGGTTATGCAACAATGGTTTATTAAGAATGATTCGAGCAATGTTTGGCATAATTTTGCATCGTCCGTAGTCTGTGCGCGTACATCTCGCCCATCGTTGATTAGGTTATTGTCACACGGCTCGATCGCCATTCGAAAATTTCCCCCCGCACGGACCCCCACCCAACACAGCTTAATACAATGTCCGGGAGGAACTGAGGGCACTAATTTAAAGCGTGATTTTGATGTCGCAATCTTTTAAGGGTATGTTGTTTTCATTATGGCGAACAAAAATGTATTGAGGCGCATCGCGTTGCTAGCTAACGCCACAAATGGGAAAAAGCATGTCTTCATTTATTAACGTCTTTGAAAAAGTGAACATCTTAAATTAAATGTAGTATGCGTTTTCAGAACCTTCTGACAAGAACCTAGGAAATCTAGGACTGAAAAGCAATTCTATTGCCAAAATCGACCGTTTTTAGCGGAAATTGATTAAAGTCTTAGGTTGTTGATCTTAGGTTCGAAACTGTAGGTGCTAAAAGTAGTTGTCATAGATGATCACTTTTAGAAAAAAACGTATCGTAAAAGAAGTTATTATTTTTATTCAATTGGTGGCTCTGGTTAGCACCGCGTAGTGCCTTAACCACTTAACAGTGATGTTAGGGACATATTCGCGATTTGCCACCTTTGGTTTGAAACAGTGAAAGATGTATTTATTATATTATGTTGAAAATTAAGGAGTTGGTCATCCGTTTCGCGTTCAATTAGCATTTTATTATTTATTGTCCTGTTTTGTTCTCCTTTGTGCTTATATGAAGTAATTTAGTAAAGCAATAATGTTTTTATGCACCTTTTTTTTAAGTATAGTGCCTTGTCATGTAATTGTTAGAATATGGTTAAAAACGATCAACGTAGTCACTCTGCACTAGTCTTATGAAAATCATCTTTATCATGGTTAGAATGCCCCCTAAAAACGATCAACATAGTCACTCTGTACTAGTCTTATGAAAACCATCTTTATCATGTGTCAACTATATACGCAAAAGATTGCGATTCTTTGTAACAAGTATCAAGTATGAAGTAGCTGGGCTATTAACTAAACGATTGAGAGATTACCAAGCTTGTATCAGTCAATAGGCTGGTCACAATTCGGTATGCAAAAAAAAGTGAACTGCCTGAATCGAAAACCATTTCGAGGTTAGCATCCAAACTACAGTATTTTTAATGTGACTACAGTATCGTCTCGTCTCGTCGTTCGTTTAGTTTCGTTTTGGGAAGTTATAGTAGCAATACGACTCGTTAACGGCGAAAGAAGACATCGTGAGGCAACCTTGGTGTCTGAAGTGTTGACATACCTCAGCGCTTGCTACGTACAATGGCTCAACTATGGGGCTAAGTGCGACAATCTTAACTAGTTAATTATTGATACCGAAATAAAATGTTTCCAAGCTTAAAATAGGACGCCCTCCGACCAGGTGGGATGACGATCTGCAAAAACTGCAGGCAGATGCTGGATGCTGCAAGCTGAAGATAGGGCGCTATGGCGCTCATTAGGGGAGGGCTATGTCCAGCAGTGGAATGCATAATATAGCCTGAAGAAAAAGAAGAAGCTTAAAGTAACTTGCGCCCATTCCAAACTAGACTGACCATTCCACTTTGTTTTTTTAGTTGTTTCCTACCTAACGTGTGAGTGAAGATACCTAACATAATTCAAAGGCCTAACATAATTCTTTACTAATGTAGACACCTAACGTATATCTACATTAGTAAAGAATTATGTAAATAGATAGAGAACACTTTATTATACGTAATTTACTCTTCCATAATGTAGGGACACATTTACTGTAGACAAAAAAACCTATATTTCAGTAAATAACTAAAGTTTAACGAAGATTAAATAAATTTTTCAACATTATTTTATATCTGCGGGAAAACAGCTTGTAGTGTCATGGCGTCGAATCGACGTTACGCCACATCGTAATCACTGGTTAGTTAGTTAGTTAGTTAGTTAGTTAGACCTGAGATTTCCGCACTTAGCCTCATTGTTGGGCCATTTTACGTAATCACTGGTAGTCACAACAAAGCACGGGTGCAGTTTACCAATGTTGACCTAAACGTGACGTCACGCGGTGTGATGGGTGTTTCAATGAAAATGGCTGAAAGCAGATTATAATCTTTTATTTTATTGAAAATAATCTTTTTTTTTCTAAAACTCAATCAGTGTTTTATATCCTTTTACTATGCTTCCACTCACATTCCCTAATGTGAGTGGAAGGGCTGGTAAGGGGCTGATAAGTGTCCATCCCAGGCGGACATACATCGACCAAATAGGGGATGTATTAGCAAAGGGGAAGATAAAAAGTACCCAGAACGGGCGTGCGTGCATGCAACGACTTATGAACGTTGATGTAGCGAAGGTGATCTGTCAGGATCTCGTCAAGTGACAGTCCCTGGTCTCTGACTGCCCCTCTGGGATACAGGCGTGAGGTAATGTATGGATGTATGTATGTGTGTTTTCCCTAATATCGTTAAATTTTTGATTATTTGATACAGTCGCCACGCCTATTGTAGAAGTAGTAATCGCGTGCTTGCGACGACGGGCGCGACAGATGGATGCGTTAAATAAAACTGGTGGGGCGTACTGTGAATTCGTACCTGCATCAGGCCGTAGCGCAACTCGAAATCGAGGAAGTAGAACTCACGCGAGCATAATCTTTTATTTTACTGAAAACATTGGTAATCTCTTTTTTTTTATAAAATTAAATCAGTGTTTTATATCCTTTTAATATAATTAAAACTGTTTTAATACGGATTTCACTCGTTTATTATATTTTAGTACTCGTGATAACCTTAGAAAATACTATCCTTTTAATATGTTGTTTTCCCTAATATCGTTAAATCTTTGATTATTTGATACAGTCGCCACGCCTATTGTAGAAGCAGTAATCGCGTGCTTGCGATGACGGGCGCGTCGGATGGATGCGTACTGGTGGGGCGAACTGTGAATTTGTACCTGCATCAGACCGTAGCGCAACTCGAAGTCGAGGAAGTAGTACTCGCGCGCGTGCGGTGGTCGCGGCGAGATGACGGGAGGCTGCTGCGCGCTAGCGGGGCCGAGCGACGCCGGCATCGGCATTACTGGTGGCGGTGCCCCCAGCGGGACCGGCGATGAGTCCTGCCGACAAAGTCATAACATAATATTGACATAGTTGCTGCCTGACGTAATACAGAGAGTATTGTAAAGAGGTTCAAAATTTCGTGGATGCGGCTTACTTGGCCGGCTTGGTAGTTCTTGGTAGTTCAACATCAGTTAGGCGGTCTGAAGACTCGGATCGGCTATGCACATTATAGAGCCCAGTGTTATATTCTGGAGATGATAATTATGTACTCCAGACGGCCAACACAATCACTTACTGGACATAAAGTAGGTAACCAAGCAACGATATCATAAACTCCGATAATATTCAGACTGAAGCCAAATCAGAGCATGGCGAGCTACATCAGGAATCGAACCCTCGATCTCTTGCATGGTGATTTTTTATTACCATGGCATTGTATCAATGATTAATTGTTATTGCTAGGAATTAAATAGAATAGAATCTTGGTAGAAATGTAATTGCTACAATGACAGATTCTCTTTAGGTATCAACTAATATAGAAAGTTACAGATAATTTATAAAACATGATCAGAGTGAAGCTTCTTCGCTGCCTTCTTCACTACTACAGACTCGGCCCGAAGGCAGCTAACGTTGTACCTTGATATCCAGTAAATATAATGTAAATAGAATCAAGCTGAAATAAAATCAGAATCAACCAAACCATCGA
Organism: Yponomeuta sedellus; assembly: GCA_934045075.1. Classification (NCBI taxonomy): domain Eukaryota; kingdom Metazoa; phylum Arthropoda; class Insecta; order Lepidoptera; family Yponomeutidae; genus Yponomeuta; species Yponomeuta sedellus. Next base: position 7,819,220 of record OW203721.1, read on the forward strand.
GGTAGTAAGTTACACAATAATAATATATTCTACACAGTACCGTCACTTTTAGTCTATTGACTAACATTTTCTATGACTCTATATCAGACGCGGTGGTAGCAGAACGGTGTAGAACGCAGGCTTCTCAATCGGGAGGTCGTGGGTTCAAACCCCGGCATGTACCAATGACTTTGTTTTCTAAGTTATGTAAATTTGTGAAATTATAGTAGCAATACCACTCGCTGACGGTGAAGGAAAACATCGTAAGGAAACCCTAGTGTCTGAGGTGTTAGCAGCGTACCTCAGCGCTTGCTACGTACAATGGCCCAACTATGAGGCTAAGTGCGGATATGTCAGGTCTAACTAACTAACTAACTGACTCTATATCACTGAAATCGGCAAGCGCTTTCGCCTCCCTATTCCCACTAGTTCAGAAAATATATTTCAGTGACGTTACTAATAAGGAAAACATTCTCACTAGTTCCCTTGCTTGAACTAGTGATTTTTTCTAGCTAGTTCAATTAACTGAATTAGTGAGAACGGTTTTTTTTATTTAGTTCAGTCGTCTTAACCAGTGAGAACTGTTGCCTCTCACTAGTTCAGTTGACAACTTGTATTAACGTATAATATGTATGGAACGAGTAGATATGTCAAAGACAAGACCAGAAACATTTGTGCAATTGCAAGAAAAATTAAGAATAGACACTGCTTATTTTCCTGTTCGTGCTATCCAAGTCTAATATACCAGGCCACTCGGAAAGTTTTTCGAAAAAAAAATTTTTATGTATAAGACACTGGCCACGTGTAATTGTTTTGAAAACGTCGATTATTTAAAAGTAAAAATACTACTGTTCGATTTTCAAATTTCCCTCAGCATTTTTTTGAGAGCCAATTAAAATTTTCTTGTCTCATTAAAAAATGGATCTGCATCTAGAATATTTTCGTGCTATGATTTTTTATGATTTCAAATGGTTTAAAACCTGATGAGTCATTTGATCGACTTCGAATTGCTTTTATGGATGAAGGACTTTCAAAAGCAACCATTTACCGCTAATATAGCGAGTTCAAACGCGGTCGTCTTACTTTGGGGATGAACAAAGGAGTGGTCGTCATACGACGGCTGTCACCGAAGAAAGTGTGCTGGCAGTAATAAAATTAATTCAAGAAAACAGACGAATTACGTACGAAGAGATTCAGCATACACTGCAAATTGGTTCAGGAAGTGTTCACAAGATTTTGCTCAAGCACCTTCGCGTAAGGAGAATGGTTTCCCGCTGGGTGCCGCACAACCTCACCGAAGCTCAGAAGCAGGCCCGTGTGGATTGGTGCCGTGATATGTTACAAAAATTTGATGCTGGCTCGTCACGGCGCGTTTATGACATTGCGACAGGTGACGAATCCTGGATTCATCAATATGATCCAGAAACAAAGCGTCAGTCGACAGTTTGGCTGTTTCAAAATGAACCAACGCCTACGAAAGTGAAGCGATCGAGGAGCGCAGGAAAGATTTTGATCGCTAGTTTCTTCACTTTGACGGGGTACCTAATTTCAATATCACTTTGAGACCAAAGCAGCATCAACGCTGAATGGTATAGCACAAAATGCCTGCTAAAATTTTTTTCTGAATTGAGCTACAAGCGACCGAACACCGGGCTCCGCGGGTCCTTCTTCACCACGACAACGCGCCCGCGCACTCTGCGATCAAAACGAGGGACTTCCTGGACTCCACACCGGTCAGAGTCTTGGGACACCCTCCTTAAAGTCCTGATTTGGCACCGTGTGAGTTCTTTTTATTCCCTATAATCAGCTTAAAGGGATACAGTTTTCATCGCCGGAAGACGCGCTAGCAGCGTTTGAGAAGGCCGTGGAAGAGGTGAAATGAAATGAAAAGTCTTTATTCAAAGTAGCACAGAAACTGCGGCTTAATGAACGTTACAATTCAAACTAGGTGTCCATTTCAAAATCTAGATCATTTAGGAGAAAAAATGGACAAAAAAACTCCTAACTTAGTCTTTTCAAAAGTCCTTAATTAACATAGTTTACATTATAAACATAGAACTCATACATTGTACTGGCTTTCATTCCAGACCTCATTGTCATCTAAATAATCCTTTATGTTATAGTAGCCCTTTTGGCACAAAGTGTGCTTAACATATTTTTTGAACCGCGATTCAGGCAAGCTTAATATATCTTCAGGGATTTTATTATAGAAGCGTATACAATGCCCCATGAAGGATGTATTAACCTTTGCCGTGTCTGCGGAGGACTGGAAAAAATGTTTTGAAAATTGGTTCAGACGCATGAAACTTTGTATAGAGGCTGGTGGAGAAATGTTTGAAAAGATTTACTAAAAATATTTTTTTCATAGAAGTTAGTTTTTTAGTTTCTCAAAACTTTCTGAGTGCCCCACGTACTCGTACTCCATCGGAAAAGATGCGAAATAAAACTTAACATGAAACAGACTGGTTTATTCGGCAATTCCAAATATAAGTATTGAGTATTAAGTTAAAGCAAGGCTAAATAAATGTTCCTATGTTATTAGAAGAAGTACGAATAAAATATTCAAGTGAACAAACGGGAAAAATACCTCGCTAGTTCAACAACAACCACAACTTAGTGCTATACAAAAGAAACCAAGTAAAGCTTTGGAATAGAGGCTTACAAGGGCTCTATTGGATCAAATGCAAAGAGATAAGTAAGACCTTCAACTCCATTAGACAATTACCTACTTCGCGGTTTAATTTAACAGGTAAATCGTCGAAGAGAAAAGAGTATTCCTGAGCAACATTCAGGCCCAGACAACTTGCATCAATTTTAGTGTTAGGAGTGTACGTTGCAACTGCACATCCTTTGTACAGTCAGCATTTCCATCAATGCACTTAACTAGCGCGCACCAGACTTTACTGCGCAACGTTCACTACTTTACTGCCCATATGGCGTGCGCGCATCCATAGCATTTCATCAAAAACATACTATCGTTGCCTACCTCGTTGGTCTAGTGGTGACATGACTTTTTACTACTCTGGAGGTCGTGGGTTCTATTCCCACTGGGCGCCGCAGTACATTTGTACAAAAGACCTTAGACTGGGTGTATTTTCATGTTTGTAAAGTAACCATAGCATCACCATATCCTACGTTAGCACCGTGTCCATGCCATGATGATGGCTGACCTCTGCGTTATGCTCGTGAACGAGTGCTGTTCGTGTGTCTGGCCGCAGCTCTTGTCATGTTTTCACGGCCTATGTAAATCAATCCGCTATTTAATACGTATCAAATTTGACGCGAAAAATGAATATTTCCTATAGTATTTAACGTAAGAAACCGAAATATATTAATTTTGCTAAGTAAGTATGCAGGATGGCTGCAAAATTTGCAAAGTAAAAAAAAAATTTCCTCTTTTAATTCGTAACGGCGAAAACGCTATCCGTCATCTTGAAAGCATCTAAAGTATGTAAACAAACATCTGTCAGCCAGAGCCAGTGGACATTGATTAATATAGGACTAACATCAAAGTGATCTTCACCATACACGCGAGTTTCAATTGATAAAGAGTCGGGGTCTCTTTTGGCAAGTTTGAGCCAAGTTTTTCGAATGTTAATTTCACTGGGTACACGAATCCACAACTTCCCGGAGTGCTTAGTGCGAGTTTGACAGATCCAATCGAATAACTTTACTACCGCGTTAATCGAGCATCGAGTAGTGAGTACGAGTAAGTTAACCGTTCGAACTGGCAAAACGCTGTCACAGTACAACTCGCACTCGCGTTTATTCGTGTTTTGGCTGGTAAACGTGTTCACTTCTCAACGTAAACTATTACAAATCGCACTCAGCAATTTTAATTTCCATACTTGTCGCTAGGTGGCGCTTCCTCGATGCCATAGAAATATGAGTTTACGTTAACGCGATCGAGTAGTTAAAAAACTCGCACTAAGCACTCAGGGGTCTTTATTGACGTGTTTTTTCATTCTCGAATAATGCAATAATGATAATTAGTATATTTTGGATGTAAATTCGATGAAATCATGGTTGCGTTGTTGTTATTTCACTATGCTCAGAGATCACTTAGAGAAAATTTAATGTCAAACTTTGTTTACATTTTTTGAACTTCAAACCATAGACAAAAATGGCTGACAGCGTTTTTGGCTGTTTAAGAAAATAAAGTTTTAAAATATATTTTTATGTTGCTTTTAGGTCTTCAAAAATATACTAAAATATTTTTTGGTCTAATGGAAGAGTTATTAACCGTTTAAGACTTACTTGAAAAGAGAGTCAAATAGCGGATTGAATAATGCCTTAGCATTTAAAGTTATTTAATGGCAATCATGGAATCTTATACGTATTGGTGGTATAGGTGGTGGTATCTAATGTATTAGATTTAAGAGGACTTGAGAAAAGATGGTCAGAGTGGAGTTTTTTCCCCGCTGCCTTTTTCTCCACTACACTACGGCCCGAAGGCAGCGGCTTTCACTTTCATGTTACACTGTACTTTGACATTCAGCAAATAGAATGTAAATTCTTTACGTTGAATTGAATTGTCAAGTGATTGTGCTGTGTCGAAGTTATTTATTTTTTTCGTTGTTAAGTAGCAGTTTATTATAAATATACGAGATACTTTATTAGTACTCAAGTGCTTTCATATCTAACAGATAGCAACTCGGCTAGCTCTGTGACTAGCCGAGGTGCTATCGGTTAGATAGCTGTTAGATACTGGGCAGCTAAGTATTGTTACTTAGCTACCCGGTTACAAGTCAGTAGCTAAACTCGTAACCGACCGTAAGAGCCGTACCAGATCGTAGCATGAGTTGTAGGGCGCTTCTACAAGGATATCACACTGACAAATACTTACGCACAAATGGAATCATGCACACACATACACCCCCTCCCTCACCTCGCCCCGTCCACTTCGCAATTCAATTTAATTAAAACATTTTTTTTCCACTGCTTGATACATTGTATAGTTAGTTAATTTTTATTGAATGCAGGTATTTTTGTTATTCTGTGCTGTTGGATTTCAAAATAAAGAACAATAAATAAAAATAAATAGTTAAGTGAGAAGGGTCGTCAGTTATGAGTTCAACTCATCTCATACTGCGATCGAAGTTAAAATAAGATCTCCTTTCATACGTGCTCAGAGTGCCCGCAGCCTGCGCATCTCACTACTCCCTTCACGCTGTAGAGTGTACGGAAAAAATCGTTTACTCCATTAGTAGTTACTATAGGCGGAGGAAGATTTATTCACTGAAAACAGTAAAGAAATAGGACATTATTACCCTAAAGGTAAAAGTAACTTATTTGGTCGCGCGAGGAGGTTTGAAAAACGTTTCAAGGACTAAATAACTTCTGTACAAGATGTAATTAAAAAGATAATTAATTTAACCTTCATTAAATGTGCGTTTTCGATTTCGATTCGACTCAAAAATAGTAACTCCCTCATATATATTAATGGAGCATCGATAATATAATAAGTACTCACGCTACATAAAATAATGTTTATAAAAAATTGTACAACATTGTAGAGCATACTTTTCACATAAAAATTAAGATTTATAGTTGTCTGACAATGTTATGTATTTTAGATATTAATATATCTTTAAAAGTTATCATTACACAGTGATCTAAAATAAAATGCTGACAAGTGGGTCCCAACAACATCATAAAGGGATCCTTCATAAATTATAGGGCTCAAGTCCTTTAGGCATCGAATCTATGTTTGACCGCACCTGTTCCGCTAAGCGCGTAAGCCTCTCCTAAAGTAAAAAGTGCGTACCTGCCCCAACGTTTTATGGTGCGTGTGCTGACTACTTTATAGAAGAGAGTGTCATAAAAGCCAATTTTGTGATGGATTCAATACCTATACTATTTTTATTTTTAATGCACTAACCCGTGCTAAGGACAAATTTAAAAACCTATTTAGAGGCTAAAAATTTCACCCATGCCGGGATTCGAACCCGCAACCCATGGCTATCCGTGTCAGCGCTCTCCCAACTGAGCTAATGCCCATTAGCTCAGTTGGGAGAGCGCTGACACGGATAGCCATGGATTGCGGGTTCGAATCCCGGCATGGGTGAAATTTTTAGCCTCTAAATAGGTTTTTTGGATTCAATACCTACCTATAACAAAATGGCTCGAAGTGCGAAAACTTGGTGTACCTTCCTATGGAGCCCTGTACGTCTGGAGCACACTGAGCATCAACTACTGAGGTCCTTTATAGATAGTGAACCTGATTGGCCATGGACATGCTAAGAAAAATAATGGACTGGAAAAGAAAGAGACACGTAACTTTTATACCAACCTCCATTAGGTAAGAGATGTCGCAATATTTATTTAGTGATAAGTGCAGGGCGCTCCGCGAGGGTCATTTTGTGACACAATGACCAACAAAAAATAACATTCAATTAGAAGTTAACGTGAGGTTGTCATTGACCAGGGGAACCCCTTAAATCACCCGTTAACTATTTTTATTCATTATAAAACCAATCGCTCCTAGCCACGGCTGCCTAAGTGATCTTAAACGATCACGAAGGTTAGGCAACATAGGGCGCGTTCAGTGCAAGGATGGGTGAGCGTCTATGACTAACGTTAGTGACATTTTTCCGAGAGGTTCCATGCTTCGCAAGCCGTGCTTCGCACGTTAAGCAGTTGGTGCCGGCTGTCATCGATAGATGGCAGTCGTTAAGCCAAGTCAGAGGCCCTAGGGCGGCTTGATAACATCTGACAGTAAGACCAGCATAATATCTGACAGTAAGACAAGCCTAAACCAAACCGGACTTAGCCCCCGTGGTGGAGTGTGGCCTATACTTTCCTTAGGGAAGAAAGCAGAAGTGCCCCTCGGTGGAGACATGGATAGATAGATAGGTAGGTAGGTAGGTAGGTAGGTAGGTAGGTAGGTAGGTAGGTAGGTAGGTAGGTAGGTAGGTAAAGTTGCTAGTTTCACAATTAATATATTCTGTGGAGAAGAAAGTAATACACAAACTAAACATTTATCCTTTTCAAAAAAGTTTAACTCAATTAACAAAGTTTTCAACTTAAAAATGAATACTCGTGAATACTTGAACACTAGACACAATAGTCCTCCAAATACCTCTTAATATTAATGTACTGCTTAATAGCAGACATCATTGTCTTCTAAATAATCCTTGATGTAAGCTAAAGCTTTTCGCGTTGTAGGTAACTCGTACATAGTGACCAATCTTATTGTAGAAAAAACTTATCGATATCAACCCTTGTAGGTACCCACTGCTGGGGCACGGGTCTCTTCCTGCTTCGCAGGTTAGGTTATATCACTTGCAGCCGCGAGTACCCTACTTTGCAGTTAGGTTTTACATCGGAATGATATCGCTGTACCCCCATGATTATATTCTTTTTAATGCACTAACCCGTGCTAAGGACAATTTTAAAAACCTATTTAGAGGTTAAAACGTAACTGCAAAGTAAGGTACTCGGGGCTGCAAGTGATGCAAATTAATTCAGCCAGATGTTGCTGCCTGTACGTAATACAGAGAGTAGTGTCAAGAGGTTCGAAATTTCACTGATGCCGGTAAGTCACCCATTAGCTCAGTTGGGAGGGCGCTGGCAGGCACGGTTAGCCAGACGTCGTGGGTTCGAGTCCCGGCATGGGTGGAATTTTTAGCCTCAAAATAGGTTTTTAAAATGGTAATGCAACTACCCATTCACAATATTCAATACATTTATGAAAACTCTCGTAACCCTGGAAAATACCTGTGGTGCATCGTTTTTATGGGCATTACCCCCTATGATAGCGCAACGTGGCGCTCTTTGGGGGAGGGCTGTGTCTAGCAGTGGACCGGTATAGCCTGACGCCGCCGCCGCCGCATCGTTTTTGTCCGTTAGTTAAAACTTGATTTTAAAAATGAAAAACAAATATTAGCTTTTGTTCTAGGTTATTAAAGGTTTCAACCGTCTCTTGCTGGTGTTCTATAAAAATAGTTCTATGGCCGTTGGACGTCTTTTATAGCGGGATTCCGAACAAGTATTACCGGAGCAGCCTCAAATTTTTTTCTACAAGAAATTACTGTAGAATGACCGTGACAGAGATTGTCACGGTAATAATACGACTATTATTTAATATACGAAATAGACGACGAAAAATCTTCTGTAAAAACATCCAAGGGTTCGATTACGGTCTGTAATAGTGAAATATTTTCTAATTTATATCTATTTATCAATACAGTCAATGAAAGACACCCTCTGGGAATTGTGTGTAGCAACAATACGATAGCTGAGATGAAGGAAACACATTGTGAAGAAACCTGAGAGGTTTGAAGATTAAGTTGATTTGGAAGAAAATAAGCATCCGAACATTTCTGGTATCTATTTAGCTCGCTTTGACATAATATAATTAAGATATACACTATTAATCCTGAAAATGTTGTAAACCTCTTATAATATTCCTCCAAATCAAGTGAAATATACAGGGTGTCTCATTCGAATCGGTCAGTATGGGAAAGTCTGAAACTATAAGACATACGAAGATCTGTTCTGAGGAACCATGTCATCGATTTTAATAACAAGAAAAACTGCATTCATACATTTTAAAAAACATCTGTACTCCGTTCGGGAATCGAACCCGGTTGTTTTGAAGAAAAAACCTACACTATTTCTATTTAGATATCGATTGTGTAGGTCTTAAGCAGTAAATCACTGTATGAAACATGACGTATAAAATGAATAAAATGCACTGTTTTCACATACTTTAATTTATTTTAGTAGGTGCTCGAAGTGACCGCCGCCTTTTTCAATACAATATTCAACACGTTTAGGTAACGATCTTAATCTTTAAATAAGTATCTACATACTTATTTTAAGTGGGCTTTTCAATTGATTGTTAGTGTTTGATTAATAGAAGTTTTTCTTTTTTTTTACAACCGGCTTTGATTCCCGAACAGAGTACAGATGTTTTTTAAAATGTATGAATGCAGTTTTTCTTGTTATTAAAATCGATGACATGGTTCCTCAGAACAGATCTTCGTATGTCTTATAGTTTCAGACTTTCCCAAACTGACCGATTTAAATGAGACACCCTGTATAATGAATACAGACTTGCACCAATTAAACGCGTGGCAGCCCTATCTCTGAGAGAAGGCCTGTGACTTGCAGTAACATGTAGAAGTTTATTTTAAGTGTTTTTATATGAAATGCTTAATTTTAAAATTGAGCTTAATTTTTACGACTTACTTAAGATGTACCTGCATAAGATATAGACTACTTACTGTTATTATTTGAATTAAGATAAGCTCAACATTTGTATGCCGAAATGGCAAAACACGAAGATCTTTATTTTATTGTACCATCTGCATGTATGTAATACTCGTGTTTATACAAATAAAACGAATTGAATTGAATTGAGGATGTAGTGACTAGAATTGAGAAAGGAATGATGCGTTGGTATGGACATGTGGAGAGGATGAAGGAAGAAAGATTGACGAAACAAATATATATTGCGAATGTGAGTAGAAGGCCTGGTAAGGGACGTCACAGGCGGAAATACATCGACTAAATAGGGGATGTATTAGCAAAGGGGAAGATAAAAAGTACCCGGAGCCGGCGTGCGTACATGCAACGACTTATGAACGTTGATGAAGCGAAGGTGATCTGTCAGGATCGTGGCAAGTGGCAGTCCCTGGTCTCTGCCTACCCCTCTGGGATACAGGCGTGAGGTTATGTATGTTTTATATGCCATCTAATTCTAGAAAGAAATTGGACCTATCGTAATTGGCGCACTAAATCTCGAAACCGAACACTGCATCATGGAGTGGCTACGGGACTGTTTATCTCAGTCTATTAGTCATAGTTTATTGGGCTCACCTATAAATTACGTCACACCTTATGGGAAGGGAGTGAGTCAACAAAGTATGATATTATGTGAAAAGGGGGGGATGAGTCATAAGTTTCGCGGTGTCACATGTCTAAAGTATGACCTCTATAATAAGCCTGCTGACCTCTATAATAGGTTGGTGCCTGTACGTAATACAGAGAGTATTTTAAAGAGGTTCGAAATTTCACTGATGCCGGTAAGTCGCCCAAGTTGGGAGAGCGCTGGCACGGTTAGCCAGAGGTCGCGGGTTCGAGTCCCGGCATGGGTGGAATTTTGAGCCGCTAAATAGGTTTTTAAAATTGTCCTTAGCACGGGTTAGTGCATTTAAAAAAAATATATACTCTATAATAAGGTAAGGTTAAAGTTGGTAATTTCCAATAATGTATTGTAATTTTTTATAGGAAGGGAAGGATTACATAAATCATAAAATGAGTACGGCGCAATTTATGGACGGCCGGCCGCTTATGACAATCCGATGTAGATTGTGTAGCCGGTAAGTACAATTCTGCCGTCCACTAACTAAAAAGCAGCTAAGCCCAAAATCAATTGAGAAACTGTGTAAAGGTAGCAATTGATGACTTTAAAAAAGTATCTATATCTCTCAACCAAAAGACATCTCGTATCCAAAAAATATCTAGTCGACCGGAAATTATTACATACCATCAAGATCAAGCTAAAATCTATTTTCAATTCGATGGAAAAAATACCATAAAATATGCTGGGGTCCTAGTTTGGGAAGCGATTGTGTTGTGTGGAAGTTATTATTTATTATTGAATAATAATAAATAATAACTTCCACACAACACAATAATAATAATAATGCCCAAGATGAATATCTTGGGCATCAATTATAAAACGGTCCGTAAACGTAAAAGTTATAATACAAGTGTTTTTTTGTCTAAATCTTTGCCGATCAAGTTATGATCGGCAAAGATTTAGACAAAGCCGAGGTAAACATGTGAGCATCGAATGAATTCTCTTTACCTAGACTTCGTTCTCTGCTCACACAATGTCAAAAAACAATGTCACGTGTAAAACAAAAATCAGTTCGAAAATCTAGCCAAAACGTTTGACATCACAACAGAACACGGGTAACCAAATACGCGTAAACAAGAAAAAAATGCAATGAAAAATAAATCACGTCTCATTAAATATCTTAAAACTCACACACCTATTTTACTTCAAAGTTAAAATTGTGTATTCTATGTTGGTGTTTCTTTAGATACTTTTCTTTTACCGGTAATTAAATAATTTATATCCTTAATGCAATGACGGTCACACGAATCTACTATTTTACAGTACTTATTACAGTAGTTCACAGTAAGAAGGTACCCTTTTTGCATTAAATTAAAAACAGACTTTATGAATTATGGCACATCCGCTTTCTAACGAAGTAAGGTTGACTTGAGCCACTTTTTAATTTTTTTCTTAATGTTTTGTTTAATAACTTTATACACTGTTTTACGGATTCTACAATTTCAGAAGCCAATAATTTATTTTATTTAGTTTTTAATGTACATAGTCTGATTTTTACTTTATTCATCTATAAAATCATATATTCTTATTATTTATTCTATAGCTATTACATGTTGCTGTTATGACATTATACTTACATGCTATAATATAATATAATAATATAGTATTTCTTAATGGTTCGCGATACTGATACATAGTGATTATGAAACGGGTGTAATCTCGATTATTTCGCGATTTTTCGCGATTATTAGTCACAGTCAAATAATTGACGTGCCACTTCAGTCTACCCGTGACCACGGCAACTGCAACGCTGCCGAAACGTCGAGAATTAAGGTAATACAGATAATGTTTTACGTTATAAATGATCGCGATTACACCCGTTTAACATATATTATTATATATTGTATGAATATATATTGCGAATGTGAGTGGAAGGGTTGGTAAGGGACGTCCCAGACGGACTTACAAAGGGAAAGATAAAAAGTACCCGGAACCGACGTGCGTGCATGCAACGACTTATGAACGTTGATGAAGCGAAGGTGATCTGTCAGGATCGTGGCAAGTGGCAGTCCCTGGTCTCTGCCTACCCCTCTGGGATACAGGCGTGAGGTTATGTATGTATGTATTTCTGCATAGTCGTGATATGTAGTCGAGAATTAGTGATTATCACTTTCTTAAATATGCCTTGAAATTTAACTGAAAATCTTCATACAAATGTCGATTAAATGGCGACTTAAGTAACATTTAAGAAATTGTGCCAGTCAGTATAAGTCACATACTCGTAAAAACAGTGGCGTAACTTCTAGATCACTAGGTATGTTGTACGTCCTAAATTAATAAAGACCAAACGATATGGCATATTACACAAATGAGGCTTAGCTGCATTTTAGTAAGTGGACGGTAGAATTATTCTTCCTACTTGTTGTCTACTTGTCATTGTTTACTACGGATTGGATTGCTATTAAATGTGGCCCAAGTCACGCCTAGCTTTGCCAATGCATATCGTATTTCTTAAATGAGTCGGTAACCTCTAAGTCTAGACTTAAGTCTAGAGCTTTTCGTAATGAGATCCGCCTTCTCGATTGCTAACACACCACAATGATGTCACTCCCTTTGTCATAAATGCTTACGGCCGGTTTTAAATAAGAGGAAAAATATCGCGCCAAGTAATGCGCTAAATCGATTGGCTACCCTAGTATCCATTCTCCTATTTGTGTGAATACATCTCTTACTTATTTCTTACTTTCCTTTTCGCTGACTCTCTTTAGGTACTTCGTAGTCTTTCTTTTTCTTTCTTATAATAATAGCGTAATTTCACGATGCCAAGATCCTGACAAAAGTCTTTCGCTTCATCAACTTTAGTCGCTTCCTCCACGCTTACCTACCGATTTTGGGTAATTTTTATACTGCCATTCATTAACACATTCCTATCGCTAATAATTTGAAGTCAGCGAACATCCGCCATGGACATCGCTTACTAGCCCTTCCACCCGTATAGAGCAAATGTGTTGTATTTCGTACATCAATCAATCCTCACTTTGGCCGGTTTCTGAATTGAGAATTTCACTAATAAGTAACGTTCTGACACGCTCTTTTCTGAGAAATTATATTTACTTAGTGAAATTATCAATTCGAAATCTAGCCCCCTACCATCGTTTAACAGATTTTTATCCTAACACTTTAATGGCAAGTCGAAGTTGATTGGTCTTCTCGTGACCACGATGACTGTAACGTCGTCGAAACGTCGAGGTAAAATAGCAATAATTACTACGCGATTAAGCCCCGAAAATATTCTAACTATGTGTACAAGTCGCGAAAGTTAAAAATATGTTTTGACGTTTTAGTGCCACAAAACGCGTCACTTGCGCCATCGTCGAAGAAAAAACGTATAATAAAAAAAATATTTCGCTTTGTACAACTATTAAAACGATAATAAAGAACGACTAGGTGATTTAGTTCAAGCTAAAAATGTATCCTTACCAGGTCCCCTTAGTGACAACTCGTAAGCGCTCGTAGCCTAGTCGAACCGAGTGATTGGAATTAATCAATTGAGTTAAGCAACAACAGGCGCGGTCCGGTGCTGGATGGGTAATTGTCCGGTAACTACCGCTAGTGGCATTTTTTCTGTGCGCTCCCGTGTTTCGCAAGGCACGTTAAGCCGTTGGTGCCGGCTGTCATGTAATAGCAGTCGTTAAGCCATGTCAGAGGCCTTTTGGGCGGCTTGATAATTTCTGACAGTAAAGCCCGCCACTGTCATACAGTACTCCACCAACCCGGACTTGGCCCCCGTGGTGGAGTATGACCTAACCTTCCTGCGATCCAGGAAGAAACCCGCAGCAATCGGGACATACAAGGGTTGATATTGAAGGGTACAACACATAGTCGTAGGATACTCATAGCAGCAGTACAGACATACTTACCTAGTAGATTTAGAGTATTTCTATCGCGTTGATCGATCGCTCAGCGTCAATGCATTTTTAAGCGAAAACTCATTGGTTCGGAGTGCTTGTTGATAAATTACCTGCCTGTCTGGGCCCTTGCCCGCATGCTGGATAAACGCCGGTCTGTAACTGTGCCAAAGAGGCAGGTCCCAATCTCGTAGAACTACAATGGGAATTTTCTTAAATAATGACATTAATTACAAGTAGTAATGCTTCATTTTAAAGGTTTGTATAATGTTACAATTATAAATAATAATATTTTCTGATTATTTGTATTTTACTCGGGTTAATTTCTAAACTTTGTGTTATAGGAATGAGAAACGTACGAAATTCTTCCTTCATTTAGTACTAGTTTTCATTTTCAAACGACGAAACATTATTAATATACTCAGTGGGCATAAATAAAGGTTTGACTGTGTGAAGTGTTAGGAATAAATTCATTAAAGGAATTAAGATTAGTAAGAGCTTTTTAAGAAAATTCTATGTGAAGGCTTATGAGGCGCTAATTTCATTGTAAGGGTTCCGTAGAAGACAAGGAAGCCTTTTCGCCACGTCCTTCCATCTGTCTGTCTGTCCCCGGAATGGCTCAGAAACAACAAGAAAGCTGAAATTTGGTATAGTTATTATTATCTATGTGATTACCTACCGACATAACGGTAGAATAAAATCATCAATTCCAAAATTAGGGACACAATTTTTTTCTCGCCTAAACCATAGGCAGTCCGCCAATAGGCCGGATTGGCGGTTTAAAAATATTGTGGATATCGGCAAATCAAGCTTTGATTTAGGGTTCCGTTTGCTAAATATTAAGCTTTAAAACGCAAGTTTTCGTGTGATTAGTGCGTCCCAGCGTTTTCGGACTCAAAATTAAAATTAAATTTCGCACAAAGTCCGCCAAAGCCAATTACGCTGTTGAATTGTTAGTTCTATAAAACAATATCTATCTCTCTCTATCGGTTTTTATTCATTATATTCTTGCACGATCAAACCTCCATTTGTGTCTTCGAAACATATTGGTAAAGTCTCCTTGTGATCCAGCATGTCGTTTGTAAATTAAATAAATAAAGTTTGTATGAGAATCGCTTCGTGAGGAGACTTGCGGCCCAGCAAGGAGCAATTACCATACAAAAATAGTTGAGTTTTTATTTAAAAATGACATGGTGGATTGCTCAATCACTCGTAGTCCCGGCTGCCTGAAAGATCTTAAACGATCAGGAAGGTTAAGCAACACAGGGCGCGTTCAGTGCATGGATGGGTAAACCGTCTGTGAATTACACCAGTAGTATTTTTTCGAGCGATTTCGTGCTTGGCAAGACACATTAAGCAGTTGGTCCCGGCTGTCGTCGATAGATGCCAGTCGTTAGGCAAAGCCTTATGGCGGCTTGAAAACTTCTGACAGTAAGACCAGCCACTAGTCTTGCAAGCCTCCACCAATCTAGACTTGGCCCCCGTGGTGGGTATGGCCTATACCTTCCTCAGGGAAGAGACCTGTGCCCCTCGGTGGGAACATAATAGGTTAGTGATGATGCTGGATTGTAATAAAAAAAATTCCACAAGTTTATAGGAAACAAATGGGAGTTTGATCATTCAAGAATCATAATTATCTTCTCTAGTAGTTACTTAGATCTTTTTTTGAAAAAAATATCTTTCAATTAACTCATTCCAGTTCTATGTTTTTCTCTTTCTCTCTCTCCGTGTTTATCTTTCTTTCAAGCCAGCGTCCATTATAATACGTTGTGGTAGAATGTGCCTCAGTATAAAGTCACGTAGGATAGTGAATTTATTGTACAAGCTGCCAGCAAAAGCTGCTGAGCGACCGACCGCTTTTAATTAAAATAAATACTGCGAATATTTTAATCTGCAGAAGACTGGTCGTGTTGTAGGTATGCGGCCTCTACTGCTGCTAATGAATACTTTTTAAACTCATAACATATATCTCGGGCCAGGGATTCGGGAGGCCGTGGGTCCGAATCGCGGCATATACCCAATGACTTTGTTTTCTAAGTTAGTTACGTACATACAGTCTGTTAGCTTTTAGAATATACCTCGGTCTCTAGAGTAGGCTTCGGTTTTCGCCGAAAGCACACGTGTCCTGCTCTGTATAAAACTTTTCTTCACTATTTTGAAAAGTTACGTAATTATTAGTTCATATTAGTTTCATTATTTACAACACGATTATATCCGATTCTATTTGATAGTAGCCGAGGTATTCTAAAAGCTAACGGGCTGTAATTATGTGATCTTATGACAGTTAGCGAGTGAAAATTGTGTTTATATTTTGGAAATTTCGGCACTTTTTCAATGGGGAGGAAAACGCAAAGCTGATTCCAGATGTCGCCACCGGCGAGTAGGCCCAATACGCCGCCATGATGACATTTTTTTCTTAATATTTACTAACAAAATGTACTCCATGATGACCGTGCCGCAGCTAAAGGAAGAGTTAAGAAAACGGAAAGCTTCTGTTGTTGGTAAAAAAGCTGTTTTGAGAGGCTGTCCAATTTTTTCTTCTCATTGCCTTTTCCCACAACTTTCTTCTTTTAGAATCCTTTGGAAACATATGCATCCCTTTAATCTTACAACCACGTGCAGCACAGTTCGTCATTTTGTTAACTATACGAGAAAACAAATAAGTAAACAAGAAAATGTATGGCTTTTGACAGCTTTGACAGTTTATTTAGGCCTAGTCGATCATTCGCCCTCTGCCGGGATAAAAAAGCAGTATTTCTCCCCATTACCGTGGTCTCGGAAGACTGATGTGACAGGCGTCTTTTTGAAATCATTAACTGTTAGTTTACTACCCTCGGCAAAAATTACAAAATAAATCCTGAAGTTGCGTTACAAAATAGGCAAATAAATTATTTTATATAAAGTCAACAATATTCTTTATTAGTAACTGAGTTAGCGAGTACCAATATCGCTCGCTAACGCTAACGCTGAAGGAAAACATCGTGAGGAAACCTGAGTGTCTGAGGTGTTAACATACCACATCGCTTGAAATCACCAATCCGTGGTAGACACGTGTAGTGATTAAGGCCATTCTCTCTCTCCGAGTAGATATAGGCTGCATATATATTGCGAATGTAAGTGGTAGGGTTGGTAAGGGACGTCCCAGGCGGACATATATCGACCAAATAGGGGATATATTAGCAAAGGGGAAGATAAAAAGTATCCGGAACCGGCGTGCGTGCATGCAACGACTTATGAACGTTGATGAAGCGAAGGTGATCTGTCAGGATCGTAGCAAGTGGCAGTCCCTGGTCTCTGCCTACCCCTCTTGGATACAAGCGTGAGATTATGTATGTATTATAACAAGATAGTAATAACTTATTTAAAGTGAAAGTGAAAGTGAAATGTTTTTTATTGCCAACAAATTAAAATAAACAAGGTACAATAACTGAGAAAATGTCTTAAGAACTAGATTTGGCAAAAGGCCTTATGCTCAGCTTAAAGTCGCCAGGGAACATGCTCCACTGCCGACGCTGGTTTTCAGCAAAAGCCTTGGGACTTTTAGTTAAGGGATAAAAACTTAGTTACAGAGTCGCTGAGCGCAAAATAAAAAGATACAAAATTTCGTGTTTGTACATTTTTTTAAAAATTGAAATTTTAAATTTAAAGTTTCACCCAGACATAACATTAGCATTTTGTGTATTAACGTAATATTTGCATAAATAAAGTAGTAGTACCCACTTCATATAGCAGGCACAGTATAAAATATAGTGGATAGAAGATTTTTTCTCGTAATAATTTTAATTTTTTCTATTCATTAGTATGATAGTGATATTGCACTTATCAACTTATACACTACCTAGGTACTTTGAATAGTAAATGACATTGTAATACTTTCCATTATTTTGACATTTTATATATAGAATTAAGAAAACTAATATTTGTACGCCGCGAGGCAAAATATGGCGGACATTTTTCTTTTTTCCATCTCAACCACCTGTATGTATATTTACATGCAGGTGGCTAAGATAAAAAAAAAAAAAAAAAATGCAATAAAAAAAAAATACAATACAATACAATGCCCATATTTGACAAATAAAGGCATTGTACTGCATTGTAGTCTAGTATGCTGCGCATCACATCAGCAGGAGGTTTAGAGGCTGGACATAAACTACGTTGTCTGATACTGATACATTGCCGCTTTTATTTGTTTTTCGATTAAGTAGTTCCTATATTGTTTTTTGAACGTAAATTGTGACATGTATTTTTGTAATGGGGGTGGTATATTATTCCATATTTTTGCCGCGGCATATTTAAATGTACCCTTAAAATTGTTCGTTTTATGTTTTTGAATAGCCATCCTGTGACTCTCCTTGCTGCGTGTGTTTACATCATGTGTCCCACCCAACCATTGAATCTTTTCAAATAAATATTGCGGTCTCTTAGTATGAACCACCTTATATATTAGACCGGCCAGATGCAGCTCCCTTCGACCTTCCATCTTTAGCATTCGTTTATCATTTAGGTAGGGTGTTATGTGTGATCGTTTGGGGATCCCAAAACAAAACCGTGCGCATGCATTTTGTACGCGCTGAATAGCGCGGCTAGTCTTTTCAAACAGTCTAGGACTGTACACTGTGTCGCAGTAGTTAAAAACAGAAAGCACTAAGGACTCCGCCAATGTGACCCTGATATCTTCCTTCAGATAATTTCTGATGCCGTAAAGTACTTTGAGTCGGAAAAAGGCCGTTCTAATTTTCTCATTTATATGTTCTATAAATCTTAACTCACTGTCCATCAACAAGCCTAAATTTCTTACAGTATTTACTCTTTCAATATGTTCCCCATCTATGAGTATATTTGGTGAACAAGTTATGATCTGCTCGCACTGTCGTTTTGTACCCAAGATGATGTATTTGGATTTGGATGGGTTGAGAACAAGTGAATTTTGTTTGGTCCATTTTAAAATGTTATGTAGGTCTTCATTTATCAGGTTCTCCGCCACTTTGGTGTTTTGATGCTTGAATGAGAAGTACAGTTGTGTGTCATCCGCGTAGAGGTGAACATTACAGTATTGAACATGTTTAATGAGGTCTGTTGTGTACAAAATAAAAATTAAGGGACTTAAAATAGACCCTTGTGGGCAGCCGCGTCTTATGACCTTTATTTGAGATTCTTTTAAATCTCCATGTGCGTCGTCCATAACAACGTACTGTTTCCTGTTAGAGAGGAAAGAGTGGAACCAATCGCACGCTGTTTGAGAGATACCATAAAAAGACATTTTAGCTATTAAGAGTTCGACGCTGATACAATCGAAAGCTCGCGAGAAATCCAGTAGAGTCAAGATGCTACCCTCGCCTCTATCAGCTGCCGTGATTATGTCATCGGTTACTTGAGAAAGTGCCGTAGCAGTACCGTGCTGGCGACGGAAGCCAGATTGATTGACGGTTATTTACGGTATTTACAACAATATGATGAAAAAATGACGTAGAACACTGCTTATTTCTCAGTTTATGTAAGTAGGAGTAGTAGTATTAATAAACACGAAGTATAAGTAGGAAGTTACCTATTTGTTAACGAATATTTATAGTCTTTGTATGTAACAACAACTTACAACCACAACACTTCACTTTACATTGTCGCGCCCAACAAAATCCCCCAACTTAATACAATTAAATAGTTATGTGCTTCTCCAAGAATGTAAATTTACACGTTTTATATACGGGATTTTACGTAGCTAAGAAAATAGCGTCAGACACAATAACGGAGTACTTTTTTGGGGTTCCGAAGTCGACGAGTCAAATTTTTATGATTTATTTTAAGCCGGTTGCAGAAACAACGGCAGGCAACCAACAAGACAAATGGTCAACCGGTCTGGGGTATGATAGCGGATATGTAATGCAGGATGCCTATACACAGCTTTGAGTCGATATTGAAGAGAACAAAATGATGCATCAAACCAACAAACGGGTATATAAAAAGTAAATGTAGGATTTCAAAATCGAATCGTTCTTTCTCCAAAAGAAGTTAAAATGAAGTGCTGATAATTATTAATATTTTAGTTGCTTTTTTATTATTAAACAGTAAGTATCTCGAGTAACCCACAGTCATACCAAGTAATTGGTTTTGTGGGGCCTTATTTATAACATGTAATGTGTTCTTTTATATTAATAAATACATACATACATACATACATACATACATACATACATACATACATACATACATACATACATACATACATACATACATACATACATACATACATACATACATACATACATACATACATACATACATACATACAACCAATCTGTTGGCCCAATTGATGTTTTTTTTTTAAATTTTAATAAGGTACTGCCACTATTTATTCTGTGGCAACCTTTATGTCACTACGAATAAAATATTAATAATTTAATTATTATGCCTAATTGATGTTAATCACTCAATGGCTGCTGAATTTCCTTTGACCGGCACTGCAATACTGCAATAGCTTTAACATCCATTGCAGGTGTTACGGGATTAATATTTAGTCGCTTCCGGAAGCGAGGAACTCGTAAAGTCAATCGTGTGATCGGCGCCGTACCGCCAGCCGGTGGTAAAGTGCCCAATCCATTTAACTATGACCGAGCTATCGAACAATTTTAATTCAAATCGACAAGCTTTACAAGCACATCAAGCTTTACAAAAGCGCGCAAATGGGTGAAACAAAAATCTAAAGGTTGACCTTATTGATTGCATAATTAATTTCGTTACCTATTATTATATATTTCGTCATAATTAATTAAACTGATATTAACATAAATGATGAGTAAATATCGAGCTGCAGTCCAATGTGTTTCGCGTTTCCATAGGGTGATTTGTGTATCTATATGCTTCTAAGTTGTATTTGCTATGCAAAAAGAGTGAGCAACGGGTAATATGTATAAAGTCGTCAAGCCATACAAAACAGTATGGCTTGACGTTGCTTGCATTAGTTTGAACTCAATCAAATGGATGATTTTTGTTAGATAATATTTTCATTTCACCTCTAGTTTCTTCATTTAATGACACGATATGACTGTCACGCCGTTTTCATAAACTAAAGTCACCTATAGGTGTTGTATGTACCTTGTATGTAGCTTCTCGCTAAGGTGGTCTATGTCTCATGTGACGAATCGTGAATGTCACGTTCATCACACAAATTTAATGTAGCTCGTATGTTGTACCTACTAGTTTTCACACATTTTCCCTATTTGAAAAAAAATTAAGATAAACTTCGATATCAACTTTTTTCTATGACTCCACTGCTGGGGCACGGGTCTTTTCCTACATCGCAGTTAGTTACTCCACCCCGGGGGCCAAGTCCGTGTTGGTGGAGGATTGTGAGACAGTAGTGGGTCTTACTGTCAAAAGTTATTAAGCCACTCATAAGGCCTCTGACATGGCTTAACGACTGCCATTACATGACAGCCGGCACCAACGGCTCAACGTGTTTTGCGATGCACGGAAGCGCTCGGAGAAATGCCACTAGCGGTAGTCACGGGATGGTCACCCATCCAGCACCTGACCGAGCCTGATGTTGCTTAACTCGAGTGATAGGAAATAGTGAAGGGAAAGATAAACTTATTTTTCATGTATTGAGGCAGGCGCAGGCTATTTATTCGGTTAGGTTTTATTATTTTGATTTTTTTATCATATTGTTAGGACATTTTAATATTATTTTTGAAGTTTTTCGCTAAATGAGCGGGTGTGTTTGTTTTAGATTTGAATGTTGTTTGTATTGAACGGCGTTAGGCCAGTGGGTAGAACAATGGACTTCTTAGTGCGGACATTAGTAGTTTAGCCGGTTTTCGGCCATTTAAGGACATTTTCATATTCAGAGCTATTTGTTTCAATGACAGAGTAAACAAAAATTGACAAATACTTTTGAATCATTAAACTATTGCAATTTCCATTTTTCAAACCTTCATCTAAGAAAACATTATCGTTTAATTATAAAAAATAAAAATATCGTGAGGTGTGGATTTTGCCCTTTCCCGGCCACCTATTTCCGTTTACGGCCACTTGTTTTGTTAGTTTTCGGCCAATTTTAGTTTTTTCTAATAACTCTTATTTTTATGGTGGTGTATCGTTTTTAAATAACAATAAAATGAGTAAAAATCAAAGAGCTTTTAATATTGTTTACTTAAAACTAAAACATTAACCAATTTTTCGGCCTCTCAATAAATCATGGCCGATAAACAAAATTGGTCAACCCGGGTTTCGGCCACCTTGCATAAAATGGCCGACAACCTAATTTGAAGGAGTTAACTTTCGGCCGCCAATGTCAATATATAATTAAACTCTTTCGAACAAATCAAGGATGAAAGAGTTCTCTTAGATCAATATCTTAGTTAATATAAGAGAAACTTATTGGAATAAATCGATTTACTAGTATTTATCACCGCTTTTATAAATGACCGAAAAATAACCTAAATATCCTTAGTTCTCGGTCATTTTATTACACTTAGGCCAAAAAGTGGATTTACGAAGTCCCTCTCCCGGCCACCGTTATACAAAACAATTAAAATGGATTTTAAGCACGAATGCACTTAGTAAACATGCGGCTGAAATCTAACTGCATAAATCAGGATACTTTTTAAATTATATCTTAACAATATGATTTGGAAAAAGTGATTATTCAATGGTAAGGTAATGAATTTATAATCGTAGGATCGGTGTCAGATTTCGGCCAGGCGGCCGAGAATCTACTGGCTCGTCAAAATTGAACTTAGTTATCCGTCCACCTAATATTTACTAAAAGTACTAAGTATTATAGACATTTTCATCAAAATAACATCAGTTTAACATATTAACTGTGCATTATAGTAATATTTTGGTGGATAAATCAATACACAATGTTGTAACTTACCGTGCAAATAATTGGCGCGCACTATTTTTTTCTCTGCTTTCGACACACATCACACTGCTTGAACCACGAGGGCAAAATGACGAAAACAATGAAAAGCTACTAAGATACTTAATTATGTAGGCAACGATATCATTAAAATCTATGCGGTAACAATAGATTTTTTACTCGGGCGTATTTTATTTTCTTATTATTTCGTAAAAACTGCGTGATGGCCGAAAACTGAAAGTGCAAACCGACTAAGTTACCCTACATTATTTTAAGTTATGTAATATGAAAGTATAATCATGTGGGTACAGCGATATCATTCCGATGTAAAAACTGTGACAGCGTTTTGCCAGTTCGAACGGTTAACTTACTTATACTCAATACTCAATGCTCGATTAACGCGGTAGTAAAGTTATTCGATTGGATCTGTCAAACTCGCACTAAGCACTCTGCTTCAGCGCTTGAAATTGCCAATAGACACGCGTAATAATTAAGCCCATGCTTTCTCTCTCTTTCTCTCTCTGAGAACAGTCCTGTACCTTGCATAAGGACGTTTATAGGTTAAAAATTTACGACATTGTATATTGCGTTGCGCTGTAGGTACGCAAAATACAATGTTCACTTGCTGCCTACTATTAAAATAACCCAACATGACTGGCTTGACTTCCGTATTTTTCATAAAACATTGCACAGTATAATCCGTTTCGCAAGCGCAAATATTTTCGTTGCTATGAAAAGCAGAATATTAAATAGTTTTGTGCTTGGAAAACACATTGTTTTGTGAGTCCCAGGCTGTGGATTCAGAGTTTAGATTACTTTTCAATATACCTTCGTTTCATCTTTGAAAAGTTAAATGCTTTTAGAGCTATTTGTTTGTCGTCTTATAAGGTCAATTATCTTAAGGTGGGTAGATGGCATGGGTTTAATTTAAAAAAAGGTTAGCTAAGGTCAGCAGATACCTAAGTACTCGTAGTAGCTGCCGGAACAGGTGGCGCAAAACTTTTTATATTAGACAAACTTTGTACAAGTGCTTATTTTATTAAATAATAACGTTGTAAAGCAGCAAGTAAAATTTAAAGGTAAAAAATGTATCACGAGGCCATTAATAAAATTAGGTTACAAATCAATGAATTACAAATGTATTTAAAGTAATATACTACACAATACACAGTAGACTATAATATCAAATAACATAATATTACATAAATGCTGTACATAGAATACATTCTAAAACAATAATAGATAAAACACATTATACTTATAGGTTGAGTGAGTGCACTTATGCCAGAAACTATTAAATTACCTTGAATGGAAATATGGAAGTCAAGTACGGACGGTAGCATCTCATCCTTTGCTTTTTTGTTGCAAGATTGTCGTTTAAATAAATGATATGAGTGATGCACCTATGTACTGTGTAAGTATGTAGCTTATGATATCCTCTACGAGTAGAATAGGCTATTTGACAGCACTGTGAAAAAAAGTATAGCTACATTTGTATGAATTATGAGTCACAAACTTTAAGGCATTTATACATTTCGATAAAGTTTAAGTTCTAGCCCGAGAAGACCGTTTCTTCCCTAGAATGATACGCGAGGCAATAGAGATCCGCCGGCATCTATTTAATAGAGATCGTGGTTGGAACATACCGGTAGCATGGGAACCAGTGCTTAAGTGCATGAGACCCCCTTGCTAGAAGTGTGACTGTGGAGTAAAAAAAAAATAATTTCAATTAATAATTAGTATTTTTACGTTCATGTAAAGTAATTACTTTATAAATTTAACTTCAATTACTAATAATCAATATTGTTGACTTTACTATATAAAAAATAATTGGTTTGCCTATTTTGAAAAGTAACTTCATAATTAACTTTTGTATTTTTTGCCGAGGGTAGTAAACTAATCGTTAATACTTTCTATAAGACGCCCGTTACCTCAGTCATCCGGGACCACGGCACCTGAAAAAGTGCCGAAACGTGGGAAAATTGTAACAATGTAATAAACGAGCATAAATCCGTATAAAAACAGTTTTAATTATTTAAGGCGTTTTAACTAAAAAAATATATTTTCTCCAAAAAACAGGATAACACTTTATAATTTTGTATCGGTCGCAATTTCATCGAAAACTGCCAGGATTGGTCGAATCGATAATGATGTCACAGCTCAGTACATAGAGCGATCCGAGAACCCGAGAGTTGCTTAACATTTGTTTTATTAGGTACTGACCAGTGACGTCACTTATTCCTCTGCGACATATTGCTCAAGATCGTTTAAGAGGCTTATTTTAAAAACTAATTTTTATTTGCTTACTTTAGAAAAAAACACGAAAGATTAAAAAAATATCACGCATTATTACACTTATTAAACACCAACAAGTCTGAGTCGGTTTTCAGAAACCTTTCGAATAGCCTATTACTGAACAATAAACAAACAAATCAGATCAATCAAACGTTTAAGTGTTTTCAAAACAAAACACGATTGTTTAACTGTAGTGTCGCAAGCATTGATTGAGGAAACCGGAGGCCCAGGCGGAATACCTCCGAAATAATTATAAGTAATGACGAGTTGAAAGAGGTCAAGTTAAAAAAGAATCCATTATCGCCGAGCAGCGACTAATGAATGTTGATGAGGCGAAAGAGGATCGTTAGTACCGTAGCAGGTGACAAACATGTATCAAGCTTGAGACCCATCTCTCTGCACATGTTAACACATTAACGCATATTTATAAATTCATGCTCGTCCCAGGCGGACATACTTCGACCAAATGGGGGATATATTAGCAAAGGGGAAGTTAAAAAGCACCCGGAACCGGCGTGCGTGCATGCAAACGACTAAGGAACGTTGATGAAGCGAAGGTGATCTGTCAGGAGCGTGGCATGTGGCAGCCCCTGGTCGTTGCCTCTCACTCCGTTAAAGGGTTAGGGGCTGCATGCAGTAACACTGGAGGAAAAACTATAAAAAAAATAAAGTTCCTTTTTGCAACAAGTACTTATCTATCAATCATGTTAACAATGATTTTGAGTACCCACAACCAAAATCTGAAGCAAAAAACCTAGGCTTATAGTAGCATTACCATCTTTAAACTATTTTTATTTTTAATGCACTAATCCGTGCTAAGGACAATTTTAAAAACTTTTAGAGGCTAAAAATTCCATCCATGCCGGGATTCGAACCCGCGACCTCTGGCTATCCGTGCCAGCGCTCTATTCAACTGAGCTACTGGGCGACTCAAAAATTATCTGTAAAATACAGGTACAAGCATGTCGGTCGAGGCGCAGTGGATCCCTATTACGCGTGGCCCGACCAGAGAGGGTTTCATCCGCTTTAATTCCATTCAACATCCGCAGAACTAACAACTTCATAAACTACATTTCCACACTTTCAATTTGTAAGAAGTTTTTCTTTCATAAGTTGGCCGCTAATTACTCGTTGACGGCTACTTAGGTTTCCTTGTAAGTTCATTACACGTACTACCTTGAATTTTTTCACATTTCTCCCATCAACCGTTTAGCCTGGCCATTCTATTCGGACAAAAAATTACGATAAAGTTTAATGTTTCAAATAAAAAATTAGTCTTCCTATACCTACATTATTTTCAAACAAATAAACCAACGATACCCAACACTATCGAATAGGCGAGAAAGAAATGCATTCCCAATAACCACTAAAGGTAGGAAGAAACCTTAAAACAAATAAAAAATCATTTACTATACCGTTTTGTCGACGTACACATACATACATAACCTTACGCCTGTATCCCAGAGGGGTAGGCTGGGACCAGGGACTGCCACTTGCTACGATCCTGACAGATCAACTTCACTTCATCAACGTTCATAAGTCGTTGCATGCGCGCACCCCGGTTTCGAGTACTTTATATCTTGCCCTTTGCTAATACATCCACTATTTGGTCGATGCATGTCCGCCTAGGACGTCGCTTACCAGCCCTTCCACTCACATTCGCAATATATACCTATTTGTCGACGTGTTTAATATTTATGTCTATACCAAATTATAACTTTCTAGAAGACTACTTATCGTCTCTAGGCTAGGCCGCTGACCAACATAAAGACAGACAGTCATACATACATCGGTATAAGAGTTCCTTGCCGACAACGGAACCCTTAAATTGATATATTGATTTCCATTGGTGGTTCCAGTGTTACTGCATGGGTTGCTTAAGTAGCCAGTAGTCATACACTCATAGTTTGAGATCAGGACAAGTGAGTGTGACTTGCGAAAAGTCATTGGATAAGTGATTAATATCCAGGAATGTCTCAGCGAATAAATACCTGATTGACAGGGTAGTAAGTCATACAATGATTTGTAGATAGCTTTGCTAGATGGTACTGTCTTATGGATTGAGCTTACTCTTTAATAAGTCTGCTATGTGGCAGAAATAGGTCTGTTAGAAAGCAATCGCGCAAGCCGTCCTTATTTATTTGAGCGAAACGAATGATAAATCAAATCAAATAAAAAAATATTTCAACGTAAAGAATTTACATTCTGTTTGAAGGATGTCAATGAAACTTGTAAGCTGATTAGGGCCATAACGTAGTGGAGAAAAAGGCAGCGGAAAAAGAAAACTCCACATCTATTCTTCCTTTATGATAAGAATCCATGATTGTCAATGATGATTGAATTGATCAATGATTGTTATTAATGACTCTAAGTGCCAAAACATTAGTTAATATTTATACAAAAGTAGGGAAAACGTTATTGGTGCGGCCGGACACACGAAAAGCACTCGTTGTCAGCCATCACCAGTCTCAGCCACTTTAAAGGGAGATAAACCTCGCCACAATTCGAATGACCATTAGCAAATCTGCAGATTGAGGTCTTGTCGGTTACAAAATGTATGAATATCTAAGGATAAGACTCACATGCCAGGCCAGGATGTTCTGCAGGCTGCCCAGGACTGGCTCGGAGGCAAAGGCGATGGTATTATGCCCCTCCTCTAGGGTGTGGATGATCTGAAGCATCTTCGGATGACGCATCTTCTCCAGCTGGGACACGCAACCGCGGATCCGATCCAGTATGCTTTCCTTGCGCTTTGGCTTAAACAGTTTCTCGGCGATGCGTTTGTCGAAGATAAACACCGAGCACTCCTGTTGACAATAATACTGTAATCAGCATACTGTTCATAGAAGACAGGTTATCAAAGTGAAAATTTCACTAAGTGAGTACTTAAGTAAAGTTATGTTACGCTTCTTTCTAATACATTCAAAGTGACAGCCTTTTAGTTGACTATTTACTTAGTAAGGTTCTCAATTCAGAAATTGGCCGAGAGAGGTATTTTTTGTGATAAAATAAAACAAATTGATAAGCTATTCTCATAGTACTTTGGTTGTACCAGAAGTGCTGAGTACGGGCTGTTTATTGGTTACACAAAACATTATGAGAGTAAAAAAATAGAGATAAAAACCCTTGTCACGCGCCTCAGCTGGTAGACACGCATAATGAGCCAAAATGTTGTTATCAATCTCCATAGTAATAAGTTTTTCTCGTGCAAATTGTGTACCTATGTCTTTCTCAAACTCTCTCTTTTTGAGAGAAGGCCTGTGCCATGCAGTAGGACGTACATAGGCTACATGAAAAAAGTTATTATCATACGCAGGCTACCAATTTTCACTGACAGCACTCAGCTGTATTGTATGCTTTCGCGGCTATTTTTTTCCATCACGGGGCCTGTTTTATCGGCTAAAAAGTGCAGACCCTAGAATACTATATAGCTAACACTAGATAGTATTAAGGCGAGCTTAGTACTAGATAGTATTAAGGCGAGCTCAATACTAGATAGTGTTAAGCTCGCCTTTGTACAAATTATGTTTTTAGTGCAATAAAGAATTTTCCTTCATTAATTTAGACCCCTCACTTATGAACTTGGTTTGATTCAAAGCTGTAAATCATTTTCTGGTCAATCAGGTTTTGTGCTAAAAGGTGGCCAAAGAATATCAAAGTAAGTATCATCCCTTTACATTTCGTAAAGCTCTATAATGTGACATTCTGATCATACAGGATTAATATGCACACGTTCCTGCACAATAGCATAGTTCCTCATCTTGAACTATCTTAATACTGAATGAACGTCAAATGACAAATCTTTCATATGTTCAATGTTAAAGAATGACGTGGCCAATTTGTGTGAAAATAAAATATGTTTAGAAATGGATTGGGTTTTAATACAATTTTGTTTATATAATTTATAAAAGACATTGTAAGATGATAAAAAAAAACTTCTTTAAGTATAGGGTATTTAGGTTATTACCGCTTCGTACGCTGCGTAAAATTCTAGTTTTGGCGTGAAAAAGGGTTATAGTAACAATGAAATATTATTCCACGGAAATAAATTATGGGGATATTGAATATATTTTGTCTCAATGAAGATTTTTGTCTATCTGTAAGCAAAGTTTCATGTAATTCCTTTCAGTCGCTATTGCGTGAGTGACACACATCCAAACATCTTCACAGACTTTCACATTTATAATTTAAGTTTCAATTATATTTATCATTTGAGTTATACAATTGAATAACTAAAATCATATTATGAACTACAAATGTATGTAAAAATAAAATTAATATAAAGGAGTAACCAGTTAATTTAACATTGTAAGTTGCACTACCTGCTAATCTTGTCTCTAAAACTTAGGTTAGCTGGTAGATAATGCTAAGTAGCAGTAAGCTTGCCTATGTGCAATTTATTTATGCAGGAGAGAATAAAATAATAATAAATAATATAATTTCATAAATCAATTGTGTAGAGATTTTTTACTCAGATTGTTAATGCTTGTTGTTTAATTGCGATTCTAAAATTCTCTCAATTGCCACGCTTAGGGGCATTTTATCCTATTTCGTCACCAGCTCCAGGCAATAAGTAGCATTATCTAAGTTTTCACGCAGTTTTCCCTTGACGATCACTCGACCCGCGTAGGGCGCTTGTAAGCTTTGTTTGACACAATCCTTGTAATCTTAAACGAGTTTGTGAGATTTGTTCAGAGCTGCCCCAAGACTAGCACGGACTTCAACACAATCCAATAAAGGTCAATTTAAATAAGTAATTCGCGTTTGCAGGAACGAACGAACGGAATGAATATTTTCCGATTTGGTTTTGTCTTTGCTCCTGTCTGCTGGTATGTCGAGGGCGTAGATAAAGCGTCTATATATTATGCAGGCTACATTAAGTATAATATTATGCTATTGCATTGAAGATCAAAGTTAACGAAAGAGCATTAATTTTATTTTAAACTAGTTGTGTCTACGACTTCGTTCACTATGGAGTGACTTTGCCTCGCGCCTCAAGGTCTATCTCCGCACTAAATTATGTCCCTTGAAACCCTTTCGCGGTTGTATTAAAGTTTACTATTATATTATTCTACCTCACCACGCCGTCATTCGTTGGCGCAGCTTATAGCTCGCTGAAACTGTTTCCAATTAGAATAGAATACTCAATGTAATAAAGTGATTTGTCATTAAAATATATCTACGTAATATTGCCAACCGCAGCATAGACCGCCAACCAGCTCAAAGGATCGACGATTTTATACATGTTGTTGGAAACTGCCCGATGAGGATGACCGAGTCTAGAAAGTTAAGTCTTGTATGGAGCTGCTTATTTCCGACAGTAGATCTGGTTTACTGTATCCGTAAATTACTGTCCAATGAGATCATTGTGTCAATGAGGTCACAGCTTCTTGTGATTTTCTTAGCCCCCATGGACATAAGCGTGATGTTATATAGCCTAAATGTTACATGGGAAATGAAACTATAATTAGTGCCAGCAACGAAAATATTATTTATAAATATAAATATTATATAATTGGTTTTATAATACGTTTTTATCTAAAATTGAACATGAGAAATTTTAACAACTATGGCAATTATTTTGAACCTACAGTGTAGAATCTATAATCAACAACCAAGGACTTTTATTAATTTCTACCGGTGTACTGTAGCGCAAAGTTAACAGCACATGCTTGCATTCTACTCAGTTATGTTAGATGTGGCATTAAACTAAAATGACATAGGTAGTACGAAGACAGCAGTCACGCGTTTTGTGACGATGAAATGTCAGAATTTAACAATTCACGTACTGGAAAGTCGCGACTTTTGAAGTTAGAAGGCGCAACTCGCGCCGTCGTACTACTCAGGCTGGCCTCATTAAACTTGATGGACCTGATGTTAGCGAACATCTGTAAAATGGCTAGAATTGTAAATCCTTATTATCGAGGCAATGCGAAGAGATATTACTTATCTGAGCGCAAAAAGTTTAATACATCGGAAACAGCTCGTTAACTCGCTTGGCTGCTCTTTGCTCTATAAGCCCACGGTCTTACGCCATCGCTCAGGCTCACTGCACTAAACATTTGCATAAAAAACTCCTTAACTCACTGAAAGATTATTCACCTGAACGGCCGCTTCCAGTTTCTGCAAAATATCTAGATGAGTTTACTATCACGGAGATCTGACGCGAACGACATCATTGTTTTAAATTGATTACGTGACTACCAAAACTAATTGTGAAGTTGGCATTTAATTAGCTGTGACATCTAGTATGTAGGCTAATTGGGTATCAGAGACGTTTACAAATATATCAAAATAATTGTGTCTAGTTTCAGCTTGCCAATTATTTTATCGGAACAGCATTCAAATGCGAAATAATGCGTGAATCATTTCGTGTTTTAGTGCCATGAAAAATGTAACGATCATCGTAGCGACACTTACTGAGGACGACACTCACTCAAGTGTACTGGAGGTAAAAAGAAACTTTATCTAAGAAAGATCATCCACTCGATTGAGTTAATAATGTTGAACACTTTCCTATTGCTGCTAAGATTCTTACACGTGTTTGTTATTGGAGAGATTGTAGGCCAGTAGTGGGTAGAAATATAGACTCAATAGACGCGTGTACCAACACGCACTGGGTGCGAGTCTATTGTTCTACTTTAACTTTGCTTAATTTTAAAGTTATTTACATTTGCAAATTTGTAGTCGCAATACTAAATGCTTACGGTAATAAATAAATATTCATGGACATATTACACAGATCTCCTTAGCCCTATACTAAGTACAACTAAATGACTTGGGTTAGAGGTGCCAACTCGACGATAGATTTAATACAGTAAATACATAGATAACATCCAAGACCCGAGAAAAATTAGAAAAGTTCGTTTCCTAGTTTGACCTGGCCGGGGATCGAACCCGAGACCTTCGGTTTTACAGTCAGCGTGCCAAACCACTGCGCCACCGAGGCCGTCGGAAGGAAAACATCGCGAGGAAACGCGCAGCTTAGTTGGCTTTGAAAGAATTGACTATTCTTTCCTGTAGGCTTGCCTGACTAAGCTATATGTATATATGCATATTTTTATTTCTTGTAGAACTGAATTTATACGACAAAGTTTACCAGATTCTTAAAATTGTTAGTTGGTCTAACGGTTGTAAAGCTCCAATAAATTATAGGATTAACTATTTGTAGCACGAAGAAAAGACTGAAATACACACACGGTTGCATAGCTTGTGGTTAATGCCGGTATTTATAGAATTATGAAAACCTACCTTATTCATAAGTTCTACCTTATTTATAAGTTGATTATGAAAACCACCTTATTCATACTTATTCAAATATTCTGGAAAGAATAGAAGGCAAGTGCGTGATAGACAGTTTTGTGGTTAAATGAGTTCTCCGACTGTACCCCTAATACAGGTGATTTAAAATGCTTTTTACACTCTAATAGTATAGTTTTTTTATGAAACTTATAAACGTCCCGCTGCAGGGCACAGTCCTTCTCTCAGAGAAACAATATGGGCTTAATTGCCACGCGTGCCCACCGCGTATTGGCATTTTCAAGTGCTGAGGTGTTTGAAAACCTATGACACACAGATTTCAGACACTCACGATGTTCTCCTTCAACGTTTTCGAGTGGTATTGCTACTATAACTTCACAAATTTACATTACTGTTATGCCCGCATCGGGAATCGAATCTGGGTCTCTCGCTTGCGAGTCCATCGTTCTACCCACTGGGCTACCGCCGCCGCTAGTATGTAAAATGTAATAACATATATCTATTTGGCCGCCATGGCAACTAAACTTCGCAACCGGTTGTGAAAAAGGAATTTTTATTCTTTGTGCATTTATTATCTAGGGCCATCGGTCATATTTTGTTTTTTATTTTTCTGTATTGCATTGCTGTAGTTGTTGTTGATGATGTTTCATTCATTGATGTTGTTTCAAAAATGCTTTTTCTTCTCCCAACTATTTGCTCGCGCACCGCAATAAGTCTCATAGAAATGGTGCTCTCGAATAAGCCGACCTTAAGTGCCCGCAAGTGGATTCAGACTCGTTGATTAGTCCGTTACTTGGTTACACTGAATAAAGATATCGTATATATCTTACAACACAGCGAGGCACCGCTCACATGTGGGTGAAAATATGAACTGCGTTACATACAGACAAGAGGTTCAATAATACATTTTAGCATCGACTGACAGATTATCTTGGAAAAATTTGACAGACAAATTGTTGGAGCAATTTTGTGATGGCTCCACAGCGGTTGATGATAAAGTGCCTTTTTGGGGTTCCGTACCCGGAGGTTGCCAAATGGAACCCTTTAACGGATCTACTTTAAAGTCTTAGATTCTCGGACTTAGGTTTTTGTATGTTCTAAAAAGGCTACTATATTTATTAAATGTATGAAGTTAAGTTTTTCCAAAGACGCGTTTTAAAAGAAGATATTTTTTTTTATTGGTGGTGCTAGTTAGCACCCGGTAGTGCCCTAAATAGCCTTATCTTTGAGTAGCTAGCCAGTTAAAATTTTCATAGAATATGTGTAACTGCAAAGTAGGTACTCGGGGATGCAAGTGATGCAAATTACTTCAGCCAGATGTCGTTGCCTGTACGTAATATACAGAGAATAGTGTAAAGAGGTTCGAAATTTCACTGATGCCGGTGAGTCGCCCATTGGCTTAGTTGAAAAGAGCGCTGGCACGGATAACCAGAGGTCACGGGTTCGAACCCGGCATGGGTGGAATTTTTAGCCTCTAAATAGGTTTTTAGGATATGTGTTGTTACTATTATTTCAGCGTACTACCATCGATATCACCCCTTGTATATCACCATTGCTGGGGCACGGGTCTCTTCCTGCATCGCAAGAAGGTTAGGCCATAGTCCACCACGGGGGCCAAGTCCGGGTTGGGGTAAGTGTGAGCGCATTACTATGGTGCGTTAATTTTTTTTTAAAAAATACACAAGTACAACATACAACAAACGCGCTGTTGGCCTAGCGCGAGTCGAACTCACTAAATACCTTACATAATGACAAAAAAGCGAGGTGGTACGAGTCCCTCGGTGCGCAAGTCTATCTCGCACTTGGCCGCTGTTTTTAAAGCCACGACCGCCCCGACCCTGTTTACGAAAATGT
Organism: Yponomeuta sedellus; assembly: GCA_934045075.1. Classification (NCBI taxonomy): domain Eukaryota; kingdom Metazoa; phylum Arthropoda; class Insecta; order Lepidoptera; family Yponomeutidae; genus Yponomeuta; species Yponomeuta sedellus. The sequence goes on from OW203721.1 coordinate 7,853,184, forward strand.
GAGTAATAAATTATACACCTACGTGAGAAATGCGAAACGCTCAGATACTTCAAAAGTCCCGGTCAATTTTGATTATAGGCATGCTTTAATTTCAGAAAATTCTTTCCATATTTATTCCAAACAGAAGAAAGTCTACATAGGAAAAACTTAGAAATAATGAAAAAAATTTCAGCTGTTCCATACGAGTCGCCAGTTGAGAACAGCCATTTTTCATTTCACAGATACTCTTTTCGTACTTCCCAAAGTAAAAGTTCGTATTCTGTAGTAAAACCTCCCCAGCCTTATCCCAAAACGCGGTCTAAATTTAGTACTAGTAAATTTAATACCAGGCTTAAACCCTAGACCAAGTAAAATGTTATTACAAAACGAAGTTTATCGCTACGTCAAGGACTATCTATGGTACTAAAGTTAAACTTCTGATACCCCTAGTTTATCTATGGACTAACCTCCAAGTTGACGTTTGAATTTGTTTGGTTTTGTGTGTGTGATAGATTGCAATAAATAATTGATATTATGGACGCCACTGATATGATGGATTTCGATGATTTGGACGATTAGGCCATGATTTGGACTTCGTCATCGTCAGAGGTTGCGGGTTCGAATCCCGGCATGGGTGAAATTTTTAGCCTCTAAATAGGTTTTTAAATTTGTTCCTTAGCACGGGTTAGTGCATTAAAAATAAAAATAGTGTAATCATGTGAGTACAGTGATATCGTTCCGATGTTAAACCTAACTGCAAAGTAGGTGGTCGGGGCTGTAAGTAATGCAATTTGCTTAAGTCAGATGTCGCTGCCTGTACGTAATACAGAGAATATTGTAAAGAGGTTCGAAATTTCACTGATGCCGTGAGTCGCCCATTGGCTCAATTGGTAGAGCGCTGGTACGGATAGCCAGAGGTTGCGGGTTCGAATCCCGGCATGGGTGAAATTTTTAGCCTCTAAATAGGTTTTTAAATTCGTCATCGTGTAAATCCCTTCAAATTAAGTGACGAAGATTTTCGATAAAAATATAGGTTAACGTTTTACTTCAAATGTTCCATTTCATTATTATAATAATCAACAACGAAACCGCCCAAAGTTTAAAAATTTATAATACCTATTCCCAGTATGAAACTATCAGAAAATTTTTGACGTCTCGGATTGGCGCGCGCGCTCGAATATTTCACTCCATTTCACACGAGAGTAGCCATTTGATTATAAAACGCTTCAATAACAATATAATAATTAATAGTGCTCATTTTAGTTAGATTGGAACCTAAACAAGGAATTTACGATGTATAGGTATTTTAAACGCAATAATGAATATTTTTGCGTTTAAAATGTGAAGATTATATCCATTTAATGAAACGGAACGCAGCATTGAATGAACGTTGAATGAACGAATCAGTGAATATTATTTGAACCATGGCTGATCTCTGGTTTAACTGATCCTCGAATAGTCTTCTATTTGTAATAACGACACACATTTGATCTGGGTCTAACTTTGATACCGTAATAATCCTAGATCTTTTAGTCTTGGTTTAAACCAGGGCTTATTCAGGTTTTTATAATAAGGCGGCCCATGTATTACTTTGCATGGGATTTTTTTCTGAGACTGGCGGTATTATTTCACACACACACACATATACACACACAATCATTCACCTACGTAAAAAACATTTCCACTTTTTCCTGTATTATTTTTTATGTACCTATAAAAGGCTGTCTACTGTTGTATAGAGGATCTCTGGCTCCCATAATACAGACTCGCCTACTTAGTTCCTTGTTCAGCCACCTGTATGTGGCTATCAATAAAGATTTATTACTATTATTTATAAAAATACTATTTCTATAAAACATTCCTCAGAGGCAATGTCAATTTCTCAGACTATTCAAACGGCCTCTGTGGAGTACTTTAAAAATTCACGTATTATAATTAATTTCCTGTCTAAGACCGTAGAAAGGGGAGTTTGATTGGATTTTGGTTTACTTCTCACACATACGTTTCCACTTCTAAAATGTTTAAGCGTTGGTTTTAAGTACATAGTTTTGATTTTCCATAGTTTTAATTATGCCATTTCTAAAATTATAACTTATGGGCGTTGTTTTTAGCTACATAGTTTTGATTTTCCATTTTTTTGAAAACTGATACAGGTACGATAGAAAATATTTAAAAATTAACCTCGCATAACATTTTTATGAAAACCAGTCCGAGATCCGAATAACTAGAAAATATTGTAGACTTTTAGTCCGGATCTACTTACTGTTGTTGTAAGTAGATCCGGACTAAAAGTCTACAATGTGTTGTGCTTACGAAAGTTTTAGTTCAAAAACTAGAAAATAATAAGGCTTTCATCCGAACCAAAATTATATCATTTCAAAACTCACCGAGACAATTCATTAAGAAGAGATACCTCTAGCCCAAGTTCGTCGGCAGCGGGGGTAGATTGACCTACCAGCAGTTATCCCTTTTCACTAGAGTACGAGTACGTACAAGATAGGTTCTTGAGTTAGCTTTCTATGATGACAAACACAAAAAAACAATCTGCGCATTTGGTTAGTTACCATGGATTCATTTTTAGGGTTACTTTGTTTTATAAGAATACTTATAGTTTCGCCAAGTCCGCCATCGTCTGTCTGTCGGTCTGTACCTCAGAGACGACACGTACTAGAAATGACCTTCCTACGATTATTGTGCGCTCAGAGCTCATTGCTCATTCATTCTAAGCAAATTCTCTTTTAAGGGGCTCCATAGAGTAAGTAACTCTAGCGCCAGGCAAGGAAAAACAAACTATAAAATACATTTTTTTACAGATAGTTTTTGCAAAAAGAATCTCTCTACGAAGTTAAGAGTGATTTTTTAGGAACCATCACCGAAAACCTGGGATATCATATAAAAAAACCGGTCAAGTGCGAGTCGAACTCGCGCACCGAGGGTTCCGTACAAACTTGTAGGTACGTCACTTACATATTAAATCAGTATATGAATCGAGGCCCACATTTTATGCCACGCTTTTCCCAAACTTCAAATACATTTTTTTTATGATACAATTAAAAATTTGTACTTTTGTTATTGGTCTGCGGAAAGAGCTTTATGAATTTTGATTCCCCTGAGTGTCTATATACGTTTTTTGCAGCATTAAAGCCGTAACTTTTGTTTTATTAAATTATAATATTATTTTTCCTTCATTTAGGGGTTGGATTTTTTTCCAACTTGCAGAAACTGTAGACCTAAGTATACCGTTTTAATTTCAACTTTATTTCTCTACGCTTTCGCGAGATAAAGGGTCTTGGAGATAAATGGACGGATGGACATCACAGTGATAAAAATGGCCATTTTGACGTTAATACTTTAACTTCGTGGCCATAGATTTATGTTCATTCATGACGGTTTATGTAAAAAACAATCTTTTAAAAAATATATCCGTTACACGCTAAACATATAGAGGTCGTAGACTTTTAGTCCGGATCTACTTACGGGTGTTGTTATATCGGAAGAGTCCGACCAGGTTTCGCTCGGATTCGCAGAGCTTAATCATGGTCGGAATCTTCCGATATAACAACACCCGTAAGTAGATCCGGACAAAAAGTCTACAATGTGTTGTGCATATAGAAAGAATCTCTATTGCACTAATAGGCTTGGTTTTCAAGAAATACAATAATCTATAAAGTAAACCTTTGATGTGTGTGAAAATCTATGACACAATTTGTTTGAAGTTGGACAAAATTTACGTCCTTTTTTTATATTTTGACGACCTCTGTGGCGCACTGGTATCACATCTGCCTACTATGCGAGAGGTCCCGGATTCGAACTTCGGCTGGGCTAAAAAAATCCCTAGGTCTTGGATGTTTACATGTTCACGATGTCGCTGTTTCTGGTTCCCACGACGCAGGGTATCCCAGTGTGGTGGCAGAAAAAATGTATGTGTCTGTATGAATACGTTATTTTTAGTAACTGCATTTTTTATTGATGACATTTAGTTAATGAAAACCACGTTTAACCACGTGAAAAATGGAGCCACTTTTATCAAACCTATTAACTATTTTTATCACATTATTTCCTTTTACGCCTACACGTGTGTGTAGGAGGGCAGTTTGTTATGTTTAGTTACTAATTGGCAGCAGCCTATTATATTAATAACAAGCTTTTGCCCGAGACCCCGTCTGCGTGGACTTTAGTAGCTACAAAATTTTGCAAACAGAAAACAAAAAGAATTTATTATTATTGTGTTGAAAAGTATTTATTTTAAGTTTCAAGAAAATTAGACAACATTCTTTATACCTCCTATCCAATTTTGGCAACCTCCCATACAAGTTTTCGCCACCTTAGGGGTTGAATTTCAAAAAATTTGGTCTCATTCCTTGCCTACTTTATATATAGACCCTCTGTGCAAAATTTCAGCTTCCTAGGTCCAACGGCTTGGGCTGGGCGTTGATGAGTGAGTCAGTATAGACTTTGAATTTTATTTAAATAGATAGAAGATAGATAATAGACTGTTAAATGTAACAGATATGATAGCTTTTATCAGCATAATCTATACTAGCTGACAGACGTTGTCATATGAAAAGATCATAAATGAAAGAACAAAAAAAAAAACATTTAGCGAAATTGAACCCCGTTCACGCATTATACCGTGACCAAGGGTAATAGGGATTAATTTTTAGGGTTTCGCAATCGAGCAGGAACCCAAAATATTTTAAAAACCTATTTATAGGCTAAATATTCCACCCATGCTGGGATTCGAACCCGCGATCTCTGGCTATCCGTGCCAGCGCTGTTTCCAACTGAGCTAGCTAATGGGCGACTAACCAGCATCAGTGAAATTTCGAACCTCTTTACACTGTTCTCTGTATTACGTACAGGCAGCGACATCTGGCTAAAGTAATTTGCATCACTTGCAGCCCCGAGCACCCACTTTGCAGTTAGGTTTTACATCCGAATGATATCGCTGTACCCACATGATCATACTATTTTTATTTTTAATGCACTAACCCGTGCTAAGGACAAACCAGACCCAGTCCACATTGGCCCACAACTGAACAATATGGACAATTTGTCACTAAAAAGGTTAATTTGTTGCTGATGCAAAGCTGCTGCAAGAGGATTGGGACCGTTTAGATAACTGTTCTACTCGTTGAATCTTAAAGTGCTTATTTATTCCTTTTTCCCGTATTATCCCATGTAAAAAATTTCAATATCAATTAAAGGAACACAACCTAAGAAATATTAATTCAGCTAAACAGAGAAAAAAATATCTCTGCGCCATTCTTGCTGAATAATTGCTATTTGAAACCATCATCAATAAAACTTCACGTAGTTTGGCGTCGTGGTGCGGTAATGCAAAAGAATTTAAAGATGTAAAAAGTTTAAATATTGTATTTACGCACGCAGTAATTTAGAAAATACTTCTGCGGTTTAGAATCAGCAATATGATATTTACTATCAATCGTATTGGGGTAATAAAGAAGAAAGATTTAATTAAAGAAAGCGTAGAGAGCTAGCTGTATTATATAACAATTACGAGGGCTGCTACTTATGTATGCGGAATAGAAAAAATAAACAAATGTATATGGCTATATATGCTTTCATTGTTTTTCAAAGTATTCTCCACTATGATCGATGCACTTTTGCATTCGTAAAACCAATTTGTAAAACACTTTTTCCATTCTGATTGAGGTATCTCCAAAACGTGCTTGAACGCATCTACGGCATCTTCACGGGTCGAAAATCGTTGACCACGTAATTTATTCTTTACATTTGGGAATAAATAGAAATCATTGGGAGCCAAATCAGGGCTGTACGGTGGATGACCCATCAATTCTATTTTTTGACCATCCAAAAATGTAGTTGTTTCCTGAGATGACAGCTGGCATTGTCATGGTGAAGTATGATTCTGCGTCGCTGGTTGTTTCGGCGTATTTCTTCAAATACTTCCGGCAAACAAATGGTCGTGTACCACTCCGAATTAACCGTTCTGCGATTCTCCAGTGGTATTGTAGCCACATGGCCATTAATACCAAAAAAGCAGGCCACAATTTGCTTTACAGTGCTTTTTGCACGAGCCACTTTCGTAGGGTTCGGCTCATTTTGAAACACCCAAACTGTTGATTGTTGTTTAGTTTCGCGATCGTACGCGTAGATCCAGGATTCGTCACCTGTCCACATATGCCCAAAATAGCCTCTATCTCGCGATACGTAACATGGCGGTCTTGCATTATTAGTTTTCGCACAGCTTCAATATTTTGTGGCACAACCACCGATTTCGGGCGACCTTCTTTAACTTCGTCCGTGAGCTTACTGCGCCTGCGATTAAACTCACTAAACCAGTGATACACAGTCGTTTTTGATGGAGCTTCACCACCAAAAGTCGAAGTTAATTGATCTACGCACTGTTGTTGCGTTAAACCACGTCGAAAATCGTAATAAATATATAAGAAAACATAGCACAAATATTTTCACGAGTGAGTTCCATTTTTTCAACGATATGACATTTTAAACCCAACCAAAACAAAGCACTAACGTATATAAGAGAAAAATATTAGCAGCCAGTATTAAAAAAAAAGAACGAATTTGACCATGGAGGTCAGACATTTGATGATGACATGTGCTTAGCTTAATGTCTACCTAAAATAGTCGGCCTCGGTGGCGCAGCCGTTTAGCACGCTGACTGTAAAACGAAAGGTCTCGGGTTCGATCCCCGGCCGGGTCAAACTAGGAAACGAACTTTTCTAGTTTGTCTCGGGTCTTGGATGTTATCTATGTATTTATTTTATTAAATCTATCGTCAAATTAGCACCTATAACACAAGTCATTAAGTTGTACTTAGTATAGGGCTAGCGAGATCTGTGTAATATGTCCATGAATATTTATTTATTTAAATTTATTTATTTATGTGCGGGAGCGGCAATAGCATTCTGAACGCAATTGCATCAAAAATAAGAATTTATTTGACCGCAAAGAATGTACATTCTGTATGTTGAATGTCAATGTACAATGTTAGTGGTATTGCGGTCTTCGGGTTGAGATGTAGCGGAGAAAAAATAGCGAAAAAAAACTCTACTCTCAAATCGTCGGCGTCACTGCTCTATAATACACAGATATGGATTTCAAGCGATTAATAAATATTTACTCGTACCAAATTACACTGATAGATATTGCATACTAACCATATGCTAAGTTCTATATTTATTACTACTAACAGAACATTGGATCGTGTTGTCTATAAGTAATAAAATTGAATTAAAATAAGTACAATGTCAACAAAACGAATTAAGTTCATCTTCTAGTCGTAAAGAAATAACATCCCATGTGACCCGACAGTAAATCAATCATTATAATGTTATGAACAGAAAAAAGGTAGTTTATGCGAGTCATATGCGAGCGCACTAACGCCACCAAAATGGGAGTTGAAGTAGTCGCCGTGACCGAAATCGGTCGGGACTATCATCATCATAAACAGAATCGAAACCTCGGTCTCTTCCTCCGAAAAGGATACCATTATCCTTTTGGGATTCAGAAATGTGCAGGTCAACTTTTAGGTCTTGTAAAATTAAAAAAATCGACATTTTCTACTTAGGTAAGTACTATTTATTGTCTCTATCCCCATTTTTCAAATTCTGTATAGTATCTACTTAGAAAATGAGTATGGTTTTATTGTATGGATCTTAGATCCATAGCCATATTTAATAATCCCAATAACGTAAATAATAAAAATATTTCATTTTGTTCTCCACTTAACATTAATTTTACACTGTGGCGGGAAATTCCTATTAAGCGCAGGATTAGTATTGCGAGTAGCTTAAATTAGCGTGGCGTAGAAAAGAACTAACATTAGGACGTTAAAATTATCACATAATTTTTGGGTCCCATTTGAAAAATATAACAGCCTGATAATATTGAGATGTTACAATGACAGCACTATTATTACACAATATTATCAACATAAGAAATACGGTAACTAAGCACTGCGGAGCCCCAATCAAACGCCTATAGGTAGCTACAGCAGTAAGCTCCATAACATTTCCATCATACATTACGCATGTGTAACTCTAGCGGTTATGGCAGCGCACGCCAGAATAGCTCGCAGATGGTAGCTTTTTTCAATTCACACAATATCTTTACAAATTGTAGCCTATGTGTTATTCTGATGTGTAGGCTATATTATTGTAGTTTTTACGTAAAAGTAGGATTTTTAACAATTAAGTAAGTAACGTAGGAGTTCCAAGATACAACCATGCATTTTCTAAAACAAACATAAATGTGAAAGTTTGTGTCGATGTTTGGATTTTTGTAACTTAATTACGCAATAAAAGGTGACCGCATATACTCGTATATATATGAAACTTAGCCAGAGATCCCGGTTACGCGGTCCGGGGGATAATATTTTATTATTACCAGAACCTGTTTTCAAGCCAAACTCCAAGATATTTATTTATTGCGTTGTCATCGCAACAAGTATCGTATAAAGGAGTCTGTGGCGGGACAGTAGTATTATAAATGAGAAAGTTTGTGACGATGTTTGGGTGTTGTTACTCAATCACAAAATAATGGCTGAACGGACTTACATGAAACTTATCGTATATATATGGATAGACAAAGTTCTGACTTGAGACATAGGATACTTGATATCATGGTAATGCGTCCAGAGTGCTTAGTGCAAGTTTTTAACTACTCGATCGCGTTAACGTAAAGCGTCAAGTATGGAAATTAAAATTGCTAAGTGCAAGTTGCGATCAAACTGCGATCCCCAACCCGCATGCCCAGCGTGGGGATTATGGGCATTACCCCCCCCCAATGATGGCACAACATTGCGCTATGGCGCTCACTAGGGGAGGGCTATGTCCAGCAGTGGACTAGTATAGCCTGAAGAAGAAGAAGAAGAAGAAGAGTGCAAGTTGTACTGGTTTACGTTGAAAAGTGAACACGTTTACCAGCCAAAACACGAATAAACGCGAGTGCGAATTGTACTGTGACAGCGTTTTGTCAGTTCGAACGGTTAACTTACTCATACTCGATTACTCAATGCTCGATTAACGCGGTAGTAAAGTTATTCGATTGGATCTGTCAAACTCACACTAAGCACTCTGCACTAATCCTGCGAAAACGAAGTCACGAACACCGGCTAATATTTAATAATACTTGGCGATTCAGGTGGTAACAAGACACAACAAAATGAAAATAATCTTTGTTCCTCTGAATTATGATTTGAACTCACGACCTTCACAGTATGAGGTCAGTTACGTTCTAACGCCAGGCTACTACCGCTGTTACCTTCAGTTAACCTTAACCTATTGCCAGAATATTTAGGAATCGAAGTGATTTAGGCAAAGTGTGCAACGGTTCCCGTTACCGTTCAATCTCCCGCTAGATAGAGCGAGATAGCACAGAGAATATATCTGTATCGAGTTTGCGTATCGGAATGCGCAGCCTTAGGCCTTCAGAATCTACACGTGGTAGGGAACGCCAGATGTTGCGAACGGGGGCGTCTTTCGCCACCCTGCCTACTGAGCCTGCCTCCACCCCGGCCCGAGCCACCCTAACCTTTGGGAATGCCTATTTAGGGGACAGACAAAGTACCCTATGTGAAGAGGCGTATTTTGGCAACGTTATTTATAGTCTGCCCATTCATCGTTCAACTCTGTCAACTTTGTTTATCGAAGTAAATTTGAGCGTAGGATATCTTCGATAACCACATAATGTAACCTTTGGGCGATACACATACTTAGCCTACATATTAAGATGTTGTTGTTGAATATCATCCGAGTGGACCCTTCACCCATCTAGTGTGATTGAAAACTGTACTGGACGCTGTATAAATCATCTCGTTACGTAGACGCAGAGGGCAATATACCTATAATTGAACGTTAAATTGTACACCCTTTTGTATTTATTATTAAAACCACTTTTAAACGTACCTACACGTCATCAACCTTCCGATGTTCGCTATTTGATATTTCTCATCATATTAAAATTCTCTAATCAAGAAAAACGATTTCAAAAACAAAAGCCCCTGACAACTTGATAAACATTTATTCATTCAGATTTGTGTGCAATCAACTTAAGATCTCTGTTATACATTTAATGGTTCCAGTCGCGACCCAACAATACGATTTTGTTATAGGTGTCAAATCACATTGTTACTTTCTTTCAGGAAAAAAACGCTGAAATGCCCGGTTAACAAATTTTTAAATCGATTATAGATTGCTTATAAGCTGAGCCTTTGGAGGACATGTTCACACACCTTTCAGTAGAGTCGCCTCAGGCATCTGATATAACTAACCCAGTTCTTTTACCCTTTAGCTAAATACGAGACGCGCGGTAGTACGGGGAGCGGGGGTTCATACGAGGGCTGCTACTTATGTAAGCGGAATAGAAAAAATACACAAATGTATATGGCTAAATTTGCTTTCATTGTTTTTCAAAGTATTCTCCACTATGATCGATGCACTTTTGCATTCGATGAAAGCAATTTCTAAAACACTTTTTCCATTCTGATTGAGGTATCTCCAAAACGTGCTGTTTGAACGCATCTACGGCATCTTCACGGGTCGAAAATCGTTGACCTCGTAATTTATTCTTTACATTTGGGAATAAATAGAAATCATTGGGAGCCAAATCAGGGCTGTACGGTGGATGACCCATCAATTCTATTTTTTGACCATCCAAAAATGTAGTTGTTTCCTGAGATGTATGACAGCTGGCATTGTCGTGGTGAAGTATGATTCTGCTTCGCTGGTTGTTTTGGCGTATTTCTTCAAATACTTCCGGCAAAGAAATGGTCGTGTACCACTCTGAATTAACCGTTCTGCGATTCTCCAGTGGTATTGTAGCCACATGGCCATTAATACCAAAAAAGCAGGACACCATTTGCTTTACAGTGCTTTTTGCACGAGCCACTTTCGTAGGGTTCGGCTCATTTTGAAACACCCAAACTGATTGTTTTAGGATCGATTTGATCGATTGATTGTTGTTTAGTTTTAGGATCGTACGCGTAGATCCAGGATGCGTCACCTGTGTAGATATTATAAACAGATTTTGAGTCGCCTCCATTGAATTTTTTAAAGGTTTTCTTGCACCATTCGACGCGAGCATCTTTTTGATCCTGAGTTAAGTTGAGCGGGATCCAACGCGAAAAAATTTTTTTACAGACAAATGTTCATGTAATATCCTATGAATGCTCGTCATACATATGCCCAAAATAGCCTCTATCTCGCGATATGTAACATGGCGGTCTGGCATTATTAGATTTCGCACAGCTTCAATATTTTGTGGCACAACCACCGATTTCGGGCGACCTTCTTTAACTTCGTCCGTGAGCTTACTGCGCCTGCGATTAAACTCACTAAACCAGTGATACACAGTCGTTTTTATGGAGCTTCACCACCAAAAGTCGAAGTTAATTGATCTACGCACTGTTGTTGCGTCATTTTCCACGTCGAAAATGGTAATAAATCATAGCAAGAATATTTTGACTTGTGAGTTCCATTTTTTCAGCGATATGACATTTTAAACCCAACAAAAACAAAACACTAACGTATATAATACAAAAATATTAGCGACCAGTATAAAAAAAAAGAACGAATTTGACCATGGAGGTCAGACATTGTGTTTAAAACTGACGGCCTCGATGGCGCAGCGGTTTGGCACGCTGACTGTAAAACCAAAGGTCTCGGGTTCGATCCCCGGTCGGGTCAAACTAGGAAACGAAATTTTCTAGTTTGTCTCGGATCCTGGATGTTATCTATGTATTTATTGTATTAAATTTATCGTCGAATTAGCACCTATAACACAATTCATTCTGTTGTACTTAGTATAGGGCTAGCGAGATCTGTGTAATATGTCCATGAATATTTATTTATTTATTTATTTAAAATTATTGGAATCCCAGATTCCGCATACATAAGTAGCAGCCTATGTAAAAAGCAATTTATTTGTATCTGTAGTTGAACGATGAGTGGGTTACTAAGACGACCAGTCACCCTCCTTACCTAAAGCTATCTAGTTTACAAGCGTTAAGTGATTAAGGGTCGGTTAGGGAGGCCCATGCCTGGAGCACGCACGAACGACGGTGGGGCGCAGGAAAGACTCGACGCGTTGTATAGAGTCGTGTGTAGTGTTATTCAAATTAGCGCAGAAACTGCGGCTTAATGAACGTTACAATTCAAACTAGGTGTCCATTTCAAAATCTAGATCATTTTGGAGAAAAAATGCACAAGAAACTCCAACCTTAGTCTTTTCAAAGTCCTAAGTAACAGTTTACATAAGTATTATAAACTCATAGTACTTGGCTTTAATTCCAGACATAATTTTTTTTTCCCACTGCTGGGCAAAGGCCTCCCCTTCAGATTTCCACTCCTCTTTGTTTACGGCCAATGCTTTCCATCCAGGTAAATATTTGGTCGCGCTCGAAGCGCTCGTGGCCTAGGCGAACCGAGTGATTGGAATCAATCACTTGGTTAAGCTACAACAGGCGCGGCCAGGTACGGGATGGGTGAGCGTCCCGTACTACCGCTAGTGGCATTTTTCCGAGCGCTTCCGTGCTTCGCAAGGCACGCTAAGCCGTTGGTGCCGGCTGTCATATAATGGCAGTCGATAAGCCATGTCAGACGCCTTATGGGCGGCTTGATAACTTCTGACAGTAAGGCCCGCCACTGTCTTACAATCCTCCACCAACCCGGACTTGGCCCCCGTGGTGGAGTATGGCCTAATCTTCCTGCGATGCAGGAAGAGACCCGTGCCCCAGCTGTGGGGACAAACAAGGGTTGATAACGAAATATTTGGTCAGGTCGTCACACTATCTCCGCCTTGGTCTGCCACGTCGTCGGTAGCCATCGCACGGGACCCAATCAGTGACGATTTTCGCCCACCTTTCCGGCTCCATACGTCTGTCATGGGCAGCCCAGGTCCACTTGAGCTTAGCGGTCGCAACTCCAATGTCAGTGATCTTGCTTGTGGCGCGCAGCGTGGTGTTCCGGATTTTATCAATCCTTTTTACACCAAGCATGCTGCGCTCCATTGCCCTTTGGCAAATCTTGAGTTTGGACCTCTGATGTTCTGTCAAAGACCAGTTCTGAGCACCGTAGGTTTGGATGGGCAGGATGCACATGTCAACCAGCTTACGCTTCAAGGGAAGCGGAAGCTCGCCTTTCATCAGCTCTTTCATAGACCAGAAGCTCTTCCAGGCGTTGTCGATACGACAATTGATCTCCTTGACAGATCTCCAGATATCACTGTCATCTAAATAATCCTTTATGTTATACATTGGCGGAAAGTGTACTTAATACATTTTTGAACCGCGTTTCAGGCAAGCTTAATATATCTTCAAGAACTTTATTATAGAAGCGTATACAATGCCCCATATGAAGGATGTATTAACCATTGCCAGTATTGGGAACAAAAGCTTATGTTTATTTCTAGTATTTACATTGTTTAAAAAATCAGTAACTTTAAAACTTTTGGTAAATAAAGTTTTAAAGTTACTGATTTTTTTCCTGACGTACATAATGTTTTCATAGATATGCCGCTTTGTTTTTGTTCATTTAAGAGTGTGTGTTTAAATGTAAATAAATGCATTATGTCTATTTTCATCCCGTCACTTTAGTACATTTTGTTCTAAAGTCAATTGGAAAGACGACTCATCTTTTCCGCGCCCTACCCCGCGTAGGTTCTGTCTGGTCTGAGCACCAGGCGCCTGTTTGCACCGCAGCGACTGTTTGATAAAGCGGGAGAGGTTTCTCGTAAGTTATTATTATATAGTTATTAAGCTATTAAGCTAAAATAAAACTATCTATTATATATATTTGTATCTTGTAGGTAATTATGAATTTTAAAACCGATTTAAGGCATTTTAAATATAAATGTAATGTTGTTTTTCTGCAAAAAAATTACAGGATATAACCTTGAATTGATAATTCTGTATCTGTAACAATTTTAAGTTATTAAAACGACCAGGATTGGTCGAATCGCTGATGCGTCACCCAGCTCAGTAAACCGATTCGAGATCCCGAAATTTGACTGGACGTTTGTTTTCTTACTGACCAGTGACGTCACTATTTCCCGTGCGACGCCATCTCCATTTAAAAATTAATACACAAAAGATTTGAAAGTTATCACTATCTGAGCATTTATTAAACACCATCGAAAAATCTGAGTTGGTTTTCAGAAACCTGTTAATAGCCTATCTAAGTAATAGACTATGAGTAACTTAGTGCGTAACTTATATTTTTTCTAAATTTAATGCTGTTTTTTTGTTTTTTTCCTTCTCTCATTTCCTTCTGTAGTATAAATAAATTCACTTAATAAGAACTTTGATACAAATACACAAGTTCACTCCCACCTTTGCGATGCGGAGGCCAAGGCTACGAAACAGAAAAATAGACAAGATTCTGTTATTTCATTTGTTTACTTAATTGTAACTTGCTACTATAGAGCTTAAAAGAAAAAAAAGTATTCTTTTCACTCGGGTTTTAATTTTAGATAGAAATAAGGAAAACTTAAAAAGAAAATTACGTTTTATTTCGGTATGCCCACTCTGGAACAGATAACAAAGGGTTATATGCGTACGGAACGGACCAATAAATTAAAATTAAAAATCCTTGTATTCTTATCCAGGTCTAGACCCTAGTTCAAACACAGAAGATAATTGTTTATATGCAGCATTGCCCCAAACATTGTAAGTGATTATACTATTTTTATTTTTTATGCACTAACCCGTGCTAAGGACACCTTTAGAAAACCTATTTAGAGGCTAAAAATTTCACCCATGCCGGGATGCGAACCCGCGACCTCTGACTATCCGTGCCAGCGCTCTATCCAACTGAGCCAATCGGCGACTCACCGGCATCAGTGAAATTTCGAACCTCTTTACACCATTTTCTGTATTACGTACAGGCAGCGACATCTGGCTGAAGAAGATTGCATCACTTACAGCCCCGACTATATACCTACTTTGCAGTTAGGTTTTTTACCTCTAAATAGCCTCTAAATAGGTTTTTAAAATTGACCTTAGCACGGGTTAGTGCATAAAAAATAAAAATAGTATAATCATGTGGGTACAGCGATATCATTCCGATGTAAAAAACCTGGATTTTTGGAAATCTGGAAAATTTTTAGCCTCTAAATAGGTTTTTAAAATTGTAAGTGATACCTCCTTAAATGTATACAAATCATTACTCGTAAAAATTTTGAAAAAAATAAAGTCGATATAGAAAAACCGGCCAATGGCGTTTTTGCCACGCGCAGTGTAAGCTTCCGTAGAGTAAACGTTTATTACCTGCTTTACAGAACTAACAACTTCACTAAAGTATATTTTACTTACTTTAGTGAAGTTGTTGGTTGGCTGTAAGGTACGAATTTTTCCTTTTATAAGTTGGTCGCCTATTACTCGTTAATTTGTAAAGCCTGCTTACGTGCTTCAAAGGGAAAACGGAACCGTTACAGGATAACTTTTTAGTCCGTCCGTCCGTTTGGCAGTCTGTATGTCAGTCTACGGTTTAGAACAGACACGACATATACTAGAAAGCTGAAATTTGGCATAGATATCATATTAATCATGCCGACAAAATTTTGTTGAAGAGACGTCTCTTCAACGAAATCTTAAAAAAACTTAAAACTGCGAACTATTACACTTCTCATCTCTTTTTTTCGTAGGGGGTCGCCCTTTAAAAAATACTTAAATGAAAAACGGCCAAGTGCGAGTCGGACTCGCGCATGAGGGTCCCGTACAAATTTGTAGGTTTACAACCTTTCATGGACTACATAAAACCAGTAAGGGATGTCCCAGGAGGACATACTTCGACCAAATAGGGGATGTATTAGCAAAGGGGAAGATAAAAAGTAACCGCACTATGCAAAGACTTATATCAACGTTGTTAAAGCGAAGGCAGGATCGTGGCAAGGGGTCAGTCCTTGGTCTCTGCCTATCCCTCTGGGATACAGGCGTGATAATGATAAATAGTTTACGAATCAAGTCTCGCAGTTTTGCAAGCTTGACCCGAATTTAAAAGACAATTTTTCTCAATTATAAATGTATTGTTTCAGATGTTTACCTGTATTTGTACTACAACACCCTATTACTAGCTAAATTTTATAGTTGTAGGTCAACGGGAATTACCCTACGAATTTTGATTTCCTTGAGTTTAGAAATAACATTCTATGCAGCATAAAATGCCGCATTATTTGGCTTTAACTTGAAAATTTTCTAAATTACGTCAAGGGATTGTAAACCTGTCATTAACATTAAAAAGTTTACAAAAATAGAAACGTGCGAGTGTTTATGCGAAAAAACATAGTGTGTGAAAAAACATGACTGCGTGCCTCTTAGCGCTGTGACAAGGTGTAGGGTTCAGTATGGTTCTACAAAGAGGCGAGTGTTCGCTTTGTATCTTGTGTGCTTAGAGTCGTGGTTACCTCTTGAAAACTACCACTACGCAAAGCACACACCATAATAGATTTTTATATATCTATATTAACGTCTCATGTCCCCAGTTGTTTTCCGTTTTCCCGGAAATATTATTTTCTATTTGTTTTGAATCGCTCGTTGCCTACCGGAACCGAGTGATTGGAATTAATCACTTGAGCTAAGCAACAACATGCGCGATCGCTCGTGGCGTACTCGAACCGTATGATTGGAATCAATCACTTGAGTTAAGCAACAGGCGCGGTCAGGTTCAAGATGGGCGATCGTCTTGTGACTGCCGCTATGGCATTTTAACTGTCATGTAATGGGAGTCGTAAAGCCATGTAAGAGGCCTCAAGGGCGGCTTTATAACTTCTGACAGTAAGGCCCGCCACTGACTTACAGTCCTCCACCAACCCGGACTTGGCCTCCATGGTTGAGTATGACCTAACCTTCCTGCGATGCAGAAAGAGACGTGCTTCAGCAGTGGGGATATAAAAAAATGCTTGATATCCGTTTTAAAGCGACGCCTTGAGGGCACGATTTATAATTTCGCCCCTTTTTGTTGTGCGTAAAGAAGTTCAAAAACAGAAGGTACACTAAAGACGGTAGGAAACTTGCAATAAGGCAAGTCGTTTGATGAAATTTAATAAGATAAGACAATTTGTTATTTAAAAAAATCAGTTTTTGTTGTACAATTGTATGTTCACTTACCAATTATGTTCACTAATCCTTACAAAAATCAACATAAGAGATAAATTTACTTGCAGGTATATTACAGAAAAAATGAACCAGTAGCCTTACAGTAGTCTCACAACACAGTAGATTATTATCTGTGTTGTAAGGACCTAGGTTAACCGAATTAACATTTTTGATAGTAAGGCCTCTGGCTTGGCTGAACTTAGTGTCTTGTATATTAGTGTTAATAAGGCACGTAGCTTCGCCCTATGTGGAGTATGAGTATTGGGCACTCCGAAACATGTATTATATGCAGCGATACTGTCAGCGTGTGTACAAAACATTTTTGTAACAGTCATCAGGAAACCAAAAATACTAATGTAAGCATAGTCAACAGAACTTCGTTTCCATGTGTTTTTTTATATTTTATTCAGTATTTAAATATCTTGTCACAGGTCATGTTTTGTTATCGAACTTCTCTGAAACGGGTTCACCGATTTTGATGATTTTTTTGTGAATTTTTTGTAAGTCTGAAGTTCTGAAAAAAAGTTGTATACTTATTAGTGTAACAAAACAACGTTCGTCCGGTCCGCTAGTAACTATATAACAAGTTGTACAATTTCCCAACAAATAGTCTTAAAAATCTAGAATTCAACGCCTGTTTCGTGTATTAGTGCGAGAAACGAAGTTTGCTGACGCAATAATAATTAAATTGAACGAACGCTTGGTGAGTTTACTTTAGTCTAGGGCTTCCTAAATTGTGCGTAGCGACTCCCCGAGGGTGCCCCTCGGGCAGCATTACCTCAGAGGCATCGCTAAGCAATGCATAGATTGACTATCAGTGGCGACGACACTTAGAGCTTACAAAACTTTAGGCCGGTTTCTGAATTAAGAATTTCACTAAATAGTAACTGAAGTGCTGTCTTTTCGTACTTTCCAGAAAAGAGCATGACAGAACGTTGTTTAAGTATTGACTTGGTACAATTTCCAATTCAGAAATCTGCCCTCAGTGAAGAATTTTGTGCTCAGTAATCTCTTTAATATATAATTGTAATAGACGATTTACCGTCGATATTTTCATCAGAGTGGGCTAGGCCAAGTTCTCGGCGGACCCGCGTTATGCAATATTTACACGAATCTATTCGACCCTTTTCCGATCCCACTCTTAAAATGAAGGTCACCAAAAAGAAACAAAAAGGCTTGGGAGTTTATTACTCCAAGAACTAACGAAGCTGATGTTCGAATCGACGAGTTGAATACCCTTTTTTGTTTGTATAATTATGGGGATTTTGTGATACCCCTGTATCTATATTAATAATTTTGTCAAGGGGTACGGTAGACTCTATCGAAATCTTAGATGAATAAAAAACATACAAAAATATTGATATCGAGTCGACAACATTATATCCGTAAAATTCGGATTATCGAGAATTTCTTTAAATTGTAATTGTAAATTGCACTGACAAACAAACCGCAATCGCCATCTTAGATACGCCTCGCCAATCAACACATCGCGTGCGTCGCGTCAAAAAAGTATCCATCACAAAGAATTGTCAAATGTGACTGTAAAAAGAAACGTCCTGCTGGAAACATCTAATTGTTCTGTGTGGAAACATAACTCTATCTACGTAATAAATACTTATCTTCAGTCGTTGACATTTCGCGAAACGTTTGACACTTTTTAACCGACTTCAAAAAAGGAGCAGGATATCAATTCGACGCGTACCTATAATACTTTTTTTTATTAATTTTTCGCATAATATCTTAACCGATTTGGATAATTTTTTTTGTTCGACTAGGTGTAGCGTCCCATTGGTCCCATTTTAATTTGGTGAAGATTCAGAGATGGAGAACAAAACTCTTCAATGAACAGCAGCAAATAAGGCATAATGAAGCTCATCCATTAGTAATATGCATATGTTTCAGAAAATATAGCGTAAAAATTGTCGCAAGTTAATCTGGTGATGTTCAGATGAAGACTTTCAGAGATGGAAATTGACAACTTCAAATATTAAGGCAAAAAAAAGTTAAGTTTTGATGTTACAAACACTTTGTTCATCAAACACTTTCATTCGGTAACTCATTCTCTGGTGTGTGGTGGACATTGTTACGAAGATCATCAGCTCGAATGTCGTTCTTGAGGGGTTCTAAGCTTCTATTCTACATAGAAATATGGGGTTTTTACTTTAGTACTTAATTCAACTCTCACTTTCTTCAGCCGAAGATTTGGAAGTCTGATGATGACCAGCTCAAGCACACCCAGATCTAGGGCACTGTTGCACCTAGAAACCCTGGATTAAAGTTAAAATGTATAGTTTCATTTTCACTTGCTACAATAGGAATATTAAGAGTCAGCCCAAGATTATCAGCTCGAATGTCGTTCTTGAGAGGTTCTAAGCTTCTGTTATAGATAAAAATATGCCGTTCATTGTCACTTTCTACAGCCGAAGATTAGGAAGTGAGGTGATGACCAGCTCATGAACACCCAGATCTAGGGCACCGTTGCACCTAGAAACCAGGAATTAAAGTTGATATGTTTAGTTTTATTATCACTTGCTACACTAGGAATATTAAGAGTCGGATACCCAAGATTATCAGCTCAAATGTCGTTCTTGAGAGATACTAAGCTTCTTTGGGGTTATTAAGGTAATTGGTGTGGATGTGTTGATCACAAATAAATATATCAAAAGGTTGCAATTTAAAGATTAAAAGTCTGTATTCAATTTAGTACACGTACAATGGTTTACACAGGAGGTTACACACAATCTTAGGTTTTACGCTTTTAACTACGGTACTCTAAAAGGTTTCGGAGGCGACTGCCTCAAAGGGTTTCGGGGGGACGACTGGCTGGACACCAGACGTCCGCGCGTGATCGTTGCGCTATGTTACTTTGTTGCCTCAAATGTTGACTCAGCGTTCCGAGTCCCTACAGTCATCCCCTTCTACCGAAAAAATTTTGGTACAAAATTTTCGTGAAAAAAATATTTTAAAATGACAATACATTTGCTGGTGACTGTACTTGAAACTAGTATCGAACAAAAATGCTGCATGACATAAATAGCATGAACAATAAACAATTCTAATCTTATGCTGATAATATAGAACGTGTTGGAATCAAATATTTGTTTACATTATACTGTGGGACTGTAACTTGAAACATTCGCTTGAAACGATAACAATTGCTTCATAGAAAAACACGGTAAGTACATGTGTAAGCAAATCCTGTGGAATACAATGTAAAACTTACACACAATACAACGGAAATTTACTGGGTACTTAGGTACTCATTCTGTCGCTAAATATTTTCAGAAATCTTGGCCGGGACTTTTGAAAAACTTAACAAAGAACAACTACCTCACAGAAGTCACAAAAATAAATGTTAACTTTTTATTTTTGTGTCCTGGATTGAGAAATCTGTTACACACAATAATACACGAAATAAAAACACAAAATTTTACACATTCGAAAAATTACAATTAAAAAATAATTTCTTCTTACACTACAGAAAAAGGAAAGATTTTGTAATTACATTTCGGATTACCTCGTAGGCTCCATTAAAACTGAAAGAATACACTGAAAAAATAGCTTGGGGTTTTACCTAACCTTTTGGTCCACTTTTTCGATAAATCGAGGGCGGGTTCCCGGTACAGCCAGAAGGACTGATCGGCTTAAAAGTGGCATGCCCGCACTTCCAAAACTCATTTCTTAAACTTTGTCGATTATGTTTACACAATTTGCGCTGTTGCAGGTGGAGTAGCTGTAGTCGCTTCACTCAACTTGCTAGCGAAAACTTCCTTTCTTAACCATTTCTTTAAATTTTTGCTACACGCAGTACACAACACATAAAAAAACCACAAAAACTAAAATAACAACTGCTGCTACCATAACAAAACCATAGGTCTCGACTTTTTGTTCCAGTTTACTAGTTTTAGCGTCGTTTGCACCGTTTTGTGCGATAACAACTTCCTCGTTTTTACTGTATGTTTTACCCATTTTAATTGATTATCTTAACTGTCTAAATGCCAAATTCTGAATGATTCTAAATATGCTCACAATTCGCTTAAATTACAACATAAATCTAACGGGCAATTTTACTGTACGACCACTACGAGTGACACGAACTGGTGGTGCGTTTTCATTCATAAGCGTTAGCGTTTTATCAAGCGGTTCTGAAATTGACTGTCTTTCGCTATTCTTTACATCGTTACTGGGTGCGTTCTGGGAGTCGTTTACGATAACATACGCTGGCTTTAATCTGTCAATTGAAATACACGACTGCCTATTCTGCAACTGAATTCCGAAAACCTTTTTATCCCTACTTAGGACGCGGTATGGGCCATCGTAAGCGGGTGTAAGGGGTTTCTTGACTGCATCATTTCTAACAAAAACATGTGTGCACGACTTTAAATCTGAATGAACAAAAATCTTACGCGTATCGCTTGACGCTCGTGACTGTGGCTGTTGTCTTCTGATAATATTACGCTTTATTTTGGAATTTTCTCTCGGCGCTCTTTTCATAAGCCGCTAGTAATCGGCCTTTGATGGTTTCATACAATACATCCGATCGTCTAGCGGAGTCTGCAGTAAATCGCTCACTTGCTGTAGCGCGTCTCTCGTTAATTTAGAGATTACCAGGTTATATTTTTCTCTATCGCCTTGTTTCTGAGGTGCCATAACTGTTTCGAATTGCACACCACATCGTCGGCATATCTGTCCAAAACTCTGGAATTTTCGTGGAAAGGCTTATAACCGCGAGGTCGCTCGCTTGATCCGCTAACTGACCTGCTGGTCCTACCTCAGGTTTCTTTACCTCGATCACTGGCTGTGCGTTGGCCATTTTGCTGCCGGAAATGCCTCGGTGCGCTTCACTTCACCCGTTATCCGCGCCTTTGAAATAACGGGGAGCCGTCCCCGTACGCTAGGCCCCAACTAGCGTACTACACTGTTCCAATGTCTTTTCACTTTCGATTACGTCGGGGTCACCACTTTGGGGTTGTTAAGGTAATTAGTGTTTATGTGTTGATCACAAATAAATATATCAAAAGGTTGCAATTTAAAGATTAAAAGTCTGTATTCAATTTAGTACACGTACAATGGTTTACACAGGAGGTTACACACAATCTTAGGTTTTACGCTTTAAACTACGGTACTCTAAAAGGTTTCGGAGGCGACTGCCTGAAAGGGTTTCGGGGGGACGACTGGCTGGACACCAGACGTCCGCGCGTGATCGTTGCGCTATGTTACTTTGTTGCCTCAAATGTTGACTCAGCGTTCCGAGTCCCTACACTTCTATCTAGACAGAAATTTGACGTTTTCACTTAAGTATTTAATTTCTTTGTCACTTTCTACAGCCGAAGATTTGGAAGTCTGATGATGACTAGTTCCAGAACACCCAGGTTTAGGGCACCGTTGCACCTAGAAATCCGGAATTAAAGTTGAAATGTGTAGTTTCATTATTACTTGCTACACTAGGAAAATTAAGAGTCCGATGCAAAATAGCCCAATAACAGGTTCCGTTGCACCTATAAAACAGAATTTAAGTCAAAATACATACATTTTACTGCTGTGGTTATTAGTCCCTTATTATTAAAGTCACATTGTCTATACCCTAAAAATAGTGAAAAAAAAAATTTTTATAAAAAAATAATACTGACTTCTGTACACTATAAGGATATCTTGGAGTCTTTGGCCAAAATGTATGTTTTGGTTTGGAACTTGACACCGATTTCAAGATATACTTCTACAATCCCTAGGTATATACGAATTTTAAATTTATAGGTCATGTTCCTTTTAATTATTTCTGCGTTTTTAGTGCCTTTTACTGTACAGAAGTCGGTTTTTATTTTTCATTTTTATTTTTGTTACGAAAATTATTATTTACTATATTTATTAAACACAATGAACGAAGCTATACGAATCTATGCCTTGCTTACCTTTAATATTCCTAGAGAACCGATGACTACAGAAATGTCCACCTACATTTTGTATGTACTATGTATGAGTCACATTTCACCCGAGCGAAGCCGGGTTTTCATCTAGTATTTAACTAAAACGTTCACTTCCGTCTCTGTTTCGTACGATCACACTTCATGGTTTACTATGACATTCCTATGTGTATTGCAAAGTCCATAAGTAGACATTGCAACGCAATGTACTTAAATTATAGGTGATTGTATGATAAATTACACTAATTTGTAAACGGCCCTAATGGCGCCGATATTTCAAACTTCAAACCACTGATTATCGTCAATGTAGAATTAAAACTAAAAATATCACCAAAGCCGATATAAAAAGCCTAACCTCAAAGGTTTCCTATTATCATTGAGAACATATTGTACAAAGTCTTCCTTACGACCAATCAAATAAACCCAAACTTGAAGGGTCTGCTGTTGTCCGTTACGAAAACATTGTATTGACCCTCCAGTTTCGTCATAACACCAGGGTCTTATTTTATGTCTCCATGTTTTACAAAGCAGTAACTGAGACCGTGGAATAGCCCAAAGCCAAAATACCTACAAATACCAAAATCCTTACTATATTTCCTGGCAACCGGTTTATTCATATTCATCTTTGGTCTACATTTTACATAACAGACCGTTGGTAGAAAGTGTAATAAAAAATACAAAAGAATAGCAATGAAGTTGTTCAGTCGTCTTAAGTCATTCAAATATCAATCTCATTAATTGAAAAAATATCAACTTTTAATTCGATGATTTGCATAATACAGTTTTAATTTTTTCCAATTCTTAATACTTAACCAACTTTGACAGTATATGTCATGAAAAATACTTAACGTTTTTTATTTTATTCCACTAGCTGTCAATGACTATCATTTTGGTATATTTTTAATTATTCAAAGTTTTGAATAATTAAAAATATACCAAAGTTTTGAATAATTAAAAATATACCAAAATCATTATCATCGAAATAAGTGTTTATTTGAGAAGTACTGAATTCAATACCTACATCTCAAATAAATACTTAGGTACCTATTTAGTAACATCAGGACACACGATCGCGATTTAATTTTGATACATTTGAATAATCATAAAAATTATGACCGACCGTCATAAGTTTTATGACTTTTTTACATATGACATTTTTTTCAGATTTTTACAATTTTTTTTTTTGATTATTGATTATTGGAAAATAAAAAGCATTTTAAAATGCATTTGGAGGTATGGTGAAAGAAGACAATAAGGGTTTTTGAGCGTAATTTTGGAAGTCGCTTATTTGCAACATTGCTCATAGTCTTTTGTGTTTGTTTCATTACAGCGAGTAGATTAGTGGTCTTAGATCGCGTGTTCATTATGTGAACTATGAAAGAATAGAGTGCGAAAACACGTGGTGCGTGGTTGCGCACTAACACATGAATGGACAATACCGGGCGACAGGCGTGCGGCGGCGTACCCACATTAAGCATTTCTGAACGGGATCGGGAAAAAATTAAAAGTCTCCTAACTTAATGCATGAGTGGTGTCACTTATGTATTACTACATTTATTATTTTAGTTTAATCCAGGTTACTAATCTCTTCGAACGAAGCACTTCGTATAATTATGATAGAACTTCACGTACAGGTAAGTTTGTTTAATCATAAAAAGTTCTTTCTTGAACCTTAACCCATCATAATTTATCGAACATATATTTTTTATGTTTTCAACTAAACGGTGTGCTTTTATAACGAGATTCCGTATTGATTTCGTTATGGAGTAGGTCATTTATGAAATTATAAAGCATAATCTGGCGCAGGCATCTGTATTGTGCCCGTTCTGTCTTTTCATAGTGCCATGGTCCGCCTGCACAACAGTACTTAAGTGGTGAGAGCACTAGCAAGACTGTAAGGAGTCTGTTTTTGTGCAGTCAATAGCAAAATTTAAGTCACAAAGTGAAAAGGAAAGCTTATTAAATTTTATTTTCTTAAATAAATCAAATCATAAATGAATATGCACCAAACCATAGCAATCACACTGCTTACAAAAACGTTTTCATTGAATTAATTATTGATAGAATTGTTCCTTTTCTTAGTTCCCTAAAAACTCAATAAAAAAAGTAAAAGCAATTGATTGATATTTAATTTTTGTCGAATTGAAAATTATGATGAAAAGGATTATCATCATTTTCATCTTCAACAATGTAAACTATACTAAGGAAAAGATGATGTATGAGCGAAGGACAAAATAAGAAGTACACGAAACACGCAGTAAATATGCATATCTTTTTTAGGTAGCCTACGAACTTCTCGCAGCCGGGCTAAGACCGTCTCTAAGAAAAAGAGTATGAGCTTAATTATCACGCGTGCCTACAGCGGTTTGGCCGTTTAAAGCGCTGAGGTATTTGAACACTTTAGATACTCAGATTTCTTCACGATGTTTACCTTCACAATGAGCGAATAGTATTGCTACTGTAACTATACCTTCACAAATGTACATAACTTAGAAAACAAAGTCATTGGTCGAATCCGCACTGGGCATGTATTAAATTTTAGAATCTAAAAGCACGACGTATGAATGTGATTGCTGGAGATATTCCTTATACTTTTGTGGTTGTTACTCGGATTTGTGCTAAACGCTGTCACGGTCAGAACTATACGTTGTAATGGAAATCTAAGCCGGCCGCTACGCTACAGGTGGTAGAACCGTATTTAGCACTTGTTATAATAGAGTTTCACGTTTGCGATGGTAAAGCTGTAGATAAATCTTCTGGCTGGTTTGCAGGTCCAACTAACATGGCCAGGGTTGCTGGCAATCCGTTTGAGTACTTAGTTGCAGTTTTCTTATTTATGAGGTAGTCGTAGAAAATAATGTACCTATAATATAAGCAAAAAATATTGCTTGAATTGGTTGACAATCGCATCGAAGCATGGAAAACTATCACATGGATAAATATCTCTATGACACCACATGTCTGATTTTCCGTTCTTTTTTTATTTTATTTGCGTGTTCTGTTTTGTTTGTATAATAATAAAAATATTTTGTTCTATCTTGTCGCTGGTTTGATTTAAATATTTTACGACAGTAAGGTAATCGTACAATAAAACGGTGTAGTACTTCCAAATCCAATCATCAAATTTATCAAAGTATTTTGTTTAAAATAACATAGAAGCGCGGTGACTTAATAAACTGTTATACCCTTGCCTTCCATACACATTTGCTTAATCATCCCTCCTTTAATACTCAGGCTCTCACATCAGCATTTTCTCACAATCAAGTCCCTCAGACACATATTGTTTTCAGTCTCAATCCGTACTCCGTCGCGCTGCGCTGGTCCTAAAGTTCCTGCGCTAATTATTTAATTAAATGAAAAAAAATATTTTCTTTGTGTAATTCAAAATGTTTTCTTTTTTAACTCAAACCTCGGGACCCGTTCTAACATTCAGTCCACCAGTCTCTTCGGAGCCGTGGGTTCAAATCCCACCGCTGCCACCAATGCTCTGGACTAAAAAACTGGAGATGGAAACTCCAAGATTAGTCTTTTAGAGTATAAAATACTGAATCAACAGAGTTTATATGCTGTTAAGTAACCTAGAACTCATGCATTGAAAAGTCTTTAATTACAAACATCTTTTTCATCTAAATAATTTTAATGTTGGAGCCCTTTTGACATTAAATGTGCTTTATTGTAAAGGCATGCTATTTTTAAAAATTATAGCTGTGTCAATATTATTTGCTTCAGTTTACTTTTTGGTTTCGCATCGTGTTATTTGAAATATGTATGAGGAGAAAAGTCTAAAATCAGTTTCTCTTGACGCACATAGAAGCATTGAGAGTAAAAAGTTAAGGTTTACCTTAACCTAGTAGTGATAGTTCTATCTACATCAAAATTTCATTTGACACAGCATTTATAAACCTATTAAGAGGCAAAAAAATCACCCATGCCATGGCTAACCGTGTCAGCGCTCTCCAACTGAGCTCAGTTGGGAGAGCGCTGGCACGGTTAGGCAGAGGTCACGGGTTCGAGTCCCGGCATGGGTGGAATTTTTAGCCTCTAAATAGGTTTTCAAAATTGTCCTTAGCACGGTTTAGTGCATTTAAAAGAATATAATCATGGAATTGGACATGGAATTTTTTTCAGGCTTAAAATTTTGTAACATTATGTGAACTTTTCACATTGGTATCTACGTGGGTTCTTATAAATTGCTCAGAATAATTGAGAGAATAAGGAATGGACTCTAAAAACGTATTGCACAATTTCCGCGTGTACTTTCAACACGCTCGATATTTGAAATTGAGATTGTATGCAAAATGCTACGATGTCGTAATGGTTCCTCCGATAAATGTAATTATTTAAATCCCAACCATTAATATAGAAAACCTCATTATGTTGCGGAATATCACAGAAGCCAATTCATTTTATTGGCAAAAATACCTTTTGAACGTCATTTATAAATATAGATGTCTGTCAAATTAACCGACAGGTGTGTAATCGTGGTCTAAGGTAACGCTTTGGTGCGTTAAAATTACAAAAACTTTTTAACAGGCGCGAAACAAAAGTGGTACACAATTTAATAAAATATTCGTCGAATAGATAAAATATGTTTCGCAGACTGATAATAAAATATCAGTCTGCGGAATTGAGCTTTATTTCTTTAAATAACACTTCCGTCTTCGTTATCAGCGTAACTGGTAGGCATCATGCATATTTTATGTAATAAAAATTGGCCACTTTGTAGTTTTGTTAAAAAATAAGTAGAAAAAATATTCGAAAGTGGAAGTGACTTTCCCAGCCTCACAATGATACTGATACACTAGGATTTCAACCATTGGTACAGACTGATCGTAAAGATTAAGAAACATATTTCGGCTATTAAATATTAAATTGACTTTGTTCACGAAAACAAAAACAACATCAGAAGAACCTCTGTTACCAGTTCTTGATAGAGAGGCCATAAGCTTAACTGAAAACAAGTGTCGCTTTTGAATTTTCTTAACTTTTTAATTATAAAAATAGTACTCGTATACAAGTGCGGAAAGCTTGTCATTGCAAAGAGTTCCGACAAATGTCTACCCGAGCCGAGGAGCAGCCGAAGGTGAGGGTTCACAGTCTGAACAAGTTGCAATGGCGGTTCCCCACGTTTACTGAACCGTCATTGAACATAAATGAACAAGTATTTTTAGTTTGGAAAAGGTAAAGAAAAAGCTCGAGTATGTAATAGCCTACATCCCGAACACTATACGTCCGGGAGTAAGGAGAGGTTTTTCGCTTTCAACCTTGACCACGCCTTATTGTGTATTGTCTCGTCTCGCTCACGGAACACTGAAGAAAAAGCTGAGGTTTATTCGTTATATTTATAATCAGGAACCATAGGAAGGCTTGCTTTAATATTTGGTGGGTAGTTCTAGGAAAAAACAAATATTTATTTATTCTAGTTTAAAACCTTATTCCCCTAACTATTCTGAGCAGTTTATGAGAACCCACGTAGATACCAATGTGATAAGTAGGTACAAAATCCTAAGCCTGATAAAAAAATCAATGACTAAATGCTCTGTTGTCATATAAAATGGAAATGTTAGGCCCTTAAATCAGCTATTAAATTTTCATAGACAGACATTTATTTGGATCGAGGATCAAATGTTGCGCTGTCAGATTTTCGACAAGATTTCCTCATTTAACTCGACGAGGCGTATCGAACAAAGGTTGTGGTAGATATGCCGACGGGCCGCATTCAGACAGGCATCTGCGGTCGCGACGCGGGGCTCTGACGGTGACGGGCACCGTTTGCGTTAATACTCATCCGCTAGGTAACCTTAACAGGATGTAGCTGTGACGAGATTACTAAGTTTAGAGATCTTTTTATATTTAATATAAGATGCATATGACGATATCAACCTCTAGTATGTACCTACTGCTGGGCACGGATCTCTCGGTCGGGAAGATGCATAGCGTTAATATTTTTATGTAGCCTATATACGTCCCACTGTAGGGCACAGGCCTTTCAGAGAGAGAGAGAGTATGGGCTTAATTGCCCCGCGTGCCCACCGCGGATTAGCAATTTGAAGCGCTGAGATATTCTAAAACCTCAGCAGGATGATTTCTTTCACAGTTAGCGAGTGGTATTGCTACTATGACTTCACAAATGTACATAACTTACAAAACAAAGTCACATGTACAAAGCACACGCCCGCACTGGGAATCAAACCTAGGGCTCTCGCTGCTGAGTTCCTTGTTCTACCCACTGGGCTACCTACCGCCGCTTTGTGATCAATATTAAAATACTTTATTTAATATTATTACTTCTATCCATTATATTACTTTGATCCTTCGACAAGAGTCTCTCTATATTTGTGGAGAAGAAACGGTAACGAAACCATACCATATTTTAAAGCAACATGATATAAATGTTTTAGTTTTGAATGTAAAATGTAAGCCCATTATATATACCATCGGGCCGTAGTATAGTGGAGAATAAGGCAGCGGAGAAAAAATACTCCAATCTGACCATCTTCAAAGAACGTGCAACAGTTAACTATGTAATAAGATTCCACGATTTCCATCAATAACTCTAATGAATTTGATTTAATTATATTATCATCTTGAGCTAGTCCGACCGTGCACTGTAATGATAAAACATATTTGCCATCTAAAAAGTAACATCGCTATAAAAACCATTGTCACCTACATTTTGAGACACAGATGCTTTAAGTAAATGTTTCTTATTAATATTAAATAATCCTTGACATTAACTACATTTTGTGCGTTTCGAATTTAATAGCAGTTCGTTTGCTGTGAACCAATCTAGTACTACCCAGAGCGTATTATTTTATTCAATATCCACAATCGAAATAAATTTCATTAAGTAATATTTTCTTAATTGAATTGTCCGTACCACCTCCGAACTGGAACTTTTCAATACGAATAAAAATGAAATATATATTAGCTGTGCCCACGGTATTATTTTACCGCGGATTATCGATTTTCCCATGGGAATAAGATATTTACGCGCAGTAAAACATAGCTTATGTTAACATAAAGGCTACGTTTTCAGCTAACTCCATACCAAATTTTATTATAATAGCTCCAGCCGCTTAGAGCTAAGGAAGTAACAAACATACCCACTCACAAACTTTCGCCTTTATAATATCAGTGAGATATTTATCCACGTTTCAAAGTGCTTATTGGAAGTTATTTAATTATCGGAAATATTTCAACAACACGGCAAATAAGTAGGTAGTCAAGGAGCTGAGGAAAAAGGGGGAAGGGAATAAAGGTACTGGCTGGCGTCCAAGCGTCAATAGTGGAGAGGCAATTGATACGTCAATAAAAGAAACGAGCTGGGCGCTAACTGGTTTATTCAATAGGCGAGCAACTACGTTACATTTCCCCCTGTTAAACTATGTACTATAAAACTATGTACAATAAAACTAAAACAATGGTGAGCACTAATTACTTATACTAAAAACCATGTAATCATAAAAAAACACACTAATGACGTGCTGTTTGCTCAGCCCGTCTGAATGCACGCAGTGCACGGGCAGATGCATTCGGCGGAGGCAGCGGCGGCGGCAGCGGCGGTGGCGGTAGTGGTTGTGACATCATGGGTGACGCAGATTGTCGTGACCCATTAGGCCACGGTCAGCCACCGCGGTCGCATCCTCCCCGTCAGTCACATCTTCAAATGTTTCTTCAGCGTCCCTATCGACCAAAGGCCTACCGACATGATTATCTAGCGGGTTCTCATTTTCCCGAGTGAATACCTATTTTTCGTCGATATAATTTGATCTGCGTGCCTGCGCCATTCAACCCCGCGACCCATATCCACCTTGTAGGAAACTGGTCCCGTCTGTTGCACAAGCTTGCCTTCAGACCACTTCTCCCCCCGGTTCCTATAGCCGGGCGCGATCACCGTGTCGCCGACGCTGAGCGCGCGCGCGTGCCGCCGGCCGCGGCGCGCTGGCGCTGCTGCTGCCGGTGCACGGCGGCGGCGCGGTCGGGGCGCAGCGCGTCCAGCCGCCCGCGCAGCCGCCTGCCCAGCATTGCCTCCGCCGGCGACACGCCTGTCGTTGCGTGTGGACTATTTCGATATTGAAATAAAAACTTTGATAATGCTATTGATATATCTTCACCCTCAATCAGAGCCCTCTTTATACATTTTTTTATAGTTTTCACGCTATTTTCGGCCGTGCGGCCGATAGGGAGCTGTCGTTACGTGTCTAATACAATTGTTTTTACAAAACATCTTGAACTCGTGGGAAAAAAATGGCGGCCCATTGTCAGTGACCAATTGCGATGGCAAACCAAACCGGGCGAATATTGTTCTCAAAAACTTAATAGTCGCACCGGAGTCCGTGCTATTCATTTCATCGTCTCAACCCATTTCGAATTTGCATCTACCATAATTAAAAACTTTTTGCCCCACAGTCCGCAAAGTCTGCGTGCACGCGCTGCCACGGGTTCAGTGGGTACTCCCACGGGTGCAACTGAGCCCGTGGCGGCGCATCTCTCACCGCCCGGCACGCCGTACATGCACGACACAACTCCTCTATGTCCCTGTCTAGATTCGGCCAATAAACATAGCTACGCGACAGATTTTTCATTTTATTCATCCCCAGATGCCCTTCGTGTATTTCTTCTAAAACCTGTTTGCGCAACGGCGGCGGGATAACTATCCTATATTTTTCCTTTCTCTTGTTTCCTCGAGAAATACGGCTTTTCTTCATCGCAAATGGCAGCTGACGGCCAACCAAACAATATATAGGCATATATTTTACATAGTATTTTGTCCCGTTGCGTCTCTTTTGCGACATCTCTAAAATCAATAGGTAAAATCTCGTCTACAATATTGATATAGTTGTTTACGTCTGCCGTGCGGCCCTGCTGAGCTAACGGTAATCTTGATAACGCATCAGCCGGCCCATTGTTCTCCGATCTAACAAACTCGGTGGTGAAATCATATGCAGCCAAACGCGCTGCCCATCTTTGCAGGCGACTCGCGGCGGTCTGTGGGATACCGCCTTTCGCCCCAAATATATAAGTTAAGGGTTGGTGATCGGTTCGCAAGGTGAACCGACCCCCAAATAAATATTGGTGATGTTTTGTTAAACCAAAATAAATCGCTAATGCCCCTTTGTCGAGTTGGCTATAGTTTGTTTCGGCCGAGTTAAGTGTGCGTGACACACAACTTACCGGGCGTTCAGTGCCATCTTCGTACTTATGCGCCAGTACTGCGCCTACCCCATACGCGCTGCTGTCCACTGATAGCACCACCGGCTGCCCCTCCTCATAGTGTGCCAGAACACTTTTGCTCAGCAATGCCCGCTTGGCGTCATCAAAAGCATTTTTACACGCCAGATCCCATTTCCAGGGCACCTCCTTCCTCAAAAGATTATGCAAAGGATACAATAAAGTACTCAGGTAGGGATGAACTTACCATAGTAGTTAAGCATCCCAAGAAACTTTTCAGCTGTGTAATATCTTTTGGTTCTGGTGCACTGGAAATAGCCTCGACTTTAGCCGGATCCGGCCTCAAGCCTTCTCGGTCTATAATAAGTATTTAACACGGTCTTTTAAAAAATGGCATTTACTTAATTTTACCGTTACCCATATCCCGCAGCCGCTCGAGGACAGCTCTCAGATTACTCATGTGTACTTTTTGATTAGGCCCCGTTACACAAATGTCATCTAAGAAAACTACGGCCCCCGATAACCCCCGCAGGGTTTCTTCCATCGGTTTCTGAAATTTCTCCGGGATGCACGACAAACCGTAAGGAGTACGTCGATACACAAAAGTACCCACGTGTGTAGTAATAGCTGTGTACGGCTGAGAGTCCTCTGATAGTAAACATTGTTCGTAAGCATGCTTTAGGTCAATTTTGGTGAACCTTTCCCCGCCACTAAGACAAGCAAATAATTCTTCTATGCGGGGTAAGGGATAAAAGTCACGTTTAAGTTTCGGGTTTATAGTTATTTTGTAATCCCCGCAAATTCGCACTTCCCCGTTCTCTTTTACAACAGGGACTATCGGGGTTCCGTAGTCAGAATGGTCCACGCGAAAAATGGTTCCGTCGCTTTCTAGCCTCACTAATTCGCGTTCCACCCGCGCCTTAAGAGCCAGCGGCACGGGCCATAAACCGGTTCGCTATCTGTGAGCTGAAGTCGGATGGCTTGTTTACATGTTCCTAACTTACTCGTAAACAGCTCTGGGAATTCAATGCACATCTGATTCACGAATGTGTCCTCGCCCATCTCATTAAAACTGATTTGCTGTATTTTTAAGGCACGCATCTGGATGCGGCAGTCGCCCGCTGTTAGGCAGAGACTGGTCTCTGCCTAACAGCGGGCGACTGCCGTTTCTAATTATTTGGAGTGAAAGATTAGTAGATTTAACCTCGCCTAAAATCACATCTACTGAGATAAATCCGAGAGACTCAATTCGTGAACCTGAGTAACAGCGTAAAATCAAGTTATCGGGTTATATAATTTTGTTGGAAAACATACGTTTATAAAAGTCCTCACTAATAGTTGACACGCGACTACCCGGGTCGATTTCGCACTCAATTTCTAGTCCGTCAATGTTCACTTTAATAAAATAAGGCTTGTTACCTTGTGCTGCCACTTGTACCTGGAACATGTCCTCCTCCGACTCCTCGCCATCACTCAAATAATTTTGCCGACCATCAGACCGACGACCACTACCACACGCGAGCTTGCTTGCACATGGCTTTCAGATGTCCTCTCTGATTGCACTCATCACAGTTATAATGCTTGTAACGGCACCTCTCCGGGTGATGTGGCTTTCCACATCTCCAACAATGCAGGCGCGGCGCTGCAGCCTCGCTGCCGCCCTCGCCGCCCGTGTTCCCGCCCGAGTAGCGCGCCCTGGCGCCGGCGCCTCCGCCGCGCCCGCTGCGCCGCGCTCGCGCATGATGCAGGCCTTCGCCCGCCTCGCCGCCGCCGACCCCGAAGCTCGTCGCAACCGTTGTGTTGCCGCTCACCTCCGCATGCCGTTCTGCAACCTCTAGAGATAGCGCCAACTCCACAGCCTCCTTGTATTGAATTGACCTTTCGGCAAAAATTCTGGATCTCATGGCTTCGCTTGCCAGTCCAGAGACAAACTGATCTCGCAGATTCTCTTGGAGAGTGTTTCCGAAATTACAAGTCGATGCCAAGTGTTTTGAATTCTGTAGGTATTCAACGAGCGGTTCACCCGCGCGCTGACGACGCAATCTGAATACGTGGCGTTCGGCGATCTCGGAACGCTGCGGCTCCAAGTGTTCCGTCACTAATCTCACCAGTTCATCAAAGGGCTTATTTTCTGGGTGAACCGGTGAACAAAGATCACACATCAATGCATAAGTTGCTTCACCAATGCATAAGTTGCTTCATCCACCGTGATTAACATAGGCACTTTCAGTTCATCTTTAATTTCGCTAAGCAAAATAAATTGCTTCACCCGACGAATATAACTTGGCCATTGCTTTGATGCAAGGTCGAAAGGTTCTAACTTCCCGATAGGCATTATGATTAGGCCGGACTTTTTCGCGACGGTTCTCAAATAATGCAATTATTTTAACGCACTCGTCGCCAGTGATGCGTCAATAAAAGACACGAGCTGGGCGCTAACTGGTTTATTCAATAGGCGAGCAACTACGTTACAGCAATAAAGAAAAAGAAGATAAATCGGCCAAGTGCTAAACGGACTCGCGCGCTGAGGGTTCTTACCACCACAATAAGTTTTTTTTACGTATCCTACATATGTACGTTGTACTCAGGTCTTCTCCTAGATAGAGAGACGGACTTAATTATCAAGCGTGCCCACACCGGATTGGCAATATCAAGAAAGGTATGTGAACACCTCGGATGCTGAGGTTTCCTCATACTTCTCGAGTTATTTGTTACTATAACTGCTAAAATGTATGAAACTTACAAAACAAAAACCTATTTAGAGGATAAAAATTCCACCCATGCCGGGATTCGAACCCGCGACCTCTGGCTATCCGTGCCAGCGCTCTTTCCAACTGAGCTAATGCGCGACTCACCGGCATCAGTGAAATTTCGAACCTCTTTACACTATTCTCTGTATTACGTACAGGCAGCGACATCTGGCTGAAGTAAATAGGTTTTTAAAATTGTCCTTAGCACGGGTTAGTGCATTAAAAATAAAAGTAGTATAATTACATAACAAAGTTGTTGGTTCATGGAATCGAACGTAGGACCTCCCTAACGTGAGGAGAACGTAGGACCTCCCTGCGTTTTAGATATTAGGAATTATTTTTTAATTTTTATTTTTTTTTGTGTTCACGCATTTGAAGTCGGTTTTATTTTTTTTTTAAAGTTATGTTTCAATATATATATATATATATTTATACGTAAAGATAAATTTACATACTTTCGAATTACAAAATTTGCTTGTGCATGTTGTTGTTTGTTATTCAATCGATGTGAATCGTCGTTGCTGTCATTTTCACGGTAAAGAAAAAGCGTGTCCAGCAGAATCTATGTATCAAAAATTGTAACAGGAGGAGTAATCGATGAATTCACAGAGTATTCAGCGATTAGCTTAATTGAAGCCATTGTGAGCCACACATGTGCCTCTGTGGCGCAGCGGTAGCGCATCTGCCTACCGGGATTGATCCCAGCTGGGGAAAAAAAATCCCCAGGTTTTGATGTTTGTTTGTGATGTCGTTGTTTCTGGTTCCCACGACACATGGTATCCTAGTGTGGGGCCAAAGGCAATGTATGTGCTTGTATGTTATGTTACGAGTATGTTTTCAAAATAAATCAAAACGATTTTTTTTTCATCATAAAGAAATTGCATTCTGTTTCCTGAATCGGGCCGTAGCGTAGTGGAGAAAAGGCAGCGGGGAAAACCTGGACTCTGACCATCTTTTCTTAAGTCAAGTTCTCAAGGCTTCAGCTATCATTCAATGTTCAAAGTTCAAAAAGATAGAGCAAAGAAACAACAAAAAATCTTCATTATGAAATCTTTGCTTCATTACTTTTTGTATTCAATTACTTGTTCATTAATTAATTAATTAATTGATTGATTCATTCATTCATTCATTCATTCATTCATTCATTCATTCATTCATTCATTCATTCATTCATTCATTCATTCATTCATTCATTCATTCATTCATTCATTCATTCATTCATTCATTCATTCATTCATTCATTCATTCATTCATTCATTCATTCATTCATTCATTCATTCATTCATTCATTCATTCATTCATTCATTCATTCATTCATTCATTCATTCATTCATTCATTCATTCATTCATTCATTCATTCATTCATTCATTCATTCATTCATTCATTCATTCATTCATTCATTCATTCATTCATTCATTCATTCATTCATTCATTCATTCATTCATTCATTCATTCATTTTTTCATTCATTCATTCATTCATTCATTCATTCATTCATTCATTCATTCATTCATTCATTCATTCATTCATTCATTCATTCATTCATTCATTCATTCATTCATTCATTCATTCATTCATTCATTCATTCATTCATTCATTCATTCATTCATTCATCCATTCATTCATTCATTCATTCATTCATTCATTCATTCATTCATTCATTCATTCATTGATTCAATCACTCACTCACTCACTCACTCACTCACTCACTCACTCACTCACTCACTCACTCACTCACTCACTCACTCACTCACTCACTCACTCACTCACTCACTCACTCACTCACTCACTCACTCACTCACTCACTCACTCACTCACTCACTCACTCACTCACTCACTCACTCACTCACTCACTCACTCACTCACTCACTCACTCACTCACTCACTCACTCACTCACTCACTCACTCACTCACTCACTCACTCACTCACTCACTCACTCACTCACTCACTCACTCACTCACTCACTCACTCACTCACTCACTCACTCACTCACTCACTCACTCACTCACTCACTCACTCACTCACTCACTCATTCATTCATTCATTCTTTTATTCACTCACTCTTTTATTCAGTCATTCATTTATTTAATTCGATCTTAGCAACATACAGTTACAGTGTTACAAACAGGTACAATGGAAATGTACATATGTACATAGAGTGCCTATATTTCCATAATAATAACAAATAATAATCGGAGTATTTTCGAGTCATGGTGGGCCTCACTAGATGCACTTCCGTGCATCCGGTTACGTACTTTCTGTGCATCCGGTTGCGTACTGTACATTACGTACTTCCGGTTTTTTAGATTCTGAATGTTCATTGTTCGGTTTATAAATAAATTTAGGGAGCCCAAATAGAAAAACTTCCAGGCTCTCATATATATGTCTATTTTCTTGATAAAAATATAAAAAACAGAACAAATTTCTTTCGAACAATACCCATTGTAATGTTAATTTGAGCCTAATTACC
The DNA here is from genome assembly GCA_934045075.1 of Yponomeuta sedellus. Lineage (NCBI taxonomy): Eukaryota > Metazoa > Arthropoda > Insecta > Lepidoptera > Yponomeutidae > Yponomeuta > Yponomeuta sedellus. The sequence continues at coordinate 7,890,577 of OW203721.1, forward strand.
TACGTCGATGTAATTACGTTAAAATGGATATTTGTTTAGTACCGATCCTAAAGTAACATCCGTATCATTTCTTTTTGGAAACTCATTAGTTTTCTACGGAACCGAAGCCGTATCCAGTTTTGAACATTTCCGATGTTTTTACAGGCTAATGAAACACAATACATTATGAAAAACCTTTGTTGCTAACTGACAAACCAACCTTTTTTATGTTCTTACCTCTAATATATTGTTTCTACTCTGCGCCTAATTTTTAAATGGAATTGTGACTATGTTAAAACCGAACGGAAATAAAGATGGATTTCTAAAAGTTACTTTCACAATTTCTTCAATTCTTACGCGCCTACCGTTTCAACATTGCATCGACAAAGGAATTTTTTCCAAGACTTTTTTTTTATAATTGATCACTATACCAAATTAATATGGCGGTGGCAGCCACTGGGTATTACTGGGTAGAACATTGGACGCGGACCCAGCAAGCCAAAGACCCAGGTTCCATTCCCAATGCGCGTCCGTAAATACCCATATACGTCTTTTTCTTCTTCAGGCTATATTAGTCCACTGGTGGACATCCAGGCCCTCCCTCAATGAGCGCCATAGCACAAGGTTGTGCCGTCATTGGACGGTAATGCCCATAATCCCCATATACGTACGTCTGTAAATTTGATGTACCAATTCCAGACGCTAACGTGAAGGAAAGTATCGTGAGGAAGCCCGCGGCTTGGTTGGCCCCACACGTATCGAATTGACTTTCCTGTGGGCTAGGCCGACTAAGCTCTCAGGATGTAACAAGTATTTGGCAAGCCCACTCCATCTAAAAAGGCAATGCAGCGATCGAGTGGTTTCTTCACCTATCTAAGTGAAGATGCCACTGGTATCTGTATAAATCACCTGATTACGTAGAACCAAAAGCCAAAGTTTAACATACTAAATTATTGTTTTGAAACGTATTTCCTGCCCGATAGGTCGATGACATTAGTAAGGTGGGAGAAGGTTAATGAACGAAATTTGCATAGAACCGGGTAGGCGGTTAGCGTTATTTTGTAAAGGCCTTTGCCCAATATAGACCCCCTTTCATTGACTGTACAGTCAGAGTATACAATTTACAGTGATATAACTTTATTTCACATTTATTCTATATACATACTTTAAATATTATATCTAATTTATACAAAAATCAACCTAACCTAAATCAATGTATAACTTAAATTATTTAAAAGGATAAATAAATAGGTTTGTAAAAATTGTCCTTAGCACGGGTTAGTGCGTTAAAAATAATATAATCATGTGGGTACAGCGATATCATTCCGATGTAAAACCTAACTGCAAAGTAGGTACTCGGGGCTGTAAGTGATGCAAATTACTTCAGCCAGTTGTCGCTGCCTGTACGTAATACAGAGAGTATTGTAAAGCGGTTCGAAATTTTACTGATGCCGGTGAGTCGCCCATTAGCTCTGTTGGAAGAGCGCTGGCACGGTTAGCCAGAGGTCGCGGGTTCGAATCTCGGCATGGGTGGAGTTTTTAGCCTCTTAATAGGTTTTTAAGGATAAATAAAAGTCAAATACTGCGCCCAGATCATCGCCGCCTCTGGGGAGGGTCCCCAGTATGCTGGCTACATAACCTCGTTGGATGGCAAGACTTATCCTCTGCCTGAGGTAAGGGCTAGCCCTGGGGATTTGGGTCGTGTCGATGAGGCGCTACGAAAGTTCTTTAAAGAACAGTTGCGCTTTGGAAACCCACGGCCCGAGTATCTCGACACCAAACGGCACAAATAAGTGACTCTGTGCCAGTGACCCGTAATTGCGCCGCCTGATGCTTCCAGCGCTTGATGCCGAAGCGCCGGCTTTACGCGCATGTTGCGACCCAAACCAGGGTCCTTATATTTTTCCATGGGATCAACGACATTCCATCTGGCCTTTTGCCATCGTCCCGGACCACACCATTTGGCTCTTGAATAGCCGGGACGTTAATTGTGGCAAGAGCCCTTCGGATGATGTTGATCAACAAGAAAATCTGGCACTGCGCTGCCATGACAGACCGTGTCGACCCAGACAGTGAAACTTTTCTCCAGAGAAGCAGCGATGTAGCGCAGTCAGTTTTGTACCGAGTCGCAGACCCACAGCCATCGTCACACTTGTATCATCTAGCATTGTTCCAACGAGTGACGACGATAGGCAATGCATGCAGCCAAAGTCTGGATTCCGGCACACTCCCTGCTACGAGCCGAGCGCGCTCTGCACGGTTTTCTGCGTTTTTCAGTTGTTTGTTTTTAACCACTTCCCACAGCCTTTGTGAGTGAAGCACGGACGCTAGATCTATCCCGGACAGGCCTGAACTTAGGCAGTCATACCCCCGGCCAGCCGCTTGACGTCCCTGTTACCGAATGATAGGTTGGTGAAGTTTTATAGAATTTTACATTCATAATGCAATTTGGTATTCTTCTTCTTCTTCAGGCTATATTATGTAGTTCACATAGCATAGCCCATAGGGGACATAGCCCTCCCCAAATGAGCGCCATAGCACCCTGTCTTCAGCTTGCCGCATCCAGCACCTGCCTGCAGTTTTGGTATTAAGTCTGCCGAATTGCACATTTGTTAAATCGCAATTAAAGAATTAATAATATTAATTGCTTGTTCATGTGTTCAAACAAAATTGTTAAATAGGTAGCGAGGTTCAAATAGTGCATGAGATTGAATAATTTATGTTCAACTCATGATGGTTTTGTGAAGATAACGCTACTACTCAAAGAGCGTTAATTGTACATGGAAAGCTATATCATAACAATCTTAATAGCAAAAAAACACTATTTATAGGTTTGTAATATTTCTGTGCGGTATTGCGACAAAAATTCGCAGATGTATGTAACTTTAAACACTTTTCTCCTCCCCTCCGAGAGACTGTACTTAGCGCCAACTCCACCGTTCCCAGGTTATGCAAAGTACTCAATCACTTTAGCAATACATTTGACGTATTTTCAGACAGTATATTCAAAATCAAAGGACTTGTGCTGACTGACGGACATAGCAAGCCTTAACATGATTATGTATATCTACGTATTTTAAGTTTATATTTTAAGTCGCTTCTACTTACAAAAGGCACTTTTTATTTGCATGTCGTGATAACTCGTAAGTAGCCTGTGTATTTAGACTTA